>JAYKKT010000075.1:2960000-3560000 GCA_036023115.1 Brasenia schreberi | reverse complement strand
ATAAACTTCTTGTCTGTATAGAGTATTGTGAGATAGAAGTAAGCTTTGAAGAGAATGTTCTCCTCAGATAAGTGGCAACAATTTGCAGAGTTGCTTCAAAACATAAGAAATAAAAAGTTGAATGAGATTACAGAAATAGTTTTTAGAAGTTCATTTTAGAATGCATGTGTTAGATTATTGAAAATTACTTGTCCTTTAGTGAAAGTTTTGAGATTGGCTGACAGCGAGGAGAAACCATCTATGGGCTACCTTTATGAAGTCATGGATAAGGCAAAAGAAGCCATAAAAAATAACTTTAATGGAAAAAAGAGAGATTATGTGCCCGTGTGGAAAATAATTTATAGTAGATGGAATAAACAATTGCATCAGTCTATTCATGCAGCAGCCTACTATCTAAACACATCATTCAGGTACTCAGCAACCTTCAAAAGAGACGGTGAGGTTAATCGAGGAATCATTGATTGTATTGACAACAGTGTTGTCTGATGCATATCGTATCATGTATCGCTGGGCTCCACGATACGGGCGTATCGTATCGTATCGTATCATACTTTAATATTAAAATAATATAAAAATTAATTAAAAATCAATACAAAATAGTAAAAATTCAAAAAAATAAAAATAAAATCAGGACAAAATCAGGAAAAATCAGGTAATTGCTTTAAATTCATATAATGTAAGTTTAGTACAGATTGAGCATTCAACATTGAACAATTGCATCCAAATTTACATATTTTGAATCCAAAAAATAAAATACAGACACAGTTTACACTACAGTTACATACAATGTTACATTTTACAAATTATAATCAGGATCATCAACTAAATAATCTTCATCTTCTCCTTTTTGCAAATCCTCATCATCATAATTAGCCACGCCCATACCTTCTTCTTCAAAATCAAATTCTTCATCTCCATAATGTTGTTGCGCTCCTTCCAAATTAATCTAGGCAACGTCTTCTTCTGTTAGGAGGGTATTTTCTTAAGTGTCTTCTATAACTCAATCTTCTAATATATCAAAATTATCCAAACTTATTGGATTGAACTGATTTTCTTCTCTATTTACTTTTTTTAATTGCCTACGACAAACAAAGATAAACAATTAGTAAATAATATTAACAATTGAAGACTGAAGTTAAACAATATTGAATTGAAAATTTGAAAGTAATACAATATTGCCTTTCACGAAGGTACATGTTACAACAAATATAAACTAAATCATTTAGTCTTTTGTGTTCCGACCTGTTGCGCTTCTTTCTATGGATGTATTAAAGAATACTCCAATTTCTTTCACAATCTGTTGCACTACAGGTTTGGCTTAAGACTGTGACTGCAAAATCTCTAAGGTTTGGACAATCACTTCCAAACCTGTTCCATCAAACATCTGTAAAAAAATACAAACATTAGTGACATAATAATCCACAGTAATGTAAGATGCAACTTAAATATGAAAATAAACAATTTACCTAGACGCATTGTAGTGCGGTTGTGAATTGCAATAGGCAAACCCATCAAGTGAAGAGCATTATCATATATCTCCATCTCTCGATGTATCGCATCTGCTATGCTCTCATCAGGGACTAATCTGTCGATACAATCAATGATTCCTCGATTAACCTCACCGTCTCTTTTAAAGGTTGCTGAGTACCTGAATGATGTGTTTAGATAGTAGGTTGCTGCATGAATAGGCTGATGCAATTGTTTATTCCATCTACTATAAATTATTTTCTACACGGGCACATAATCTCTCTTTTTTCCATTAAAGTTATTTTTTATGGCTTCTTTTGCCCTATCCATGACTTCATAAAGGTAGCCCATAGATGGTTTCTCCTCGCTGTCAGCCAATCTCAAAACTTTCACTAAAGGACAAGTAATTTTCAATAATCTAACACATGCATTCTAAAATGAACTTCTAAAAACTATTTCTGTAATCTCATTCAACTTTTTATTTCTTATGTTATGAGGCAACTCTGCAAATTGTTGCCACTTATCTGAGGAGAACATTCTCTTCAAAGCTTGCTTCTGTCTCACAATACTCTGTACAAACAAGAAGTTTATTGCGAACCGAGTTGCTGTTGTACGAAGAAGCTCTGCATCTTCTGTATATCTCCTCATCATACACAAAACAAATGCATGGTTGTAAATGAATTTTGTAATATCTTGGCAACACTCAGTTGCTGCCTTTATTTCATCTATCTCACCAATGTCCTCGAGGATGAGATCTAAACAATGGGTTGCATATGGTGTCCAGTAGAAAGTCCCATAAATATCAGCTAACTCATTCTCAGCTGCTTTGTAGTTAGCTGCATTATCTGTAATCAATTGGACTACATTCTTTACCCCAACCTCCTGTATAACCTTATCAAATTCTTGTCGTAGGATCTCTGTAGTGTGTCTTTCCTTTGACATATCTAGAGATCTCAAAAACATGAGTCCTTTAGGATAATATACAAGAAAATTTAGCAATGTCCTTCCTCGCCTATCGGTCCATCCATCTGCCATGATAGTCCCGTTTCCTTCCACGACTGTCTCAAAGTCGAACAGTATTATTGCACTTCAATGACGGTCTGATCTAATATCTTCCCTCTCAACTTCTGATAAGAGGGCATCCTGTATCCTAGAGCAATGTTAGCAATTGCATCTGCCATTGCTTGAAAATGAAAACTGTTTATTGCATTAAATGGAATGCATGCATCATAAAACCATCTCCCCACTGCAAGGTCTGCTTGATCATGCATTTGTTCTAAAGCTATAGCAGAACGAATTCCAGGTTGAGCACCAGGTGTATAGTGGAAAGAGGAAAAAATGAATGTATGCTAGAAGAAGCTCTTCCTCTACTCCTTCCTGAACTTCCTCTTCTGTCACCTCCAAAGTCTTCAGCAACCCTCTTTCTCCTGCTAGGTGCTCGTGAACTGCTACTATCAATCTTTGTTGTAGCATCTAAAGGCAAACTATCAGTGAATCCAACTCTAGTGGCAGTAGCATCATCAGCTTCTTCAAACATCTGGAAATCATACTTTTGTTGTCTCCTTTCCTGTATACTCTCAATCATCTGCAGGCATTGCCATTTAATACTTCTGGCAAACTTCTAACTTTGCCTGTGCATGGAGCAACTTCTTTCCTGGTCCTTGCTAGGCGGTGTTTCAACCTTGAAATTCCACCACTAACCACCTTTTCACAAAATAAGTATCTAATCTTTAACCTGGAACCCTTAACTGGTATACCCCATTGCCATGCCGGATCATCAGACCGAGAATGGGACCACCCCTTCCTGTCATCTCAATCGAGTACTTTAATTCAAACAAAAACCTGAAAAATAAAAGCACTTCATAAATCCTCAATCTTCAAATAACACTCAAATCGAGTGTCTCCCACTTCATGAATGCAATAAAAATCGTATACACACACTTAATAACTTCATATTTTGTCATTCAAAAAAAATGAAATAACACAAAAAAACAACAAATATAAAGGAAAAAAATAGAAAAAACATTAAAAATATACCAAAATCTGAGTTTGGAGGCTTGCACGAACACCGTAGGGTACGATTTTGGAGCTTTGAACACTAAAGAGGTGAAAACCGGCTCTTACAAAGCTTGAGGAATCCAAGAGGAGAGAGAAAACCCGCGAAAAATCGTGGGTTTCGGTCGGCCAGAGACCCTTTATAAGGGTCTCAGGGCGTGTCGCACGATACGGTGCGATACACTTACATTTGCGATACACCCCCCTTATTGTATCGTGGTGGCCCACGATACGATACGTATCGCACCGTATCGTATGATACGTTGCGATACGGATAATATTGATCGACAAATTAGTCCCTGATGAGAGCATAGCAGATGCGATACATCCAGAGATGGAGATATATGATAATGCTCTTCACTTGATGGGTTTGCCTGTTGCAATTCGCAACCGCACTACAATGCATCCAGGTAAATTGTTTATTTTCATATTAAAGTTGCATCTTACATTACTGTGGATTATGTCTCTAATGTTTGTCTTTTTCTACAGATGTTTGGTGGAACAAGTTTGGAACTGATTATCCAAACCTTACAGATTTTGCAGTGAGAGTCTTAAGCCAAACCTACAGTGTAAAAGGTTGTGAAAGAAATTGGAGTATTTTTTAATACATCCATACAAAGAAGCGCAACAGGTTGGAACACAAAAGACTAAATGATTTAGTTTATATTCGTTGTAACATGTGCCTTCGTGAAAGGCAATGTTGTATTACTTTCAAATTTTCAATTCAATATTGTTTAACTTCAGTCTTAAATTGTTAATATTATTTACTAATTGTTTATCTTTGTTTGTCGTAGGCAATTAAAAAAAGTAAATAGAGAAGAAAGTCAGTTCGATCCAATAAGTTTGGATAATTTTGATATATTAGAAAATTGGGTTATGGAAGACACTGAATAAAATGCCCTCCTAATTGAAGAAGACATTGCCTGGATTAATTTGGAAGGAGTGGAACAACATCAAGGAGACGAAGAATTTGATTTCTAAGAAGAAGGTGTCGCTGATGATGATGATGAGGATCTGTAACAAGGAGAAGATGAAGATTATTTAGTTGATGATCATGATTACAATTTGTAAAATATAACTGTGTCTGTATTTCATTTTTTGCATTCAAAATATGTAAATTTGGATGCAACTATTCAATGTTGAATGCTCAATCTATACTAAACTTACATTATATGAATTTAAAGCAATTACCAGATTTTTTCTGAATTTTTCTTGAATTATTTTGTTTTTTTTTCAGATTTTTACTAATTTTTATTGATTTTTAATTAATTTTTGCATTATTTTAATATTAAAGTATGATACGATACGATACACCCACATCGTGGAGCCCAACGATACACGATACGATATGCGTAAGACAACACTGGTTCCTACATCTCTCATCCTATTATTTGTTCTTTAGTTTTGCTTGTTAATTATGTTTTATTGTGATTAACCTTTTAAGTTAAAACACTCTTATATAATATGTGATTAGGAAACCCTAGTCAAGTTTTCTTTCTGAGTGAATAAGAAAACCTAGAGGCAAGTACCCCAAGAAGTCATCTTATGAAGGTGATCATAAAATCAGTGCTCCTAAAAGTTTCTCTTGTATTATCAATAAAGATCAGATTATAACATGGTATGAGAGTCTCTTTTGTGGTCTTACTGTGGGAAATCAACTCTGGAAGTAAGTGGCAGCGAAACAATGTGTTGCTGTGAGATCCATATGATGTTACAATCAGAAGATTGTTGCCAGGCATATTAGTGATCAGTCGCAGCCTATTACAATCAGAAGATTGCTGCCAGGTGTGTTGGTGGTCAGAAATCGCAGCCCATCGAGAATCAAAAGGGCTGCAGATGCTGTTGGGATTGATGAAGGATAGGAAGAAGTATTTTTTGATCGGTCCTCTTGTGGTCAAACAAATTTTAGAGGCTAAAGATTATAGATACTAGTAAATACGTGGAAACTATATATATTCAAATTTTGAATGACATTCAGGTGATAAATTGGAACCATTTCAAGTTAGGAATGTTAAACTTGATTGAAAAAATTATTTAGAGTCGACTACATTTATAGAACTGACTGTTCTAGCATGATATCAATGAGAATATATTACGGGTGTTAAATTGTAATAGGTTAAACTGGGCCAGTAGGGCCCAGCAGGTCCACCAAGGAGGGACCATTGGGATCGGGCCTCAAGGGCCAGTCCCCCCCTCTCCCAATGGCTATACCAACTAGCCGTTGGGAGCACCCTCTCTTAGTGACTTATAAAACTTCTATAAATAGAAGACATGTGTCATCAATAAATTTGAGAGCCTTTAATGCTCATTTGACTTGTTTGTTATTCGGTTTGGCTTTTACACAAAGTGTTTGGTGATTTGTTTAGTAATTTTGTTTGTTGAAGATCTTGTAAGATCATTTGTATTTGACTTTGTGGATATCATTGGCAAGATATTGGTGTTGTTTTTACAACAGGAACTTAGTCAAAACTTGATGACAACAATTCAACCTATTTATGATTGAAAAAGGATCATGTGATGGTGTCCTCTATTGGAAAATGCAGTTGCGCAGCAGAGAAAGAAAAAATCATACACATTGAAGAGGAAATCATACACATTGAAGGGGCGGCCTCCAACCTCCAATGGAGGCCGCCCCCCCTCTTTCTCTTTCTTTCTTAATCACAAGCTCTTAACCCTAATACAACCTATCAACCCTTATATAAAGAGCTATAAAACATAAAATGACCAAAATACCCTTAGTACAAAAAATTACCAAAATGCCCTCAATACTCCGAACAATTACAATAATACCTAAAACATCAAATTTACTAAAACTGACTTTAAAGTCATATTCTTCAACACCCCCCCTCAAGTTGGGAGTGAGATAGTTCGAACTCCAAACTTGCCAAAAGACTAGTTATTTCTTCATCACACGTGCACGAGCGATCACTTCGAGGCTTCTTTAAAACAACTTAAACAATGAAGAACGCATGGGTAGCACACAACCCTTCTATGGGTGTCGGTTACTCCTTCTCTCTTTATTCTTCTCCATAAAGTGATTCGGCAGCTACACTTCAAAAGTCATGTTTTTCTACTCTTTAGAAAGTTGATCTTTTGTGATAGGAGGTACTACTCCACCATACATAATTCACACGACTTTTCCTTCACTTTTTCACATGGTGGCTGCAGCCGGTGTGTTGGTCGGGTGCCCTCTCTCTACCACTCAAATAGCATAATACAGACATCTGCTTATACTAGTCGGTCTGCGCCCCTTCACATGGTGACTGTAGCCGCTTTTCCAACCCTCGTGACTGTTTACTTCAACAACTCAAGGCAATATCTAAAGGGATGTATCTAAGGCTTACTCTAGAAGAAAAAAATATTGTCAAAGAATATGAAGTCCTAGAGAAAATAAGAAAATACACAAAAGAAACTTGCACTATTAGTAAATTTATGTTGATTTACGTGGTTTATAGGATGAATTATAATTTTATACTAAAGTGTTCTACATGATCCAAAGAAAGACACAAAAAAACTGAAGTGTAAGGTATTTGATTTATTATAGGGAGTCAAACGTAAAGTTGTGAGTTGCACCTATCTCAACCATTCCCACGGTGTTAATCCTTATCATTTACGTGGCTACCTCAGTGTTACGCGAGAGAAAATGTTCTTGTACTTCTTTAAATAGATCCTAAGTATGGATATGAGATAGTACTGCCTCAGCATCATCTTGCATGCGACACCACCACAACATGTCATCGTCTTCCATAAATATAGCCACCACTGCTAGTTTATCCTCTTCATCCTCAAGGTAACCAGTCTTGAGGTACACATTCATTTGGTAAAGGCCTTCGATTCTCTAACCTTCATGTGATGTATTCGGTCTACTCTCCCATAATGTCCATGTCTGTTTAACAATCTACGCTCGACACCATCCAATCGAGCCAGCATCTCTACCTTAGATTGTTTCGAAGCCTATCTCCTCGGAAGTTATGCAGCAACACTCTCTTTAGTCTCTATAGTCAGATCTTAACATCTAATTCAACATCTTAGATGCGCTGCTCCAAGCACTCCACGCAGTCACTAGTAACATCGTAGGTATACTTGTAGCATAGCATCACAGCTCTGATACCAAAGTTGTCACTCCTTGATGTTGGTATCAGAGCATGATTGATCCTTTTGAATGTTTATCGACTGAAGAACTCATGAGGAAGCATGGTATTTCTCACAGATCCGCATGGTAGAACAACGAGAGGGTCAATGTTATCATCGCTTACGCACCAGCCGAAGGGAATATATCGGTGGCGAAAAGTCGAAAGCCCCCTATCGAGACGATAGTATCCGAAAATCTTGTGCTACTCCAAGACTGAAACTCGAACACTTTCAGCTTCGTGTTGTTCAACAAGGGATGCACTACGACCATAAAGATTACAATAGAGTATTGAAGGATCAGCACACGAGGCATTGTTTCCTTAGGATCATGGGCTTTAGGTGGATACGTTCATGCGAAGGGGGCACATTGAATCCCACCACACCCTATACATTGTCACTAAGTGTAAATCATGATGAATAGCGCATTCATAAGGATGTGTGATTGCACCAAACGCTATTAGAAAATAAATGCATTTATCAAGAATAAAAAAAACTTACAAAACCTGGTAGATTGGAGGCCAATCTGCCCCAAAACCCAACATGCGGCTCCCTAGTGTTGTCGTCCAGCCTTGCTTAATAATTTGACTTAACCCTAATCTCTAATACTTATACTCTTTCTAACTAAATTTCTAAACTACCCCTAATCACTACTAATTACTACTAACTAGACATAACCCGTGAAATACACTTTAACACGTGAAATACATTTTACATTTTAACATTCTAACATTCCTTAATACTCCCCCTCAAGTTGGGTGAAGGATATTTATAACACCCAACTTGGATAATGTCTCTTTTAATTGTCTGGTAGTAGCTTTAGTTAAGAAATCAGCCATCTGTTCGGTAGATTGAACATACTCCACCTTGAATTCTTGATTGGATATCTTCTCTCTGATAAAGTAACAGTAAATTTCTATATGTTTGGTTCTTTCATGATACACAGGATTGGAAGCCATCTGAATCGTTGCACTGCTGTCACAGTATAGTAGTATAGACTGATTAGAAGAAAATCTCAGTTCACTGATCAATGAAGATACCCATTTTCCTTCACACATGGCTTATGTTATAGCCCTGTATTCTGCTTCTGATGTAGATCTTGCAACCGTTGTCTTTTTTTACTTTTCCAAGATACAATATTGCCACCGAGTAAAGTAACATAACCTCTAGTTGATTTTCGGTCAATCACGTGAACCAGCCCAGTGTGCATTAGAATAAAGTTCAATGTGCAAATTTGATGATTTTGAATAAAGTAAACCCATTCTTGAAGTTGATTTGAGGTATCGAAGAATTCTATACACTGCACCCATGTGATTCTTGGTAGGTGGATGAGTAATAGTAAGATAAATCAAGTCACCAACTCGCCAATAGAGTAGTAGAGATAAAAGTAAGATCAAGTATAAACCATCGGGTGTAAACCTACATTTGCATTAACCTCAATGGAGTGGATTCGATGCGTTTGTATTTTGAGAAGTCTAGATTCGCTTAGAAATAATATCGCAACATATTTAGCTTGAGACAAATAAATATCCTCAACGAGGGAAAAGAACTTCAATACCCGAAGAAATATCGTAGAGAACCCAAGATCCTTCATCTCAAATTTGCGACTCAAGGATGTATTCAAGATCAAAATATCAAAATATCATCACCAGGTAATGATCATGTCATCAACATAAATAATTAAGGCAATAATTTTACTCTTGACTTTGTCTAATAAAAAGTGTGTGATCAGTTACTTTGTTTGTAGCCAAAGTTCTTCATAGACTTGGTGAATCTACCAAACCATGCTCTTGGAAGCTTGTTTTAACCATATAAAGGGCTTTTTGAAGTTTACACACCATAGAAATATTTGAGTATTCAGATATACCTGGAGGAGGATCCATATAGACTTCTTCACACAATTCCCCATGCGAGAAAAGCATTTTTAACATCAAATTGGAGGAGGGGCCAATTCGATTTGCATATTTGAAGTGACAAGAGCACCTCACGGTGTTTAGTTTTGCAACCCGGTGCAAATGTGTCTTGATAATCTATCCCATAGGATTGAGTATAGCCTTTGCAACTAATCGGGCTTTGTATCTCTCCAATAGTTCCATCGGCTTTGTGCTTGATAGTGAATACCCACTTGCATAGGTATTGGCGTATGAGACATAATTAGAAATTGGATAACGTGCACATGTATGCTAACCTTTGCGAATAGCAATAGGAAGTTCAAGATCTTCTGTCACTTTCACTTGAGAATCTGAGTCAGGGGAAATGTCTTTGGTGCTTGTATAAGGGGTTGGTTCTTCTTCAGTGTAGATAATGTTTCTTGATCCTCTCTTGTACATTAAGATATCCTCTTACTTACTGACCTCATTTTTATTATCATCTCTATCTTCTTTGGTATCACCAGGGATTACTGGTAGGACATACGGAGAAATTTGATGAGGTGTAGTTAACTCTCACTGAGATGTATAATAGGGAATAGATTCTGTAAAGGTAACATTCATGGAAACATATAGATTCTTAGCTAGAGGATCATAGCATTTATAGCCCTTTCGAGAGTTAGAATAGTAAAGAAAAATACACTTTACAGACTTAGGATCTAGTTTATCACGATTAGGTAAATAAACATGTACAAAACAGGTACAACCAAAGATACGGGGAACTATATGAAATGGTTTTGACTCCTTATTGAGACACTTCATTGGACTTTCACCCTCAAGTATAGTAATGGGCATTCTATTGATCAGGTGAACTGCAGTAAGAACGGCTTCTCCTTAATAGAATTTAAGAACATTATTCTGAAGTAAAAGAGTCCTGGCTACCTCTAGAATATGACGATTTTTCCTTCCAACGATTCCATTTTGTTAAGGAGTATAGGAACAGGAAGTCTGATAGACTATACCATGTGTGTGTAAATATTCTGCTAATTGCTTGCTAATGTACTCCCCCCATTGTCTGAACGAAGAATTTTCACTGAAGTATTAAATTGGGTGAGAATGAATTTATACACAATTGAAGAAATAGAAGAGACTTATGACTTTGATTTCATTAAATATATAATTATAAGGCGAGTACAATCATCAATAAAGGAAATAAAGTATCTCTGACCAAACAACGAAGTAACAGGATTGGGACCCCAAATATCTGAATGAAGAAGTTCAAAAGGCTGAGATCGTCTAGAGTCACTCAATGGATAAGTGGCTCTTTGATGTTTCCCAAGGTGACAGACTTCACATTCAAACTGATGTTTATTAACTCTAAGATGAGGTAGAACATAAGAAAGTTTTGACACAGGTAAATGACCAAGACGACAATTACAAAGTCGAATCTCTGAATCCTGAATTGTTAATGCTGAAGCTTTATAAGAAGTTCCATGCTGAAGATGATCTTCCAAAATGTATAAGCCCCTCTGTAGTCTATCATGACCAAAGACTTTCCCCGTCTTCAGATCCTGAAACAAACAACCAGAAGGAGTAAAAGTTATACTGCATTTTATGGTACGAGTCAACGAACTGACTGAAAGTAGATTTATTGAAAAATTGGGAACATGATAGACTGATGTTAAATTAACAAAGCATATGGATACACTTTCCTATCCAACCATATACGAGTAAGAGTCATCTGCTAACTTTATAGACTCTTGTTTTGGAAGAAGTCTGTACTCTGAAAAATACGATGATTCGCCTACCATATGATTTGTAGCACCTGAATCAATAATCCAAGTCTTTGAATTAGAATAAGAGGAGTTACCTTTCACAGTGTGAGTTGTCTGAGCTACTGAAGCTTGAGAGGAAGATGGTTGAGATTGTCCAGATAGTCTTGTCTCGAGTCCTTCTATTCTCTTAATAAGTTATTGCATTCCATCTGTATTAGACATAGTATTCTCAGCAAAATGAGCAGAGTGATTTCTGTTTTTATAATAGTATGATTTGCCATGCAATTCCCAACAATATTCTTTGGAGTATCTTGATTTTTCACAATGAGAACAGATGAGTTTTTCTTTTTCATCAGGATGAGATCTACCACGTTCTCATCCACGATCTTGATATTCTCCTCTTCCATGATAATGTGAAATTTCTTCTCTTTTTGGAGTGCATATTGGTCTATAACAGAATGTTATTCTTCTCAAGATTTCTTAAATCTTCTTCCCTGATCAATAATGAATATATTGTTCCCAATGAAGGTAGCTCATTTCTTCCCAAGACATTAAGTTTTATTGACTCAAATTTTGAATTTACACCCCACAGTAAGTCGAATACCTTTTTCTTTTCAATCTCTGCATTTATTTCAGTATAACACGAAGAACACTTGATATTGGTATAATATAGAAGTTCATCCCATAGTCCTCTCAGATCTGCATAGTATTCACTTATGGAGCGAGTTCCTTGTTTACAATTTATGATTCTTTCCAATATCTCGTACTCTTTCACTACATTCTTTTTTTCTGGAATAAGCTTTAGAGACTGCACACCAGATTTCATAAGCAGAAACAAGAAACATGAATGTTTTAGCTATTAATGGAATCATCGTCTGAAGTAACCACGACGAAATTAGGGCATCTTCTCTTCTCCAATTTGGATATCGTGCATCATTTATATATGGTCTCTATGTTTGACCCATTAGGTGAGCCTATCTCCTCCTTGCTATAATAGCCAATTCTACAGATCTAGATCATTCCACGAAATTCTTGCCATCTAGCTTTGTTGTTGTAATCTGAAAGTTCTCTATCTTTTCATTCATTGTATTTTCAGGAGTTAAGAAAGAATTTTCAACCCCTTTGCCTTTGCTTGCCATATATAAACAACTCCAAATTAAAGATACCTCAAGAAATCAACTTCCTTGATCCTCAAGAGAACCGAGATTTGAATTAGGGCTTATTCAAATCTAATCAAATCTGATTGTACTGTTACCGAACCAACAAAAAATGACATGAAATGAATATGTGATACCATATAAGAAGGCGTCCCATAATGACTGAATCTGAAACTTAAAAAATTTCACTATGACTGAATCTGATTCCACGGTATTCCACGATGATTGAATCTGATCCACTGTGATTAAATCCAAAAAAAAATCAGCAAGTGTGATTCCACAATGACTGAATATGTGGTTACCTTCAACACTTGTTTTATGTCTTCATATAAACCCTGAATATGTGACTAAATCTGAGAAACTCAGCAAGAGTTATTCCACGACCTTGATATAAATACTTCTTAATGGAGAAAAACGCAGATTTTCAGCCTAATAGTCTCTGATACCATATGAGGAAATAAATGCATTTATCAAGAATAAGACCTAAAAAAAACCTAGCAGATTGGAGGAACCCAACGTGCGGCTCCCTAGTGCTGCCGTCCAGCCTTGCTTAATAATTTGACTTAACCCTAATCTCTAATACTTATACTCTTTCTAACTTGAATTCCTAAACTACCCCTAATCACTACAAATTACTAACTAGACATAACCCGAGAAATACACTTTACATTTTAACATTCTAACATTCTTTAAGAACGCCAAGGTTGGCCTAGTGGCCCATGTTGCTTGAGTGAATTATAGCGCAAAACGGTGAGATGTATTCATGACCCTTATGTGAGTCGTGTTAGTGTAGTGTTTTAAGTTTTTTGTTTAAAAGTTTATTTCAAACATGTATTTCAAATGTAAGTGAATGTCTAAGTGTTTGGACCCAATGCATCGGATCAGATCCATTGGGAACCATGTCTTGTTAGTAGGGGTATTTTTGTCTTTTAAGTTAGAATAGGATTAGTATAAATTATGTTTTGTAATTAGGGTTGAAACTGAACAAGAAAAGCAGAAGCAGTTGGCTGCCCAGTGAAGGGGTTTAGACTGCTTATTTTTATTATGTTTCTCATTGTTATTTGATGAAATCAGATATGGTATCAGAGCCTTATATGAAGTTTTTTGGCAGTCAGCAGAAGCAAATCATCCTTGGAAAGTACAGAGGTAAGTAAACGTGTTCAGTCTTAATCGTTAATGAAGGCAGACATTATTATTTCAATGTTAATGAAAGCAGCCAGCCTGGGACAGAAGATAATAAAACTATTTTTTTATGAGACTTTGTGAATGTCAAGAAATAGAAATGAATGAATCGTGCAGTGACTGCAAGTTATGTTCATCGTGATCTTAATCGTTGATGCAACTTGATATGTAAACAGCAATCAATCGTCCTCCTGTGCAAGTTCTGTTCATCGTGATCTGAATCACTGATGCGATTTGATTTGCAAACAACAATCATCTTCCTTGATCTGAATCGTTGGATCTATCAATAACAATCATATGCAAACAACAATCATCTTTCATTGAAGTGGCAGTGATAGATTCAACAATAAGCATTTTAATCTGATTTCGACAGTGATAGATCAGTCGATTTTTGTATTCAGCAATAACCTGCAAGAGACAATACATCTTCGGTCAGAATTATCCTATGCAAGTGGTATCGTATAATCAATAATTACTCTACAACAACAAGGCATCGTTTGAAATCTTGGAACAGTGATTATCATTGATTGAATTATTTGGAAAAGAAAAACCTAGTTTCACTCTACTGAAAATCAACATGGAAGGTAGATTGAAAGAAGAAGCAATATCAGCCATGTATGGAAATCATCAAAAGTCAGAACCGTTCCAAATTACATATATTTGTTTAGATGGAAAAAATTATAGAGTGGGCTCGGTCTATCGAACTTGTATTACGGTCCAGAGAAAAAGCTTCTATTATGAGACAAGATCCACCACCTCTAGAAGGAAGCGGTGTAGACTATAAAAGATGGGGCAAAGATGATATCCTTGCAAGTTCATGGCTAATACAATCAAAGAATCCTTCTATCAGTAAGACTTTTATGTATATGGAATCAGCTGTTGAGATCTGGTCTACAGTGGAAGAGGCTTATTCCAGACAGAAGAATATAGCAAGAGAATATGAAATTATTGAAAGAATAAGAAAGTGTTACCAAGGAACCAGATCAGTAAGTGAGTATTATGGAGAATTGCGAGAACTTTGGAATGAAAAAAGACATTGTGGAAAATAAGTATAGTCTTTGTGTAAAGGAAAGAACTGCTCAAGGAAAAATTTGAAAAGTGCTCGATTTACTCTAGCGAGTTTCACCAGAATATGAATCCATCAAATTAAACATTCTAAGCAAGGAGGAACTCCCATCACTTGTTACAGTTTATTCACTTCTACTAAGGGAGGAAGATCGGAAGAATTTAGAGAAAGGTGATCATATCCAAACTGAAAGAGTTGCATTTATAGGTAGAGGACAGAGCAATTATCAGAGAGGAAGAGACTCCTATTTGATATTAAAGATCTTGGAAGATTACATTATTTCTTAGGCATTGAGGTAGCCTACTCAGGTAAAGACATTTTTTTCAATCAAAGAAAATATACTTTAGATCTGTTGCAAGACATGAAGATGGAAAATTGTAGACCTACGTATACTCCAATGGAAATAAATCACAAATTGCATATGGAAGATGGAGGTGAGAAAGTTGATATAACAAAATATGAACAATTGGTTGGAAAACTGATATACCTGACTATCACACGCCCAGACATAGCTTATACAGTGAGTATAGTAAGTAGATTTATGCAATCTCCATCAAAACATCATATGGATGCTGTGTTTTATATATTACGATATCTAAAGACTACTCCAGGACATGGGAATACCTATAAAGCTAATGGTCACACAGACATTGAGATATACGAAGGCAACATAGTATCATGAAAAAGAAAAAAATAGTCTGTTGTAGCAAGATCGACAGCTAAGGCAGAATATAGAGCAATAGCATGAGGTATATGTGAAGGAAAGTGGTTGCATTCTTTACTGATGGAAATGGGCTTGTTTGCAGAAAAACCTATTTCTATAGTCTGTGACAGCAAGGCAGCGATACAAATAGCCTCAAATCCAATATATCATGAGAGAACAAAACATATTGAAATAGATTGTCATTTTATACATGACAGTGTATATGCAAAGGAATTTCATTTAGAACATGTGCAATCAAGACATCAATATGCAGACATTCTGACGAAAGAAATTCCTAGAGATCTACTTTAGAGATTGTGCAACAAGTTAGGCGTAACATGTATCTTTCACCCAACTTGAGGGGGAGTGTTAGTGTAGTGTTTTAAGTTTTTTGTTTAAAAGTTTATTTCAAACATGTATTTCAAATGTAAGTGAATGTCTAAGTGTTTAGACCCAATGGATCGGATCAGATCCATTGGGAATCGTGTCTTGTTAGTAGGGGTATTTTTGTCTTTTAAGTTAGAATAGGATTAGTATAAATTATGTTTTGTAATTAGGGTTGAAATTGAACAAGAAAAGCAGAAGCAGTCGGTTGCCCAGTAAAGGGGCCGATTCTACCCAATTCCAATATTAATTAGACTGCTTATTTTTATTATGTTAAACTCCGCCCATGTAAGGGATCACCCTTGCATTGCCGGTCCCAAGCCCGGATAAAGGAGGAGGGTTGTGTTAGGCTTCCGACAGCCAGCGTAAAACTTCGTCGGATTTCTACAACATGGATTACAAAAATTATGAGCATTGCTTTGGGGCGTCCCCGCCTAGCGACGTGCTGCAGAGCCCGAATGCAGTAAGAAGTAAGCAAGGGCCACTACATTTTCGCCCGAATGTAGTGAATCAATTGCAGAGAGGGTTCCCACATCATGGACGGGTGTGGGTAAAGAAGTTAGTCTCGCTACATTGCCGCCCGAATGTAGTGAAAAATTTTCAGAGAGGGTCTCGCATTTTGATTATGGACGGATGCGGGGGTAAGGAAGCTAGTCCTAGATAATAAGATTCGTATTGGTTCTTGGAATATTGGAACATTATCGGGTAAGCTAATGGAGGTGGTAGATACTATGATTCGGAGAAAGATTCATATTCTATGTTTACAAGAGACAAAATGGGTTGGAGAAAAAGCAAAGGAGATAGAGGATACAGGTTTTAAATTATGGTACTTGGGTAAAGAAAAGGCCCGAAATGGAGTTGGTATTATCATAAATAAAGATTTAAAGGAGAGTGTAGTAGACATACAACGATATGGTGACCGAATCATGACATTGAAATTAGTGTTAGGAGTAGAGGTTTTGAATATAGTTTGTGCTTACGCACCCCAAGTAGGACTAGAAGATAGTATAAAGACAGTTTTTTGGGAAGAGTTAGATAAGGTGTTTCAAAAGATTCCACAAAGGGAGATGATTTGTTTAGGAGGAGATTTAAATGGACATGTCGGTAAAGAGGCATTAGGATATCAAGGGATTCATGGAAACTTTGGTTATGGGGATATAAACGAGGAAGGTAGGGAGATTTTAAATTTTGCTATGTCATTTGATCTCTTTATAGTCAATACAATCTTCAAAAAACGAGATGAACATTTAATTACTTATAAGAGTGGCTTATCACAAACACAAATTGATTACTTTATTTGTAGAAAAAAAGATAGAGCGTGTTGTAAAGATTGTAAGGTAATTCCAGGAGAAAGCTTAACCACCCAACATCGACTTTTAGTTATGGATTTACAAATAAAAAAATGGACAAAGAAGAAAAGAGTGCATCGAGCTATTCGGACTAAATGGTGGAACCTCAAAAGCGAGAAAGAAGATATATTTAAACAGAAAGTCCTTCAAGGAGATGTTTGGAATTATGTTGGCACACCCTCTGATATGTGGAACAATATGGCTATACATATTAGGAAAGTGGCGAAAGATGTGTTAGGGGTATCTAAGGGAGGTGTACCGGCACAAAAAGAAGCTTGGTGGTGGAGTGAAGTAGTACAAAATAAAATCAAGGCAAAGAGGGCATATTACAAATTACATTATGCTAAGAAAACTAGTGAAACTTTAGAAGCTTATAAGAAAGCAAAGAAGGAAGCAAAAAAGGCCGTTAGTGAAGCAAAAGCTAAGATTTGGGAGGACTTATATAAAAAACTCAACTCAAAAGAGGGTGAAAGAGATATTTTTAGGATAGCTAGGGCTAGAGATAAGAAAACTAAAGATCTTAATTATGTTAGATGCATAAAAGACGAGGATGAAAAAATTCTAGTGGCAAATGATGATATAAGAAATAGATGGAAAAACTATTTTTATAATCTTTTTAATGAAAATAAGGATGTTAGTATTAGTTTAGGAGATTTAGCCAAGTCAGAAAAGTATATAAACCACAATTTCTACCGACGTATTCAAAAGAATGAAGTCAAAGAGGCTCTTAAACATATGAAGAGTGGTAAATCGGTAGGACCAGATAATATTCCTATAGAAGTTTGGAAAATACTAGGAGAAATAGGAATCACTTGGCTCACAAGACTATTTAATGAAATATGGAAAAACCAAAAGATGCCCGAGGAATGGAGAGCAAGTACACTTATACCCGTATATAAGAACAAGGGAGACATTCAAAATTGTTCGAATTATCGAGGTATCAAGTTAATAAGTCATACTATGAAATTATGGGAAAGAATTATCGAACGTAGGTTAAGACAAGTATCAAGTACAACAGAGAACCAATTTGGATTTATGCCAGGTAGATCTACTATTGAAGCGATCCACCTTTTGAGACGTCTTATGGAACATTTTAGAGCAAAAAAGAAAGACCTTCACATGATATTTATTGATCTAGAAAAAGCTTATGATAGGCTACCGAGGGAGGTTCTTTGGAGAACTTTGGAAAAAAGAGGTATCCCGTTGACATATATTAACCTTATAAGAGACATGTATGATGGTGCAAAAACATGTGTGAGGACTCATGAAGGAACGACAGACTTCTTTGAAGTTAATATTGGGTTACATCAAGGATCAACTTTAAGTCCATACTTATTTATAATGGTGATAGATGAGTTAACAAAACATATTCAAGATGAAGTACCTTGGTGTATGTTATTTGCAGATGACATTGTATTAGTGGAGGAGTCTAAGGAAAAAGTTAATAGAAAATTGGAACTATGGAGAGAAACATTAGAAAACAAAGGCCTCCGACTTAGTAGAACAAAGACAGAATATATGGAATGTAAGTTTGATCATTTGGCTACTTCAGAGGACATAGAAATTAAAATTGGCACACATTGCATTCCCCAAAAGGAAAGTTTTAAATACCTAGGGTCAATTTTTCAAAGTGATGGAAGAGTTGATGGAGATGTTACACATAGAATTAATGCTAGTTGGTTAAAATGGAGAGGAGCATCAGGTATCCTTTGTGATAAGAAGATACCATTAAAATTAAAAGGTAAATATTATAGAGCAGCAGTTAGGCCTGCCATGTTTTATGGTTCTGAGTGTTGGGCAGTTAATCATCAACATGTACAAAAGATGTCTGTGACAGAAATGAAGATGTTGAGATGGATGAGTGGTCATACAAGAAAAGACCATATACATAATGAGGTTATTAGAAACAAATTAGGAGTGGCACCAATAGAGGATAAAATGAGAGAACATCGTTTAAGATGGTTTGGACATATAGAAAGAAGATCAAAAGAAGAACCTGTAAGAAGGTTAGAAAAACTAAATTTGGAAAGTATTAAAAGAGGTAGAGGACGACCACAAAAGTGTTGGAAAGAAACAATAAAGAATGATCTAGCTTATTGGGAGTTAACTGCTAACATGGCACACAATAGAGATCTGTGGAAACAAAGAATCCATGTAGCCGACCCCGTCTAGTATGGGAAAAGGCTTAGTTGTTGTTGTTGTACTCTTTGTTATTTGATGAAATCGAACAAGTCGCTATATCGGGACTATGCACCCAAGGAGGTACATGTAATGAAGATGATGCTTAATTGACAAACTTCAGGTCATGGAGCTGTCAGTTTGATGGGGGTGTTAGAAAATGTGCCCAAGTGACCCATCCCAACAGGCCCTGTAGGCCCTGGCCTGCAGGGCCACTAGCCGTTGGGGGCTGGCTGGCAACCAACCCCCCTTCTCATTACTCTCCTCTCTCTTCTCTCTACCCTCTTCTATTCTCTCCTATCTTTTTCTCCTCTCCTATGCCTTATATACTCGAACACCCATAGAGCCAACTTCGTGTTGTTTCTTGCATGATCTCCATGAGGAGAGAGTGACCAAGGAATATGCAGTAGCTGGTAGTGTTGAAGAATATCCTTATCTAGTGTTCCTTGTGTTAGTTTTATGTTTTTACGTATTATTGTACTCGCCCGAAACTTTAGGGGCATTTTGGTATTTTTTGTACTAGGGGTATTTTGGTCATTTTGGTCAAATTCCGTTTTACAGCTCCCTATATAAGGGTTGGTAGATTGTATTAGACTGTAAGGTTGTGGTGTAAGAGAGAGTGTAGAAGAGGGGGGGCCTCCATTGGAGGTCCGCCCCTTCCTTCAATCCCTCATTTTTCCTCTTTAATATTAGTCTTATTTTGTGTTTAATCTCCTACAATACTTCTTTGAATTAAAACATGGTATCAGTATGGTTCGTAGTAGAGAAGAAAAAATCAGAATCGAAGGAGGTTTGTGTGGAAGTACAAAAGTGACTCAACTGATTTGTCTTATTTAGATAAGGAGGGTGATTAATGAGACTGTCAGAGGCACTTAAAAAGCTTCGAGGTCAGGCAACAGTTGAAGTTCAAGCCAGCGATGTAACTGCAGCAAGAGACTTATACAGAAAAAGAAAGTAATGCAAGCCTTGGAAAAATCAAATAACCGAATTGAAGTGCTTGACCAATATTCTTTAACAAAACTTAGTGAGGCAGTCTCTGTAAAGGAAAGACAATTGATTGGAAATATTGCTTAGAAGATGTGCAGAAAACCTTAAAGAAGATCTTAAGACGAGGAGCAATATTAGTAGGTCACAGCTTGTTTCATGTTTTAGAAAGGATGATCACTGCCATTGAAATAATGTGGATGATGATCATGGCAGAAATTATGGTAACTGCATTGGTGAAAGTAAAGATGATGCCAATGAGAGCAATACAGATGGATAAAGCTGTGATGTAAATGCAATTGGAAAGATTGCATTAAAGCAATATGATGTAAATGCAATTGTTGACTGCCTATTTCAGTTTCTCGATATGAAAAAAAGATTATGTGCCTGTTGTGTATTTTCAAGAAAATGTTAGGTGGCTGCAACACATATGGCGGCTGGAATTAAATGCTTATGGTGGCTGGAGTTATTAAATATGGTGGCTGCAATTTTTTATTATGTGCCTGCTGTGTATTTCCAAGAAAACGTTAGGTGGTTGCAACACATATGGCGGCTGGAATTAAATGCTTATGGTGGCTGGAGTTATTAAATATGGTGGCTGTAATTTTTGTATTTCCAAGGAAATTCTTGAATCCCGTGAGAGAAACAAGACTCATATCTGGACTTATCGAATAGCCGAAGAAGCTGCTAAGTATTTTTGGTGATATTAATGACACCAGGTGATAGGTTGTCTTACTAAATGCTGCTCTCATCTTGACGAGTCATGCAAGCTAATTAATGACCTTCATGGCCAAGGAAGGAAACCAGGGATGGATGTGTAGGTCATGTTGATTTCTGCGTTGTGCAAGAGGAAGTCTCCAAGGATATTGATTGAAAAGGAAAGTAGTCAAGGGCAGTTAAAGCCCCAAAGATTAATGTTCACAGATGGCTAATCTAAGACAGTGAGTGATGTGCAGAAATAGAAATAATTCCAATTTAAACCCTTCAAAGAAAGGTGCAAGGAGACACGGTTTGTTCTTCCTGTCGATGCAGCATTTGTGGCCAAAATGAATTTGATAACAATGGGTTTTCTGGTCAAACAATTTTATATTGTGATCTATATAAGGGTGAATATCATGTTGGATGCCTAAAGGCATACGGGTTGCAGAAGATTGAAAATTCTCCACAAGGAAATTGGTTCTGCAGTAAATTTAATGCAAAACCCTATGGCATATCAACCTTTAACTAGAGATATTGAAATGTCCGAGTAAGCCACCTTCCCTAGGCAAACAGATTTTAGTGTGGATTGGGAAGTACCAATGTTAGCAGATGCAGTACATGATACGGTTTTCTTATCAGATGATGTTCAGAGAACTCAGCATCTGCGAACTGGTGAGCCTACAAGAACGCTCAATTTCTTCAGTTTCCCAACCATCTCATATCAAACCGTGCCTGTTCCTAATGGCAATGTTTTTGGTGCGAATGGTTGGCATGTTATGATGAATTTTGAAGGGATGAACAACTTAAGAAAATAAGTGAGAAGTTGATATTGATGATATTAACAGTGAAAATTACTCTAAATTGGGTATTATTAATTAGCAAACTGGTCAAATGATGCATATGAAGATGTTCGATGAAATGCTCAAGAAAGAGATGAGTAACATGAACAAGAAGTGTTTGAGGAAAGATTTAAGAGAACTAAAAAATTCTTGTGTAAGTTTGCAGTCATGAGGACTGCTTTATTGTTGTGACAGCCAGGATGGTTGCTTTGATGTTGTGACAATCAGGATGGCTGCTTTGTTGATGTGACAGCCAGGATGGTTGCTTTATTGTTGTGACAGTCAGGATGACTGCTTTGATGTTGTGACAGTCAGGATGACTGCTTTGTTGTTGTAACAGCCAGGATGACTGCTTTAATGTTGTGACAGCCAGGATGGCTGCTTTGATGTTATGACAACCAGAATGGCTGCTTTGTTGTTGTAACAGCCAGGATGGCTGCTTTAATATTGTGACAGCCAAGATGGCTGCTTTGTTGTTGTGAAAGTCAGGATGGCTGCTTTATTGTTGTGACAGTCATGTTGTGACAGTCAAGATGGCTGCTTTGTTGATGTGACAACCAGGATGGCTGCTTTGATGTTGTGACAGCCAGGATGACTGCTTTGTTGTTACAGCCAAGAAGGCTGAGTTGATAGTGCAGCCAGAGATGCTGCTTGTGATGATAAGCTAGGAAGGCTAAGATATTTTTCAGCCAAAGAAGTTGTTGAAGATCATATCAGTGATGAAGACAAATGAAGAACGTTGCAAACAGATATGAAGTTTTTTGGCAAGTTTGGAGTTTGAAGTATCGCACTCCCAACTTGAAGGGGGTGTTGAAGAATATCCTTATCTAGTGTTCCTTGTGTTAGTTTTATGTTTTTAGGTATTATT
Organism: Brasenia schreberi; assembly: GCA_036023115.1. Classification (NCBI taxonomy): domain Eukaryota; kingdom Viridiplantae; phylum Streptophyta; class Magnoliopsida; order Nymphaeales; family Cabombaceae; genus Brasenia; species Brasenia schreberi. Next base: position 3,537,298 of record JAYKKT010000075.1, on the reverse strand, counting down.
GTATTTGCCTAAAACTTTAAGGGTATTTTGGTCATTTTGGTCAAATTCAGTTTTACAGCTCCTTATATAAGGGCTAGTAGATTGTATTAGACTGTAAGGTTGTGGTGTAAGAGAGAGTGTAGAAGAGGGGGGGCAACCTCCATTGAAGGTTTGCCCCTTCCTTCAATCCCTCATTCTTCCTCTTTAATATTAGTCGTATTTTGTGTTTAATCTCCTACAATGCTTCTTTGAATTACAACAGGTAGTAGAGTGTCTGCCATTTACATCACGACCCTAATCAGCATCAGTATATACGAGCAACTGAGATAAAGAGGAAGATGATAGAAATACTCTATTAGTTGAGGTTTGTCGAATATAACAAATAATCCTCATAACAATACTCATATGTACTGAGGTAGGTGCATGTTGAAACTAACTTCCAGTATGAACGGCATGTGCAATATCTAGCCATGTGATGGTAAGATAGGTGAGTGCTCCTACCACATGTCTATAAGGTGTGAGATCACTCAAAAGTTCGCCATCAATTAAGCGCATCTTTTAGTTGATTACCTCGGGTGTCTCATAAATTAGGCGCATCTTCTAGTTGATTACCTCGGGTGTCTCAACAACTTTGTCATCTGTAATACCTGATCTAAGAACAATATCATTAGTAAACTTAGTTTGTGATAAAAAGAAACCTCTATCATCATGAGTTATCTCAATGCCAAGAAAATAAGAAAGTTAACCAAGATCCTTCATTTCAAATATATTACCAAGTTCTTGCTTGATTTGGTGGATACCATAATTATCATTACCTATAATAATCATATCATCGATGTAGAACAAAAGAATAACGATACCTATAGAGGACTTTCTTATGAATAAAGCGTGTCAGTATAACAAGTAGTAAAGTCATGCAAAGTCATGAATTCAATCATTTTATCAAACCAAGCCTTAGGAGCTTGTTTGAAACCATATAAGGCTCTTTTGAGACATAAAACTTGGTTTTTAGGTACGTTGAGACCATGAGGAGGTTCCTTATAAACTTCTTCCTTTAACAAACCATTTAATAACACATTCTTGACATCTAATTGATAGATATTCCAATCCTTAATAGCACACACGACTATAAGACTTCTGACAGTTGTCATCCAGGCTACAGGAGCAAAGGTTTCCTCATAGTCAATCCCATATTTCTCTTAATACCCTTTGGCAACCAATCTAGCTTTATAGCGATTTAAAGATCCATCACCATTTGTTTTAACTTTATACACCCACCTACAACCTATTGTCTTTTTGTTTTGTGGTCTAGTCACAATATCCCAAGTTTCACCTATGTATAAGGCATCTAATTCTTCATTCATAGCATAAATCCAATCTTGTGATGATTGTGCTTCCTTAAAATTTCTTGGTTCTTTTATAGTAGAAATATTGGTTATTAAGGCTCTATGTCTTGGTAAAAAACTATCATAGGAAACAAATTGTTCCGGAGGTCTAGAGTCTCGACTAGTCCTTCGAGGTATAGATGGAAAATCATTTTAAGTTCTAGTGTAGTATTGGTCAAAGGGTGTAACTGACTGTCTTGAAATCATAGGTTCATCAAGCTCATTTTCAACGTGTATTATGTCATTCCCTAGGACATCATTCAAGAAGGAGTATGATGACTCATCAATAGGATGAGCGTCATTCGTTCCTTTAAAGAAATATTCATTTTCAAAGAATTTGACATCTCTTGATACATAGAGTTTACCATTTTTATAATCATAGCATCTATATCCCTTCTTATTTATCACATGTCTTAGGAAAATACATTCTATGGCACGAGAAGAAAGTTGATCATATTTGTTAGTATAAATAAAATATTTACATTCAAACACACGAAATCTAAAGTAATTAGGAGAAAGTTGAAAGAGCTTTTCTACAGGAGATATATTTTATAAAATTGAAGATGGCATTCGGTTAATTAGGTAAATAGAAGTCATAATGGCTTCGGCCCAGAAATTTTTAGGAACACCACTAGACAATAACAATGTTCTTGTGGTTTCCAAAATATGATGATGTTTACGTTCCAAAATATCATTTTGTTAAGGAGTTTTAGTCCAAGAAGTTTGATGCACAATCCCAAATTTATCAAGATGGTTTTTAAATTCTTTGGACATAGACTCTCCTCTCGAGTCGGATCTAAAAATCTTAATTTTAGAATCAAATTGATTTTTTAAAAGATTATGAAATATCACAAAATTTTGAAAAACGTCAAACTTGGCCTTTAAAAGATATACCCATGTATATCTAGTGAAATCATCTATAAAAATGACACAGTAGGAGATCCCTCCTTTAGATAAAGAGGTGTCGGTCCCATACATCTCAGTGAATAATCTCAAATGGTTTTGTGGAGATATGCGTTTTGTTTGAAAAGGGTTGATGTTGCATTTTGCCAAGTACACAATCTTTGAAAGAAAAGTTTTCAATATTATTTATTCAAAGAGGACATTGATACAACATTTGAATATTAAGATCTCCTAATCTTTTATGCCATAGAAGAGCATCACTAGTAAAAAACATTAGCATATCCTACGCTATGTAGGTAGTCCATAATATAAAGTTCGCCCTCCCTATGGCCACGACCAATCACCTTCTTTGAGAAGCGATCATGTACAATACATCCTATGGATGAAAAAGTTATAACACAATTTTTATTCGAAATTTAAGATACAGAAATTAAGTTCAAATTTAGTTTTGGAACAACACTAATTTTGGAAACTTCAAAATTTTTGTTTTCAAAGTCACCAATTTTTTCAATATTTAATTGTGCTCCAAGAAAATATTTGTTTCAAAATATTTTCATTACAAGTCATATGAAATGAGGCACCGAAATCAAGAATCCAAGAAACCATACCTTGAAATTGGTTAGTCGAAGAAGAACAAACCACGCCTATTGTTGCTTTGTCTTTCATTTGAGCTTTAAGTCTTTTATCTTTTCTTCGAGTACAACGATTGAGGATGAGGCTTGTTCTTCTACTAATATCACATTTCTTTTCAACTTTAGGCAATTTGGCCTTATATGTTTGGTCTCTCTACAATGGTGATAAATAATGTCTTTTCTTCCTTATTTACTTTTGAAATGAGTAGGTCGGTAAAACTTCATATTTGCTCTGAGTTTTAATGGAGCCAAGGCGGTGTCTCTTTGAAGTCTAACTTATTCATTCTTGTTTCCGCCATTTGAAGATCGGTACGAATCTCTTCTTTTGTAGGGAAAGGTTTTCTATAAACGAGAGATGATCTTACCCCTTCAAATTCTTTTCGAAGACTTCTTAGAAATTGGTATACGAAATCCTCATTATCTTCACATTCTCTCGCTAAGACATTGTGTGCATTTCTTTTTGTAACCATATAATTGGTTCCAAACATTAGAGTATTCCTCAAAAAATTCGTTTACCCCTTTATCTCCTTGTCTAAGTGAGACCAATTTGTCTCTTACCCTATGAGGCACATCGCTTTGAACATGAGATTTTTTTAAATATTCCCATGCTTCTTTAGCGTTGGTGAAATCGGCCAAAGTGTCCCTAGTATGCTCATTTATATTATTCATGAGCACCCATGGGATTGTTCTATGTCCTCCTTCGTATTCCTCTTTTTGCTCAAGTATGGCATTGATTCAGGGTTCTACCTTCGAACCACTTACATTGTCCCATAATTTTTTTAAATATAAATAATTTTCCATAGATTGGGCTCATGTCTTGTAGTTCAAGGGTGTTAGACGAAAGTTGAATCCTCCTTTATCATATATTTAAAAGAGAAAAAGAAACTAAAGAGGTAAACTTACAAAATACAATCGACACGCTTCCCGGAATGATAATAGTATTCCCACGATTGCAAAATGGCTCTCATACCATGTAATGAAGACGATGCTTCAATGTAGCAGCGGAAGGTTAATGAATATCACTTCAAAATATAACTTGCAAAAGCCTTAAAAAAAAGCTATAATAAAGCATATGCAACAAAAGCATACTATATTAAAAAAAGAATATTATTTAGCCACAAAAGGCTTGAAAAATCCATTACATGAAAGCCTTATTTATAGAGTACACGAGGCATAGGAGAGGAAAAGAAGATAGGAGAAAATAGAAGAGAGTAGAGAGGAGAGCAATGAGAAGGGGGTTGGCTGCCAGCCAGCCCCCAACGGCTAGTGGCCCTGCAGGTCCTGGCCCTTACTGCCTGAGCCCATAGGACCTGCCGGGCTGAGCCACTTGGGCCCATTTTCTAACAGCATATAGGTGCTTTCTAGGAGATACATGCGTCATCACAGTATACAAGCCATAGTGGTAAAGAAAGTATGCACGAGCATTGGTGTTGACTTCCTGAAAGACTGGTGAGGAGATCTTTGACCATCGTCGAGTCCCTTTACCCTCGGTGAGGCAAGGTGCTGTCAAGTAGATTCCAATCGTAATCAAAGGCGTGATTTAGTAACGTGACCACAAAAACGTTCGGTTGCATGTAAGCTGTAGGGAGTCGAAGTAGCCAATGTTGTACCAATATTAAAGGTAGTGTCTCACGAGTTGGAAAGACATTACATAATACATACCCATGGGAGATGGGGTGCCGACAACGTGGATGGAAGCCACTTTCGGAGTTGCTAAGCAATGCCTCACATGCAATGTGAAGTTCTTCGACGATGCCATATGATGGAGAGTTATACTGGTTATCGATCTCAGTGATTACTTTTGGTGATGTTGAGTGTCGCGTAAGTGTGAGGTAGATGAATATAGTTTCTTGACCACATCGGACCTCAAGTGTGCCATCCAACCTTCTGGCTAACTCAAGTGTTTCGTGATGCCAAGTAAATGTAAGTAGATCGGAAGTTCATGCCCCATACCCTTCAAACTTTCAATAGACCACATCTACGTTGGGGATGCCGAAAGAAGCCATTTTTTATTACGGACCAAGTGGAGATGGGGATGAGCTGAATCAGATTCGCTCCCAGGCAGGGACAAAGAGGTGGACGTTGTCGAGGACAACGATTTTGGGTGGGAGAGAATGTAACCCTTCAACAGCGAATAAATGTTCTAGCACCACCCTTCGTATTGGTTCTTGGAATATTGGGACATTGTCTACTAAGGTAATGGAGGTGGTGGATACTATAATTCGAAGAAAGATTCATATTCTATGTTTAATAGATACAAAGTGGGTTAGAGAAAAGTAAAGGAGATTGCGGATACTGGTTTTAAATTATGGTACTCAGGTAAGGAAAAGGCTTAACTCCGCCCATGTAAGGGATCACCCTTGCATTGCCGCTCCCAAGCCCGGATAAAGGAGGAGGGTTGTGTTAGGCTTCCGACAGCCAGCGTAAAACTTCGTCAGATTTTTACAACATGGATTACAAAAATTATGAGCATTGCTTTGGGGTGTCCCCGCCTAGCAACATGCTGTAGAGCCCGAATGCAGTAAGAAGTAAGCAAGGGCCACTACATTTTCGCCCGAATGTAATGAATCAATTGCAGAGAGGGTTCCCACATCATGGATGGGTGTGGGTAAAGAAGTTAGTCCCACTACATTGTCGCCCGAATATAGTGAAAAAATTTCAGAGAGGGTCTCCGCATTTTGATTATGGACGGATGCGGGGGGTAAGGAAGCTAGTCTTAAATAATAAGATTCGTATTGGTTCTTGGAATATCGGAACATTATCGGGTAAGCTGATGGAGGTGGTAGATACTATGATTCGGAGAAATATTCATATTCTATGTTTACAAGAGACAAAATGGGTTGGAGAAAAAGCAAAGGAGATAGAGGATACAGGTTTTAAATTATGGTACTCAGGTAAAGAAAAGGCTCGAAACGGAGTTGGTATTATCATAAATAAAGATTTAAAGGAGAGTGCAGTAGACATACAACGATATGGTGACCGAATCACGACGTTGAAATTAGTATTAGGAGTAGAGGTTTTGAATATAGTTTGTGCTTACACACCCCAAGTAGGACTAGAAGATAGTATAAAGACAGTTTTTTGGGAAGAGTTAGATAAGGTGTTTCAAAAGATTCCACAAAGGGAGATGATTTATTTAGGAGATTTAAATGGACATGTCAGTAAAGAGGCATTAGGATATCAAGGGATTCATGGAAACTTTGGTTTTGGGGATATAAACGAGGAAGGTAGGGAGATTTTAAATTTTGCTATGTCATTTGATCTCTTTATAGTCAATACAATCTTTAAAAAACGAGATGAACATTTAATTACTTATAAGAGTGGCTTATCACAAACACAAATTGATTACTTTATTTGTAGAAAAAAAGATAGAGCATGTTGTAAAGATTGTAACGTAATTCCAGGAGAAAGCTTAACCACCCAACGTCGACTTTTAGTTATGGATTTACAAACAAAAAAATGGACAAAGAAGAAAAGAGTGCATCGAGCTATTCGGACTAAATGGTGGAACCTCAAAAGCGAGAAAGAAGATATATTTAAACAGAAAGTCCTTCAAGGAGATGTTTGGAATTATGTTGGCACACCCTCTGATATGTGGAACAATATGGCTGTACATATTAGGAAAGTGGCGAAAGATGTGTTAGGGGTATCTAAGGGAGGTGTACCGGCACAAAAAGAAGCTTGGTTGTGGAGTGAAGTAGTACAAAATAAAATCAAGGCAAAGAGGGCATGTTACAAATTATATTATGCCAAGAAAACTAGTGAATCTTTAGAAGCTTATAAGAAAGCAAAGAAGGAAGCAAAAAAGGCCGTTAGTGAAGCAAAAGCTAAGATTTGGGAGGACTTATATAAAAAAGTCAACTCAAAAGAGGGTGAAAGAGATATTTTTAGGATAGCTAGGGCTAGAGATAAGAAAACTAAAGATCTTAATTATGTTAGATGCATAAAAGACGAGGATGAAAAAATTCTAGTGGCAAATGATGATATAAGAAATAGATGAAAAAACTATTTTTATAATCTTTTTAATGAAAATAAAGATGTTAGTATTAGTTTAGGAGATTTAGCCAAGTCATAAAAGTATATAAACCACAATTTCTACCGACGTATTCAAAAGAATGAAGTTAAAGAGGCTCTTAAACATATGAAGAGTGGTAAATCGGTAGGACTAGATAATATTCCAATAGAAGTTTGGAAAATACTAGGAGAAATAGGAATCACTTGGCTCACAAGACTATTTAATGAAATATGGAAAAACCAAAAGATGCCCGAGGAATGGAGAGCAAGTACACTTATACCCATATATAAGAACAAGGGAGACATTCAAAATTGTGCGAATTATCGAGGTATCAAGTTAATGAGTCATACTATGAAATTATGGGAAAGAATTATTGAACGTAGGTTAAGACAAGTATCAAGTACAACAAAGAACCAATTTGGATTCATGCGAGGCGGATCTACTATTGAAGCGATTCACCTTTTGAGACGCCTTATGAAACATTTTAGAGCAAAAAAGAAAGACCTTCACATAATATTTATTGATCTAGAAAAAGCTTATGATAGGGTACCGAGGGAGGTTCTTTAGAAAACTTTGGAAAAAAAAGGTATCCCATTGACATATATTAACCTTATAAGAGACATGTATGATGGTGCAAAAACATGTGTGAGGACTCATGAAGGAACGACAGACTTCTTTGAAGTTAATATTGGGTTACATCAAGGATCAACTTTAAGTCCATACTTATTTATAATGGTGATGGATGAGTTAACAAAATATATTCAAGATGAAGTACCTTGGTATATGTTATTTGCAGATGACATTGTATTAGTGGAGGAGTCTAAAGAAAAAGTTAATAGAAAATTGGAACTATGGAGAGGAACATTAGAAGGCAAAGGCCTCCGACTTAGTAGAATAAAGAAAGAATATATGGAATATAACTTTGATCATTTGGTTACTTCAGAGGACATAGAAATTAAAATTGGTACACATTGCATTCCCTAAAAGGAAAGTTTTAAATACCTAGGGTCAATTTTTCAAAGTGATGGAAGAATTGATGGAGATGTTACACATAGAATTAATGCTGGTTGGTTAAAATGGAGAGGAACATCAGGTATTCTTTGTGATAAGAAGATACCATTAAAATTAAAAGGTAAATATTATAGAGCAGCAATTAGGCCTGCCATGTTTTATGGTTCTGAGTGTTGGGCAGTTAATCATCAACATGTACAAAAGATGTCTGTGACAGAAATGAAGATGTTGAGATGGATGAGTGGTCATACAAGAAAAGACCGTATACATAATGAGGTTATTAGAAACAAATTAGGAGTGGCACCAATAGAGGATAAAATGAGAGAACATCGTTTAAGATGGTTTGGACATATAGAAAGAAGATCAAAAGAAGAACCTGTAAGAAGGTTAGAAAAACTAAATTTGGAAAGTATTAAAAGAGGTAGAGGATGACCACAAAAGTGTTGGAAAGAAACAATAAAGAATGATCTAGCTTATTGGGAGTTAACTGCTAACATGGCACACGATAGGGATCAATGTTGGTTGGTTAAAATGGAGAATTGATGGAGATGTTATGCATATAATTAATGTTGGTTGGTTAAAATGGAGAGGAGCATCAGGTATTCTTTGTGATAAGAAGATACCATTAATTTTAAAAGGTAAATATTATAGAGCAGCAATTAGGCCTACCATGTTTTATGGTTTTGAGTGTTGGGCAGTTAATCATCAACATGTACAAAAGATGTTTGTGACAGAAATGAAGATGTTGAGATAGATGAGTGGTCATACAAGAAAAGACTGTATACATAATGAGGTTATTAGAAACAAATTAGGAGTGGCACCAATAGAAAGAAGATCAAAAGAAGAACCTGTAAGAATGTATGAAAAACTAAATTTGGAAAGTATTAAAAGAGCTAGAGGGCGACCACAAAAGTGCTGGAAAGAAACAATAAAGAATGATCTAGCTTATTGTGAGTTAACTACTAACACGGCACACGATAGGGATCTGTGGAAACAAAGAATCCATGTAGCCGACCCAGTCTAGTATGGGAAAAGGCTTAGTTGTTGTTGTTGTTCATTGATAACTATTTCACACTTACCTTTGTTTATCTTATGAAATCTAAATCAGAAGTATCATCAATTTTTCCTATGGTTCACAGTCTCATTAAGACTTAGTTTGGGTACGCTATTAAGAGCAAAATGGAGTTACTGAACGAAGAAACTGACACATTTTGAAAATCGCACGAACCTTGCTTCTTGAATATTGTGTTCCTAAATATTTCTGGCTTGAAGTTGTACTTACAGTATTATATCTTATGAATAAACTTTCTTCTATGGTTCTTGATGAAAAATCTCCATTTAACTTGATTAAGCCTGAAACTAATACATTTCATCTTATTCCTAGAGTGTTTGGATGTGTTTGTTACGTTTGTGTACATAATCAATTTCGAGATAAACTTGATCCAAGGATGGTTAAATGTGTTTTCATTGGATATTTCTATGAGAAGAAAGGATATGTTTGTTATGACCCTAACTCTCATAATAAATATATCTCCATGGATGTAACATTATTTGAAACCACTTCTTTTTTTCAAAAATCTACCGACTTGTCAAATTCTCATATTGAAGAGATTGTTCTCCCAATGAACATTACAAGTGATGCAACAGATGAAGATTATTCTCTTACAGAAAATGATCACCAGCAAGAAGGAAAGGAGATGCAAGTGTATAAAAAGGGAAAGAAAAATATAATCATGCCCAATCCAATAGACACCACGAACCAAGGGGGAGAACCTTCCTCATATTCAACTGAAAATTTGGAAGAAGCAGGTAGTGACGATTTGGATGTTCTTGTATCTCTTCGAAAAGGAAAAAGATTCTGTGCTAAGTATCATATTTCGTAATTTATCTCTTATGATCAGTTATTATCCAACTATCAAAATTTTGTGCCAAAAGTTGAATTATATCAAGTTCCTTAAATTTTTCTTGAAGCGTCATAACATGAACACTCTATAAAAGCCATGAAATCTAAACTTCAAGCACTTGAAAATAATCAGACATGGGAGGTTAGTGATCTACCACCAAACAAAAAAGCAGTTAGTTGTAAGTAGGTGTATAGTGTAAAATTTAAAGAAGATGGCACATTAAAGAGATATAATGTAAGATTGGTGACTCATGGTATAAGGAGACATTTGTTCCTTTGCAAAAATGACTATTGTTTGTACTCTTATTGCGAGTTTTGGCACGCTGGCATATCTCTCAACTTGATGTTAAAAATGCCTTATTGAATGGAGATCTTCAAGAAGAAGTCTATATGTCGCCCTTCCTGGTGTTTCACATGATTCTCGGGTATGTTTGCATGCTCAAGAAAGCGTTATATGAAAGTCTTAAACAAGCACCTCGTGCTTGGTTTGAGAAATTTTCCAAAGAAGGTATGTTCATTTCTCAATCGATGAATATGTCCTCTGGATCTCTAAAAAACGTGAGCCTACGGGAAGCTGGATGTAAAGCTTCTCAGAACGTACCAATTGAGCCCAAAACCATAGCACATCCAGCAATGAGCAAGAGAGTCCCAAGGTAGACAAAGCTCAGGTATCGTCATTTAGTTGGAGACAAGTCTAATATATATTTACATTACAATTGCATCAGATTAGCATAGCATTTCTTGTGTTTGGTGAAGCTAGTACCATGCATTAGTGAGATCAAAAGACACTATTGAGGCAATGAATGAGATCCTAAGGATCACTGATTCGAGGTTTCTTCTCAGATAAAGGACAAGTTGTCACCTATAAGGTAGAAAGCCTATCTATTATGCGGATTGGGTCACGTGAGTATTCTTGACACAAGGTCAATTAATGACAGAGGTCAACAACCTGCCATTAGCATGTTTCGAGAGGAACACAGTGACAGTTAGAAGAAAGTAAAAAAGCAAAATGTAATAGCAATAAGTAGTGCGTGTAAGCGAATTTCCGATCAATGGCAGGCTCATGGAGTTTACAAATTGTTTGTGGGTTCAAAAACATTCTCCAGGAGTCTCAGAGGATTAAGTATGAAGTTCTCCACCAATAAAGGCCCCATGTTGGCGATAATAAGCTCGAAGCCAATCTAGCATTGCCCACAATCTAGTTCTTACATGGCCGAGGACTAAAGCATGTAGAGAGTCGGGACGTGGTACCTTGCTTATTAAGGAGAAACCCGATAATGTGGCCAAATCTCGTCACATCATCTATCCCACAGGTAACATCAATCGAAAATTGGACATCCTAACCAATAGGGACTACCCTAAAGATAAGGTGCATGACAACATAACACTTGCAATTTGGAAATGATGGATAGACATCTCTCCAGCTAGGCGAGGGAGAGTGTTGAGCTTATAAGAAAGTCGATTACATTAAAGAATAAGAGTGGACATGAAAAGTTGATTCTGTTTCTGTGTTTCTTTCTAATCCTTCTGTTTTATGTCTCTTAAGTATGTTTTTAAAGGTAGCTTTAAATAAGCCTCATTAATGGCAATTAGGTAAATTAATCTTTTTTAATGTTGATATTTAAAGGGGTGAAAACCCTATCAACAATTAGACTTTTTTGCAAAAGAGAAAGAAAGTGCATTGGGAGGCGGCAACACTCGGACAACCGATTGCACCTTAGCCATCATCTCTATTCTGTTTGTTGTGTAATTTCATATTCACTACAATTATTTTATGCACACCGCCACTTGAACTCCAGAGTGGTTTGTTGTTCCGATTACTTTATAAATTCGAGCAACCAAGCTATGATACCATGTTAAATTATAACATGAAATCAGCAAGAAATGATGATAGTCACAAATCATTAAAGTGGAGAGTCGTCCCCCCCTTTAAGCCACCCTCTTCTCTCTATTCTTTTCTATGAAGGGTTACACAAGAAACAATGACAGTCAGAAATCATCAAAGTGGAGAGTCGCGTCTCCCTTTGAGCCACCCTCTTCTCTCTGTTCTTTTCTATGAAGGGTTACACTATGTGTTGGCAGGGTTTCTCCTTTTATAGCAAACCTACTTTATTCTATATTACATGAATGCCATTAATGAAAAGAAATTTAAAGACACTTTTAAAACACATAACAAAAGAACTAGAGCTAGACCCTAATTATAATATATTACAGCCAGACTTGGCTGCGATATGTGACTGACCTTCAGCCTCTTCAACATTAATGTCTTATAAAAGAGTTGGGTATGGAGACAACGGGTCTTATTCTCCACACCAAAGCAACAACACAGATTATCCAATCCCGTTTATCATTAACGAACGAAACATATTGAGATTCACTCACTTCATAAGAAAAAAAGTAGTGAATCAAGTGTTCCAATTGAATTATGTCAATTTTGCATACCAGTGTGCAGATATTCTCATAAAAACAGTAAATAGAAGTGGACTTGTGACTTTTATAAGCAAGTTGGGAGTCATGAACATCTTTCTCCCAACTGAAGGGAGAGTGTTGAGAAGAAGCTTTGGATTGGTTCTTGTATCTCTGATCCTATTATATATTCTTTAGTGTTGCTTGCTAATTATATTTTATTATAAGGGTAGATTAGTTTTTCAAGTTAAAAATACTCTTTTATAATCTATGATTAAGAAGCCCTAGTCAAGTTTTCTTTTTGAATGAATAAGAAAACCTGGAGGCAAGTGCCCCAGGAAGTCGCCATCTTGTGAAGGTGCTCAGAAAATTACTGCTCCTGAAATTTCCTCTTGTATTACCAATAAAGATCAGATTATAACAAGAATATGAAAAACTACGCAACAAATTAGCCCACTTTAGGAGTAAATAAAAGGCGAGAATCCTATAAACTTCATACCTTACACTGCCCATAAACTCAACCATGACTTTGTAGCATGATCTATTTTTGCATGGTATTCTATAGCATGGCTAACTTGGTGAAAGTGCCCAATAAAAATACTTGCTTGAAGCATCAGTTCAAATGCATAATTTATGTTGATAGATTATTACGACACACTGAAATGCCTGATATTCAATGACACATTCCCCTCCTGCACCCCCACCCCCGAAAAGAAATCAAATGTAGACTTCATAAAGAAGAAGGGAAGTCATGCTATTGATTTTCAAAGTGTCGGTACCTAGCAGAAGAAGGAACTGAGTAATCTGTGGTTCCATGGAAAAGAATGAAAGGAGGGAGAAGGGTGACTGCAGATCGACTGCTTGGATCTTGCACAACTATTTCAGGAGAGAAGCGCTTCAGTGAATTTTCTCCTTCCATTATGCTGCAATTCATCACCAAACAACAAGAGAAGGTAGAAATAACATAGTTGAATGTACCAGTCCCAACTATACATGATAAAGGGAAAATACTGCTTATCTTTCAAACATAAGCACCTCAATTTTGGAAAGTATAGGAAAGAATGACAGGGAAAATGTAGGTTTCATGATTTGTCTTTTCAAGAATTCAGAGACACGTAATTTGTTTTTAATAGTAAGAGAAAATTTATGTTTAAAAATTCAGACATTTAAAAAATGGAAAATAAAATGCTGCTGCTGGAATCTCATTAATGTCAAAACATAACATTTTCATTCTTCTAATCATGCATGGAGCATTTTGAAAATGCATGTGATACCTGTGGAATGATAATTATAAATGATAACCAACAAAATGTTAGGGAAAGTACCTAAGAAATATTCTCCGATAGAGACCTCGCTTATGGAAGTGATCAACCAAGCACAACAAGTTGTACCTAAATAGCCAAAAGACATTTGAATTGAACAGAAAGAACAAAAAGATAATTGGAATGTTATATTCATACTCTAGGGCTTACAAGAAAGTGATAGAAATAGCTATTGCTTGTTCTTGCAGAGAACAGAGACAGAATGGAAAGGGAAAATAAAAAAGAACAGATTTTTTTTATCGAAGAAGAGTTTCTAGTATGAGTGCATTTGTGTCTTCTTGTTTAAATACAAAGGATTAGTTTTAGGATACAAGATCCCAACGATAAGGATATGCCCCACTCCCAAGAGGATAGTGTTGAAGATAGTGTTCTTTGTGTTAGTTTTATAATTTATGATGATTTTTAGGTATTATTGTACTTGCCCAAAATACTAGGGGCATTTTGGTAATTTTCTATACTAAGGGTATTTTGGTCATTTTGGTTAATTTTCGTTTTACAGCTCCTTATATAAGGGCTGGTAGGTTGTATTAGGATGTGAGGTTGTGTTGTAAGAAAGTGTGGAGAAGAGGGGGGGTGGCCTCCATTGGAGGTCTGCCCCTTCCTTCAATCACTATGTTTTCCTCCTTAATATTAGTGATATTCTTGTTTTAATCTTCTGCAAAGTGTCTCTGAATTACTACATAGTATCAGAGCCTAGAAGGCCTGAAAATCTGTGATTCTTGATTAGAAGATTCAAATTGATGTGTGGAAGAAAATCCTCAAATCAGATTGGGCTACGCTTCTTGCAATTTCTTGCTGCCGACCGGACTGCTGATTTTGTGTAGAAGAAAATCATCAAATCAGCTTGAGTTATCGATTTCCTCTTGGAATTTAATCTTCAAATCAGTTTGAGTTTGGGCTGCCGATTTCTTCTTGGTATATTTATTGGGTTGCTGAATTTTTTAGTGAATATTAAAGATACGACTGTCAATTGGGTTGCAGATTCTTAACAGAGAGCAGAAGCTATAACCCTTGGATGAGTTAATCTATTGAAACAAAAGAGATAGGGCAGTAGCATCTCTTAAAACAAGTTTGTTCAAACAGTTTTATTCCAGTTGCAGAGTAGTCTATTGATAAACATAGACTAAATCATTTTTTTATGATTATCGTTAAACCTACTCCAGACAGAAGGTTGATTCTTTACTTTGGAAAATGTGGAGAAAGGATGATGTTTTTGTTGAAGAATATGCTTATCTAGTGTTTCTTGTATTAGTTTTATGATTTCTGATGTTTTTAGGTATTATTGTAATTGCCCGAAGTTGTAAGGGTATTTTGGTAATTTTTTGTACTAGAGTGGGTGATTGTGTTGTAAGAAAGTGTGGAGAAAAGGGGGGGAGGCCTCCATTGGAGGTCTGCCCCTTACCTCAATCCCTCTTGTTTTTTCCTCATTAATATTAGTCTTATTTTGTGTGTTTAATCTTCTGCAATGCTACTATGAATTTCAACAGTTTTTGCATGTGCAGACAGTTTCTAGCATGTCAAAGTATATGGCTAGGTTTTCTCTCATTCTGTCAAAGACTCTGAAGTTAGATATTGACCTCGGGTCTGTGAATATTGAAATTGTTGATGATATACCCTGCTTGGATAAGAATGGTTTGACTGTTGTTGATGAGAATGGTGAACCACTGATTCACTCTGATGGAACTGGGTTTATATCTAAGGATCTGGCTTTCAGATGCCCCCAGAGATGTTGTCAAAGGTTTGAACAATGAGGAAAATGATTTTTCACGGAGAAGACGATGCCTTCATAATGATCTGCCATTGTTAATCCAATTTCGTTTTTTTTATTGGCTATGCACTTGAAGGGACTCCTACCTCATGAACACACTATTTGGCAAAATAGTTCTTTTCTCCTAGATGGGAAACTTTGAATAGGTGAACGAATGTTTGTCAGGACATCAAAGTATCATGTCATAAGATCAACATCCTCAATGGTAACTTCCATGTTGATGAGGATGACAACCTAGCATCAGAAATGGAACTAGAAACAAATGTTGTTGCAGTTATTGAAATATGGATTGCATTTATGGATCATGGTTGCATTTATTAGTTAAGGTGTAATGCATAGCAAGGCATTTATTGCACATTAAGAAGATTGTGGCTGAAGTTATTGGATTATTCGTATTGCTGCACACTCATTAATGAACTATTCATATTCCAAAAATTGGTGATGCAAGTGATTGTGCATATAGTGGGAAGCATGTTAAAGAGTAGCTTGTATTGAAAAGCGTGTGAGCAAATGATTCATGAATATCGAGTGTTTGAGAAAATATTTAAGAGAACTGGAAAATTCTTGTGAAGTTTGCAGTCATGAGGACTGCTAAAATGTGTGTTATAGCCAAAGTAGTTGGGTTTTTTTTTTATGCTGTTACAACCATGATGGCTGATTTGATATTGTTACAGCCATGATGGCTGATTTGATATTATTACAGCCAGGATGACTCATTTGATGATGTTACAGCCAGGATGGCTGAGTTGTTGTTACAGTCATAAAGGCTGAGTTTATATTGTTACAGCCAGGAAGGCTGAGTTCATATTGCAGCCAGAGATGCTGCTTGTGATAATAAGCTAGGATGACTAATTTGATGTTGTTACAGCCAGGAAGGCTGATTTGATGTTGTTATAGCCAGGATGACTAATTTGATGTTGTTACAGCCAGGATGGCTAATTTGATGTTGTTATAGCCAGAATGGCTAAGTTTATGTTGTTATAGCCATGAAGGCTGGGTTGATGTCGCAGCCAGAAATGCTGCTTGTGATGATAAACCAGGAAGGCTAAGTTGAAGATATTTTCAGTCAAAGGAGCTGGTGATGATCAGATCAGTGATGAAAACAGACGAAGAATATTGCAAACAGATATGAAGATTTTTGGCAAGTTTGGAGTTCGAAGTATCACTCCCAACTTGAGGGGGGTGTTGAAGATAGTGTTCTTTGTGTTAGTTTTATAATTTTTGATGTTTTTTAGGTATTATTGTACTTGCCCGAAATACTAGGGGCATTTTGGTAATTTTCGGTATTAAGGGTATTTTGGTCATTTTGGTCAATTTTCGTTTTAAAGATCCTTATATAAGGGCTGGTAGGTTTATTAGGATGTGAGGTTGTGCTGTAAGAAAGTGTGGAGAATCACTCATGTTTTCCTCCTTAATATAATTGTGATATTCTTGTTTTAATCTCCTGCAAAGCGTCTCTGAATTACTATAGATAGACCATAGATCATGAGTCAAAGCTTAAAACTGAATCTTGGATTTCCCAATTTCTTAAAGATGTGTTTTCTTCAGGGATCCCTTAAAAAGAGGCAGAGGAAGGCCTCAAAGTATTGAAAGGAAACCACAAAACACAATCTTGCTTTTTCTGGAAATGAATGCTAATGTAAAACGCTATAGAGTGAAGTGGTGACAAGAATTCATGTAACCAATCCCATTGAATGTGGAGAAGGAATGATTTTAGTTTTGGTGGTTAAGGATATCAGTTTTTGTGTTTGAAACCTATGTTTATCTGATTTTCATACACATGAATGTATGTACTGATGCAAGTTCAATAGCAGATCAAACATAACTACCAAGAAATGATTTAAAAGTTTGCTTCAGTAACCAAAAGAAAGCATCTTTATAAATATAATACCATATTGTACAATTAGTACACATTGTGCCGTACAAGTCACCTTTTTGACTTCTGGGTGCCAAAATTTTGTGACTTTAGTAGGCTTTTCTAACAAGATGGGTAAACTGCTTTAAGCAATGTTCAAATACATCATTTGTTTTAGAGTTTGAGACTGATAACATTTGATTTTTGCATAATGCAAATGAGTGGAATCATGGAACTATTGACGTGATGTTTCTTATAACTGTTAGTACCAGTTCACTTCTTATCATGTTCTTCCTGTATCTGCTCTCACAGTTGCAATGTTCTTTATGTAATATTTGATATTTTGATGATCCATTCTTTGCTTACAATGTCCTTTCTTATTTTTTCTCATCTTTTACAATTTTGAGATTTTTAAATTATCTTTCTTCATTAAATGAGCATCCAATATGATACAACATTGAGAAAAAGATTTACCCTCCTGAGATGCCAAGATAAGCTTTAATTTGTGAGATACTCCACGCAGAGTGCTCTGCTTCTCCACATTCTTTCATTGCTTGTGCAACAAGAGCACAAGCAGCAATATGCCCGCCAGCCGATTGTCCAATAACATATACCCTGCACAACAAGACACTAGAGCAAATAAATCTTTGATGATTCTACTTGTTTCCAATATTCATATTCTAAATCAAACAGTAAATAACAAACATACTTGTTGGGGTCACCACCATATGCAGCAATGTTATTGCACACAAATGAGATTCCTTGAGAAACATCTTTAATCATGTCGCTGATGGTCCCTTGTGGAAAATTTCTGCACCATTTAGCATATGAAATATATATCTAGATTGTCAGACGAAATGAAAGATCTCATCCTTCCTATTATATCAGAAAGGATGGTAATACAACCTATAGTCGATACATGCCACTATAACATCTCTTTCTGCCAAATGTTTCCCCAAAAGTGAACCCCATGCCTTGTACCTGCAAACAAAGAATCCTAGACCCACAATCAACCCAACAATCAATTAACAGTTGGCAGAAAGAAACAGAGTGTACTGTATTGAATATTAGGCATTCCATTCAAATGATTAAGCAAAAAAGATCATCTATATTCCTGTGGCATGAGTGAGATTACTTCAAACATGTACAAGGAAAAGTAACAAGAACTTACCCAATGATCCATGCTCCACCGGTGACAAATGCCACAACAGGTTTTGGCACATCCAAATTCAAAGGCAAATATAAATCCAATCTGAAAACCAGCATTCACGTTACTCATAAGATCAAATTTCCCAAGGGTTTGACATACTTAGGAGTATGCAACGATTCATGTCCAGAATAAGACAAACAAAATTTGTAAAGTAGCATTCACCTTATGCATGACATCAAATTCCAAGGGTTCGACATACTAAGTACTCATTGATGCAGGTCTAGAATAAGAATCCAATAAAATTTTACCTGTTTCTTGGTTCATCTCCATAAATTATGCTTCGTCTGATTTGCCTTGAGACATAGTAGAAGTATCCAACTGCAAGAAGATGATATTGGTGAGACTCACAGCAATACGGAGTTCATATTATCATGCCAGTATAATAAATGTAACTGAAAACAGTTCCTCCGTTTTGTCTGCAATCAAAATACAAACTAAAAATACTGCAAACAATTTATACATATATATTTATATTTATATTAAGTGTCGCATATATATATACCCTGCAAAAAACCTGGCATGAGTAGCAACGTGTAACAACCAAGAGCAAGAAACTTGGTGATCCATCTGGAACCTATCCTGCACAAAAGATCACATATAGTACGATTTAACATCAGTATAGCTTCAGGAACTTATGCAAAATGAACAGGAAGAATAGAAGAGGAAGGTTATTCAGAAACAAACAGAAAAATCAAGTGCCCACAAGGAGCACAGCGCAGAGGGAGGGCGACCCTGTAACTAAAGGTCACGGTTCAAATGTCAATTGTAATTGTTATGAGTTTGCCTAACCCCAGCTTGCCAAATCCGAAAAACGAAAAAGAAAGAAACTGTAATTAAAATTAGCATGGTTTAGGACGTCAATAGATGACAACTTAAAACCGTTCGTGTTTCTTCAACCATGCCAATCAAAATCAGAAGTTCCACGCATCATCCTAGTTAGGACTTGGAAAATCACCAACTGTGACCAACGACAAATGATAAATCAATTCTAGACAACCACCAGCTTCAAAATGAGATGCCTTTCCTATGACATATCAATGAATCCAGTAAACCTTCTACGCAACAGTATATCAATCATCTTTCTTCAAATATACGCATTTAAGTGAGAATCTCACGTATCATACAGTCTATGAATTAGCAGACCACCAATGCAACAGTGAGCAATCAAGTCAAACATCTCCAACCAACAACGCGAGAGAGAGAGAGAGAGAGAGAGAGAGAGAGAGAGAGAGACCCCAAGTATCGGAGCAGCTTGAAACTGAGACGACTGATGAGATACGTCTCGGCGGCAGCGTGACCCATGTCCTCCGAAAATGATTGCTGCGGCGCGGCTCCGGGAAGGTGCGGCCCGTAACAACTCACATGATCACCATTGCTAACCTTCCGCCGCCTCTGGTGGCGGTTGCCGGCGGCGTTCCAGGCGACGAAGGTGGAGTAATCGTCGACGACACCGTTCATAAGGAGGGACTATGAAGACGACGAGCAGATAAACGAAGAGGAAGAGGGAGTAGAAGAAGAGGGTGGATGACGACGACGAATGACGAGGAAGACAACGAGTTGGCGTCGGAATTTCGTAATGGAGAAGCTTTTTCAGAGAAGGGCGGAGGCCGCCGACCAGCCTAATGTGCGCCCGCATGGCAACGGTGAATTCGCTGCGTCACACCTCACAGATGCTGCCAAACACACACTTCCGTTTCTTTCTTTCACAAACTCTCTTCCCGCTCTCGGCACGCAACACAACCCACCTCTTGCTCTCATATTTATTCATTTTGTTGTCAACCTCGTGGGATCTTAGCTAAGGTACAGGGCCATGAATCTAGTCGAGATCCTGAGTTTCAATTTAATCTCTTATTTTTTTTAAATAAACTTATATTTATACGAAACATACTTGTCAATATAATAAAATCATTTATACAAAAAAAAAATCAATGAAATGTTTTATTTTTAGTACACAAGATATAATCGATATGGTAGATGATGGGTTCCTTAGCTTTGAATATATATAGTTTATTTATGTATTTACACACAGATATTAATTTATTGTGCTTAAAAGACTCTAATCGAGAAGAAAGCGCAAACCCTGCTAACGCTTTCTTTGAAGCTGAGTGAAGCAAAACTCTTGTACGACATAAAAGACGAGGCTTCAATTAATGCAACCAAGGATAGTAATTTTATTTAAAGGCGACAGTCATGAAAAATGCTAAGAAGAGCACTTATCTCACCACTGTTATTTAAATTTTCTATTTCTTTATTTACTTTAAGTGGTGAAATGTTAAGACCAAAGATCCTATAAATATGTCTATATATATATAGATAGAGAGGTACATGCTCAATCCAATTCATACTTAAATTTATTCAAATATTTTTACCGTTTAATAAGTGTGATCGATTACGGTAATTTAAAATAAAAAAGTAGATTGTATCCTTATACATCAAATACAAGTATAAAAAGTACAAAAATATAAATTATTTTCATATTCAGATCTTCAGATTAATCTCATCGATCGGACGATGAAAATGAAAAGATTTAACCATGAATGAGGACTGAGTATAAACCATATATACGCTAGAAATATTAGCTTTTATTGCATGGTTCCACATCCCTAGTGAAAGGGAGTCTGCCCATTTTTCTAGTTATGAAGTGGGAAGCATGATAATAGATAAATAGATCCAAATCAGCTGACCCAATATTTGGTAGTTAAATCTACTAAAGAAAAGCCGGAACACCATAGGTACACCATCTGCCCATAAATTTATTTTCTCAAACATTTATATATGTACATGAACACCAAAGCTTGGTGAGGCTCCTAATTTAATGAAGTTATATGCTAAGATACTTGTACAGATCATGTCCACGCATCAAATATATCCAAATCCACATCCAATTGACAATTGGATCGACATTCATATGTTGCAGTTTTAGATATCAGTCCGATATCCAAACCCAATTACAATGTAATATGCAGGAGTTGATTTAGCTCACTTCTAAATATCTGATTAAGCTGAATTTGGAAATCTCCATCTGTATTAAATCCAATCTGCAGATATCCCGGCAGTTGAAACCAGAACAGAACCGACCTGACTAGACCTGGAACCACAACTGAACTAGGTGGTGCTGGTTCTATTACGGTTCCTCCTTTCATGAAACCAGAACCGGATTTGAATCAGAACCAGCGATGAAAACCATTGATTCTGGTCTTCTCTTAGAAGTTTTCTTTTTTCTCGAAAATTTTGAACATACACTTTTAGCTTTTCCTCTTGTTGGTTCAAACTTGAAACGAAATTGGTGGTTACGAGATATAACCGGAGCTGACCTGGATCCAGTTCAGTTCACGTTCATGGTTTTGGCAAACCGGAACCTACAGTCTTTAACTACCGGAGACAGACATGTCTAGTACTCTACCATGTGACACACACACACACACACACAGAGGCCCATATTTAGAAAAACGTAGAATGCGAACATGTCTGGACCTTTAATGTAGAAGACGACTTAAATTCAGGGCAGCCCTTTCCATCTACCTCAATCAATAACCTTGTATTGTTATGTCAAAACGGCCAAACCAAGCCACACACAAAAAGAGTGGTCTCTAGATGTGTGCGCCCTGGTCCGGTCTTGGAGTTCGGACCTCCTCGTCCATGAGAATAACCATACTGCAACCTGACTATGAGCTTTGGTTTTGGGTCTGGATCTCCAGCATACATCCGGAAATCCAGATGTTGTTATCCATATTGTCCTTTTGTAGTTTCGGTATCGAAGAAGCTAGACATAACTCCTATTTTGTTATCCAGAAACCAAGAAGGATCATCGTCGCGAACTGTGGATCCATTTTAGGGTGAGGAAAGGGATGTGCCTCACTTAAAATCTGGAAAAAATTCATAGATGATTGTTGTATATAGAGAAATGCAAATGCTTTGTGGACGTGAAATACAAGTGTGCTGTGTAACCCTATTTGCCTTTCGGGGGAAAAAGAATGATGTTCTTGATCACGTTTAGTTCATTCTAGGTTTAACCTGGAACCAAATCAATAGTATAAGCTTCATTTTAGGGATCCAAATCAAACCT
Source organism: Brasenia schreberi (assembly GCA_036023115.1). Lineage (NCBI taxonomy): Eukaryota > Viridiplantae > Streptophyta > Magnoliopsida > Nymphaeales > Cabombaceae > Brasenia > Brasenia schreberi. The sequence goes on along the minus strand of JAYKKT010000075.1, from coordinate 3,514,843 downwards.
CACCATCCATGCAGCTTACATTTTATAACACATTTAGTGTATGATATATTGAATAACTTGTCTAAAAAGCAACAACAAGATAGTGTAAATTTGTTCTTTAGTTAGTCAAAATTTGGACGGAGATGAGACAAGTTTCAATTTCAATCACAAGGATCAGTTGAGTTCAACCTTCCAATCATGAACCAAACCAACAACAACCAAGTCTTTTCTCATAGTATAAGCTACATGGATTCTTTGTTTTTATATAGGTAGATCATATATCACATGTTAACAATTAACTCAACATAAGTTAAATCATTCTTTATTATTTCTTTTCAATATTTTTATAGTCTTCTTCTTCCACTTTTAATATTTTTACAATCTAGTTTTTTTACCTTCTTATCATAGCTTCCTTTAGTCGTCTTTCTGCGTGTTCAAACTATCTCATAGATTTTCCCTCATTTTATCATCTATTGGTATCACTTTCAATGTGTTTCTAATAAGTTTACTATGTATATGGTCTTTCCTTGTATGATCACTCATCATCTCAGCATCTTTCATTGTTGTTAAAGGCATATTTTGTATATATTAATAATTAACTATCCAACACTGAGAACCATAAAGTATAGCCCGTTGGATTGCTACTCTATAATATTTAGGTTTCAACTTTAATGGTATCTTTTTTTTATATAAAATACTTGATACACCTCTCTATTTTAACCAATCTACATTAATTCTATCTGTAACATTTCCATGAATCTGAAAAATTGACCATAAGATTCAATTCCCAAGAAAGAAGTCAGGTTTTTTATATTACAATGAGAGGCCGAAGCCTAACACACCCATGCATGAACATGTTAGGAATCAAACTCACCACCTGAGACGTAGGAGTAAGGGAGCCCTACTGCTCAGCGTGTTGAAGCGTTTGAGGTGTCTGCCTAACCAAACATTCCTATTTTTAAAAAATGGGGTTAAACAAAGTGGTGGTTTGTTTGGGGCGGGGCGGATTTCATGCTCCGGTGGCGCAGGCTTTAAAAAATTTCAAATTCTGATGAAAATTTCAATACGTAATTGAAAACTTACAAAATTTCAGGTGTTCGCCACAAGGTGGATCCGCCACTGGTTAAACAGACAGCAATTAGGTATAGACACCTCAGTTACCCACAAGCAACCTACGCTCCACCCTTACACCATGCCTCTTGTGGGCGTCGAACCCGGGTTTATATGTGGATCAAGTTTAATGACAATATGTACAATAGATTTAACTTTAACCTAAGAAAAAAGGCTCTAGTTGCTATATGGGCAGTCGGCGACCTAGTCCATATTCCATGAATAGGCCCTCGGGCGGTCAACGGTCAACTCCTTCCCTTCCAAAGAAGGTCTATATGAGTTGCCAATCAAAATCACAAAATGGCGATCACCAAAATCAGTTTCAGTATGCACCATTGGACATTGATAGTGCACATATTTTGATTTGTGTCCTTTTCTACATATTTTTCATATAACAACATGATTTGTATAAGAAAGTGGGAATCTTGAACTATGTCCCTCTTTTACATGAAAATCGAATCCAAATTCATCAGAGTTGGATACCATTATGCATTATATATTGTAGCTTTCTTGTAGCCGCTTCACGAAAGGTTCCCATGGTGAGCCCAATCATATGAAGAAGGGCAGTTTAATTACCAAATCTTACTGCCGTTTGTACTTATACCCCAAGAAACCACCCTTCTTATGTGTGTGTGTGTGCGTGCGCGTTTGTGTGTGCTCACGCATGTGTGTGTATGTAAGGGTTGTAGATAGGTTGGGTTGACTAACCCAAATCCAATCAAGTCAGTTCTGGGTTTTGGAAAAGGATCCAATATGCGAACAAGTCGGGTGAGATAAATCTGAGACAAGAACACCTTGCTCTGAGGGCCTATGTATAGTGAGAATATTTAGGATGTGTTTGATTCATGGTTATATGCTCTTGGTATTAGAATTGTAAGCTTAAACTTGCATGAGCTTGTAATTATGGTTTTATATTTGATTCGCAAGTGGTACTAACGTATATAGTTTTATATTTGATTCGCAAGTGGTACTAACGTATAGGGTTTCATGTGAGGCAAGATAGCAACATGAGACTGAAAGAGGTTCTTGGATTTTCATGCAAAACTCCTGGGTCGAGTTATAATGGCTCACCTCTCATTATGCCGAAATTTTGAGTTAAATTGAGCCTATGAAACCACATTTCCATGCCAACAATGGGTTCCGTTTGAGCACAAAAAGAACTTAAAACTGTGAGCACCAAAAGTCAAGGTTCAATTCCCCTAGAACCTTGTATCAAAGACACCCTTAAAAATCATGAGTCGGGTGAAACCACACGATTTGTTGAGGTTCAAGTAGAAAAATGAACCAAGAAATTCAACAAGGGTGACATTATTTTCTTTTGTTACAACGAGAGGGCGAAGCCTTACACACCTGCATGCTAACCCTGGGAATTGAACTCACCACCTCGAGAGAGCCCTGCCAGTTGAGCTAACGCCCTGCATGCAGAAGGGTGATAATTTCTGGGAATGTAGTGCACATAATGAAGCTTGGGCATATATAGGAAATAACGAGCATGGAAATATCATGGTTACTCTTGATGTATGCTTGGTCATTTGGGTGAGTTCCCAATCACATAGATGACTCTCATCCTTTCCTTGGTTCACATATCAACAAGATCTAAGAGGTCATGGCACCATGATCTAGCACCAAAATGCGTGTTATCTCCGGTGACATGTCTTTACACCAATGACCATTGGAATTAGTTTCCGATCGACTCACGGCTTAAACCCCCTGAATTTTTCCACCATGAGTCCAATGATTTCCGGTTTCCATTAATGAGTGCAGATCATCTCAATAATATGTTGGGTCGGTATTTATTACATGAATGACATTCCTTCTGAAGCTAGATCATGATCTCCTAGATCCCCTGACCTAGTCTCCTCTTTGTGCATGTGGACGTGAGTTGGTTGAACCCTATTCATCCTTGTTGTGCAATTAAAAGCAGAACCACTTGGTTCAGACTTGGGCTGCATAACGCTTTGTCTCTCCATCACATGGACGCATCCCATGAACCCGTACGATGCTTGGAGTCATTTAATGATGGGAGTGATTGAGATACACCCCCACATTGCACCTCAACTATTTCTAAAGCTCCTACTTTTTTCAGAACCCAATCGATTTCGATTTGTCACCTTTTTAATCCAATGCAAGCCCATTCAGATTCACGCTAATTAGGATGGTGCGCAGGTGTGCTATATATATATATATGTGTGTGTGTGTGTGTGTGTGTGTGTGTGTGTGTGTGTGTACGTATATATAGAGATAGAGAATCTAATATCCTTGTCATGTTAACTCAACCATTCAAAGAGATGGGTGGTTGAGAATTTCCCAATTCCATGTTTTTTCTTGAAAAATCATTCTATTCCAAAGCCGAATGTGGCAACATCGGTGTTGTTTCCTTTCTCACATATACACATACACAAATACATACATGAACTCTCTCTCTCTCTCTCTTAGAAAGTTAATTATAGCTTCAAAAGATAAAAAGAGATGAAGATTCTTTTGCAATGTCGGTCTAATTTTTGAAGAACAGGTCATTGCCCACAATGTGCAAAAGACATCAATAATTCAGCAAGCAAAGAGAAGGTAGAAGACAAGTCCAACCCCAACTGCAGCAATTGCGTTGTACATCTCTTCTATGAGAGCTGCATATTATCCAATCATGTGTTAATTTATGTTTTGGCCTTTTCAAAAAGGTAAGTGACTTTATATTTTGGAAAGTGAAACCCACCACAATGCATGGCCACCCAACTGGGTGGCAACTCCCTCTTGAGTTTTAAAAAGACTCTTAGTTCATGCTCATTTTCTATATGGGATATTAGAACTTCGCCATATTAAAAGCACTTTTGCATTTTTTGATAATCAAGAGAAAGTGGAAGGTGTGCTTATAAAGATATTCAACCTACCTAGTTTGTATGTTAAAGGTCATGAGTTCGACACTGGACTCACATTTGGCTCCAGCCCTTTCACTATAAAAACAAGAAGGAAGAAAAAAGAGAACATAATATAAGATTTTCTTCGTAAGAAACGGCATAGCGACCAACTAACACAATGGTCACTAAAGGTCCATGTAGCCGAACTCACTTAGTGGAGATAGGACTTGATTTTAGTTTTGGTGTCACGTTGAAATCAACTGCTCCTAATTGTAGATGTTCTTCGAAGTGCCTCTTAAGCATAACCCATGGTTTAGATAGTGGGTTAATCTTATAGTTTTCAAATTTTGGGTGAGGCAGACAACTAGCAATATGTAACATAGATCCTTCCTACCTTTTTTTTTCATTGGCAAGTTAGGGTTGAACAGACTCTAACCAGATGTGCACGCACTAGGTGGCGAACTCTTGACCTTTAACTTGAAATTCTTTTGAGCTGACCCCCTAGCCAGGAGAGTCGTGGCTCCCTGTGCGTGTTGCTTCCCACTTTCAATAAAATCTCTCTTTGTGTGTCTTCATTCGGGTAGCTTATCAGCCCCACTCCTGAATAATACTTAGTAGAACGAGTAAAAATTAAATAATAAAGGGCCTAAATTCATAAGAAACATGCTCATATTCTGCATTTTCTCCACTAAGTATGCCCAAAAGCTTTTGAGATTCTTATCGACTCAGAGCCCAAACAGAATCATTAACTAAAGTAACCAAAGATTATGATCGTCCTTATGGCATGTCAAATCATGACAAATTGCATATGAAAAACTTACCCCTCCACTTTTCCTCATGTGAGAAGTGGACAAAGAGAACTTGAATGGGCAAAGGCATCAAATTAACACTACGGCATAGATTCATGACAATCCAAGTAAAAGAAATAATCCCAAATTAAGCAAATTAAATTGCATAACCAGACTTGAGTCAAAAGATGAAGGTCATGAGTTCGATACCGGGTTGTGCCATTGTTAACTTTTAATCATTTTCAGGTGTGACAAATACACAAAGTGACTATTGGATTGGGCTATGAAAGAATAATCTGCCAGCGGCGTTGATCTAAGTGTCAGACTATATATACCTATGGTAGTTGTTCATGCTTAGATACCCGGCTGATAGCCGGGGGGGGGGGTTCTACATTGAGGCGAGGTCGGGTGGTCATACCACCGGAAATTTTGAAAACCAATAAAAATTTAGAGGGGATGATTGAATCCATGACCACTATACATAGTTTGCACCATCCCACAAAAATTTCTAGATCCGCCACTGCCGACAGCCCAAGTAGAAGAGGGTTAGAAGACTCAAAGCAATGAATTTTGTCGAAAAAAAATCTTGGTTAAGGTAGTCGAAAGAAAGGCAAAACAGCTTCAGTTCTTTCCCTAAAACTTTAAACAATACAAAGAGACAATATATTGGTTGACCATGGGAAGGGAAAAGAGGCAAAATCAACTCGATGACCCAGGATCGATATCCAGGGGCAAATGGTTCGATGAAATGATGTGAGAGATCGTGATCTAGCACCAATTAAAATGCACATCATGCATGTTGTCTCCATACCATGTTATTGAGATGACATGGGTGAGCATGCATTCTAGTGCTAGATAATGATCTCCTAGATCACATGACCGATGCGTTAGAGGCAAACAAGAAGCCCATCACCTCATCCCTGAACGACTGAGGTTAGGGACATTATAGAAAAAAGTGTTGGCCCTACAACCATCTCAGATAGTTTTAAAAGATGTGAAGAATTTGAAATGAGCACAGATTTGGTGGAGTCGTCCCCATCAGCAGCCAGCTTCGAATGTCAAAATCGCAAGTTGTTGACTCCATTTGAAGTTGTACAGGTGCTCAACATGGTCAATTTGAAGGAATCAATTATCACGACCATTAAATCATATTTCTTTGGAAATTATGTTTTTCAAAACAAGTTGACAATGAAATTCATCATGCATCACTTTACATCCTACTTACCCATTCAAAAGTGGGAGTAGAGTGTAATTCATAAAATTAAAAGGGTATAAATAAAGAGGTCAACCATATATATATATATACACATGGGACTCTTGAGAGAGAGAGAATGATTAAGGAGAATTTCGATGCAAGGTAGTTAATAGGCTAAAATAAAAAATTTCATGGGCTGCGACTCTTATGCATGGGATTTGTAAAAGAACAAAGTTTACGTGTATTTAGGTGGGTGCTGCATTTCGACACAAGGTAACTTCTTGGCTCTTCTCATTCCATTAACTAGCTGATTTCATATAGGGTACGAAAAGAAATGGTTAAGGAGCAATGTGTACATACAGATATGTGTGTCTGGAAGGAGGGAGAGAGAGAGAGAGAGAGAGAGAGAGAGAGGCCAGCCTCTACAAGGGCTAACAGGTGCTAGCTGAATCAGCAACCTCAGAATATCGGAGAGAGTAGGAAAGAGTAAAAAAGAATTGTTTCTTTCACATCAAATTGTTTTTGGTCTCAATAGGCTGCACTTTTGTTAGCAAGAACTCGTCTCTCTCTCTAATATATATATATATATATATATATATATATATATATATCTATATATCTATATATATATATATATATATATATATATATATATAGAGAGAGAGAGAGAGAGAAATATAGATATATAAGTCGAGCCCACTATCCTTGCCACCTTATATGGTTGCTCATCCTGCAAACAAAAACTATATGTATACCTTTTCACTTTCGAACCGAGTCATCAATCTCTTAAAATAAATGGTTAAGATTTTCAAATATATTATAAGTATATGATATATATATATATATATATATATATATATATATCTTAAAGAATATTTTTATTCTTAATATATATATATATATGACATGATAAGCATATTAAACTTTTCTTTTATATTTATATAGAGAGAAAGGGTGAGGAGATTTGACTTATAATCAACAACTATGTTACTAAATTATTGTAAAAATATAGACTCCATTACTTTCGTTAGAGCGAGGAATACTACTTTACATTGTGTGCCATTGAGTATTGAGTACAAGCCATAATCTCACTATGTATACGTGTGTGTGTGCGTGCACGCCCACCATATGTGGATGTTTCAGTTGTTCATTCACATGAGAGGGGAACCTCCTGGCTAGGGCTTTGTCATGAAACGGATGCATGAACAATCAAGGCCATTAAAAGTTGGAAAGAAGATGGCATTCGTCTATAATATGCCTTTGAGCCCTGCATGCGCTTCCGTATGGTCAGCAACCAGGACCAACTGTCAGAGAATTTATGCAAGAATCTGTCAAGGTCAACTTGCCACTGAATGCTAACATTCCATTCCTTCCTTGGTGGCGGGCTTTTTATCACTTCTTGCTAAATCTGCAGCGTACTTAATCACATCTCCTTTGTAAATCAGTCATCCGTATGATTTTCTACATTCTTGATTGGTATGCAAAACAGTTGGATACAGAGCATGTGTAAAATTTGGAAACTTTTCACAAATTCTTCAATTTTGCATGCAGTAAACATATTCACACGTCCATCAACCTTCCTCCTGCACACACATATACATGTGTGTGTGTGAAAATTGGGTCTTACACACCTATGACATGATCATTCATTGTTTTTTATATGAGTATAATTTTAAAGTTTTTTAATAGATTTAGAAAAAGTACGAAAGATATTGTTATTATAATCATCATACCCAAAAGTAACGAATGAAATAATAAGCAAGTATCGATGACGAATAGAGTTCAATAAATAAATAAATATATATATATATATATATATATATATATATATAGCAGATCAAGAAATTTGTTTCAGGTCAGGCAAACAAGTAGTTCCCGTGGAGCGAATTTAGAAATTTGTTTTGGAAATTTCAATACCCAGATAGAAATTTTTTGGAATTTCGGCCCCACCACAGTGTGGATCCGCCGGCTCACACCAAAAATAACTTGGGCACACGAATTTGCAAATGAGCACTCGTTATGTTATCGTGTTTGTAATAGCAGACATGATATCAACTTCCAAATCACCAAAAACCAGTGTTTAGCTGTGTGTTTTTTACGGTTTAAAAGTTTTCTTTTGAGCAGAGTTGACAGAGGTTATACAAAATCCTTGACGTGCATAAGTAGGATCATCTATGGGTTGGTTCTAGCTATTAAATTGATAATATAACTTTCATATGTACGATTAGAGCTTTGGGAAAAGAAACATATTTATGCAATCCGTGATATTAAATTGATAGTACAACTATATAGTTTGTAATTATACATACACACACATATATGTATATGTATATATATATATATGTATATATATATATATGTGTGTGTATATATATATATATGTGTGTGTGTGCGTGTGTGTGTGTGTGAAAGAGAGAGAGATTATGGGGGTTATAGACCACCACACATTGTGATGGTACCAATTCTTTGCCCATTAATGCCTTAAATGCATGTAAGAGTACTCTTCGGTGTATATGCTAGAGCATATTATATATGCACGCTTGTTGAACACTAAATCGCATATATATATATATATATATATATATATATATATATATATATATATATATATATATATATATATATATATATATATATATATATATATATATATATATATATATATATATATATATATACTTGCAATTAAAGTAGAACCACCATATGCACACATACACATACTTACATGTGTGGTGTATGTATGTGTGTGTGGCATAGCTCAAGCAGAGATCTGTACTGAACCACGTGCATAGAGCATCCTTCTTTCTTAAGGCAACAGTTTGCATCTCGCCACATACTCCGGAACAAGCCAGACATATCCCTCTCGATAAGAGTATCTCTCATCTGCAGATACTCAGAAAGCCATCCACAACAGTGAACATGCAGGCAAGTAAAGAAACCAAGAATTAGAATCCAATTTCGTTGACGTGCAGCCTCCACCATTCATTTCTTTCTTTTCATTGAATACATATAAATATAAATATAATAAATATGCATATAGATAGATATGTATGTATGTATATATATAATTGCAAGGTTTTCAGCAGTAGAATAAAAGGAAGAGAAAGATGGGTTCCATTTGGTTGGTATTATAGCAGTTTGGTATTGGATGCATGTTGCTTTTGAATCCAATTCTACTTTTCACTGTGATGGCAGCTTCCCGACTGTGGATTAAAGGGATCGAATAATGATGAACAGATAATAATTATTAAAGGGTGATGAGACTCTTTGATCCTCTAATATCCTCCCATTCTGAGGAAGAATTCATGAAACGATGAACAGGAAAGGTACTATCCTCGGTATTATTCAGTAGGAATACACTGAGAATGATCCCTCCATTTCCGCGTTCCGTAACGATTTCCCAGAATATGGTTGTAAGAAGCAAAGCTAATTCAGGATTGTAGCTGTCAACTTTCTTGGATTTTCAGCATCTTCATATATCCTCCAAAAAGGAAAAAACTCTTTTGAACATATTTGGTTTATGGAGGATCGCGGCTATCAATTTTCTTGGATTTTCAGCATCTTTACATATATCCTCAAGAGTCTTTTAAAGATTAAAAAATTGATCCTAAGTATTTAAAATTTATCTATAAATGATAATTAGAAAATGACCAGCTCCAATCGAAAGATATGAAAATTTGGATGAAGAAAATTTTAAAAGAAAAGTGAAAGCCTCAAAAGCGTAGGGTGATCTTTCTTTTGTAGACCTAAATGTTAATATGACACAAGATTGAGCTCAACGCTCATGAAGAATCCATGATTCTAGCGTGAGAAAAATCTTTGTCATCATATTGGTTTAATATGATGTACTTTGGTGTGTACAACACTCGTGGTATATATATGCATTTTCCTTTGGTTTCAATACTGTGGATGTGTCAAAGAAATCCTACCATATATTTGTCACTAATTCTTCAGACGTATCTTGTGACATACTTTCCTCCAATTTGAGTCGTTGGATCACTTCAATTTGACAAGTAGGATCTGCTGAGGGAGGTGAAGGGATCGGATGCACCTCAGAGAGAGAGAGAGAGTCCCTTATGCCATTTCCATACCAAGTGACTCGATACGCACCAACCAACTTCACCTTTCCGCTCCATGGACAGTACGGATTCGCACCACTATACTCTCACTCACTCTCTCTCCTTTAACTGAGCATGTGAAAATTAGATTGCTTCACATATATATTAAACTATATGTTAGGATATCGTATAGTATATGCTGTCGGGCATCCATGCAAATCATTCTCCTATCTCAGTTCTTTCTCTTCTTCCCTTACCTCCATAAATAAATCTGCGTCTCAGCAATGCAGTGGAACCAGCGGGGTGAGTGGCTTTGGTCTCGTTACCACCACCATCAAACCTACTGCCTCTCTATCTTTAGCCGTCTGTATCGTCTTGTCCAATTGTGCCTTAAATTTCGCCAAAATGGTGAAATTCTCCAAGCAATTCGAGGCTCAGCTGGTCCCCGAATGGAAGGAAGCCTTTGTGGACTACAAACAACTCAAGAAAGACTTGAAAAAACTGCAACTTTTGAAATTCAAACAAAATGAGGCGACCAACCAGCAAGAATCTCAAGACGCTACGAGGAATAGATGGTGTTTTTCTCCTTTGCAACGCGCATCTTCTCTTGTGCGGGAACGTATTTGGCAGATCTGTTGTCGTTCATCTACTGAACATGGAGCTATACAGGCAAGCTTTGGAAATTAATTTGCCTAGCTTATATTCCCCTCCTCTGTATCATTTATAGCTTCTAAATCCTCAAATATAAGTTTGATATTGCCTAACCATGTTCTTCTTGATTTGGTAGTCCTTAAACTTTATGAAATACTTGATTTTATGCCTGTTAAACTTTATGTAGAGCTTTATTCCATTGCCATGATGAAAATTAGCTTCAGTAATCTGGGGTTAAAGTTATAAAAGGTGAATTAAATAAATAACATATTTTATCATTTATCTCGTATTAGAGTTACTTCTTTCTTGGTCTTAGAATTGCTTCGCTTCCCCTCATTGTACTCTTTATTCATCCATCCTTCTCTCTGTCTGTAGAACTCTCATAACATTTATTTCTTAATTACTGCATGCATAAAACTATTACATCCAGTTAAGTTCTTATTAACGGCAAGATTTGATCTACTGGCACAGGTTCATATGAAGCTTGCTAGTTCAGCTAGCAAAGGTGATCTCTACGAAACTGAGCTCCTGGAGCAATTTGATGATGCAGAGGTGGCGAAGGACTTCTTTTCCAGGCTTGACTTGCAGCTCAACAAGGTGAATCAGTTCTACAAGAGCAAAGAGAGTGAGTTTCTTGAGAGAGGGGAGACCCTGGAGAAACAGATGGCCATTCTCATTGAACTCAAGGACACCCTGAAGAAGAGACGCAGCAAGCAAGGCCCTGCTTATAAGGAGGATGACCCTTCCGTCTCCAACGCTGGATTCTCACTGCCAAGTGGTAGAACTTAAACTCCCTCTTATGGTTTCAACCTCTTGAAAACAAGGAACCCATCAATTTTTGTTTTCCTCTAATTATATATTTTCATATAGTACTTGAACTTTTTCATCAAAACGCACTCTGAACATGCTACTAGCACAAACTTATAAGAATGGCAATTCTAACCGCCACTTTATTTTTTTTTAAATGCTACTTTCAAGCAATCCTGTTTGGTGATAAATAAAAGATGTCGCTAACACGGTAAGAACAACTTCTACCATCCTCTCACCTATTCGACTTCACAATCAAATCGAGCTGCCCGCCTTCAGATAAGCTGCATAAAAGAACAAGCGAACTGAATGTTCTCCAAATAGGGTGGATAAACAATTCCCATGAAAAACCAGACAAACAATTGCCACAGAAAACCGGATTTGTCCAAGTTTAGTCTTTTCTAGTAACTCAAGTGCACACAATCACTTTCCTTAGTAACTCTCGACGTCCATGATTAGACTTCATAGAGGAAGAGGAGACACTTGGAGAGGACACCAACTGCATAGATTTTGAGAGAAATGAATCCTCTGTTCCTGATTGGCCTCATTCTGAGGAGCTAGAGAAAAGCACCAAGTTGAGAAAGGAGGAGAAGAGGCTCACTGTTTCAAGAAGTTTATCAGCAAAAACTTTTAATTGCCAGGGGAGAAACTTGAGGATGGACATACCCCTGACTACGCCATCGCGAACCCTGTCTGCACTCACGTACTTGGTATGGGAGGATTTGATAAACCAATCAAAGAAATGCGGTTCAGATGGAAGCAAGGTCAACATAAACAAGGCCACGCTGCACCATGCGGAAAAGATGATCCGCGGCGCTCTGATTGAGCTCTACAAAGGATTGGGATACCTAAAGACGTACAGGTACTGATTCGCATCTCCTCTTAGTATGTCAGGATTTCTGCATACACCAGTATAGGTTGTTGATCAGGTGATCTGATAGATCATAATCTAGCACCACATGCACGACATTCATGCTATAACCTCACAATATCCTGGACATCACATGAATCGTTACCATGATCTCTTAGATCAGTTGATCTGTGGCTGTTGAATTGACGTGCTTTCTTTTTTAATAAAGATGAAAGTCCCGTAGGCCCTCCTCATGAGAATCCTTAATCCAGGATGCTTCCTATCACACACATGTTTCCCCAAGTTATTGACTAAAAAGATGAGGATTTTTATGCTTTTTCATGGTGGTATTAATGCAGGACTCTCAATATGTTGGCTTTTGTAAAGATCCTGAAGAAATTTGATAAGGTAATTACAGAGAGATGCTCATTGTTGGTTCTGGATTTGCTTCTGAATGATACAAGAAATGGTAGTTTGCGTTTGGTAAGTGACAAGTGTGTGTGTTTTCCAGATAACCGAGCAACAGGTTTTGCCTATCTACATTAAGGTGGTCGAGGGCTCGTACTTCAACAGCTCAGACAAGGCAAGTTTACACACGTGCATGAGGAAATTCTCATCTTGGTACCCCACGTTTTGTATGCTAGCTGGTCAAAATATAGTCTCATGTTTCTGAAAGGACATTTCATGACCTAACTTTCCATTCAAAGAGTCACCTATTTCATGATTTTCAAATTAAATATTAGATAACAAGCATATTCAAGAGAATGAAAGGTTCGTTTCTTTTTTAAGCATTACACAGAACTTCGTTAAGTTCATCATCAACATAATCATCATAACACATAACCCCTCATTGTAAAGGCTCAACGACGAGAAACCGCTGTCTTTTAAAACATTCTCAAAAAGTGCGTATTTCAAAAGATTCCCTATGGTTTTTCAAATGAGTGATGAAGAAAAAGCCGAGAGAATATTGCCATCAAGAATGGTGGGTGAAAGAATAAATTGTCACCATAGCCCATTTCCTACTAGAAATTATATGATAAGATACACCTATATATAATACATTTATGTTATGATACGAAGGTCATCTACAATTCAGGGTGCAATGCATAGAAAACCCTATCGATACGATAAGTCACTATTGGAATCCAAGGGATTCCCGACCGTTTTTACAGTGTGTAGCAACAAATCATCTCTCCCCAAATCTACCGCAGGGAATACAATCGTCTGTTGTATACAATGGTGTCTTATTGTGTTGTAAACAATGGGTGTGGTTGATAAAAACCGTCCAAAATTCCAATTTTCCTACTTTGGTGAGTATCTGTATGTATCATGAGATACAAATAATACTTTACGACACTGTCTACTTTTTATTTTACGGTAAAGTCGTGACAAATACATAATTTGGCACCAGTCTCAATGTATCATTCGTTTTGGTAACTATGGTGAAAAGCACAAAGGTTTTCGTATGACTTTATCTGATTACCAGGCACTGAAATTAGCTGATGAGGTTGAGGAGATCTTCGTGAAGCACTTCACTGACAATGATCACACAAAGGCTATGAAATATCTCAAACCGCGTCAAAGAAAAGAATCCCATTCAGTCACTTTCTTTATTGGTATGCGTTTATTCATGCCCATCTTTTTCCTTTCACCAATTCATCCACTCCATGTGATTATCTTTCGCTTTTAGCTTTCTGATTTCCTTAAAATTACTTCACGACTGTAAAACGAGCCGGCAAGACGAGTTGGGCATGTTTGTGGCTTGACTCATTTGACACTATTGCTTGTTTGTAGCTTGTATCTTCTGGTTGTCACGTATAAATTTAACTTTTTGCAACCAATAACGAAACAATTGTAGCAGCAGAATCTATCGAAAAATAATTCCGAAGATCATTCAGGTTAGCTTGACTTCACAACTTGTTAACTAGAAACCAAGCCTACCTTGTTTCCTCAGGTTATCGATGTGGTCAAACAAAGAGCAGCTCATTTTGTTAGTTTCTTGCGTTGAGTCAAGCAAAGAGCAGCTCCTTTCGTTTGGCGGGCCAACTTCATACATGGAGGAAAAGGAAAAGCAAACCTAAAGTTAGATGCAAGATAAAAGAGCAATGCTATAGAAAAGAAATGATTAAGAGATTACCCTTAATCCTGTTAAGAAAGCTAACGTTATCATCCTTTATTTCCTCCACTCGCTCTCTACATTAATGGTGCGTCTCTTTCGCAGTTCCGTTCAGTGGAGTGTAAAGGTAAATATTTCTTCAATATAATGAGATAACAGTACAGTATGATGTTAAATCACCATAAAGCCTCATGGTTTCTTTTGTGTAATCAAATCATGGAAAAGTTCAGCTGCACATTCAGTCCCAACTTTAGTGGCTTGTATGATAATGCTGTAAAGATCCTATGATTTTCTTACAATATGGACTACTTGGTTTCCATAGAAAATTAATTTCATCCGGGAGTTTTAATGACTCATAAGAGGTCATCTTTCACACAACATAAAGGAATTGAGTGACTAGGGTAGTGAAAGATCGTTAACTTTATATCATTGTTATTTTTCTGAATTATCATGACAAATCACATCTGAAAGTGCTCTTTTTGCCTTTTTCTTTTTCGAATAGGGCTCTTTACAGGATGCTTTTTAGCATTGTTTGCTGGGTATGTGGTGATGGCCCACATGGCTGGGCTCTACACAAGGAGAGCCAATCCTGTGTACATGGAAACTGTTTATCCTGTGTTATGGTAGGCATCCCTCACCGTGTCATGTGGTGTTTACTCTCCAGTTATCTCTCTTCCTCTTTTGACATACAAACTAGAGTGATTCTACATGATTGCAATTCCCTTTCTAAGCGATGGCAACATAGTCTGTGTTTTTGAAACTAAAACTTATAAATATGATCCTCATAGTAAGCAACTTGCAGTTCGTTGTTCACATGTTTAAAAATCCATCAGTTCTTTTCCTTTTCTCCGCAATAAACGATAGCTCACCTTTGAATTTGATATTTGATAAGTGCATTCCTTGTGAAGTATGTGTTCGTGTATGTCTGATAGATTTACGGATATTAGAAAAGAACCATTGCTTAATTATAGTAATGATTTCGGAATTTGTATATTTTATGGTAATTGCGTGCAGTATTGCCTCACAAATTGTTTATCAATGACCGAAGAATATGAACTTTTCACGTATGATCTCACAAGTTCAAGGTCATGAGCCCGATACCCAGAGCCTGCATCTGACTTTTGGCCTCACCGTCATACCAAAAAAAATCTGTCAGTTTCTGGGGTTTCAAAATTATTTATTGGATTTTGTGCACTCCGAGTGCATCTGTATGGTTAGTATATATTTGAGAACCTGCTTATTGGTCGAGTTATAGAGTGCACTATACTCGAGTATATAAGATATTTGATGAAAATGCTTTTAGCGTTGAATATGCATTATTTAAAAGAGAAATTTTGTTATCTGAGAACTTTATGTTATACTCGACCCTCATTTAAGATGTGATTTGCTGTCCACCTCTAAGGAATCAATTAGATCCACAATTAACTGATGATCCTCCTTGATTTAGGGAGGGAGAGAGAGCAATAAAAGAATGAATGTTTTTATTTTCATGGAGAGTGTAATGGAAAAGAAATTATTTTTGTTTTCATATATAAAGCATGATTTTTTAAAATTTAGAGGATGAAATTTTGTGATCTTATTCTTTGTGAAATATGTACGCAGCATGTTCAGCCTGCTGTTCCTTCACTTGTTCCTGTATGGTTGCAACATCGTGACATGGAGAAAGGCGCGGATCAACTACAGCTTCATCTTCGAGTTTGCACCGACCAAGGAGCTCAAGTACAGGGACGTATTCTTCGTGTGCACCACCTGCATGACGGCGGTGGTGGGGGTGATGGTGGCCCATCTCTACGTTGTGGCCAAGGGCTACTCCTCCACACAAGTCCATGCCATTCCCGGCCTACTCCTCTTGGTCACTGACTACTCTCTCTACCTTGATTACTTGATTAATTTGCTTTGTGAGAGATCTTTTTACTTTCTCTCTCCTCTAAACTGATTGATTTGCTTTTGCTTTTGTGGCAGATCTTTTTACTGTTGCTGGGTTGTCCTTTTAACATTGTTTACCGATCAAGCCGGTATTGTTTCCTCAGGATCATGCGGAATATTGTGTTGGCTCCCCTTTACAAGGTAAAACTGCACCGGATTGTTAGCTACATTACGAATCCAAATATATATATGTTATGTATATATATGTGTATGTATATATTGGTCACCACCTGGTAGAAAGCAGTCAAATTCTATCTTGTATACTTTTTCCGCAAACAGGGACCTAGATATCAATGTGATCCATATTATTTGTTTAGTCGAAGGCACATTTTGAAATTGGATATACTAAGCCTCCTTGACTCTTCTTTCCTTCCACTTTTATTCATATTAATGAATGTAAAGGTAAGGACTCTTATTAGATAGCTGTGAGTTAAGGACTCATATCGGCTGAAGCTTTTGTCATCCTGGAAGACGGAGATGATGGAAAGAGGTTGAATTCATAATAAATAAGTTGACATTATTAAGTATGAACAAAGAATTGCTCGTCATATACGTGTGTGTGCACGCATGTGTGTATTAGATGGAGAAAGAGGTTCTCTCTTTTGACTTGCGACTTAAAGGCTGCAGCTGCCTTTTGAACATGAGTAACTAAGAGATTGGTGGTGGTGGTGGAGATAGTGGTGTTGGATGGGCACTGAGATGGCATATGCCCACTAATATTCCCGAGAACCCGCTGTAATATGACGAAAAAGCTACTCCTTCGGAGCAAAAAGATCGAATCCTCCGTGCCCCATGCGCGGTGAAGCGTATCAGAACAAAATGCAGATATGCTGTTGGCTTCTTTTTTTGTAATTTCTTTCTCTACAAATTGGCTATTCCTGTTTCTTAATTGCAGTTTCTCTATGTACATCCGATTCGTTGACATATTGCCTTTGTCATCTCACCCGCAGGTTGTCATGGTAGACTTTTTCATGGCTGATCAACTCTGCAGTCAGGTAATTAATCCGAAAAATAGACAATACACAAAAAAAAACTGACGAACACTCCTAGTCCACATTAGAACCTGCTAAAACACAAAAAACAGATGGGGAAAGAGGTTCTCTCTCTTTTGTTTGTGTGTGTGTCCGCCAGCGGTATTCCAATCGACGGTGTAAGTTCAACCCCTCATGCAGATGGCATGAGGCTGACACCATAATCATGTCCACACCTCGAGTTCACCTCAAAGTGGGCTCCTCGCCATTACAGTAAATGGTGTTGATTCTTTATTTCGACATGATGCTTACTAGGGATGCATCATCTCTGGCAGGTGCCCATGCTAAGGAGCCTAGAGTATGTTGCATGTTACTACATAACAGGAAGCTATAAAACACAGGATTACAACTTCTGCACTCGCTCCAAGCATTACAGAGACCTCGCATATGCTGTTTCCTTCTTACCTTACTACTGGAGAGCAATGCAGGTAACTATCACTAATGAATCATTCTCATGAAAGCAATGCTTTTAAAATCAAATTCTAAGTACAAGGCCACAGGTTAACTTTAAAGAATCATGCATTTGCATCATTTCATGTCATGTTCATACTGCACCGGCATGCATAACAAATTTGAGGTGTATATTTTTATGTTCAGTGCGCGAGAAGATGGTTCGACGAAGGGCAGAGCAGCCACCTGATTAATCTGGGTAAGTACGTGTCTGCCATGATTGCAGCAGGAGCCAAGATTGCTTATGAAAGAGATAAGAGTGCCGGCTGGCTGTCTTTGCTGGTGATCACCTCTGGTGCAGCAACAGTTTACCAATTATACTGGGACTATGTAAAGGATTGGGGTCTTCTGCAGTTTCATTCGCGCAACCCCTGGCTAAGGGATGAATTGATGCTTCGCCACAAGTTCATATATTACATTTCCATGGTACTTTCTCTTAGCTAATATGATTGTCACCTTAATCCCTTGATAAGAAATCCTTCTCCATAATTTGGAATTCAATAGGATTGGGTTAATTAATTGAATGAACAAAATATCTTATCCATCAAATCAACTCATTGTCGAGAAACGAATAGTGTTGACCCGGTGAGGTGCAATACTGTCCTCCTCGCAATACAGTAAACAGCGAGACACAGTAACCTTTACAAAGCTTCTAAGATTTTGTATGTGTGTATTGCTGATCAACTAATGGATTAAGATACACGGTGATTTGCAGGGTATCAACCTTGTTTTCAGATTGGCTTGGTTGCAGACAGCCCTCCACTCTAACGTTGGGAGTGTGGATTATAGGGTAACTGGATTTCTTTTAGCATCCCTTGAAGTGATTCGAAGAGGCCAATGGAACTTCTACCGGTACTCTCTCTCTCTCTCTCTCTCTCTCTCTCTCTCTCTCTCTCTCTCTCTCTCTCTCTCTCTCTCTCTCTCTCTCTCTCTCTCATATATATTTATATGCCTGAAATGATGGCGCAGGTTGGAAAATGAACATTTGAATAATGCTGGCAAATTCAGAGCAGTCAAGACCGTGCCACTTCCTTTTCAAGAAGTAGATGAAGATTAGCCAGTGGTCGAAATTGTACGTCATAAGTAATACATGGCAAGATGTACAAGAAAATGAAAGAAATAAAAGGCATATATTCGAAGCTTGCAACGAATACCAGTTTCATGTGAGAATTTCTGGAGTTAGACCCATGTATTGTGTTCTTCTCACCGACAAAAGAACAATTTGCCCAAATATTGAGTCCCATCTTCATGCATGGACGCTTTGAAGTGAATTACAATATTCAAATAGAGATAAGGCTGTTGGAAAACGTGGTTGCGCAGCGACCATTGAAAATCACGAACATAAAGAAGAGGAAATGCGGAGATCGGAGGGGGGCGGACCTGGATGCCACCCCCCCCCCCCCCCCTCTTTCTCTCTCTTTCTTAATCACAATAACTTAAACCCTAGTACAACCCCTAATACAACCTATCAGCCCTTATATAAGGAACTGTAAAATATAAAATGACCAAAATACCCCTAGTACAAAAATTTGCCAAAATACCCTTACAACTTCGGACAATTACAATAATACCTAAAAACATCAAATTTACTAAAACTGACTCTAAACTCATATTCTTCAATACCCCCCTTAAGTTGGGAGTAAGATACTTCGAACTCCAAACTTGTCAAAAAATTGGTCCTTTCTTCACCACACGTGCACGAGCGATCTCTTCGAGGCTTCTGTAAAACAACTTGAACAGTGAAGAACACATGGCTAGCACACGACCCTTCTATGGGTGTCGGTTGCTCCCTCTCTCTTTCTTCTTCTCCATAAGGTGATTCGGCAGCTACACTTCAAAAGTCATGTTTTTTCTACTCTTGAGAAAGTTGATCTTTTGTGATAGGAGGTACTACTCCACCATACACACTTCACACGGCTTTCTCTGTGCCCCTTCACATGGTGGCTGCAGCCGGTGTATTGGTTGGGTGCCCTCTCTCTACCACTCAAATAGCAGAATACAGACATCTGCTTATACTAGTCAGTTTGCGCCCATTCGCATGGTGACTGCAGTCGCTTTTCCAGCCCTCCTGGCTGTTTACTCCATCAACTCAAGGTTTTAACTTTCATGCTTCTTGGTGATATTGCCATATTACATACCATCAAATTCCTCTAGCCTCTTCTATGATTTGATTTGTCATGCATGTGTAGTGAAAAAGACTAATTTTTTGCATTCTATCTTTCCTTTTATTTTCATTTAGTTGTTTTTCCAATGAAGAAATCATTACTACTATTTCATACCTTCTTCAAGTTTTTTTTTTTCTGAATTTTCAACCCTCTTGAACATTTTAGCAAACACTTGATATGTAGGTAAACATCTCTCTTAGGTATTTTATCGAACACTTGATGTACAGGTGAATATTTCTCTTAGACATTTCATCGAACACTTGTCCAGCAGAGTTGAAGTTTCTCTGAAACATTTCATCAAACAGTTAGTCTACTGCATCATTCCCTTACAACGTGACTTCAACCTTTCTCCTAGAAATTGTTCATGCTTTGAGGGTTCATTCTGACCTTATCAAAAAACACAATGAATATGACATTAGGCACTGGCCGATTCTTCTCACCCGCTTTAAGAGATTCCTGATAGACATCACTAGTATGATCACCAAACAGCAAAATAACCCTGTTCCCTGTTTCAGATTTTAGCTGGTTATAGCGCTCCGCAAGCGATCGAAAAGAATGATAGAATTCTTCAACCATGTTGACAAAGTCTGGGCTTTTCTTGTAGTACATCTCTGCACGTTGTGCAAATGAATCTGCATCCTCTACTATGAGCTTCAGCATTGTTTTCGTCTTCTCATCCTAACTCTGCAAGTGTAGATTGAAGCCATTCGGATTGCTTGGGGCTGTTATGACTTTCCCAACACCAAGAGTAGGCGGGTTTCTTCAACTGCAACATACTGCACAAAGATTTGCTTGCCTTAAAACTCTATGGGACGAAAATACATCAGGCATCACAGATTAGAAGACATTTCTCTAATGATGTTGGGAGACATTTCTATATGTTGAATCATCATGAAGTAACGGGATTAGAAGACATACTGCACAAAGATTTCTTCAACTGCAACATACTGCACAAAGATTTGCTTGCCTTCAAACTCTATGGGACGAAAATACATCAGGCATCACAGATTAGAAGACATTTCTCTAATGATGTTGGGAGACATTTCTATATGTTGAATCATCATGAAGTAACGGTCTCCTCAGTCAACGCTGAGCTTCTTTAGATAGCTTATTAACCTCATTGAGAACAAGGACTTTAAACCTCCTTTTTCCTTTCGCTTCAATCGGTGTGTTCTTTGCCACCTTTTTTTTTTATCGCTTCCTTGCTTCAACTTTCGACGAGTCTACCGCTGCTCTCATTTATCAAACAGCTCTGATACCATGTTGCAAAACGTGGTTGCACAGCGAAGATTGAAAATCACGAACATAAAGAAGAGGGAATGTGAAGATCGGAGGAGGGAGCGGACCTCTAATGGAGGTTGCCCCCCTCTTTCTCTCTCTTTCTTAATCAGAGCAACTTAAACCCTAATACAACCTATCCACTCTTATATAAGGAGAGGTAAAATATAAAATGACCAAAATACTCCTAATAAAAAAAATATCAAAATACCCTTACAACTTCGGACAATTACAATAATACCTAAAAACATCAAATTTACTAAAAATGACTCTAAACTCATATTCTTCAACAAAGGCATCCACGTATATGTCGGTCAAATTTCATTTAAATTACCAGATAGGAAAATACTCTCATAAACCTAACATTGTCACTAAAACAGAACGGCACATGAGCCTTAAAGTAAGGGTCAGTGTCACAGGAGTTGCGATGATCCAACACAAATTGCTCCCAAGTTGGGGTGGTTCAGCTGCTGAATGGCAAGCCACTCCATCAAGTCTATTAGAAGCACCCCGACCTCGTAGCGCCAACACTTTTGAAGAAGGCATTTTGAAGTCAAAAGCATCACATCTACTGTTAGAAAGCAAGGATGGCGATCTTTAAAATGCTTTCACCTTTGAAATAATACTCACAAGCAAGTTAAATTTACCACAAAGTTTTGCACATAATGGTGTTTCGCAGTGTATATCACTCATTGTGACTAACCAGGAGATGGCTACCCTATCACATATGAACCAACCAAAGTCCCAGCAACTAATCGTTTAGTAACTTTCCAAATTGCTCTCAACAGACCAGAGACTGTAAAGGTCATAATTTTGTATCAGCCTTTGTGTATAACATAAAGAAATATCACACATTGAGCTCCATGATAGAGCAGAAGTTACCCTAGCAATCAAAAGCAGCAATACACTGAAAATAATAGTTGCAATCTATAATTTTGTCATATAGGTCTTGCATCACCTGTTGATCAAACCATTTCACCATAATTGCCAGCAATTTGTCATGATAATAATCTTTGCACATGAACAGGAAAAGAAACAGAATGTTACCTATCAATTCCAATTCCATCATTCGATAATAGGAAGACAATACAAAACAGCCATGAACTCTATTTCAGAAAGGACTCAAGCATCTCCAGCTCACAGTAATTCAACAAATCCAAAACCAGTAAGCTCTGGCTCTGAGTGTCATGGCGCCATAGTGATGTTGAGTAGTCAAGAGATAGTCTTCAAGTGCTTGTGAGTTTTGTCCTTTGAGCAGCATATACCCCATGTTTAAACTTCTCTATTATATCATCTCATGCAGCGACCATGTTTCACTGTTCTTGGCCTGTTTTCCATTGAAGCAAAGTCTTTGCTTAGCAGATAGCTGGAATGGTTGCATTACTCCAGTTGGCATTGGATTGATCTTCTTCAATAAACACAAAAAGCTACAAACAGAACATCACACTCAAAAGATTATGCATCTTTGAGAAAAACTTTGTGGGAGTGGTTGCAACTGGCAATGATGGAGGTGCATCTGGTGTTTTCGCTTTTTTCCTTCTCAGCTGAAAGAATTGTTGCATTACATCCGAGCATTCTGTTGCAAGGATACCGCGTCTTATCTTCATATTTGG
The DNA here is from genome assembly GCA_036023115.1 of Brasenia schreberi. NCBI lineage: Eukaryota > Viridiplantae > Streptophyta > Magnoliopsida > Nymphaeales > Cabombaceae > Brasenia > Brasenia schreberi. Next base: position 3,491,974 of record JAYKKT010000075.1, on the reverse strand, counting down.
GTGGAATGGGTGTATTGGGCCAGGAGGAGGACTGAGTTTAACCGAACTGTCCTGTCCTTCATCAGTAGAAGAGAAAAGTCTGCAAAGGAACAAACAGATCAAATCTATAATGAAAGATGTCATGACCTGGTCATAAAAGGCAAACTATTTACAATACCCGACAATCATCAAGCCTCCAATTTTGGTAATTCTAAAATCTGCTAGAAAGAGAAGGAGTCTAACCATGCCATTGACATGCATACCTCACCCAGCTGCCATCAGCCCCGAGGAGTTTATTGGGTGCCCCCCACACCAAGGTATCAATCCTAGCTTGAAGGATGGCACCAGCGCACATTGCACAAGGTTCAAGAGTAACATAAAGAGTTGTTCCCTGGCAGTAAGTAATGTTCAAATTTTATAAGAGTTAGCATGCATACGTTAAATCCATCTCTTTGATAACATGACGAAATGCTTGGACATCAATGAAAACAAGCATATCATATAAAGCTTTTTCTGAACTTTCATATCATCTATTTAATCACGAATTTTATGCATGTGAACAAAAAGCTAGCAAGTGAGAGTATCCATGCTTTTGGATTGCACATGCATGCTATGATATTCGATTGGCCCTTGTTCTTAGGGCCATAAACTTTTACATTTTTCAACTAAACCAGGAACTGAATCTTTCAAGGAGCTAAAGATCAATATCTCACCCAAGCCACAGACCGTTAAATATGAGCATCGGTAAGCAAATAGCACCAACTATTTATATGATTGTGTGAATCCTTCTTATATGTATTGTAAATTTTCTGTAATCGGGTCGGTTCTGCCTAACCCCATCTTCCCAATCAAAAAATGAAAACTGATTTATCTGATTTGTACCTGGGTTTTGCAAGGTAAAATAGCTGCTATGTAGAACTTTGTTTGGCCTAATCCTCTGAGGTCAACCAAGGAACTGTAATTAAAATGGCACAAGTAGAAGCAGTTCCAAGTGCAGTTGGGCAGCGTCAAGCCAGCAAGATAGCATAGTTGACAAACTGACAGAAATAATTAGGAATGATTAATTAGGTTGTCCCAGATCTAATTCCTAAAATCCACCAATCCATGCCAAAGAGCATGATGCCTTCCAATTGTTGAAGAATAATCACGATTTATATGTCGTTTGTGTTTAGTACTGTATTTTGTTTATGATTGATCATCGATTGTCTAGTTCTGAATTAGATTTACTTATTAGGAGTATATCTAATGAGTTGTTATCCATTAGGTTAAGAGAAATAAACGAGATTAGAGATAGTGCAGTCGCTCGACCAAGGAAGGGCGACTGGTGCCTCTTCCTCATTGATAAACTTAATAAACTTTATTGAATATTAATCATAAACTTACAGAATGGGCAGAACATATACATCGGCAGCCCTTTGGAGAAGTCTGTGAGCAACACTCCGGCGGTTGCTGCTTTTGATCTTCTCTTAATCTTTCTTAACAAAACCCTAGTGGATATTAATAGGTCTAATCTAACTTAAATGACTAATACGCCCTTACTAATAAACCAAAATTACAAACTTACAAACTGTGCAGATAGACTTTAGATATGAACAGAATATAAAATGTAGTAACTCGATTCTCTAACACTCCCCCTCATGTTGGGTGAAATATGTTGATGACGCCCAACTTGATGAGTGTATTGTGTAGCTGGCTGATATTAACTGCTTTAGTAAGAAAGTCATTCCTTTGATTTTCGGATTTGACATACATCAACTTGAATTCTTGATTTGCTATTTTCTCTTTTATAAAGTGACAGTCGATTTCTATATGTTTCGTTCTTTCATAATGTACTGGATTGGATGCCATCTATCTAGATGCATTGATGTCGTTGTATAGAGATATAGGACGTAGAGATCTGAATCCTAATTTACTTACCAAGAAAGCTATCCACTTTCTTCCACACATTGCTTGTGCTATAGCTGTGTATTCGGCTTCTACAATTGATCTAGAAACCACATTTTGTTTTTTACTTTTTCATGATATAATGTTACCTCTAAGTAGAGTAACATATCCAGTAGTTGACCTCCACTCATCCAGAGAACCAGCTCAGTCTGCGTCAGAATAAACTTCAAGATTGAATTGACATGATTTTGAATATAAAAGACCCAATCATTGAGTAGATTTCATATATCTCAAGATTCTGTAAACTGCATCCATATGATTTTTTGTTGGAGAATGCATAAATCTACTAACAATTTCAACAACATAGGTAATATCAGGACGTGTAATATTCAAATAAATCAGCTTCGCTACCAATTTTTGATATTTGTTAGTCTGTCGAAATTCTTCACTATCCTTGAGGCAAAGACTGAGATTATAGCCTTAGAGAAAAATCAGACATGGGACATTATGACACTACCTCCAATCAAAAAATTGGTTGGGTGCAAGTGGGTGTACACCATAAAATATAAGGCCGATAGGGGCATTGAGAGATATAAAGCTCGTCTCATTGCCAAGGATTACACTCAAGCATATGGGTTAGACTATACTAAAACATTTGCACCAGTTGCCAAATTGACAACTATAAGAGTACTCGTCAATATAGTTGCAAATAAAGGGTGAAACATTTGGCATCTAGATGTCAAGAATAAGTCCAAGGGGGATTTAAATGAAGAAATCTATATGAACCTACCACCTAGGACAAGTAATGCCTATGCAGTAAGCTAAAAAAAGCTATATATGGATTGAAACAGTCACTTCGTGCATGGTTTGAAAATTTTTGTGATGGAGTTATTAGTCTTGGGTTTACTAGAGTTGTAAATGACCATACTTTTTTTTGTAAGGAGAGGAAAAGGGATCTGTGTTTTACTTGTATATGTGGACGATATTATTATTAGTTATTACCAGTGAAAATGAAAATAAAATCAAGCTACTAAAGGATCACCTACTCTCTCTATTCAACATGAAGGATCTCGGACCTCCACACTATTTTCTAGGGATTGAAGTCTCCAAGATACTTAACTATAGTGGGTGGCAACATAGTGTAATGGAAAAGTAAAAAGCAAAGTGTAGTAGCGAGATCTTCAGCAAAGGCAAAGTATTGAGCAATGACTCTTGGTGTATATGAAGCTATGTGACTAATGTTATTACTATAAGAACTAGCACTTATTCAGAAAAATCAATTTTGTTCTATTGTGATAACGAAGCAGCAATACAAATAGCTACTAATCTCGTGTATCATGAAAGAACCAAGCACATTGAAATTGATTGTCGCTTTATAAGAGATGCAGTAAAGTCAAGAGTTATACAAATGATATATGTGAAATGAGAAAAACAAAATGTAAATTTCTTAACCAAAGCACTAGGAAAAGGAAGGCTGGAAAAGCTTCTTAGTAAGTTTAGCACTCATAGTATCTTCGTCTCAACTTAAGGGGAGTGTTGAAGAATAACCACGATTTATATGTCATTTGTGTTTAGTTCCGTATTTTGTTTATGATTGATGATCAATTGTCTAGTTTTGAATTAGATTTACTTATTAGGGGTATATTTGTCTTTCAAGTTAGAATGTTTATAAATACTAGTTAAGATAAATAAACGAGATTAGAGAGAGTGCAACCGCTGGACCAAGGAAGGCCGACAGGTGCCTCCTCCTCATCTCCTTTATTCCCTTGTGTTAGATTATATTTTCCTTTGTTTATCAACACCAATGTGGAAAACTTATTTCATGTGTCTCAAAGCCTTTCTATCATCAGTTTCATGATGTCTTTTCTATCACGAAGTGACTCCCTTCTTCTTTCCTTTTCCTAAGGGAGAAGAAACAGCTACATTGCTTAAGAGAAGTATCATCAGTTTCATGATGTCTTTTCTATGATTCTATCATGAAGTGACTCCCTTCTTCTTTCCTTTTCCTGAGGGAGAAGAAACAGCTACATTGCTTAAGAGAAGATACATATATAACTAACTATATGAATGTTGAAGCACTATAAGATCCATCTCTAAAATGAGTTCTTCACCACCTAATATGGTTGTGCACAAACTAGCAAAAAAATGTGTTTGCGCACCAGACATTGCTTCCCGAGAACATGGCATATGAAATACATCAAATCAGAGATTAGACTGTTCACCACAATTCAGCTATTGGGCATAGTCAACAAAAGAGGTTACCAGATACCCTCCCAAGTATCAGCAGCTTTTCTTGCTTCCACAAGCGCTTCCCTCATGAACATTTCATCCACTTTTCTCTGCTCAAGTTCAAGTTTATAGGCTTCTTCCCCTCCATTGAGGTAGCTCCCACTTCACTAGTTGCAATATGTTCCTGTACATCAATAATGCCTGTTGAAATAACAATGTCAGGAGGTGTTCTAGAACTTGGTGTTGGAAACAAGCATGTAGGGGCTCTTCTTCGGATTGAGTCACTATCAGAGAGACCCATTGAAGATGTTGTAGTAACCTCATTCCCTCCTATCGTTGACTTTAGATTCATCCTATCAGTGAATTCCACTTCACTAGTTGCTATATGTTCTTGTACATCACTAATGCCTGTTGAAATAACAATGTCAGGAGATGTTCTACCCCTTGGTGTTGGTAATGAACCCGTAGGGGCTCTTCTTCGAATTGACCCATGATCAGAGAGACCCATTGAAGATGTTACAGCAACCTCACTCCCCACTATCATTGACGGTAGATTCGTCCCATCATTGAATTCCTGCCTTTGGTTTATATTTGAACAGGATATAGACTCATTCACTGAACCTCTAATAGCTGGTGACTTCTTCAGCACACGAGTGATTTCTGGCCTTTGGTTCAAATTAGATGACGAGATATGCTCATCAAATGACCTTCTGATAGCTGGTGATTTCTTCAATAAGCCAGTTTTCTCCTTTGCTTTCTCCCCATCATCTGACTCATGCCCTGAAAACAGTGGCTCACTTCCACTAAATTCAGTAGGTAAACTCTTAGCACGACCGGGGAGACCCATTGAGGATGTTGTAGCAACCCCACTGCTAGCTATTGTTGCATGGAGACTCATCTTTTTAACAGGTTCGTGTTTCTGGCTCACATCTGACCTAGAGATTTGATCATCAATTGAACCTCTCACAACCGGTGACTTCTTAGAAACACCAGCAGCTTCCTGTGTTTGGGCGAGATTTGACCCGGTATCCTCATCAATTGGCCCCCTAATAATTGGTGATGTCTTCAACACACCCTTTTTCTCCTTCTCTGCTTTCGCTTTGTCATCTGGTTCATGCCCTGAAGACCCAAACTCACTGCTGCCAGATTCAATCAATGAAATCTTAGCTGAAGACTGTGCTGTAGAATTTAGCGATTTTGCTTGGACAGCCCATCCACTCTTAATTATTTCACCAAGGTAGTTCCACAGTGATCTGCTTGACCTCTTAACAACTGGATTTCTTGAGGATACTCGACCAGTTCCCTCTACATTGGAAGTTACTTCAGTCAAATTCTCTTCAGAAGACATAGTTACGTTAGTTCTGCTGGATTCTGGTGTCTCCACACTCGTATGTTCTTCAAATGTTTCATGTGCAACATGCCACATTTCCTCAGATGGTCCTATTGTCTCAGTCGATGCAGGAGACTGCCGAGAACCCTGCACCCCAAAATCTTTGGGAATATTTTCACCAGAGACGCCTTGAATGGAATCTGTACTAGATTGCGATGGAGGGCTTGACATCATTACTTGCTGTAACACAGTGGTTGTTTCAGAAGTTCTCTCCCTCTCAACTAGATAAATTTTCTCACTTCTTTCTACGATTCTCTGAGGAGGCAAGTCTGCCCGGTGCAGCTCGCTAGGAGAAGGTTCCCCTCGTTCCTCAGGAGATTTCTCCAACAAGATGATTGAGCTCAAACTACCACCCTCCATGATAGGTTCAGAGTGCTTGCTTAGTGAATCACTTCTTCTGGTTGTTTCTTTAGAGCTACTCATGGGAGTTTCCCCTTGAACATGCTCGTCGAGAACATTAAGACCAAGTTGCGATGATTCCCTCAATACGTCATTCGTTGCATACCCAGTTGATTGGCCGACACCTTTAATGTTTGGTGAACTCTGAGGTGCTGCTTTATAAGGTAAACGTGTGGATGGTTCCTGCAAGGTTATCTGTCCTGAAATGGTTGCACCTATCTGTGCATTAATGTTTAGTTCATGTTGGCAACTAACATTCGCACGCTGCCGATGCTTAGCAACATATTCTTTACTTGCATACTCACTAGTGCTTTCAGAACTAGTACATTGAGACGGAGGATGGACTGAAATTTCCGGTGAAGTTATCTGTTCTGAAGCCGTGGCACCTTTCCTTTCAGAGCTAGTGCTTGACTGTAAGCGTTCTGAATGATGACGTCTAGAAGCATACTCAATAGTGGAAGGCTCACCTGATTGATGTGCGCCACCAATTACGATTGAGTCTGTGAGAGTCGATTGAGAATATTGAGGCTTTTCCTCTTCCTGCAATGCTGCCGGTTCTGAAATCCTCGAGGCCATTTGTGTCCTCTGAAAGCTAGAAGTTGATTCTTCCAAGTATCTTACGTCGAGATCTTCAGCAACATATCCGCTAGTTAAAGGCTCACCTGATTGATGAGCATCATCAATTGAAAATGTACTTCCCCCTTCCAATTGAGAATATTGAGATCTTGGCCTTTCCAACACTGCCTCCGGTTCCGAAATAAGTGCCCCTTTAAGCGAACTGCTATCCGTCGATACTTGCATGTATTTCACATCTGAAGATTGTTGATGCTTCGCAATATAACCACTAGTTGTATAGCCAGCTGTTTGATGGACGTGAGTAGTTCTTGACGAACTTGCAACGGGTGAGTGAGAAGATGAAGGCATTGACATTTCCTGTGATGATAACCGTTCTTGTGAAATTTTTGCACCTGACAGTGAGCTGCGGTTGCTTAATTGCTCTAAATGTTCAGTATTTGAAGAACGGTGATGCTTAGTTACATACTCCTGAGACTCATCACATCCTGACACACCCGAATCCCGAATCATAATTGCAGCATCTGAATGCTGTGATATAGGCTTCCCGGTAACCTGATCCACTGTGTTTTCCTGAATCGCTCTAGCACTTTGAAAAGAACTGTCCAAATAACTCGAGGTTTCTTCTCTTCCCCTAACAAAGACACTTTGATCATTTCTATGAGAGCAACGCGCATCACTTGAGGAATTCAACTCGTAAGAATCAGTGGCACCATATTCCCTTACATTCTCTTCTTCTATCTCATTAGTAACTTTTGTGCTATTAACTTTAGAATCTGCAACCTTCATCCTAGTCTTCTCATCATGGCAACGACAAATACATTTACTTGAACTTGATTTATAATCCCCTTGTTCATCCACACAAACTTTAATTTCATCATCTCGTCGATTACTTCTTTTCTCATTCTCACCGAAATATCGACCACCACTTGAAATATGTTGTCTCTTACTTCTTTCAGTAGCCGTTGATGAAGTCCTCCTAGAACTTTTAGCTTCATAAGATGCTCCTTCTCTTTCTCTGTAACAATTATTAGCCCTTGATGATGCATTTCGTGATCCACTGCGATCATGACTATGTGAGTCACTGGAATCACCAGTGAAATGCTCGTCTTCGGCAAGGGATTCTCTCCGCAATTCACGCGTAAGTTGTTGCCTCTTAACAGAAGAATTGTAAGTATAATCATTTTGCTGAGTACCACCTGCACTGCTATCATCGTCATCATACTCCCATTCATCTTCGCGAAGATATCGAGCAGTCGATCCTCCGTTTCGTCTTCTACCACCTACAATGTTAAATTTTTGACATTTATACTCGTCTTTTTCGGCAATCTCCTCTTGCATATTTGAATTGCCACTGAAACTCCATTGCTCGAAGCGGAATCTGAATTCTTTTTCACTACCATGTTCGTGATCGCAGCAAAGAAGGGGAGGGTCACTATGATAACCGGTGAAATTCCCCGGGAAAGGACTCGTACCAGTCCCAAATCTCGCCAACAAAGAAAGTATTTCCTGCGCCCAGTTGTGAAGTTCCACCCCATAATCGAAATCGCGATGACCACCACAGCGCGTTTTCCTTAGCACGCAGTGCCCGACAAGAAACGGCGGATACCCGTTTCTCTGCGACCGGCAACAGACGCACCCACCGAGAAACCCCGCTCTTCTTCCGCCGGGATGGTAAATTAGAGACGATTGCCTCGGCGAACAAGAAGGAGGGTAGCAAACTAACCCATGATTACAAGCACAAGCTGGTTCAAGAAGGGTGTGATTTCGACCGGAGTAGCGGAAATCTCTGCAACAAGGAACGGAAGCCCCTTCCCTTACGGTCATGGCCGACCTGAAGTGGGCGTGATACATCATGTCGTCTTCTCTCTCTCTCTCCTCTCTCTCTCTCTCTCTCTCTCTCTCTCTCAAATCAATCTATTGAATGTAACCCAGTTTAGTTCAGTTGTTTTATCCCGAACGGGTGGCGAAGTTACCACGCATTCAGAAACAACGAGAAGGATAAAGATTTCTGCGTGCATCACACACACAGAGAGAGAGTACCTTGCATAAAAACAGTAGATCGCCAGATCGACATAACCGAGAGAGAGAGAGAGAGACTTTTTCTTGCCGAACGGATATGACTGCCAGATTGGGAGGGACGAAGGAGGATGAATGGTCAATTACGTAAAATTAGAGGACGTTTTTCGAATGAATCTCTTTCTCATCGTTTACTTTCAGATAAAGCCCTTCGCTCATGGATATCTCCATTCTCCTTTCTCTTTTCTCCAATAAAATGACAGGTATTAAAGTCATCAAATACCTAAACAAAAGCAATAGGAGGTTTATCACATAACAACTCTAACCCTCACAATAAATTTATAAGTAATTCTTGTATAAAGAAAATAAGCTTTATAGTGAATATTTACAACTAGTTGCTAACTCCATTTAATAAGCAAGTGCATTTGTGTTTTAATTTTGGGAAAAAGAAAGCATGTTTTCGTTAATACTAATTCAGCTATCCTTCAAAATGTTGCTATTTCAAACAAATTCTACTTTCGTTCCACTTTCGTTAGTATCATATAATAGAGGTGGCTGGTTTGGACCGTGTCAGCGGGTTTAATTGGACATGACAGGGTTCAGCTCCAATTCCCCCTATCAAGGAGCTGAAAAAAAATAGAAACCAAAACTGGGATATTATATGTATGTATATATATATATATATATATATATATATATATATATATGCATGTGTATGTGTCTGTCCATATCTATCTTCCTATAGATACTTGAATTGCATCAAATCAGATACCAATAGAGAATATGGTATTGACATTGGGTGCCAATATCTATATCTATCTATATATAAACACTTGGATTGCATCAAACCAGATATATATGTATATATATATATACATATATATATGTATATATATATATATATACATATATATATGTATATATACATATATATATATATATATATATATATGCATGTGTATGTGTCTGTCCATATCTATCTACCTGTAGATACTTGAATTGCATCAAACCAGATACCAATAGAGAATATTGTGTATGTGTCTGTCCATATCTATCTACCTATAGATACTTGAATTGCATCAAACCAGATACCAATAGAGAATATGATATTGACATTGTGTGCCAATATCTATATCTATCTATATATAAACACTTGGATTGCATCAAACTAGATACCAGTAGAGAATATGGTAATGAGATTATGTAAAGCAACTTTCTTAAGCGTACACTCCTAATTACCAAGCAGACACCTCATTTTTCAAATTACCCCCACTTAAATAATATCATTTTTTCTCTCCTCCGTCTCCTATCTCTCCTTACTCTCTCTCTCTCTCTTCTCATTTTTCTTTTTACTGCTTGACCTTCTCTCTAGTGATATAGAAGTCCGTTAGAGGTCTCTTTGTGCTGTTAGAGCCTGTCACCCAACACTCGGCTCTCTCTCGCGCCACCGGAGATCGTCTCCCATCTCTCTTTGGGTAAGTCTCTTTCTCTTCATCTCTCGCACCTCTCCCTTCTCTTTTGGCTAGTATAGGGATTTTGAATAGCAAGGAGTGTGCGCTTAGTAAGAGGAGTGCCCTTAAAAACACCTTATGTACAGGCATTAGCTGAAACTTTCCAATTTCTGTCCACAATATTCTTAAAGCTCGGGTTTAGATCCAAAGTTTCGATGAGAATGGCAAACCCGATAGAAGCATGCATTCTACAATGATCCGATCCCATCATCCTGGTCCCCTTGTAAGAAAGAAACAAGCGATTCTTTCTCATCGAAAACGAGGTGCGTCACCATTGAGGAAGAGATTCTTGTTGTGTTCTACGATAACCTAAAAGTGTCTATTTCATACACGAAAAGCTAAGTTTTTTTTATGCAAATTCAATTTTAGAACAAATTTTGATATTTTTTTTGTATCTCATGTTTATGCAAGTGGATTCAGAGGCGGCCGGTTTGAACTCTGGGTTGAACGGAAACACCACAAAACCAACCGGAACCGAGAGAGGCGAAACTAAAATCAGACAAGAACAAGTGACCCCTGTTCTTCAGTGCTCGTTTCACCTATTGGAAATCGAATCATAACCATAACTAGTAGTTCCAAAGCATTTTTGTTAATTTTGATATCCCACTTTCTTTTATGAAATAAGAATCCAACAGAATCAACACTCAATTTGAACTGGACCTGGAACCAAACCTAGACGCGGAGAGATGGTTCGGCTCTAGGGATAACAACATCGACCCGACCCATGCAATCCTGACCCAACCCGACCTGAATGGGGTGGGAAAACTTCAACCAATTAGGTCTGGGTTCGAGTATGGGGACAAGGTGCCCCTACCTATGTTCGACCTAATATATATATATATATATATATATATAAAGAGAGAGAAATAGAGAGATGTATATGTATATATAATTATACATATATACATATATGTGTGTGTGTTAGAGAGAGAGAGTGAACATATATATAGGAATATGAGAGTTGCTAAACACTCTCTCACCGTCCGTGCGATGCAAACTCAACCATGTATCAACATCGATATGAGGATCGATGCATTAAATGTAACACGGGAGGGATAGGTGCCTTGATCACCACTATCATTGATCCTATTGAGAGTGATAATTATCAAGCAATGTCTAACTTGAGAGGCTCTTTAGCAGTACCCACTCTCTCTATATATATCTATTTATTTGTAGAGGATTGGATTATCGACACCACTAACATTGCCCACTATGTTTGATTATTGTTTTTTGTTGGCATGAGTTTAATTAGGTGTCTTTGAGTGATGAGACATAAGTGGACATCACCATGATCCATATATATATATATATATATATATATATATATATATATATATATGGGAGGGGGGGGGGGCGTTGGCCCCTTTGAGTTCACGTCTGGGCCGGGCATAGGTATACCTAACCCGGCCCATTAACATCCTCAATTCGACACCGATCCCAGGTTTTTGGTGCACTGAACTGGCTGGCCAGGTCTAAGTTGACCTGTACGTCACACAATTTTCTTCCTATTACTTAAGGTGGACAAACACATTCTTTTGGGCTCGTCGTTGTGTTCAACTTTCTAGTTGTGTCTCTTCTTTATAGACTTCTCTCTTTCTATATCTATATCTATATATATATATATATATATATATATATATATATATATATATATATATATATATATATATATATATATGTGTGTGTGTGTGTGTGTGTGTGTGAGAGAGAGAGAGAGATTGTTATAAAGGGGCATACGTTGAACACAAATTTCAAGAGGAGTGCAAAGGAGTATTTGCACAAATCGGTTTCTAGGATTGGGAACACATGCAAATAACTCGATCAAATTTCATCCTTCGGTCAAACAAATAGGGTTTTAATGATAACGGACTTGGATAAGACCGAGCCAGATGTAAATTCAACTTAATCAGGTTTTCCGTAATTGGATCCACCGGAAAAAGTAAATATACATCAGCAGCAAATTACTCAATGCGAGTTCGTCTCTTCATGTAGCCTCTCTTGGTGGATAAGAACAAGGATTGTAGGCATTTTTGTGTCCTACTTTCGTGTCATGTCCAAACCTGCTACCCAATTCATGTTTTCGTGTTCACGTTTTGTGCAAGACAGATCAACCCCAACACCACTAGACTTGTTTCCCAGTTCGATGACAGTTCGGGTTTCTATCAGGTTTCGTGTCGTATTCAGCTGACCCGGTCTGAATGTAACCTTCATAAGGAAAAAGTAGTCACAAAATCAGGTGCCAGATGGATGGTCCGAAGCTCTTCACATGGACGTGTCATCGGGTCAAAATCTAAACCCGAGGACCGTTCCCTTTGAACAGCAGGATGCTCGCTGGTCAACGTAAAAAGTGCCCGAGGTTACATCAGTCCTAGCTGTCGTTCCATGTTTCTCCCCCAAAATTACATCTTACTCTTACATGCTTCCTTTTCAATCATTCAATCAACTGCTCATTTTCCGAAGACAACTCAAGGGTATGTTCGGTATCAAACTTGATCGGTCGCAACCGTCGATTGTGGAATCGCAGATAGAACCAACGGTCGATTTCCACCATCCAGTTTCTCTTTCTTCACGCGTATTGCTCCTGACCTATAATTATTTATTTTCTTTTTCTTAAAAATATTTTCTTTTTCATTTGGTGTTGTTTCCGAGTTCCTTCAGGAAAAAAGTTTTCTCATTTACATAAATACCCTTCAAAATTCAGTCAGGGTCATAACACGATTTCTAGAGAAAAAAAGAACCAAACAATCAAAGCAACTTAAAACTAAGTCTTTCCAACTTAGTTTATCGAAATTTATGGCCTCTTTCATTGTAGAGATTGAGTGGTTTCCACAAAGAGCAATAGCTCACCCGACCATACGGTCAACTGACAAGTCCAAAGTCATGAGTTCAATACCCAAACCGTGCATTTAGCTTCAGCCTCGGAGAACAAGTGGTTCAAATGTTTATATGTAGCCATTTATTCTAAATGCCGTGGATTGGACTTGAACTTAAGGGCTTGTATTGAGTCAAGCATGGTATGACACAAAGATGAGAGAATGTGGTTCGGGGTTCGAGTGTGCCTATGAGCCAAACTGGAATTAACATGATTATGTTTTGATTCTAAATCGGCTTCAAACTCTTAAATTATGTGTATATTAAGCAAGGATTTGATACAATTGTTGGTAGATTCGAGTGACAAGGTTATGCATGAGGCAGACACCTAGTAAAAGGTGTCTGTGGGTCACATATGGCTCGAACCCACTTTCTACTAGGCTCCTGGCCTTGGGGTGCACCGGTGAATGGTTTGGTAAGAAACATAGTTCTGTTAATTTTACTTGTTAGATCATAATGGAAGGTCATTGATGTCCTTTGGTTAAATTTTAAGTGCAATACTATAATTTTAGCTATCTTTACTCGACAACGACATATGAGGCGATATCCACTTTGCGAATCGTCTTTTTCAAAAATGATTTTATTTCTTTTTGCTTTTCCCTTTTCGTTCTCATGAAAACCTCACAAGGAAGACGCGGAGAATGAGACACGAAGCAAGGGAGCGAGAAATTCCGTGAGATTTTCGTCGGAGTTGCCTCGCGCAAGCGCTTCCCTGCCACATTGGATCGCAAGGGTTCCCTTTCTTCGAAAAATTCGGGGGAGATCCGCCGGAGAGGAACGCCGGCAGCTGGAATTGCCGAGGCCGATTTGGTCCTGATGGAACCCCGATCAATTAATTAGGCGAGGTTTCACTTTTTCTTCGCCAGTAAGTTTTCTTCTGGTTTGTGATGTTGATGATAGATGGGAATGCTCCGCGGAGAACTGACTCCAATTCGTGGGAGTCTGGGAAAAAGCTGATCCTTTTTGCTGGCAGGCGGAAGTTAAGGTTTTTGTTAGCTTGGATGTGATTTTCTTAATGGGATTTGGGGAAATTAGGTTTATTGATTTGGTGGGAGCACTCCGGTGAATTGGGCGTGGTATCGTTTGCAGGAATTTTGGAAATGAGGATGGATTGTACATATATAAGTTAGAGCTTCATGGATCCATTTGTTATAGATGGAATTCTAATTCGTGCAATGGGCAGAAATTTCCGTCTGAATCAGCGTGACATGAATCCGGGACGAGCTGGTTTCTGTTAATTGTTTGATTCTCCGAGCGACCATGCTGTTGTACACTGCCTATTACAATCTTTAAGTACTTTGAATTGCTTTGTTGTTGCTTTTGGAGTTTAGTTTCTTGAGCCCTTTGAATTCCGTATTTCCGAGAGCGGGCTTTCTTATATTAACTAACAACCGTGTATCAACAATCGTATGCCTTTGGGTACCTTGGATTTCTAAGGGTTTGACCGTTGATATTGGAATTACTGAAGTATTGGTCTGTGAATTTGATGGTGAAAAGATTGATGTGGCTGATAGTGGTGATCAAGAAATTTCCTTATTAAATAGTGTGTTAGTCTCTATTCGGTGGTATTGCTCAAGTTGAATATGTGCACACTGAGGTTGTTTGTTGCTTCAAGATGTGAAATACACTGTATGTTGTAGCTGATTCTGGTTTCTTTCGACGCTTAAATTCCTTCGTTTTTGGTACAGAGCAGTGAAGGGAAAAGAAATTCATGTAGTGGCCAATGACTGGTTCAGAATGAGTGGGTCTGGAAGAGTTTTCTGCAGATGGAAAACACCGATAGGAGGTTCTCTGAGTTGGTTGATCTAGTGATGTCATGGATCCCTCGGAGAACAGAAGCACCAAATGTGTCGAGAGACTTTTGGATGCCTGACCAGAGTTGTAGAGTTTGTTATGAATGTGATTCCCAATTCACAATCTTCAACAGAAGGCACCATTGTCGTAGTTGTGGGCGAGTTTTCTGTGCAAAGTGTACATCGAATTCCGTACCCGTTTCACCAGATGACCCAAAGTATAGCCGTGAAGAAGGCGAAAGGATTAGAGTATGTAATTACTGTTTTCAGCAATGGGAGAAGGAAATAGCGTCTGCTGATAATGGAACTCTTCAAACATCCAGTCCAGGTCTTAGTCCTTCTCCATCAACTGCTAGTTTGGCAAGTAGCAAGTGTAGCGATCGTAGCAGTAGCACTGTCATTTCAATGCCCCATTCGAGGGGATCATATCAGCGAGCCAGTCAAGGCTCTGGTTATATCCCTCATCAATCCGTTAGAGCAGAAATTGATGCTGACAAGCAAGAAATGCCTCACTTAGGAAGGAATTGTGATTCCGTTGTGGACATAGGAGACTCATCACCATCTCAGTCTCAGTTCTTTATGAACAGGTATACATGGTCTTTCCTTGCTATTCTGTTCATCAAATATTTGAGATTCCTGTTCATCTAGCATCTCTTCTTTTGATGCTTCTATTTTAGAGCCAGTGTTCTTTTCTCGTCTTCTCTGAAAACTTTTAACCTTTTGCATTTGCAGGAATGATGACGATGACGATGACGGTGATGATGATGACTATTATGATGATGATGATGATGATGATGAATATGCTAAATATCACATGGACTCTGAAAGGAAGCATTTACAGCATTTGGATGAGCACCATGGCCCTATTGAGTTTCATGACATGGATCATTGTTATGCTTCTCCAACATTACCGTCTGCTGGTTATATTGATGTCCGATCCCAGGGGCAGATCGGCACAGGGATTGATAGACTTGAACAGCCAGAACAGGTTCCAAGCATCATGGATCATTGCTCAAGATCTCCAGATGATGAAAATGCATCCTTACTCGTTCCATATAGATCTGAGCAGCATACAGAGGACGATAATGATGCTGAACCTGTTGATTTTGAAAATAATGGACTTCTCTGGCTCCCTCCTGAACCAGAAGATGAAGAAGATGAGCGGGAAGCTATTTTGTTCGATGATGATGATGATGATAATGATGGGAATGCCATTGGAGAGTGGGGGTATCTGCGCAATTCAAGCAGTTTTGGAAGTGGAGAGTCTCGCCACAGAGATAGGTCAAGCGAGGAGCACAAGAAGGTAATGAAGAATGTAGTTGACGGGCATTTTAGGGCATTGTTAGCTCAGCTGTTACAGGTTGAGAACCTACCTGTCGAAGACCACAAGAACAGTTGGTTGGAGATAATCACATCTCTGTCATGGGAAGCTGCTACTTTATTGAAACCAGATATGAGCAAAGGTGGAGGGATGGACCCAGCCGGTTATGTGAAAGTCAAATGCATAGCATGTGGGAGCCGCATTGAAAGGTAAATGCTATAATTTATATGATTTTCCATATGTAATTTCTATGTTCTATCTAGTTTCGTTTCATGTTCTTCTAGATCAGTTGATACAATTTATCAATCTGGATGGCATTTAGCAATGGGTTTTAAGGCCTCATGATCCTGTTTCTCTTGTGCATAAGTACACACAGGTACACACATTGTGTGTCTCAATGTAGAAAAGCACCTTTCTTAAATCTACTAAATAAAAATATTCTAGAGAAATAGTGTTTTTACTTTTCGACATTTATTTCTGGTTCCAAAAAGGAAAGGGAAATGGATTATAAAAATAAACCTAAAGGAAATCACTGAAGACAAACAAATCTTTCTGAAGAGTCAGGAAAAAGTAGTTCAAGTATTAAGAAAAAAACAATGAATTAGTAGACATGCGATTGCATTATTTGTATAGTCTGGGGTTAGATATGCATGTAACATGACAAGAGAATGGCCTTTAATTACGGAGGAAATATGAGGAGATCTAACAGAAACTGGCATATGAAATCTAGAAAGCACTCAATATTCTCTTCTGATTATTCATGTATCTTTTTCTTTCTTTATCGTATAACATGGGGATATAGAAATAATAAGAACTTCTACACAAGCAGTTATTTTATTAATTTTCACTAAAATCTACATCACAGGCTAAATTGGAACTTAATTTTATTCACATTATCTTATGTTGATCACTAGCTCTTATCTCCTGTTATACCCTGTAATATATTATTAAACTCTACCATGGGTTAAAGAGAACTTTTCATATGTTACAGTCCTTGCACTCCTTTTACCTGACATACTTCTTGGATTTATATTCTTACAGTGTGGTGGTTAAAGGAGTTGTTTGTAAGAAAAATGTGGCTCATCGGCGAATGACGTCAAAAGTGGATAAACCTCGCTTGTTGATCCTTGAAGGGGCTCTTGAGTACCAGCGTGTTACCAACCTCTTGTCTAGTGTAGATACCCTATTGCAGCAGGTTGTAATTGTGTGCCTTGTTGCCATTATTTAAAATTTAAAATTTAGTTTAGCACTTGCTTGGTTGCTGGTGCACTTGCTAGTATCATGAGTTCATGCTGATGGGCTTATATCCTTTTTCTAGGAAATGGACCATCTGAAAATGGCAGTGGCAAAGATAGCTGCACACCACCCAAATATCCTTTTGGTAGAGAAATCAGTTTCTCGATATGCACAGGAATATCTTCTTGCAAAAGACATATCTTTGGTTCTCAATGTCAAGAGACCACTTTTGGAGCGCATAGCACGTTGCACAGGCACTCAAATAGTGCCTTCAATTGATCATCTTTCATCACTAAAGTTGGGTTGCTGTGAAACATTTCATGTTGAAAAGTTTCTTGAAGACCTAAGTATTACTGGTCAGGGTGGGAAAAAAACAATGAAAACATTGATGTTTTTTGAAGGCTGCCCAAAACCGTTGGGTTGCACAGTAAGTCTTAAATTTATTTTTATGAATTTTTAATATAATTTTAATATAATAAGAAAAAAAAATCTGCAATTGCAAGAAAAAAATCTGCAGGCGACTCTAACTTGTTGTAGATTACAGATAATCTTGTAAAAAAATTTAAAAATAAAAATCTGTATGCATTATGCAACCACATGGATGATTGCCATCTTGTCCTTCTCCCAAGTCCCAACAGCTTAAGCTTTTTAAGATAGTTGGTTCCTGACATGGTATCGAAGCCTCTCTGACCAAGTGGTCAAGTTTGCCACACCAACTCTTCCAATTAATTATATTTCACCAAAATGTGGGTCTATTTTTCATCCATGCTTCAAGCCCAAAGGGTTATTGGGTGAGGGGGCATGTTAGAGATATTAATTAATAAAGGATTTCTCCTAATAGCTTAAATTTTTGAAATATTTGGTCCTTCATCCTTCACCAACTCTGCCTATGCTGAGCTTTATCGTAAATCCTTACATAGCCGGTCCCAAGCCCGGATAAAAGAGGAGGGTTGTGTTAGGCGGTCGATAGCCAACATAAAACGTTGTCGAATCTTCTAAGTAGTAGTAGCATGACTAATGCTTTATATCTTCTTTGATCCATGTAGCCGACCCCACTTAGTGGGAAAAGGCTTAATTGTTGTTGGTTGTTGTTTAAAGTTTCATCTAATATGTTTTGTGATTGTCTAGGTGTCATTTTATTGTAACTTAGTAGTCATGTGGAGACTTGTAAAAAGTGTTCATTTATCTCATTTGTTTCTAATCGAACAGATTTTACTTAGAGGTGCTGATGAGGATGAATTGAAGAAGGTAAAGCATGTGGTTCAGTATGGAGTTTTTGCAGCTTACCATTTGGCTCTGGAGACATCTTTTCTTGCTGATGAAGGAGTCTCCCTACCAGAACTTCCATTAAACAGTCTAGCCCTTCCAAATAAACCATCATCCATTCAGAGGTCCATCTCAACAGTTCCTGGTTTTAGTGCTCCTGGCAATGAAAAGTCTCAGGGGCTTGAACCTGACATTGAACCACAGAGAAACAAAAGTGTCACAGTTGCTGATCTAGCCTCATCATTCTGCAGTACAGGACCCTATGTGTTTAATGGTCCTTCTCAATCTATGCCACCTGGATCAAGTCTCAACCACTCAACTGCCTTTGACTCCTCCATTCTTGCTTCAGGAAATGCAATTCCAGATTCATGCCATAAGATGCTTCTTCCATCTACTAGTAAAGACAGAAATGAAATGCACTCCAAACAACCTCTAGTGGACAACACTCTGGTAGTCATGGATGATCCTTCTGTAAATGGCTGTGGAACTTCAGAGAAATTAGATCAAGGCATTTTAGCTGACACTCCTCAAAATGGTCATAGCAAAATCTCTACAAACCAATTAAGTGGGTCAGAGATGTTATCTCCGAAAGATGTTCAAAACCATCCCGAGAAGCCTGGAATCACAAATGAAGAGCCAGTTCCTTTAAAAGAAGAGTTTCCTCCATCACCTTCTGACCATCAAAGCATTTTGGTGTCTTTGTCCTCTCGGTGCGTTTGGAAGGGAACTGTGTGTGAAAGGTCCCATCTCTTTCGAATTAAATACTATGGCAGCTTTGATAAACCATTGGGTCGGTTTCTGCGGGACCATTTATTTGATCAGGTAATTGTCTGTTCTGGGAATAAATGTGTCTTTGTTATTAGAACTATGGCAATAATTTTGACAATTAGTAAGTGTCATTACTTTTCAGAGTTATCGATGCCATTCTTGTGAAATGCCATCGGAAGCACATGTGCATTGTTATACTCATCGACAGGGAACACTCACCATATCAGTCAAGAAACTGCCAGAAGTTCTCCTACCTGGTGAAAGGGAGGGAAAGATTTGGATGTGGCATAGGTGCTTGCGGTGTCCGAGAATCAATGGCTTTCCTCCTGCTACACAGAGAATAGTAATGTCTGATGCTGCTTGGGGTTTATCATTTGGGAAATTTTTGGAGCTTAGTTTCTCAAACCATGCTGCAGCCAGCAGGGTGGCAAGCTGTGGCCATTCTTTACACAGAGATTGTCTTCGTTTTTATGGGTGATTATAGTCTTCCCTATTTTTGTGTTTGAACTAAACAAGCATCTGGTCCAAGTCTTATAGATGTTGCCCATTTATACAAATTTGTCATGTTTGTAGTCTCGATCTCCAAATTATTTATACTGAACTTCTTGATTTGAGATACAAATGGTTGAATTTGAAAAATCAACATTTTTTATTATTTTCAACCTGATTACGTAAGAGAAGGATTCTTATAACCTCCTTTTGGAGGACAAATAGGTTTGAGTCTCATTATGAAAACCATATAAACTTGCTTGTCTTATTATGCCAGTCAAGAATATAGATTTTGTTTGTAGCTGATAGATGTAATTGTAGCATTTTTTTTGGGGTTCATTAATTCACCATACTCATGTTTCTCTTAGTTCATTAATTCACCATTTGGGAAAATGGTTGCTTGTTTTCGATATGCATCGATTGATGTTCACTCAGTCTACCTTCCCCACACAAACTGGATTTTGATTATGGGAATCAGGACTGGATACAAAAAGAATCAGATGAGGTTCAATTTTTGCAGTCTTTGATCTTAAAATTTGTTGTATGATAGTGGACCTAATTTCTGGTCGTTACAGGTTGTTAACCGGGCAGAGCTTTTATTCTCTGAGGTACTAAACGGTCTTAGTCAAATTGGAGAAAAAAGATCCAGTGCGGTCCTAATCAGTAGTGGCCTTAAAACACCTGAAATAAGACGGCAAGTTGCTGAACTGGAGGGAATGTTGCAAAAGGAGAAACTAGAATTTGAGGTGAGGTCTTTCAGTAATTATACTTGAATTTAAAGCTTTATTCAGTCAAGTTCCTTGTCTTGTAGTGGCCATGTATAGTGATTAATTTGGTTATTAGTAACTGTTAGAGATATAAAATCATTCATGTGTTAGAATGATTAGAATTCTTACTTTGTCCATATATTTAGAGATATAAATCATTCATGTGTTAGAATATTAGAATTCTTATTGTTTTGGGAGTCTTCTTGTGTTAGTAGTCTTATTGGGCTGGAAGTTTTATTAAATTCTATAAATTAAGCAACATATAAACAGTTTGAAAGGCTTGTGGTTTAATCGTTCTCTTCTGTTTACTTAGGAAACTCTTCAAAAGATTTTGAACCAAGAAAAGAGAAAGGGCCAACCTGGGATTGACATTCTGAAATTAATCGATTGCGGAGACAGTTACTTTTCCAATCGTATATGTGGGATCACCGCCTTATTTATGCAGCCAACTTAGCCAATTCCAGCAATGAAACTGGTTTAAGCAATTCATTTCCAGAGGATAAGGAGACACCTATTGATGAAAATCATATAAGTGTGGCCTCCATGGAAGAAAGGGGCTTCAGTAGTGTTAACTCTATTCATGGTGATGCAAAGCTTAACAAAAGCCCTAGCCTTGGAGGAGGAGTAGGAGGAGGAGGAGTCGATGGCAAAATTTCCCAATCTGATGCATTTCATCAAGAAATTGACATGGCCAAAAATTCAAATCATGAGAAAGAAAACCAACCTAATCTTTCAATCAGTAAAAGCATAAGTGATCAATCTGACCTCTTAGAACCTGAATTGAGTGTTCGCAGAGCTCTCTCTGATGGGCCATTTCCTGTCATACCTAGTTTGTCTGATACACTTGATGCAAAATGGATAGGTGAAAACCACTCAGGATTTGGAATTCAAAAGGACAACACTTATGTAAATCCTGATACATTTATGGCAGATGCTTTGACAACCACTATACAGAAAGAAGCATACAATCTAGGGGATCATGCAGAAGACCAGAATGGCCCCAAGAGTCATGATAATATGGAAGACTCTTTAAGCTGGTTAGGAATGCCCTTCTTAAACTTCTATCGCCAATTCAACAAGAATTTTTTGTTAGTACACAGAAGTTTGATACACTAGTTGACTACAATCCTGTTTATGTATCATCCTTCCGGAAGCTGGAATTCGAAGGTGGGGCAAGGCTGCTTCTGCCAATTGGTGTAAATGACACTGTAATTCCAGTATATGATGATGAACCCTCAAGTATTATAGCTTATGCCTTAACATCACCAGAATATCATTTCCAATTTACTGATGAAGGAGAGAGACCAAAAGATGGGACTGAGTCAGCTTCATCATATTTTTCTGATTCAGGCACCTTGCAGTCATTCTCATCTGCTGATGAAACAGCTTTTGATTCTCAGAAAAGTTTTGGGTCGATAGAGGATATGATATTGTCCATGTCTGGGTCTCGTAACTCGTCAATGCTGGACCCAATGTTATATACAAAAGCTATGCATGCCAGAGTTTCCTTTGGAGAAGATGGTCCCCTTGGCAAGGTAAAATATTCCGTGACTTGTTACTATGCCAAGCGATTTGAAGCCTTAAGAAGGGTTTGTTGTCCTTCAGAGCTTGACTATATAAGGTCTCTGAGTCGCTGTAAGAAATGGGGAGCTCAAGGTGGGAAGAGTAATGTATTCTTTGCAAAAACCTTGGATGATCGATTCATCATCAAACAAGTTACCAAAACAGAGCTTGAATCATTCATTAAATTTGGTCCTGAATACTTCAAGTACCTCTCTGAATCCATAGGCACAGGAAGTCCAACATGCCTGGCAAAGATTCTTGGCATATACCAGGTACTTGTCTTTTGAGCCTTACATTTTTATTTGAGCCGCAAATGTTGAAGCTGCTAAATGATCATATTTCATTGGTCAAGATGAAAACCTGCTGAGTCAAGTTGTGAGATGAAAATTTTATTTGGAATCAAGGAGACAACATGCCTAATTAAATTGTCCAAAGGAGCTTAAATGGTCATTTATCTTTTGAAAGGTATCTCTAATAATTATGAGGAAACATAATACCAAAACAGCCATTCATCTTTTGTTAAAGCATCTCGTATGAACATACTCATCATGTGTTCATGAAATACAAAACTCATCTTGTGTTCTTTGAACATACTCATCATGTGTTCATGAAATACAAAACTCAGATTTTCTGTTACAGGTTGGATGAATCTTAATGAATGAGGCCATTTTTTGTTTCATAAGTAAGGAACACCATTACTTTACTTCTATCTATTGTGTTCTATTTGATATTATAATATGATCAAATAAAACAATCGTAATACATATATATAGGTACAACAACCCTTCTATATTTAAAAATCATAGTTTGTTCAGCCAAAAAAGGAAGAAAGAAAAAAGAAAGAGTTGGTGTTCATCCAATTTTCCAGGGATTTCTTATACAGGTTCCTGAAAATTGAAATGATTTTTAATGTCTTAAATGTATGATGACTAAAAGAAAAGATGGGAAGTACCATGCAATAAATCATCTCTTTTAAGTTTATTGGTCATTGGATTGATACTAAATAATTCTGTATTTTGCTCCACTTAATTACATATCATCTTAACAACTTAATTTTCGGACGGCATTCTATCGCAAAGGTTACGTCAAAGCATCTTAAAGGAGGGAAAGAATCAAGGATGGATGTTTTGGTTATGGAGAATCTTCTATTTAGGAGGACTGTGACACGACTTTATGATCTTAAAGGATCTTCCAGGTCTCGGTATAATCCAGATAGTAGTGGAAAAACATGATCTGGATCTTCCAGATAATCCAGATAGTAGTGGAAAAACAAAGTTCTGTTGGACCAGAACTTGATTGAAGCAATGCCAACTTCTCCTATTTTTGTGGGAAACAAAGCAAAAACGGTTGTTAGAGAGAGCTGTCTGGAATGATACTGGTTTTCTTGCAGTAAGTTTCAAAACTTTATCTGTGATGTTCTTCCTTCTCTTGATTGTCTCCTTTTCTTGTCTCTTGCTTAGGAGGGGTCTGAGTAAGCGTTTTCTTGTAAATTGCACACAATTAAATGCCTGTCTCACATGCATCTTCCTCTTCCGCAGTCAGTTGATGTAATGGACTATTCTTTACTTGTTGGGGTGGATGAAGAGAAGCATGAGTTAGTTCTTGGAATCATTGATTTCATGAGGCAGTATACCTGGGACAAGCATCTTGAAACATGGGTAAAAGCTTCAGGCATCCTTGGAGGGCCAAAGAACACATCTCCAACAGTTATATCACCCAAGCAATACATCATACCCAGTGGATCTCAATCCAGTCTTTGTGATGAGAACTCACAGCATCCCTCGGTCGAATGACAATCAATGCCATTGCACCTGTTTGTACATGTTGTAAGTGGGAAGCCATAAGTTTGTTCTTTCCTGTAAAAATTTTGAATTCTAGGCGTGTTTGTATCTTTATTTAGATGAGTGATTAATCAGAGATGTAGAAGAAGGCTCCTTTGCCATGAAAATTTCATTGTTAGATGGCCACTGTGGGAGTTAGCCACATCATAATTTGTACAAATACTGTTGTCATCTATATATAGCATATTAGAAAATCTGCTCATTTGAGCATAATGTTAAGAGGTAATTGTATGTTTAACTTCTGTTCCATATATGTCTCTACAACTATGGCCTTTTCCTGTTAAGGCCTTGAAACATTATCCGTATCTTCTAATTTAGCATAATATCTGCCTGATGGAGTTGTTGGTAGATTGAACTGTGTTGCATGTTGCGGTTGCAAGCATTTCTGTACTGTTTACAGATTAGGAAGCTGTATAAGGAGTTCTAAATAATTCAGTGGAGATTTTTGGGTATTTCTTGGATCAGTTTCAACGTTAAGGTAGTTTTTTATTTGTTTGTGTGTGTCGGTATGTCAGATGCCTCCCCCATGGATGTTCAATTGACTTCTGTTTTCTAGCTGGTCAGCTCAGAGTATAAGCACTGACATTGTTCTTGGCAAATTATGGGTGCGTTGCATTCAGTAGTTTTTTTTCCCACTTGCAAATTTGGTATTTGTCGGGAAACATTTGATGGTTTGAAATTAAATAAGAGTACCAAACGCAGAAAGATGCCTGCATAACTTTTTTTGCAAGAAAGATCAAAGAAAAGCAGTTAGGTGGGAGTTTAAATATAAAAGGAAAAAAATAAAATTAAAGGGCATGCTCAAAAGTGCATGAAGTATAATGCATATGGCCGTGAGTGCAGGTTCAGGCACAGGTGCTGGTGCAGATGTGAATGCGAGATATTAAAAATCATGAGTATGGGGACATGAGAACATACACCAGTGCATATATATGTATATATGTGTGTGTCTATATATACATATAAGTTTTTATGTGTCAGATACTGATCAAATCCCCAAAAAACTTAATTTTCACAAGTTATTATTCATTAATAAAGTAGTAATTCAGTTAGAATTCTACGAAATGTTCTTTGTGATATATTGAACTATATATCTAGGTTAAACATTTTAGTTGAAGGTATTTAAAATAGTTAGTGATGAGTTGGTCATGGGAAGTGTGAGAGTTGGTGTCAGAGTGTGGGGCAAGTGTGTGGCACCCTATTAGAAGTGTCTATGTGAAAAATATGCTCAAGTGGATTGATGGCAACGACATTCCCAATTTTGATGACATGGCTGTATCAATGAGCATATTTATTATATTGTTGATATGTCAAAAATATTTTGATATTTTGACATTCTTAGAGTTAATTGAAGAGCCGGAGATGCTTTAAAATATTGACAATATTAATGACTATGCTTTGGTGGAACGAAGTAGATCCATCATGAAAGAAAAATAGTAGACGTCATTGTTTTTCCATATTGCTGAGTTGAATCACTCTGTTCTATCGTGTACTGTGCTACATGCTGCTTCGCTCAATGCTCAGTAACATTGTATATGATCATGTACTGTTGCCCTTATATCCACATCCTGGGGCGTTTCTAGAGCTTAAGAGTTGGATGGCTTGCACACTCACTGATCATACATGTTTCTGTTGTTTATAATGTCACACTTCTGTTGGCGTCCACATTCACATGCACACACACACACTCTCTCTTACACATACACACACACACACACACACAGCTATTTGAGTTATCAATGTGTTCATGCGGGTAAATTTCTTGTGCTTCTGTAAGATCACATAATGCTTGAACCTGAAGAATGGATGGATTAGAGCATTCTAGGAGTGCTCTTCAGTGAGTGAGGTTCCAAGAGAAGGCTGAGTTAGGCAAGTAGAAACCCAATTGACATTGCATCTGCATTGAACTCCCTGTTCGGTGCAGCTAGTTGCTCAAGTTTCTTGACTCTGAATGATTTCTAGAGCGATTGCGCTACTGCTTGTCTGTCATACAACAACAACAGCTAAGCCTTTTCCCATACTACATGGATTCTTTGTTTTCACAAAGCCCTATCATGTGCCATACTAGCAGTTAAAACACTTTACTGCTTGCCTGTCAGAAAGACGAAGATAGTTACTTAGCTGCACAGGCACTCGGTGTGGATGCCCATTGCCCAAACTGTATGTCTAATTAAGCCGTACATCTCAAGTTTGTACAGGGTGCTTTTAGAACATTAAAACATAAATTTGTTGTTATGCTACAAGATTGTGCTCACATAGAAATCTTCTTTTAGTGGAAAGGAGATGCCTGAATTATGAGGATTTGAGATTCTCTATACTCTATATAACACAACAATCTCCTCTTTTGCACAACCTGATTTATCCTCAGCCTCTTGTATATAAGATTAATAGGAATTCTTGGCACTGTTCTGATCTTGATCTCCCTCATGCACTTGAATTGCTTTTCCGATGCATAGATAATCAACACCTTCAATGAGTTGAATCTGGCTTTTTCTGATAAGTTCCAGAATCTGAACTTCCCTGCTGCTGTGAAAGAGATAAAAGCGAATACATGATAGTAGATCTAGGATGAACATGATTGAATCAGTAACATTTCTTATATGTAACCTACCTCTGCTCCAAAAAACTTCTTGGTATTGGTGGTTCATAGCGAGGACCCTCATCGAGCCCCTCAGACATGACCTCCCCGTTCTCATCTCTGTAGCAGACTATTCCTCTCTCGTGATCTTCAAATATCTACACCAATCAATTGTCATCAGAGAAGCATGTTGCACTAATTGGTCGATGGGATACATAATTAAGAAAGCTATGATCAAAGTTGTAGATATAAACCTTGTTTCTCATGATTGAACTGGCCTTGATGGCACAAATTCTTGTCATTGAAACATGCTTAGCTTGAACCCTACAATTTTCCTTTACAGTTCTGTTGCTATGAGTCTTGACAAGTGAAACCTGTGCGCTGCTGAAGCTTAACGCCATTAGTGAGGCGTGGGTAGAAACAACCAAGAAGTCGAATAAATTGTAGAGAGGAGGGTGGAGAAGGAGGAAAGGATGGTGGGTGAGGGTGGAGGGAGGGGGAAAGAATGGTGGTTGAGGGTTGAATGGAAAGTTGGGCAGTTATAAATTGCTATGGTGTTTCACTAGTGATGAAAAAGTGTTGCATTAGTGTTTTAAAGTCAGACAGGACACAATAGCATTATGAATGGCTGCCTTTCTTAGGCATTGTTTAAAAGAGAAGAATCATTTAGAGAATAAACAAAAGCATTATGCACGACTGTTGGCTTCCTTGGGCATCGTTTAAAAGAGAAATAAGAATCATTTAGAGAATAAACAAAGCTATCTCTAATTCATAGTTGTGGGATTCTTTATTATCAAGTCCTTATCAAAGGCTTATCTTGCTACAGTGGAAGTATGTCTTTGAGGCTTCCACTCTCATTATGTCCCCAGTCATGGTTTTGAGACTTGGTGGGTGTTCTCAATGCCTTATCTTGTATCTTTACATGATAGCAATATCGATTTTCATATGAAAGGTTTGTCTCCCTGATCGCTGTTTAATGTATGCGAATAAATCCCTAGTGCTATCCAACGTTAGAAGATAGATAACACACATGTAGACACACGCACACACAAACAGAGTGTCTTTTTTTTCCTAATTGCGATTATGTCTCATATTTGAACCCTCTTTTATATTATACAGGTTTTTAACGGTTAAGGTGCCACTGTATCGCAAAAGACCAGGTTTACTGCGCAACAGTTCATGAGTAGACCCACATCAAAGGGCTTAGTTCATTATATCAATTTATTACATTGCACCATGATCATTGCATGCTGACTTTTAGCAACAAGTTCGAAACTGTCTAAACCGAGGCATTTTTTGTTAAAATCATAAACAAAGGAGTGCCTATTGTAATAAACACGTTTGACGAAAAGTACATTTTGATTAGTTTCCTCTCTACTGTAAAGAGTCTCATTTCTGATAAATTTATAACAAAAAGATCTTTTTTATTATTTCATTCATGAATCGTTTTCAGAAAATCCTTAATTTGTTGATATTGTTGCAAATTTCTTTTATTGGAAAACTAAAAAGAATCAATATTCTTTATTATGGTCCCACAGAAATTCCCTCTCTCTCTATATTTGTGTAATATAGAAACTAGCGAGGAAGAAAAAGCAGGACACTTTAAAGCATCATACAATTAGGCAAAATAACAAAGAAATGGACATCTTCCAAATTAGAAATTATTGATATGATAATAAAATAACAAACAAAAATCACCGACCGCGCTATGGTATCATCTCGAAGGCTCGAAACATTATAGCTGGTTGCCGGAAAAAACGCTAACGCTTCCGTTTTTCAACATAAAAACAATTACTCAAAAACCTTATCAAGAACGAAAAGAACCTTCGAGTACAAAACGCACTCCATTGACTGTTTTGTTTCCTCTCATCATCACTGGACCTATCTCTACCTTACGCTCTCCTACTCGTTAGAAGAAGAGAAGGTGGAAAGGAAAAAGAGAGCAGTAATGGAAATGCGGATCTTTGAGGAGAAAGGAGGAATTAAGACGGATCGGCTGGAAGCCAAACAGTCTCCTCGCTCCCCCCTTTCTCTCTCTCTCTATATATATTTTAACATATCTATTATCTATATTGTATACAACATACGTACAGTATGCATACAACCGCAAATGAAAAGCTTAAGTGAAAATACTGTGTTAAGATTTAAACAACTTATAAGAATGAGAAGTAATAACTGTTCCTGGAAATAACTAAAAAGACATTACAGGATCTAACCCAAATCTCAGACACGAGTACCAGTGCCAGTAGTTATCCGAAACAAACGCCAGCAAACATTTCCATAGGAAAAACAGCGAACTTTCTATTCTTTCGCGCTGTCAATTCTTTCCCATGCAATTTGGTTTCTCTGGAGAATAGGAAGCATTTTGCTTCGTTGGCTGTGAGACGACCATACACGCCCCTCACCGACTTCCGTCCTTTCATATCATATGCTCGTTCGTTTAGCCGTCTCTTCATGACAATCCGTTTCTCATCATTGTCATCTTCTTGTTCATCTCGTTGGTCGTTGTGTGGGGATCGGTATGTACGGCGGATGCCAACGGGTGGGCGATTCGACTCCTGAGAGATTTGAGGGCCACAGGAGATGGGTGTCGACGGAGTCGAAGAAGTACGTAGCAATGTGGGGGAACGGCGACTACGGGAGATTGGGACTGGGTGATTTCAACTCGCAATGGAAGCCCACCGTCTGCGAACGACTCAAAGACGCAAACCCATCTTCGATTTCTTGCGGGGGAGCCGAGTCCCGTAGTTGCCAAATGAAGGTTCAGTTATATTTCTTATGTTTCGTAAGTTTGTGGTAACTCAGTTTCAGTGTTCTATTAATACATAGTGGAGAATTCAGTGAAACTATTTTGAAAATTATCTTAAAAATCATGTTATAATCATGTTTATAGACGTCAACAAAATGGAGTAGCAGAGGAAAAATTGCCGCATTTTATAGACAACCATAGCCTTACTAATAGGGAGTAATGCTCCTAAGATATATTGAGGTGATGCTGGTTTGATGACTATTTGTCTTATAAACATTTTTCTCATCCCTATTATAAGGAAAGATTCTAGTATTGGTTTTGATGCCCAACAAGAAACTCTTTAATGTCCCTCTCAAAATATGTGTGTATTTGTTATGCTCATTACTACTGCAAACATAGAGATAAGCTAGATTTAAAAGCTATTAAGTGTAATTTTCTCATATAGTCTTGTATATAAGGGGGTATGCCTTTTATGATCCAGGAAGGAGAGTATATGTTTCGTAATCTTTTTCGAAGATTTCACCTATTATGATAGCAAGAGGGAGAAATTACTCACAACATACCAAGATTTGTGTCATACCTATTAATCCTTAAATAGAAGAAGTAAGTGAGAATAAACCACAACAAGAAGAGTTGAAACAAGAAAATAAGAATAGGCGTGAACTCAAGTGTATAGTATACGACACAAGAATGCTCCAAGGGAAACCATACAACCTACTATGTCCCAAGACGAGGACCTCTCCTCCGATCCGCAGTTGCTTGACTTTGTGCCATAACAATCCATCACATTATCAGGTGAAAATGAATTGGATGTTCCCACATAATAACTAAGCCTTTTCCCATACTACATGGGGTCGGCTACATGGATTCTTTGTTTCGAAATAGCCCTATCATGTGCAGTTAACTCAATACAAACTAGATCATTCTTTATTGTTTCTTTGTAACACTTAGTCAGCTTGTCCCTATTTTAACATTTTCACAATTTAGTTTTTTCATATCTTTCGAGGGGAGTATTCTTGGGTCGTCTTTCTATATATCCAAACCATTGTAAAACAATTTTCTCTCATTTTATCCTCTATTGGTGTTACTCCCAATTTATTTCTAATAACCTTATTATGTATATGGTCTTTTATTGTGTGACCACTCATCCATCTCAATATCTTCATTTCGACTACACATCTTTTGCATATGTTGATGATTAACGGGTCCACTGAGAACCATAAAACATAGCAGGCCTAATTGTTGTTTTATAAAATTTACTTTAATGGTATCTTCTTATCACATAGAATACTTGATGCATCTCTCCATTTTAACCAATCGTCATTAATTCTATATGTAATATTTTCACAAATTTTTTCATCACTTGAAAAAATTGTCCCTAAATATTTAAAACTTTCTTTACGAGGGATACAATGTGTACCAATCTTAATTTCTATATCCTCTGAAGTACCCAAATGATCAAACTTATATTCCATATATTCTGTCTTTGTTTTACCTAGTCGGAAGCCTTTACTTTCTAATGTTTCTCTCCATAGTTCTAATTTTCTATTTACTTTTTTCTTAGACTCATCCACTAACACGATGTTATCTGCCAATAACATACACCAAGATCTGTCATCTTGAATAATGAATATGTTTTGTTAACTCATCAATGACCAATATAAATAAATATGGACTTAAAGTTGATCCTTGATGAAATCTAATCTTAACTTCAAAGGAGTATGTCATTCCTTCATGTGTCATCCCTTTGAGAAAAGTGACGAGATCTTGCACCTATCCTTTATCTCAATACATCTTTTATCATGATACTTCAAACAACTTTAAGATGATTGATCTTAATTCTGATCTTATTTAGGTATCAAGGAACTATGAGGAGGCCAAGGACTCCAAACACTGGAAAAAAGCTATGGATAATGAGATTCAAGCTTTAAAGAAGAACAACATTTGGAAGATTATGAAATTACATCCTGAAAGAAAATCAATGAGATGCAAATAGGTATACACTATTAGGTATAGAGCAGATGACAATATTGGGAGATACAAAACACGATTAGTCACCAAAGGTTACAGTCAAGCCTGTCTAAACTATAGCGAGACTTTTGCACCGATGACAAAAATAACTACTATCAGAGTCATTATTAATATAGTTGGTAATAAAAGATGGAAACTTTGACAACTAGATGTTAAAATGCATTTCTCCACCGGGCTCTTGTTAAAGATATATAGATTAAAGTGTATGCAAACTCAAGAAGGCTATATATGAACTAAAACTGTAGCGGGTCAGGCAGTTTGGATCCAAACCCGCCTTGATAAGAACATAGTAACGCTTGAAGCCGATTACTCTATACAAAATCTGCAAAGGACAACCCCCTTTGCTGTCCTTGGCTGGCCAAGGAAGGTAACAACCATTGAGGCCGGTTACCATCCAGGCCAAGCCCTATAAGAGGGCAAGGGGGGGGGGGGGGCTGCTGTGAAGTAATCTCGGGAGAAGCTGCACGAGCTGGAAAATGTAGAAGAGTCGGCATGAATCCGGTAAGAAAATTTTGATTTTGTTTTTTGTAATTTTTTTAATTTTTAGTTGCTAAAACTGAGTTAGATCATAGGGCTTTTGTTTGGTTCATTCTAAACCTTAAAAAACATGCCTTAATAAGTGAAAATCGGTTCAAAACAAGTGTATATTCATGAAATTTTTCTCAAATCTGAGTTACTATTTTTCATAAGTTTTCTGGCCAAAACGACAACGCCGGCGATCGGTAATGGGTTGGATTGAAAGAGGAAGGGTAGGAGATCGGTTGGGAACCGTCGCTGACCTTAATCGTCATCGAAAACAAGTGAAATCAATTCCAGAAAACCATGGGAACCAACCCTTTTGGACGTGTCCCCATTTTCGTGTCGCGTTCGGAATGTCATGAACTGACATTGATTCGTGTTGTGTCCTCGTGTCGTATGTTAAGAACCAATTTTGTGTTAACTGGTTTCGTGTCGAAAATGGGTCAGGTTTGGGTCGTCTTTAAATGGGTTTTTGGATTAGAAACAGAACCCATGTTAGTAGTTACAGGTTTTGTGTCGATATAGTGACATAGACTACCTGCTGTGTCACTCAATTTGGATCGGATATGGATTTCAGTATCAGTTCAGATCCTGGATAGCTTAAACAGATCTTGATTGGGTTTTGGGTGATTTTAGGGTCATTTGAAATCCGATTTGGATATGGTTTGTTGCGTTAGATTTGTACAACAACAACTACTAAGCCTTTTCCCATACTAGACGGTGTCGGCTACATGGATTCTTTGTTTCCACAGATCCCTATCGTGTGCCATGTTAGCAGTTAACTCCCAATAAGCTAGATCATTCTTTATTGTTTCTTTCCAACACTTTTGTGGTCATCCTCTACCTCTTTTAATACTTTTCAAATTTAGTTTTTCTAACCTTCTTACAGGTTCTTCTTTTGATCTTCTTTCTATATGTCCAAACCATCTTAAACGATGTTCTCTCATTTTATCCTCTATTGGTGCTACTCCTAATTTGTTTTTAATAACCGCATTATGTATACAGTCTTTTCTTGTATGACCACTCATCCATCTCAGCATCTTCATTTCTGTCACAGATATCTTTTGTACATGTTGATGATTAACTGCCCAACACTCATAACCATAAAACATGGCAGGCCTAATTGCTGTTCTATAATATTTACCTTTTAACTTTAATGGTATCTTCTTATCACAAAGAATACCTGATGCTCCTCTCCATTTTAACCAACCAACATTAATTCTATATGTAACATCTCCATCAATTCTTCAATCACTGTGAAAAATTGACCCTAGGTATTTAAAACTTTCCTTTTGGGGAATGCAATGTGTGCCAATTTTAATTTCCATGTCCTTTGAAGTAACCAAATGATCAAACTTACATTCCATATATTCTGTCTTTGTTCTACTAAGTCGGAGGTCTTTGCTTTCTAATGTTTCTCTCCATAGTTCCAATTTTCTATTAACTTTTTCTTTAGACTCCTCCACTAATACAATGTCATCTGCAAATAACATACACCAAGGTACTTCATCTTGAATATGTTTTGTTAACTCATCCATCACCATTATAAATAAGTATGGACTTAAAGTTGATCCTTGATGTAACCCAATATTAACTTCAAAGAAGTCTGTCGTTTCTTCATGAGTCCTCACACATGTTTTTGCACCATCATACATGTCTCTTATAAGGTTAAAATATATGTCAATGGGATACCTCTTTTTTCCAAGAACCTCCCTCGGTACCCTATCATAAGCTTTTTCTAGATCAATAAATATCATGTGAAGGTCTTTCTTTTTTGCTCTAAAATGTTCCATAAGGTGTCTCAAAAGGTGAATCGCTTCAATAGTAGATATGCCTGACATGAATCCAAATTGGTTCTCTGTTGTACTTGATACTTGTCTTAACCTACGTTCGATAATTCTTTCCCATAATTTCATAGTATGACTCATTAACTTGATACCTCGATAATTCGCACAATTTTGAATGTCTCCCTTGTTCTTATATATGAGTATAAGTGTACTTGCTCTCCATTCCTCGGGCATCTTTTGGTTTTTCCATATTTCATTAAATAGTCTTGTGAGCCAAGTGATTCCTATTTCTCCTAGTATTTTCCAAACTTTTATAGGAATATTATCTGGTCCTACCGATTTACCACCCTTCATATGTTTAAGAGCCTCTTTGACTTCATTCTTTTGAATACGTCAGTAGAAATTGTGGTTTATATACTTTTCTGACTTGGCTAAATCTCCTAAACTAATACTAACATCTTTATTTTCATTAAAAAGATTATAAAAATAGTTTTTTCCATCTATTTCTTATATCATCATTTGCCACTAAATTTTTTTCCTCCTCGTCTTTTATGCATCTAACATAATTAAGATCTTTAGTTTTCTTATCTCTAGCCCTAGCTATCCTAAAAATATCTCTTTCACCCTCTTTTGAGTTGAGTTTTTTATATAAGTCCTTCCAAATCTTAGCTTTTGCTTCACTAACGGCCTTTTTCGCTTCCTTCTTTGCTTTCTTATAAGCTTCTAAAGTTTCACTAGTTTTCTTGGCATAATGTAATTTGTAACATGCCCTCTTTGCCTTGATTTTATTTTGCACTACTTCACTCCACCACCAAGCTTCTTTTTGTGCCGGTACACCTCCCTTAGATACCCCTAACACATCTTTCGCCACTTTCCTAATATGTATAGCCATATTGTTCCACATATCACAAGTGTGCCAACAAAATTCCAAACATCTACTTGAAGGACTTTTTATTTAAATATATCTTCTTTCTCGCTTTTGAGGTTCCACCATTTAGTCCGAATAGCTCGATGCACTCTTTTCTTCTTTATCCATTTTTTTATTTGTAAATCCATAACTAAAAGTCGATGTTGGGTGGTTAAGCTTTCTCCTGGAATTACCTTACAATCTTTACAACACGCTCTATCTTTTTTTTCTACAAATAAAGTAATCAATTTGTGTTTGTGATAAGCCACTCTTATAAGTAATTAAATGTTCATCTCGATTTTGAAGATTGTATTGACTATAAAGAGATCAAATGCCATAGCAAAATTTAAAATCTCTCTACCTTCCTCGTTTATATCCCCAAAACCAAAGTTTCCATGAATCCCTTGATATCCTAATGCCTCTTTACCGACATGTCCATTTAAATCTCCTCCTAAACAAATCATCTCCCTTTGTGGAATCTTTTGAAACACCTTATCTAACTCTTCCCAAAAAAATGTCTTTATACTATGTTCTAGTCCTACTTGGGGTGCGTAAGCACAAACCATATTCAAAACCTCTGCTCCTAACACTAATTTCAATGTCATGATTCGGTCACCATATCGTTGTATGTCTACTACACTCTCCTTTAAATCTTTATTTATGATAATACCAACTCCGTTTCGAGCCTTTTCTTTACCTGAGTACCATAATTTAAAACCTGTATCCTCTATCTCCTTTGCTTTTTCTCCAACCCATTTTGTCTCTTATAAACATAGAATATGAATCTTTCTCCGAATCATAGTATCTACTACCTCCATTAGCTTACCGGATAATGTTTCGATATTCCAAGAACCAATACGAATCTTATTATCTAGGACTAACTTCCTTACCCCCCGCATCCATCCATAATCAAAATGCAGAGACCCTCTCTTAAAATGTTTCACTACATTCATGCGGCAATGTAGCGGGACTAACTTCTTTACCCACACCCGTCCATGATGTGGGAACCATCTCTGCAATTAGATTTGTAGTTAAATAAATTTTAATATTTTAATTATTTATAATTATTTAGAGATTAAAATTAGAGGATTTGACAGTGATAAGAATGACCCAGCAGTTTGGGGATTAGATCTTATTGCTCCTTAAGGTAGAGGTTATGCATTCTTTTACAGAACCATGCTAGAAGTGATTTTCTTGTTTTAGATAGATTTAAATGTGTATGGTTGATAAATGTTTTATTGATGTTTATGAAATGTTATTCGCAATTATGGGTTATTTGATATGCTTTTCAAATAGAACATGTTTTGATATGCATGTGTTTATGAACATGGTATTTAAATGTTTTATGGATATAGATTTGGCTTTGGATATTCGTGGATTTGGATATGATTTATGAATGTGATGAACTGTAATTGGTTTTAGAAATGTAATGATGTGTGAATATACGAGCCGTACTTGTGTGGGTTGTGTGGGGTCTCTAGAGACTTGTAGGTCCCTCGGGCGATCCGGCTTGGGGTAAATATAGGGTGTGTTCTCGAGAACTCTGTCGTGAGAGTCAGCGTCGTTACTGTCGTGGATGGGGTTACCGAGGTCACGTTTGGGAGGGCCACATGACTCCCGTGACCTTTGGGAAAGACACAATATAGGTTGTAATTATTGTAATTAATGATGTGTGTATGCGTGCTTGTGAATGTGTGCGTATAAATTTGAGATCATGATTTAAAGGTAAAATTGTGTTTTGTTATTAAATGATTGTAAAATTATGTATGCTTTTAGTATTATTTCGGTTTAAAGATTTACTCACCCCATTATTTTACAACTCATCCTGAAGCTAACACTTGTAAGGCACACGGAGCATAGTAAGAGTTGGATAGAGCTGCGTTTTTTATTTTATATGGTATGATAAGTGAATGATTTATAAAATCTTGTTATTCGGGGTTATTGTTAAGTGAGCCCCACACCATTTTGGGTGTGTTGTTTAGAACTTTTATATGAATATTTATTTCAGTTAAATATTTCATTGAGTTTGAATTAAATTTGTATTGTGTTTAATTATTGCTCACCATCATGCCCATGTGAGAAGCGACCATGTGGCATCGGCTCGGGCTGGGTCGTGGTCGCGACTCGAGCGGGTGTCACAAAAACAATCACCTAGAGAGCATGGTTTGAACGATTAAGTGATGATGTTACTAGTCTTAGGTTTAGAAGAAGTGTAAACAATCATACTATGTTTGTAAGGAAGGCTAATAGTATTTGTGTCTTAATAGTTTATGCGGATGATATCATTATCACAGGAAACTAAAGGACCAATTGCTAAATTTGATTGATACGAAGGATCTTGGACCCCTTTATTATTTCTTGGGAATTGAAGTATTGAGGAACTCAAGGGACATATTTCTAACTCATAGAAAATACACTCTAGATCTACTGAAAGATGCACACATGTTAGAGTGTAAGCCTGCAAATGTGGCTATGGATAGTAGCTTGAAATTAAGTGTCAATACATATGAACAGTTGCGGGAGCCTAGAGAATATCAAAGGTTAGTGGGATGACCTATATATTTGATGATTACACACTCAGATATTTCATATGTTGTAAGTATGGTAAGTCGGTTTATGCAATGCCCTACCAGATCTCATATGAACAATGTGAGACAAATATTAAAATACTTGAAGCATACTCTACGAAATGGCCTATTATATATTACTGATGATCATCTCAATATGGAGGTATTTACATATGCAGATTGAACAAGCTCACAATAGACGGTTAACCTAATGGTGTTTAACGATGGTGGGGCAATATAGTATCTTGGAAAAGTAAAAAGCAAAATATAGTGGCAAGATTGTCAATAGAAGCAGAGTATAGATCGGCAACGCTTGCAGTCTGACTAAAATGCATACTATAGGTACTTGGTACCCACACTAAAGGGTTGATCTTATTCTATTGTAACAATCATGTTGTGATTCAAATAACTACAAATCCAATATATCATAAGAGAACGAAGCATATTGAAATACATTGTCACTTCATAAGAGATACAGTAAAGTCTCAAATCATTCATATAGTAAAGTCTGAAATCATTCATATGATATATGTTCGATTAGAAGAACAATGTGATTAAAGCCTTAGGGAAAGGAAGACTTGAAAAACTCCTTAGCAAGTTAGGAACTCAAAATATATTCGTCCCAACTTAAGGGGAGTGCTAGAGTAGAGTTTGTGTTAGTCTTTATGGGCTATGTATTGAGTTAACCCTGTTTTCTTTGAATTTGTTTTTAGAGGTACTTTACTTATTAGGGGCAATCTCATCTTTTTCCTTTATATCGTGTATTATAAAACCTAGTGATGAGTCGACCACAAGAAAAAGAAAGAAAAAGGGAGAGAGACTGCTGGCTGCCAAAGGGAGGCTTAAACCCTAATTCTCAATTCTTCATATGCTTGATTCACATCTATTCCCTTGTAAATGATGATTATTCTACAGTAACATACTAGTTAGCCAATATGTACAAAGAATACTGTAATATCTGTATGGTTTCCAGTAGTAGAATTACAAACTTTTACTTTGTTAGGTTCTTTACAGTACCCGTGCACTTCCAGGAATGTGGGTGTTACCTTATGGTCAGTGCAGTTTGACTGTTAGCGGAAGCTGTATGCGTCCTTTTTGTTTTTTCCCTCTTATGTCCTTCCTCATCTAATTCATTTACTAAGAGCCTGGTTTTGGTTTCTTGTACATATTACAGATAATGGACAGCAAGCAATCATCCCTCCTTTTCCTCTCTCAACATTCAAGCTGCAGTTTTGCCGATGTCTCAGTGCTTAGCTTGAAAATTCTATGTTTATTGGTTTAGGTGTGAAACACACATCGAGTAATGGAAAAGATGACAAGAATGTCTTGAGGATCTACTTGCCAGTTGTTTTATGAATGATATATTATAAACTGATCCATTCCCATTAACATGGTTGGCTACCATGAGTCATATAATTTGCTAGCATAATTCACTTATCAGCAATTTCGAATATTTACCATGTACAATTTCTTCTGAAACTGGTTACTGAACACGAACCATGCTGGGGGGCATAACCTGACTTCCAAACCCTTAGTGTACTACTGAACACGAAACCAACCTTAGCTTCTGAGAGAGCACCTTCAGTTGGCAACAATTTGATGCATGTTTTCTGATGATATCGGAACAAGCCATTTGCTTGACCGTCAGTTTTAGCAGGAGTGTTAAGAGTTCTTCATGTTTCATGCGGGTTCAACCACACTGGCGCCATATTCATGTACATGTAGTATTTATTTGAATCATCCAGTTCTCGTTGATGAATATAAGTATCTCTGATATGCGAAAAGTGATTTTTCTTTTTTTCCATCATAAGCCATTGATCATCAGAGGTGGTTCTCGTGTAGAGGATGTATTATACCGATTGGCAAGCACATGAATAAGATCTTGACATTCTTTGTGACAATTTTTGATGGGGTATATCATATATCTGTTATAATATATTTGATAACGACATTGATCTATGTTCATAGTGGACAGATGAAGGTATAAGAATCATAAATGCAGGAGACTTGTTTTCTTTTTATAGAAGTTGTTTTCTGCTTCTGCTTTATCAATTCACGTATCATTTCAGCATTTCATTTTTCTCAACTTTTAATGTGTGCATCCTTTCAATATTCAATTCTCCATTTCTGACCATCTATTGCTCCGAGCATCAGTTTCATTTCCTGGTTACTATGTTCGGAACAACCAGGTCCATACTTTTGTGCAGCTGGATGCTATTGGTTATTAACCAACGGACTGATGCAAGTTGTTCTTCAGATGACTGTTCTTTTAGTCAAAATTGGTTTTGCTAACAAAATGGTTGCCAAAGTATGGTGCCTATAGAAAACGTCCCCATGTCATTATCTGCAAACTGTAAAGCTTCAGTTATATTTTCACCAATTGTTCTTTTTATTAATCCCTTGTGTTAAACTATGGAATTTATTGCAAATGATCAAATCTAAAGGTCCAAACAGTATCATAGTTTTGATATCTTATTGCTTTCGTGTCAAATATAATAGAAAGTACTGTTTTATTTTTTATATTTATTTTTATTTATTTAAATTCGAAATTCTATCCTCTCAATGTTGATCTACATGGTATGTTTAACATAAATACGTACTTTTTTTTTTATCACGTTTGCAGTTTGCTGGTTTTTGAAGTCTAGAATGTAATGGCCATATACTGCATAGAAAACTATGCGACTTATCAATTGTTAATTGTGTTATAATACGTATTAGTCGAGATCCCTTAGATCATGCTGAACATGTCTGTGAGGTCATATTGATGATGTTCGAGTTATACAACCAGCATTTATGATTTACCGACACGATTACCCATGAAATTCATCATAACAAATATGAAATGGCAAGCACGCGCACACATGTAAACAAAAACTTGGTTGACGTTTTCTTATAGAAAAAGAACGGAACAATGCTGGCATGTGGGGGCCAGGAGATTTTGAATTTAGTTCTTCAACTAACATAAATCCTCTCTCTCTCTCTCTCTGGTTTTTTCATCGTCAAGCTGATTCCCCGGGTATCAGATTCTTCAGATTCTTGACCCTCAACTGGAAGGTTCTTTCTAGCCAGGAGACAGGTCCTCCTGCTGCATCCCTCTTCTTTAGTTTGTGGTATTTCATAATCAACTATGAAGGTCAAAGTCTGGAATTACATCCCAATACACAAACATAAATGAGAGTAATTTCCTGATAAGGGCCTAACTTGATCCAATTATTCACGAATCCAACTGAACTAAAACTTGCTCTGATCTGCACATGGAACCAGATTAGAAAGCTCGAGTGCTTCTAATACTTCAAACTCATGCTCATCCATTATTTTAATTTACATTTTTTCCAAATACAAACAACAACAACAACTAAGCCTTTTCCCATACTAGCCTTTTTCCAAATACCTTTATAAATTTTAAATGATGCCCCTCCAAACCAATGAGTCAGTGAGTATGGATTGTCAAAGGTACACAGGATCGACTTTTGCTAGAAACCTCAATATTAAATCTAAAGAGTTTATCTGCTCTTCCTTTGGAGTCAAAGCCCATCTTCTTGGAGGAGTATGGAGCCACCATCGATCCAAACCAACATCCACAGACCATTTAATTGGTTAGTTTCTTTAATGTGAGTGCTTACTTTTAGCCTCTAATGCCTCTATAGTTTGTTAAATCAATAGTTGCAACTTGCGAGTGCTTTCACCTACGTTTGCGTTCATTCAATAACCAAAGAATCAACGAGTCATAATTTCGTCTTTCTCGGTCAAGCATACCTAGTTCACAAGTCATTTTGAGTTCTATATGGGGGATAAGATGATCCGAATATATAAGTAGATTTTTTGGTAAGCCGTGTCTATTTTGCAATATAACAATCTACATTGGCTATTCAGGCCAATCGCCTCTTTTGTTAGGAAAAAGAAGTTTGTAATGATCACAAAATTTTCTTCCTCCGGTACCCGAAGGCCCTGACTAATCCAGTTCAAGCCAGGTCGGTCTCCGAACACTGGTTTGTTCCATTTACGAGATTGAGATTCGAACAGGGGACCTTGTTTAAGAGGAACAAGTTTCAAACCACTTGAACCAACCAAAATTTGATTTTACAGTACTTATCGGAGAAATTTGTATCCAACCGAAGTGCTCCTCTTCCTTTTCTGATACACCATGAAGTGGTTGTCTGAAATATGATTTGAAGGTCATATTGGTTTCTAATTTTAAGCCGGGAGCCGATCTCAGAGCAGTTCAAATAATGCACCATAAACCAATCCAACTTTGAACCACCACCGTCGATCATGATCATATTCACCGTTAATTCACACGGTAGGCCCCACTAAGGAGTAATGTGACCTATATTGTCCATCATTAAAATGAACGGTTACGATTGAAAAGTACAAAT
The DNA here is from genome assembly GCA_036023115.1 of Brasenia schreberi. Classification (NCBI taxonomy): domain Eukaryota; kingdom Viridiplantae; phylum Streptophyta; class Magnoliopsida; order Nymphaeales; family Cabombaceae; genus Brasenia; species Brasenia schreberi. Next base: position 3,450,561 of record JAYKKT010000075.1, on the reverse strand, counting down.
TATATTTGATTTGACCTATCACCTGTTATGCTGTGGGTCATTTCGACCGGCTCCTCCCCCTCTAGAGTTACTTCTATTTAAGAGAGAGAGAGAGAGAGAGAAAGGTTCTTTGGGGTTTGAGTTCGAGTGGTAGCCATGCCGTGCTTGAACATATCCACCAACGTTAGCCTCGATGGAGTCAATACCTCTTCCATCCTTGCCGAAGCCACCAAGAGCGTCTCTAAGATCATCGGCAAACCTGAGAGCGTAATCGCTCTCTCTCTCTCTCTCTCTCTCTCTCTCTCTCTCTCTCTCTCTCTCTCTCTCTCTCTCTCTCTCTCTCTCTCTCTCTCTCTCCTTCCTTGTGTTGCTTCCCTTCGTTCATTCATCATTTATAGTGCATACTCGAAGCGAATATTCATTTTTTCAGAAATTGCTTTCTTGGGCAGTTTAGTTTCTTGGCAAAAATTGATCCTTATGGTGGTTTCCCTCTTTCACCGTTTTTGGCATTTAGCTGAATTTTAGCTGAACTGGGTATTCGTTCTTTTTGGAACTTCCTTTGGCGACTCGTGATGTTCCCACATCACAAAATATTTCGAATGGCGGTATCTAAAGAAACAAGGAGAGGCTACTAGATAGCAGTGGAGATTGACTGATCGCTATTGGTTGCATCTGCATGAAGATTGGGAACAACTAGCAAATAACTGAACAATTTGATCGATCGTTAGTTCTCAAGTAGATGAAATATTTTGTTCGAACTTTCTTCTTTTGAGAATCCTTTTTTTAGTCTAGTAATCGATGTTTGCTTGTGAGCAAGCATGTTTATGTATGTTGACATGAAAAGAGTGATGATCTCCTTGGATTGATTAGGTCGTCTTTAAGAATTTGGCTGAGAAGTAAGATTCACAAGAAACAATTAATAGTCTCTTTTGCGTATGGGTCTACGCATAGTTTAATTGACTGCAGTTTATATGTTCTTTTTTCCATTTACTTGATGTGTATCTCATACCGAGTTGCAAGATTTAGGACATTTGAGATTGGAAGAGTCATGAAGCTCTAGACCTAGACTTCTCTTTCAGTCAGGAACCTACAAACCCCACGGTAAGAAATGTCATGGAAATATTCTAGGAATCATTGCGTTTTGATATAAGCAGAGTAGGAAACAGGAGTTACGAAAGCGGATTCTTGATATTTCAGAGAGTTGTGCATGCTTAGTATGTTTTCTGCAGCTTTGCGCGTTATGCAAGTGTATGTGGTTGAATTTGTGTGTTCCTGGATATGTTAGCAAATCCCTTTCGATACACGTGCGCGCTAGAGTTGCATCAACTTAATGGAGTAATCTTAGGCTTGAATGTCAGTGTCTGAACAGTCGTCTCATCTATGCAAGACTAAGAGGGAAAGAAGTCACTTTCTTTAAGTTTTTTGTACATGAAGCAGCCTTGAGAAAATTGATATTTTATTGGCTATCAACTTTTGACAAGCTTAATTGCTCATAAAATCGAGAAAGAAATCCTCAATCCTGATTAATTTCCATTCCTATGTCTCCCTTCTTTTTGCTGCTACAATTTGGCTTTTCTATGATTAAGGTTATCCAAAATTAAGAAAATGATCTTCATCAAAAGGGTTTATATTCACCCATGCTGAAGTTTTGGTGGAGAAGAAGTGCTTTTACTATTCTCTTCCTGCTATCCTTTTTGAGCTAATACCATGAAATTGGCCTCTGCCGTGCATGTTGAATGCACACAAATATGCGAATTTATGCTGATGATTGGTAACTCCACCCAGATATATCCTGTCTTTCTACATCAGCTCAGGCTTCCATTGCCTATAAGCATTGGTGTAGGCATCTTACTTTGACATTCTAATCATGCTTGACATACTGAAGATCGTGTGCTGTATGTTTTCAAAGGATAGTTCTGTGATGTACATATCTTGAAAATATCAAAATACTGTCATGGTCTTAGAGGCCTCTTTTATTTGTGTAATATTTGTGACAATTGACGTGGTGGGTCTCTTGGTTATAATTATCCTTTTATTGTTTTATGAATGTCATTGTGATAAATGACATGCTTGCATATGCACTTCTATTTGATGGTAAGCTAGCTGATATATTTTTGCCTTTGCAATCAAAATTTCTTTGGTTGCATAGTATGTGATGATAGTGCTGAAAGGATCGATACCAATTGCCTTTGGAGGAAGTGAAGAACCTGCTGCATATGGAGAGCTGGTCTCCATTGGTGGATTAAACCCAGATACAAACAAGAAACTCAGTGCTGCAATTGCTGCCATCTTGGAGTCCAAGTTATCTGTTCCAAAGTCACGTTTTTTCCTGAAATTCTATGACACCAAGGTAACAAGCTGCTAAGATGTTTTCCTCCTGATGCATAGATGAGTCCTTCCAAATTGTGTTTCTCATCTACCTCTTCATGTTTGTTAGGCACATCATGGTCAAGATTTTGCACAGTGCTTGCATGCTTTACATCAACACTAGATCATGTAAATAACTCTTTACCGATGAATGTTTGAAACTCTTTTTGTTGTGAAAGTCCATCAAAAGCCCTATCCTGTCATGTTTTGCATGTGGATATTAGAATTTACTTCAGAGTTTACAAGGTCCCAATGTTTGTATTTGCTTATATGCAGGGTTCCAACTTTGGATGGAATGGCTCCACCTTTTGAGGCCTTACGCTAGTTTTACATGGACATTGCTAGTAAGTGATTTACTTGTGTTGTGTATGTTGGGGAATGAAATAACACGTGCAAGCTGGATTAGCATGTCAATGCTCTCTGCAATGTTGTTTGTTGCATGGAAATGCAAGAAACTCCTTCTATTTGGTCACTTTGTGCAAAGTTACTCAGTTTATGTTTGCTTTATACCTGCAGCTATTGTTAGGTAATTGTACAAGTGTCATGTCTTTTTCTGTTGGTACAATGGGGAGAACTAAGCCAATGCATTCCGTCAGTATTGAACTCATGATCTTTAACTTGTGAGCTGCCCCCCTAGCCAGGTGAGCTATTTTTCCTTGTTCATAAGTATCGTCTTGGTTCCCACTTTAATCGTTCGTTTTGGGTTATGTTTAATGAGATAGTGTGAGCGAATCTACATGATTCGAGCTTATGAAACAAATTCGAAATCTTTTGCAGCAAGGCAAAATGCTCTGATTTGAACGTTCTATCCATTAAACCTGTATGGTTGGCCGCCTCGACCCTAGTGAGCCTGTGCCTTGGCCTTATGACAAGGATGACCGAGTCAGGTATTGAACTCATGGCCACCCCTTCAAGTTGAGGTTTATGAGCCACAGCTTAGCTTGCCTTTGAGCTTGATCTGCTCATGTCCTGTGCTTTTATGTGTGCACGATCTCACACATGAGAGACACAAGGAGAGAAAGATCTTGGTACAGTTTCCCTTTGAGCTTGATCTGCTGACGTTGATTCTAGATTGAATTGCTTTTGGTTGCTGCATGATAAGCTTGACTTCTAAATGCTTATATCAGTATCCACATCAATATAAGAGGGCAAGCCAACCAAATTAGCAGCTTCTGCAGGGATCATCCATATACTATTAGACAAACGTTATGTATATATATATGGGATCGAATATCAGCATGGATATGCCTCTTGACATGCTATGACGTGCATAATTAGTTTACTATTTTTAATATGGTTTTAACCTTTAATAATATGCGCATAGCATATAATTAATTGATATTGAAGCATGTTTTTTATGTAAATAATAAATCTATATTGCCATGTATTGCATCTTTTAAATTGAAAATGTACCTCTATTATAAAATCTATGTGCCTGTTGACATGGTATATGAAAGCTAGCCACGATAAGAAAAGGTCCTGGCCTTCACGATCCAATACATTGTTGAGATGAATTCCGTCTTCTCTTTTTCTTTTCATTAATGGCAGTAATATATCAAGGGAAGTTAGGGAACCCGTTAGAGTGAGGCAAAAAGCCACGGTTCCCTCGAGTTCCTGTCTTATGATCTCTACATCATACCCCACAGATCCAGCCATGGGCAATACTTTTCTGATTTTCTTAAGTTTGCTTGCTGATTATGCACTGTGTCAACTCTATGTAAACCAGTCACCGATCTAAGGTGATTTGGGCAACTTTAGAGGGTCAAATGAAGCTCGAAATGGAATATATGCCATTGGTTGGGGGATTTAGACATGGCCGGTTCCTGTTGAACCGGAACCAGGAACCGGAACTGAAGTGGGACCAGTCTGTTTTTGGTTCTGGTTTTCATCCTAAACCACCTGTAATTAGAAAAAATCATTAAAATTTTTGAAAAATAAAGAAAAAACGAAACTAGTAGTTTAGAACCACAGGTTTCGCTTTCTACCCTGTTTTGGTTCCATAGAAGGTGTAATTGGAACCAAACCAGGTGGTTTTCAGTTCTGGGTCCGGCTTGATCGGTTCTTGTTCCAGTCTCAGTTGGGTTCTGGTTGGAACCACTGGGCTGGTTCCAAAGCGCTAAGAGGATGTACACTTCAAAATAAGCTGTGAAAGGCTTAAGCCATTAGAGTCTTATCTGGATGTTACAGTTTTGGATCAAAATGCAGGTATAGATTGAAATGGATCAATGCAACCAAAAATCTATGTTCCGAGCTCAAATCCGTGTAAGAAAAGACTTTGATTTGATTATAGTTGGAAATTAATGGTCGTCAACTTGCACACCAAGCAATAGCTCACCTGACTAAGGGCTGACTCACAAGCTGAAGATCACGAGTTCAATACTCAGCGGGTGCATCAGGCTTCAGCCTCCTAGTTGTAACAAGAAAAAGAGGTTCGTCGAGCTCACCTACTTGCTCAGAGTCTTTAAAATAAATCATAAAAATGATTCTTCGTGCTCACTTCTTATCGATAGGGTACATTTTTTAGTTGGTCAACCACAAACCAAGCTAGAACACCATTGAAGTCGAAATCCAAACTAAATGCCAATCCAAATCCGATTTTGAAATGAGTAGCTCTTAAACGCCCTAGAAGTTGAAACCTTTCAGTACTTGAATTCACGGTTTTGCTTTGACTTGGATTTGGATCTTAGTTCAACCATAATTGAAGTACGATAGGTGAGACTGCATAGAATTAAATTGGGTTAAAATATGAATCCAGGTTTCCGGTTGATAACCAAAAACAAGACCCGATTAAAGTTGAATTGGATTCAGCATTCAATTTTAATTTCTTAAATCAAACCATTCTGGATTCCACCAGAAAATCCAAATCCGGTCCATTATATACATATAGAGTACGTTCACATCAGTTATTGTGGTTGGGTTCAGTATTGCGATTTATCACCTGAACCAACCCGCCAGCAACTCCGTTGTGCAGAAAATTGGGTCGGATTCCTTAAGATCCAACCCGTTGAAATCCCTACTCGTCAGTAACCATACTCTCTCCTCATCGTTTTCTATTTGAGAAAGATAAAGAGGAAACCACGTCATGTTATGATTAAAAAAAACACTCTTGGATTTTTTTATGTGTCAGTGAAAGCTAAGGAATTAGGTTCGGTAAACGAACCTATCCGGGTCGTGACCTACACGAGCTAGCTAAGTGGTGGATCTACATTGAGGCCATTCACCCCACAACAAAGGAGTTTCTAGATCCACCATGAGCTAGCTCGTGTCGAATGATTCGTATTAGAGAGCTGCTCATAACAGGTTTAGTTAGAACGATGTGAGTTGAGTTCGAACTCACTCGAGCTTGGTTGTAGCCATTTCAATCATGTTCAAGGTCGTTCGGTCTCGTATTTGTGTTGATTTTAGCTTATTTCGAAGCCAATACTCACGACCCAAACAACACAAAAAAGGTCTTCATGAATTACGCGAGCCGAGTTGAGCTAAACACACAATGTTCAGTTCTGCTAAAATCACCAAACTTAACGTGGAGCTGAACCAAGCCGATCTACAAGTGGCTAGGTTCGTTTATTAGCCCCAGCAAAGATTAAGTTTGACAAATTCAAACACGGTACAAAACCCAACCCGATGGGGACCTGAAGAGCTCGGGTTCCTTGTCCACTCAAAGAGGTTGACCATGACACGAAGTCGAAATTGCACGACACAGAACACTAGATTGCCACTATGGTGTTAGAGAGAGGGAGAGACGCAATTATCCGTTTCCCCTCCTTTTCGTTACGAAATTGACAAAAGAAATGGAATTATTGTGAGATCGCGACCTCTCTCAAGATAATTCGTTGTACAGACGGTCTGAATGAACCGTAGTGACCAAAATACCCGCTCGAAATCTGCCATTTAGAACCATCAGTGCGTCATATTGCTTAAAAGGAAGGACGTTCGATGTCATCTTTACCGAAACCAGCTTGGTAGTCATATGCATAACCCCTTAGCAAAGAAACATAGATATTTAGAAAAAGCCCGCGAACCTATCATATTTGCAAACTAGTGCATAATAACACTATGGTCCTTATAATATGGTGCCTGCTTTTGCTTTGCATTTTGGGCAGGCTTATTTCAACTGGGACCGGTAATCGGCTGAATGAACCGAACAGGCTAATTGAATTAGTCTTGCCGGATTCGATGGTGTTCTCGCTTGAATTGTTTAGAGACTTCGGCATCACTTTCCGAACATCAGCTAGGTTGTCGAACTTAAAAACCATATAAGCCAACTTCTCGTGGCGTGAGAAAAATTTTGTTGTTGATTTTAATTTATTATATAAAATCGACTGGACGATCATACACGAACCAAACTAAGCTGAATACGATTCGTTCATACTCGAATTGGCTGGCTTTGATGATGTACAACTGTTTGGCTCTTTAGTTTGCCGAACCTAACTCCAGTAAGCCAACCTGAGCCAACAACCGCTTTGCTGCAAGTTTTCTAAGACAAAAGATACGAAGCAGGAAGAAATATTTGAAAAATGGGTGGTTTGTTCCGTCAATAGTTCATAAGTTGGGCATTTCCACTGTTGGTTAGACGAAAAGGGAAGAATGAAGGAGGTAAAAAGGAAATGGGGTGGGCGTTTCCGCCATTGTCGGTGGGGGATGCAGGAAAAGTCAGTGGCGATTCCGTGAGTTTCACGGGCCATCCGGCGAACTGACAGATCCGAATCTCTCTGTCTTCTCCCCCCTCTCGCTGTGTGTGTGTGTGTTGTGAGTTTCCGAAGCGGTATAGACCGGATCCGATGAAGGGCGATCGGTGAAAGGAAGACGAAGGAATTGTGCGAAGCAAGATGAGGAAGAAGCTAGGAACTCGTTTCCCCGCGGTATGTAGATCGAATTCCTTTCCTTCCCTTGATAAATTCGATTTCTAGCATGGAAGTTCGTCTATTAATTCTTTGCCCGATTGTTTTTGCCCTAAAATCTGAAAGTCGAGGAATTAGGCTGTTCATCCGTGTATGATGTCATAGTGAGAAGAAAACAACGTATTTCTGTAATTTTTTTTCTATTTTCCTTTTCCTCTTCTTTCTCCTGATGAGGTGATCGGAAAGGATGGAGGGTTTCGAGATCGACGATTTGGGTCATCGTGTACATCCCTTTTTTTGGCGATCTTGGTGTTATGAATTGCTACTTTCCCCCCTCTTCGTTCAATTTGATCCTGATTTGAGGATTTGCGGAGAAGGCACATATTGCTCGTCTACTTTGGAAATGAATCTCGAAAGGTGTATGTCGACGTTGGAAGAATTCATTTTCTTGTTAAGTTCAGTGAGGATCTGTGTGACAAAAGGAGGCGATTGGTTCATAGTGGAGTTTGTAGATGAGTTGAATCATGAGGGGTGCTTTTCTTCTTTGTTACAGCACTATAGCTTACTCATTCCTGATAACTTCGGGGGTTGATGATGGGGTCATTCCCAATTCCGCTGATCTGCATAGATTTCTTCGATCAAGGGGCATGCGCATTTCGAAGGGTGCATCCCAGGAGGAAAAGTGGTTGGCTGTGATGGATCGAAATAAGTATAATGGTTTCATCCCTAAAATTTGGCCGTTCTACTACTGGCTTTCAAGATCTCGTAGATATGAGTTAGTTGTACTTGTACACATTTCGTCAAATTTGATGATTTTGTCCTCGAAGTGGTTTATGTGGGACAGCCATATGAGCAAATATCGGTCGTTTTTCTTGATCAGGGTGCTCAATGGATAGCTTTTTGCACTTTGATGACAAGCAAGTAGTTGCATGGCGACTTTGTGCGTTTAAATTGATTTAAATTTTTTTGGTATACTATTTGCTTTTAGTTGTAGGTATCTTTTTGTTTACTTGTCATTTGTCCAAGTGATATTTCTGATGCTACTATTTACTGATGCCATGGGTCATCATGCAATTGATATTGGAGTGAGTGAGCAGAAGCACATATAATCTATTTAATGGAAGAATTTGTTTGTTTTATCTAGGCAGAGGGGATTTGCATGCCTCACTTGCCATCTACTATTTCAGGAATTGTAGATGTTGTTCAAAGAAATGTGTAAAGAATCGTGTCTCACTATAGTTTGTCATCATTTCGTTTTGCCTATAGTTTAATACCTTTCTTTCATTTATTTCCTTTTCGCAGTCGCGGATTAAGAAGATAATGCAAGCGGATGAAGATGTTGGGAAGATTGCATTGGCGGTACCTGTCTTAGTATGTAAGTGTTAATATCTACAAATTTGCAAGTAGATTAAAATTACATTTTCCCTTAGTAACTTCTGCTTCCTGGCTGATCAAATTGTCTGGCAACTTGGGTAAGAAAACCCATGTAAGAAATCAGAAATTAAAAGCATATATCACGTGCAAAGTTGACTGTTTCTGTTGTAGGCTGCCTTTTCTGTTTTGGGGTAGTTTTTATGGGTTTTAGGGAGAAAAGATGGACTTCTTTGGTTGGTCACATATGGATGTTCTTTGTGGCCTGTTAAAACCATAATGCTATTATTATTTTGGTTCTTGTACAAGTCAAGCTTTAGTGAACTAATCATTTGTATTTTATAATTTTCTAAAACTGGAGATTAAGCTGATACATAAGTGTGGTACTCTATGTCTCACTATTGATGTCTTTTCTTAATTATGTTGAGATATTTAGTGACTTCACTGGTTGTGAGGATTCTCTCTCTCTAGCTCCTGCTCACTTGTTTTTATGCATTTAGGTGCACACAATTTTCAGCTAACCAATGCCCATCAAGTGCACCCATCAAGATGAATCCTGACCTTTTAATGCTAGATGCTTTTCCTTCTGCACCATAAGATGGCTAAAGCAACATTTCGTTGACTGGTGGTTTCACCAGGTAGGATGAGAAAACGCTGATGCAGCAGCTATTATTTCATCCTAAGTGAAATAAACACTTTATTTCCTTTTTATAAGATGGATGGGAAAGTCCCGTTGCAGGTTTGGGCATCTGAGTCTGTTTGGAATGAATTTTTCTCATATTCCCTTTCAAAATGCAGTCAGCATGACATGAAACCATGCAGTGGTGGCACAAAGTCATACTTTTGATGGAAAGTGACACTCTTTTCCTTTCCCCATGAAAAATACGAGCTCCTCCATATACATTGTACCGTAGATGGGGACATTATCTGATCCTGGACGAGCTTCAATAGTTCTTGGCTTCTCCAAGAAATTTAAATAACTAAGTGGCATATTCGTAGGTGATGGATGTTTGTTATTAGCATGTGCATTCATATGAATGCACTGTGAGATGTTTTCAGTTGTAAGCAACCATTTTTTCTTATATATCTTTTGTAAAAGATGCTTTCTCTAATCTATGTGTTCTGTTCTTGCAGCAAAAGCTCTAGAGCTATTCCTACAAGACCTTTGTGATAGGACATATGAGATAACTCTCCAAAGGGGAGCAAAGACAATGAGTTCTTTGCACCTGTAAGTTACTCTCCTTTCTGTTCGCATGTTCATGTGCCATTTGCATATCATATGAAAATGTACATATTTAAAGCAACCATGAATTAGCTTATGACATCGTGAATATGTTTGCATTGTGGGCATGAATTGTTCGTATTCCTACTGTGGAGAAAATTTGGTCATCATTCTGTATAGTTAATCATGAAGTGTTAGTGCTTTGCTTGCTTCATATCCAGGAATTGATGTCACGGACTGTATCATGCATATGTTTCTCTTTCTCTATTGATTTGTTAAAGTCACTATTGATCGTTTCTGAATTTCATTCAATCCAGTTCTGATTTCATTACTAATGGCATGTTACTGGTTGTCATAATCCCATCTTCCAGGAAACACTGCATACAAATGTACAGCGCATTTGATTTCTTGAGGGAAAGTGTGAAAAAAGTCCCGGATATTGGTGGCTCAGATCTTATGGGCATTGAAAGAAATTCCACCAGAAGAAGGTAATTTAATTTGATGGTCTGGATTTATATTCATCTCCATAGTATCACCAAGCACCTGATTAGCCTCTCATTGAACAGGAAAGTACTAAACAGTGTTGATTCTGACAACACGGATGAGGGCAAGCGTGCAAAGACTGTAAATTTTACTGAAAGAAGTGATTTCTCTTTGGGTTCAATCTATTAGTGGTAATTAAGACATAACTGCTTCTATGATAGGGAATGGCCATGCATCATGTTGGAAGAGGGCGTGGAAGGGGCAGAGGAAGGGGCCGACCACCTCGCAACAGCAGGTTAACTGAGAATGATGCGAGGTTGCAGAAGTATGAAGACGATGACTTAGACATGCCTCCTGAGGATGGTGATAACACCGATGGAAAAGCAGAAAAGCCAGAGGACCATGTCGATGAAAAAGCAAATCCAGAATGTACTGACACTGCCGTGGCCATGAAAACTTCCAACGAGAGCTTGGGGTCAAAGGAAGTAGCGGACATGCCCGAGAGGAGGGTGGAAGCCAATCATGAGTACCTTGGATGGCCTCTCTATGACATGGCTAACATGAATATAGAGTCTGCACAGCTCTTGCAGCTGCACAAGAGATCGGAACCGGAACCAGAGGAGGACTATGACAATTATGAAGAATGAAGCTTCAGGTTCCTTCTCTTTGTAACACAACTGAATCTCCTCTTTAGGAAATTGTACAATGTTTTCTAGACTTTCCCTTCAAATTAGACTAGTTTTCTTGCTCATCTTTCAGTTGGTTTTCTGAATACTGCTTCAGCGCGGGAATGCTTGGCATAAAAATCTTCCTAATCCCCTAACTAAGAAGTCCTTGACCCATTGAAGGCATATAAGAATGGCGTCTTGTTGACACCGTTATTCCTATATAAATAATCAGGTTCTCATGTTTTGCTGACCGATGCATACATGTTAACGTAATGTGCACTCTTCCACATTGGCTACATTAACCGAGATATTGAGTCGGTCACGTGAACAGACCATCTCCCACTTTTAATATCTTCTGCTGCTGCTTGTGAGCTAGCGAATTCTTGATCTTGTTTTCCTTTCAAGAGCTGAGGCATCTCTCAAGGCTGTCAACTAGACATAGTGTTGGTTTCCGAGGTCATGAACAAGGTTGTGAAGATCATAAATCTTACTAAGATCAAATGAGGTTTCAGAATTAATGATTCTGGGATCAAAGTTCAAACAGGGATCTTAGAGAGCTTACCTTATCCTTCTTTCAATTGTGTGTGTGTGCGTGTATAAAATTCGTGAGAATCATATGTTCTAACATACTATTTCCCTATATAACTGATCAACTCATGATGCTTATGTCTAATAAATAATTCTATTGGTGGGATCATCTAGATGGCAAGGCCGTAAATATCCCAAATATCAAGATGGCGATCCACTAAGGACACGCAATGGAATCCTTCAGGTCGGGATCGAGCGATTTCGAGTGATGGCAAGATTTTAGGATTTTATGATATCTTAGAGTGCACAATCCGAGAGCATGCCCATCAAATAGGGGACAATAAAAATTATTGAGATGATAAAAACCAACGTTTAATTAAGGAAGAAACCAGGGGAAGGACTTCTTAAACATGAAAATGCCTGACACTATCTTTATTGCCAAAGATCACAGTATCACACGTACAACACCACCGTTTAGTAGACTTTCTTGCTCTTTCTGGCTGCCTCTGAACCCCGAAGAAGGCTCCCCAATTCAGCCATGGCGGAGGTTTCAAAGCCGATCAGGCTCACGATCTCTCTCATGGAGCTCGCCATCAGGCCTTGGAGGTAGGCCTGGGTCTCCCTCATGGACTCTTCCGCTTCTCTCTCCGACTTTTTGTTCCTCCTCTGCTGCCTCCAATTCCGCTGCCGCCTCCTTCTCAAACAACGTCATAAGGACTTCGACCTTCTTGGGATCGAAATTCTTGTTGGTGAGGGCCTCGTTCGACAGAGAAGAGAAGCTGGAGAGCAGAGAATCCATGGCGGAGTTGGCTGGTGCGATCGGCTTGAAATTGATGGTGGTTTTTTTTTTTTTTCTGTTAGGAGTTTTATTTGTTGCACTCCACCTGTTTGATTGACTATGACAAAGGAAAAGGAGATGCCTTCCGTGTCACGTCAGGGCATCATGGTTGCGTCATTTTTTTCTTTGTTTTGTGGCGTGGTTGTGCCGAGTATCAAAGAGGACAATTTTTTGCCTAAACTGTAGTCGAAGATAAACTCCTCTGGGGTGCACGGCTTGGGCCTCCAGTTGTAACAAAAAACAAATGTAGTCGAAGATAATTGTATTGAGTGTACTTAAGAGGGTGTATGATTCCATGGCTGGGGATTATGGAACTGGAATTACAGTTCAGTTACGGTTGCAATCGAAAGCAGGTTTGCCGCATGCTGCTTTTACTTTATTACAAAGGTCCACCTACATTAGAACTGGAAATGTAGTTTCAATTCTGTAATCCTGATTTTAGAATCAACACCCCTTGAGGTAAATAAAGGACCATTTTGTTTGGTATTTAGAAAATTCAGCTCCAACTTGGTAAATATAAGCTCGTAACAAAATGGCGAGCTGCTTGCGAACATGGTCCTGTGGAGGCTGTTCAGTTATCTGTTACGTTGCCTGTTACGTTGCCTTCTTCGTATGTAACACGAGCTAATGCTAAGCAATGAAGAAGAGTTGTTCTGTTCATTTGCCTTGTGTACCAACACTATTTTGATCTCTTTTTTAGTACAATGCAGAAGCCGAAGCAGATGCATGCCCCGAGTATAGAACTCATGACCTTTCATTTGTGAATCGAACGCAAGCCATGTAAGCTGTCACTCTTTGTGCTATTTTGGTCTCCTTAATATTGGCGCAGCATCTTATGACTTCATCAACAGTCGTATTTTAGACCTCTTTGTTATGGAGATGAAAAGAATAACATGTTTTTTGGTGGTAGATCGTCATCTAGATCACCTGATCAGACCTCTTTGTTGGTCCCATCTCTGCCTGAGGATCCAACAAGAACTAGGAATGTCGATGGATCATATATTAATACTATTAATTTCAGTGTGTTTTTGTGGATTCAGTTTGGACCTTTCATATCTAGATCCGGACCCGTTTACCACTTAGAAACCAAAGAGCTGGATTTCGTAAAGCTATGTGTGCTCCAAATCTGATCCATTCACACCCCCAACATAACCTGATTAAGCTATATATTAGGCCTCCAATGAGACATGTTTTAAATCATGGACTTAAGCCTTGCAGCCATTTTGTAGTTGTAATAATCATTAATGCACAAACTTAATTTTAGTGCTTCTCGATGAAGATCAATCTTGGTGATGTATATTCAAATGCAAATCATAAATAAATGTTGTTAATGTAACCCAAATATTCCTTTTGTTTTTATTTCAATTGCTTCTTGAAAGCCGATTGCGTACATTGGACAATGAAAGACATTCTTGATTGTTTTGGAACGTTGAGAAATTATATATTGTTAAAATTAATGAATTGACTACTGCAAGTAGTTCTTTGAAGTGCCACTGTTTTGTACTTTTTTTACCACAAAGAAGTGATCTTGTTTAAAAGAAAACGTAAGTGCCATGCTTGATCATGCTGTAAAGGAACCTAATACAAAAACTAAGCTTTTTTTCCTGCTAAATGGTGTTGCCTATATGGATTCTTTGTTTCGATAGACCACGATCATGTGCTATGCTAATAAATAACTCAACATCAGTTATATCGTTCTTTATGTTTCTTTTCAATACTTTTATAGTCTTCATCTTCCTCTTTTAACATTTTTACATATTGATGATTAACTACCTAACACTCAAAACTATATAAAATAGCTAGTCTAATTGGTGCTCTATAATATTTACCCTTCAACTCTAATGCTATGTTCTTTTCATATAAATATTTAATGCATCTCTCAATTTTAACAAACATGTTAATTTTATGCATAAATATCTCAAAAAATTGACATTAAGTATTTAAAATATTCTTATGTAAAGAAATTTAATATTAAAAAATATGCCAAAAACGTGTGATGGGTTAAGAGAAAGAGAAAGAGAGAAAATGGTGTCCCCTTTTATCTATAGTGATCCTCTTGTGTGTGTGTGAGAGAGAGAGAGGAGAAAAAAATAATGATTAAGTTTCCTCCTTTTTAGGTTCTTTCGTTTTTCTTTTATGGAAATTATAGAACTTGTATGTGCTAGTCTTATAAATGAATAAAGATGTATCCGTCCGATCACAATATGTGCTGGTCCTATAAATGAATAAAGATGTATCCGTCCAATCACAAGGACGAATAATTGAAATAAAAAGGATATATATATATGTGATTCAAAAAGCACGTGCGTACCTTCTGCTTCTTTATTTTAACCTTACATCTTCTTCAGACAAGCCAGAAAGTGCTAGAAATATGCATTAGTTTCTGGCATTAGCTTCGGGGTCGCTTTCTCTCTCTTTCACTCTCTTTATATATATATATATATATATATATATATATATATATATATATATATATATATACTCTTTATTTCTGTTTTCTATAAGATAAGCCAGAAAGTGCCAGAAATATGTATTTGTTTCTCGCATTAGCCGCGGGGTCACTTCTCTCTCTTTATTTATATATATACTCTTTATTTCTGTTTTCTATAAGACAAGCCAGAAAGTGCTCCAAATATGTATTTGTTTCTGGCATTAGCCTCGGGGTCGCTTTCTCTCTCTGTGTATATATATATATATATATATATATATATATATATATATACTCTTTATTTCTGTTTTCTATAAGACAAGCCAGAAAGTGCTACAAATATGTATTTGGCATTAGCCTCGGGGTCGCTTTCTCTCTCTCTCTCTCTCTCTCTCTATATATATATATATATATATATACTCTTTATTTCTGTTTTCTATAAGACAAGCCAGAAAGTGCTAGAAATATGTATTGTTTCTGGCATTAGCCTCGGGTCGCTTTCTCTCTCTTTCACTCTCTTTATATATATATATATATATACACTTTATTTCTGGTTTTTGACGTAGCCTGCTCCAGTTCCCAACTTTTGTCACTGTGCTGGCCATATAGTTCACGTCTGTGACATAACATCATCATCAAATGACAGAAGTGTTAGATAAGAATCTCTAAAAGGCTGAAACATCTTTATGGACGATCCATTACTCCCACAGATTCTACCTAGAATTCGTACGAACCACGTCAAATTCACAGCATCTATAAACAATGCAATGGTCAAGGAGTAGACGTAGCCGATTCGGAACCAATCCCACAGTTTTAATTAGAACCGAACAGGGTCAGGAACTTGAAACGGCCAAATGGATCCAGAACTACCGATCACTTGGCTCGGTTATGGTTCCGCCTTCCATGAAACCAGAATTCAGCTGAAACCAAAACTGCCAGCTCCACATTATTTTTATATATATAACAAAAAAATTTAACGTTCTTTAAAGTTTTGAGCAACTTAGGAGTCAAATTGATACCGGAACTATAATCGGTCTTGTCTCAGTTCGGTCCTGGTTCCTGCTTCACAGAGATCTACATCAAGGAGTTTCGCAACCTTGTTGATGGAAAATTGTCAACGTGCTTTCTCACCGATCGAATGGAATTTCTTATCGTTTTCCTTTACGAAGCTTTCGTTCACTTCTCTTCAGCTGCTGCATTGTCATTGTCCAAGAAGAACAGTTTTCTACTCTTATATGAATCCTTCAACACGATTCTTTCTTGAATATCTTTTGAGCAGAATTTTGTTTTCTTACCTACTGAGTGGTTCGAACCGGAACTGAACCATACAGAAAACTTGGTTGAATCGGACTTGAACCCAGAACTGAATCAGGAAACCCCGTGGACTTGAACCCAGAACTGAATCAGGAAACCCCGTGGTTCAGTTCCTTTTCCACATTGCATGGGATTGAAACCAACAGTTCAGACCGTCGGGTCCGCCACCTTTTATTATTAGTTGAATTTACAACTCAAACAACTAAAACCGACAGTTCCAAACTGAGACTGGAACTAGCATGATTCTATAGTTCATGGTTTACAGAACTGAATATATCTATCTTGTAAGATCAAATTGTTCTGCATTATTTGAGGTATATGATGTTGTATATGGTCTCTTTCTCTCTCTCTCGATTGAGAGAGAGAGAGAGAGAGAGAGAGAGAGAGAGAGAGAGAGAGAGAGAGAGAGAGAGAGAGAGAGAGAGAGAGAGAGAGAGGAGAGTCTTAAAACAAGAGTACGAGCAAATTGCATCATTAACCATCCATGGGCAAGAGTAAGCTTCAACACTCATCCTCAGTAACCACCACCACCCCACACACACACCCGCTCTAAAAACAAAAAGGAGCAACCTACCTGGTGTCGTTTTGGCGTGTTATCACGAGATAGCTTTAACAAAGTTCCCAAAAGCTATTTGTTCGCCACAACCATGGCTAGAAGTCATGGCGATAAGCATCAACACGCACTAACCTTTCGTCTCTTTTGGGTCTTCTTGGCCTCTATCCTGACGTGTATTCCCTCTATAGAAACTATTTACAATTATATCTTTATAGTTTTTGATGTGATGGTAGACATGAAGCTATGCGCCTTTCAGAAGTGGGTTCATTCGCAGCATAGATAATGGACTTCCTACCATGGGTTGAGGTCTTTAAACTAATGAGGTTTAGGGTTCCAATTATCACTATATAATAACAAGTTTATGCTTCGATAGTGTGAAAAATTCATCTAGCTTGCTAGAGATCTTTCACTAATCGATCATGGCTGCCGTAGCAAATGGAAGAGAAGGGAGATCCTTCAGTGTTTTACTTAGAACTATGATGCCGTATGCGGCCATGGTTTCAGTGCAGATCGGGTATACTGGTTTGAACATCATCACCATGGTTTCATTGAAGCAGGGTTTTAGTCACTACACACTTGTGGTGTACAGGCAGGCTGTTGCGACCCTTGTTATGGCTCCTTTTGCAATAATCTTGGAAAGGTACTTAGCTTTTGCCAGTGTGTGCATGCATGCGTGCACCCTTTTTCTATGCTGTAGTGTTGGACTGGAAATCATAGTTATATACTAAACATAGACATTATATGGTCTATTTTCTCACAAGGTTCTTATGCATTAATTCGTCATGTAAGTTTGGCGTAGCTTGCATTAATGGTGTGTGTGTGAGCTACACGATAAGATCGATATTAAAGAATCTACCTACTGTTGAAAGCTATAGAACAAGTTCTCACAGTTTGGGGAAGTTATTAGATGATTGTCATTTGATGCATGCAATTATTTGACTCTGTCCTCATTCTTCCACATGCAGGAAAGTCAGGCCCAAGATTACCTTTACCATCTTTTTGCAGATGTTCGTGCTTGGCCTCTTAGGGTACCCACTGAACCCTGATCTCTGTGTGTGTGTGTGTGTATGTGTCGGTCTGTCTGTCTATCTATCTATATATATCGGTCTCTCTCTCTCTCTCTCTCTCTCTCTATATATATATATATATATATATATATATATATATATGTGTGTGTGTGTGTGTGTGTGTGTGTGTGTGTGTGTGTGTCGATCGGTCTGTCTATCTATCTATATATATGTGTAGTGCATGCACACCGACCCGGAAACTCGCACACTTTTTTTAAGGTGCTACCCTCTTAACAAGTCTGAGCTTAGGAATGTGATCTACGTACATGCTAGAGGCAAAACATGTTTAAAACACATAAATGCAAGCTTTTGAGGATGAGGCATGAATGTCATGTTTAGATTTTAGCTTAAAACACATAAGTACAAGCTTTTGAGGCTAAGAGCATGAATGTTTGTGATAGGCCTGTGATAGATCAAAACCTATACTATGCTGGAATGAAGTACACCTCGACTACATTCACGTCTGCCATGGTCAATATTACTCCGGCCATGGCCTTCATCATGGCAATCTTGTGCAGGTAAACCTCTTCCTCAATCAAGAAATTTGGTTGGCATATTTCCTTTAGCAGAGAAAAGTTGCATGCAAGAACACATAACATGTGATTTGAGACACTGGTAATTAATACAAGGATCATGAACTTACTAATTCATATATGCCTATTGTGACGGATGAACTAATTTTCCTTTCAGATTTTCTTTAGGGGAGGTGGGGGATCTCAAAAGTAAAGTTTTAGACCCTTCCCGTGAACTATTTTATGCCAGTAAATATGTAGGCATATGAAGCATTATTGGAAGGTTGTTTTGGCTTTATGATGTGATTTATCCTAATGAATAATCTGCCGCCGTAACTGGATGTAATTGGTGTAACATTTCAACAAAAAGCACCCATGTATATATAAATACTATTTGTTCATGGCATCACAATCATCAGATCCACTTATTACTCATGGTATAACATATTTATATGTCTACCGTTCCAACCTTTGAGATAATAGGAAGAGATCACATGAAAGAGAATGCCGTCATCAAAAAGGGAGGTAAGAGGAGAGAGAAAGTCCTCCTAAATTGTAACATGAAAAAAGAGATCAAAAGGTCCCACATGCCCAAGAAGTGAAGCGCATCTTACACACATATGTATGTATGCATGTATGTATGTGTATATATAACACATCCACGTACTTGTGTATACACTTATACACTGTTGGTAATAGGTTTCGATGGTTTGGAACCGTCGGGATATAGAAGCATTGAAAGTTGACTTGTTTATACTAGTGGATGTGTGTTTTCCTGTTAATATCATATCTCACATTACTTGATCTATGGCGAGTCGACCTAACAGTCACTTTTTGTTTTGCTGAGCTTATTTTTTTTGGGTTTGGGCAAGCCCTTTTTTGACTAAGCTAGAGCAGACACATGAATCAGTTGGGAGCTTCTCTTGCTTTCGTAGTACATTCTGATTATGACTAATTGGTTTGATATATAGGATGGAGGAAGTGACAATGAAGAAGCTCAGGAGCCAGGCCAAGATTGTGGGCACACTAGTAACATTGGCCGGGGCCATGGTCATGACTTTCTACAAGGGACCCTTAGTGCAATTAGTCTGGTCCGGGGGGCACCACCATAATGGTTCATCGAGCACGAGAAATGGTGCCGTTGCTAATGCCGAAACCGATTGGGTGAAGGGATCGATCATGGTCATCACGGCATGCTTCTCGTGGTCTGCTTTCTTCGTGTTGCAGGTAATTCACCTACTCGTTGGTGCTGCCTTTTTCATAGGTTTAACTCTTTAAATGGATGCTGCACGTGTTTGATTTATCTTCACAGGCTCACACTCTGAGGAGGTATTCAGCTCAACTGTCCCTCACTGCAATAATATGCTTCATCGGCACAGTGCAAGCAGCTATTCTTACACTGGTTATGGAGCGGCATTCCGGTGCATCTGCTTGGGCTTTGGGCTGGGACGATAAGCTCCTTACTGTTGTATATTCAGTAAGGAATTATATCTAAATTTTACTGTTGCAGGACACAAAGGAATATAACCAACAACACAGGCACGCACAAATAAGCAAAATTAATCTTTTCTCCACACTAACTTTTCATACCTTCTAGCTATCGATTGTCTATCATATGATAGATGATAACCAATCTAGCCAATTACCAGCTGCATGCATAGTTGAACAACTAGCCATGATTCATGACTAATCTTAAGCATCCAAGTAGACACATGATGGCTAGTATATGGTATATGACACCAACCATCATATTTTCCCCCATAATTTTTAAGGTTTTCTTGCTCTTTTGATATGGTGAGTGTGAATGTGCAGGGAACAGTGTGTTCGGGCGTGACCTACTACGTTCAGGGTTTGGTGATGAAGCAGAGGGGCCCAGTTTTCGCTACGGCTTTTAGCCCTCTGATGATGGTTACCCAGGCTGCACTGTCTTCTCCCATACTGCATGAAGCCATCTATTTGGGAGGGTATTTCTCAACCTTTTACAAGCACAAATACATGGATATGACTCATCCCATATTCATATGATTGATCATTTAATTTTCTTAAAGGTGTTGGATTAAGAATTCAAGTTTCCATTTAAGCTAAAAAAGATACAAAGATGATGAAGAGCTCAAATGTATGGTGCCTTTGCCACTAAGAAAAAGTTTTACAGGTGGAAGGAATCTGCGGTTGGCCAACACCTTGGTGTGGCCTGACCTTTAGGTGTATAAGTTTATACATACTAACGGGCCAGCCCAACTCAATTAGGCCCACAAGCCAGGTTGGTCGATCTGTTGTCCCGTACTAGTCTCTGTGTGTATGTCTGTGTACGCACTTGCTCTTGCCCAAAGTACCACTTGGCTGGCCCTCTAAAATATTCTGGGAAGATGATCGTCCATTTTGGTAGTTGTTTTTGAAACTTTATTTTCATTTCTAATCAAAACCAAAACCATCTCTTCACCCACGCTAAGTGGGCAGCTAATAAGTTCTATAATCCATGGTAAAAGTTCCAAGTGATGCAACTCTCCTCCTTTCTCGGTGGGGGAACTGTCATCTTCTGCAACTTTTAGTTCATTTCATCACACGTTAATTCTTTTGAAGCTCTTTGAAATTGCACCAAGTGAGGAAGGCCTTAAGTTTGAACAGTTAGATGGAAGTATGAGCTGAAAAATATGTTGTTTCTACATATTTTGAAATCCTTCATTACTGTTATTCCACTACAATCGCTTCATTAAAGACAAAGAACTTTATAAATCATGTTTTTTTGCTTCCACTTGTGGTATCCACCTAATTGGTTGGATAGTCAATATTGGGTGCAATAGGTTAACCTCAAACCGCACCCGATTACTCACATGACCGGACCGACCCACTTACCCTGCTTTCTGCTAAGGAAGTTCAGAATAGAAATCCATTTTAGCAAAAGTATTATTAAATCAATCATGATTTGACATGGAAGTCAAGCCCATCATGGTAAGGGAACAGTGTTTTTGAAGGTATCATTCCTAACCATTCCCAATTGCTTTGTAGCGATTAAATGAGGTGTTTTTTTCCAGGGTGATTGGTGGAGTTACCATCGTTGTAGGGCTATATGCTGTATTATGGGGCAAAAGCATGGACTATGTCCCTCCCTTGCCATTGCCAGCTGACCTTGAAGCAGAAGTTGCTTCAGCCAAGGCTCAAGATTTAATGATTGCAGGAGACCAGGGACTTCTAATTGAGGTTCAACAACCACCAGAGGCTACTAGAAAAGCAGAAAACCCTTCTTCGCGGGTTTGGTTGAATTCATAAATCAAAGCAGGCAGACGCACTTGGATATCTCAGACCCTCATCTACGTCATTGCACATATGATTCTACCCTTTTCTCTGCTGGTGTTCTCCTAAATCTTCCTGTCAACCTCTAGCCTTTTGGTGGTGCATATATTCACCAAGCATATAAGTAAATAAGATATAGATATATGTTGTATATATTGTGGATCTGAGGGTTCGTGCTGATATATGCAATAGTTGGGGAGTGTGATAAAGACGTACTAAAGGCGATGATACTGCAATATTCAAGAAATAACGGCGAACCTCAGCCAGGAATTTCTCATGATGCCTTTCCAAGATAATCAACCGGCGCATCTGTACAACTTTTATGAAATCAGAGCTAACTGTTTAGTCTCTACATGTATAATTGTGTCTGCTGAAAGCCAACTGTGGGGGTGCGACCTAAAGACTCTTAAGTTCGTCTTTATTCCATGTATAGTGTGTACTCCTCCACTTGCTAATAATTATGTAAATTACAGTTCTCTCTCTCTCTCTCTCCCTCCGTCTCTCTCACACGCATACATCCATTATCGTGTTTACAGCACCATTTTTTTCTTTTTATTACGAACAATTTCATCTCAATAGTACCATGATGAATGAATACATTCATCAATGCTTGAGCAGTGTTAGCCTACTCCAAAGAGTCTTTGGCTACTAGTGAACAGTTAAGGGTTCGATTCCTATGAGAGGCGACTCCAATACAAGCCTATAGCTTGTTAAAATATAATAGGGTTGGGCCACGAGGACCCATAAGTTTGTATTTGAAATCAGGTTCCACTGGACCCCGACTAATTAGGCTAGGGTTACGAGGGTCATCGGGCACCATAGTTACTTGGGCCATAAGGCTCACCAAGGCATAGCCTTTGTTTGGTAGCTTTGTTCTTCGTATACTCAATAAATTAAATCCTTTGTGTATGCTTTGTATATTTGTTCATTCAATAAAAGAGATAAAGGAAACTTATATATTTCTTTACATGGTATCAGAGCATATATATATATACATATGTGATTGTGAATGTAGTGGTGATGAATGCGGTGGTGATGGTGAGGTCAACTGGCGATGACACGTTAGTGTTGTTGGTACCATAGGACAACCGGTGGTGGTTGGCATGTGTTGGTGTTCTGCATAAAGAGAGAGACGAGGTGGTCACCTTGCTTGGTAGCTCTCTTTTAGAGAACTTGGCCGATGATGGTGTGCCCAGCAGTAGGCCATTAGAGCTCTAACTTCGTCTAGAGAGAGAAGAAATAGCGAGGAAGAAGGAAAAACCTGTCGACAGTCATGTGGCTTTAGCGGGCTTGTGGTAGGGATAGTAAGTGGAAAGGTTGGCGGTTGGGGGGTGCAAGGGCGACGATGAAGGGGTAGCGGTGGCGGAGGTGGTGATCAATGATTTCAAGCTTTGGAGGGCAATCTTTTCCTATGGTTGGCAGTGAACTGGGTTTTCTATAGTAGTTGGGGAAGGAGAAGATGATATCTCCTTATGGCGGAAAGAGGAGGAGATAAAGGTTTCTATAAGTTGTTGAGGGTGATGGAGGCGCGGATGAGTAGTGAAGGTAGTTTTGGTGGTGATTGGGATGGGGTGCCGAGAGGGAGAAGGGCGATGGAGGAGCTCAGTTGATGGCTTCGAGTAGAACGGAGATGATGAGGTTCGTGATGCGTCGATGCAATGGAAAGAGAGGTTGCAGTGTGTGGTGTTTTGTAAGCATAAATATAGGCTTTTATACTCATATGCAATAGGGTCTTGAATCTTGTCTTAGATCCAGATCTGTTATATATTAAATATGAGATTCTTGTTGACCCAAATTCAGACCCATCCATTTGATCCGATTTGAACATGTGTGGTATTTAGATTCGAGTCCATCGAGGTGTGCTCTTTTCAACTTGTTTATTTTTAATATTTATTGGATCAATTGTTTGGTATCTCATTTATAAAAAAATTTGTTTATTGACATGTTTAGAGAAAAATGTGTTGCAACATTTGAATGATTTCAAACTTGACTATTGATTAGATCGAAAATGTATTTGTTGGAATATAATAAGTTATATCTTCCTATATAATTAAGATCCATGTTATTAGCCTTTTATTGAAAACCTTTATCATTAATATACTTCATGTTGGTGGCCTTTTGTTGGAAATTAATTGATATTTGAAGATGCACTTATTGTTATTTGGGGATTTGTGATCTTGATAACTTTAAAGTTGTTTTTTCATGATATTATGATCTCTATTTGTTGGTCTTTTGTTGAAAATCTTTATGATTAAGATGCTCCATGTTATTGGCCTTTTGGTTGAACAATAATTAATATTAAAAAAACACTTATAGTTATCTTGATTATCTTGTATTTGATAAAATTGTTTTAAGAGAGTTACAAGACAAACCATGTGACATTTTTTTAAAAACCTTAAGTTGATCTATTTGACTTGTTTTGACCGTCTAATTAGATTGTCCTATTTTTTGAACCATAAAATTACTTTTTAGTTCAAAGGATATTTAAGGATTTTGGGAATTATAGGTATAAAGGTTTTGAACTTGCCTTAAAAAGTTTGTTTGAGTTTGAGTTTGTCATTAAAACTCAGGTTTGAGCTTAGTCTTAAAACTTGTTTGACTTGGCTTGTTTTGAATTTAACCTTAAAAAGTTTGTTTGACTTATAATTTTGAGCTTTGCTTTAAAAAGTTTATTTGTGTTCGAGTTTATCCTTAAAACTCGGGTTTGTACTTAACCTTAAAGCTTGTTTGATATATCAAGGTTATTTTATAATATCATAAGCTTGTGGTAATTTATAAACTTATTTATTATATTTGACGATACTACTTAGATGACCAATGTTTTTCATTAAAGAACTACTTTGAAAACATAGTTTTTAAGTTATTGTTATTCTAATTATGAGATCTTAATATTTTCATTGAAGTTTTATTTATGTTGGAGGTATTAAAAAGATATGGTGGTATTATTGCAAAAATGGTGAACTTGATGTAAACAAGTGAAGTTATAGATCCCACATGATTCTATAAAGTTGACACTCTTAGATTCATATTTTTTTGTTAGACAAACTTTCGTTACACTCGTAATTTTGAAGAGGGTGTTAAAATATAATATGGTTAGGCCAACAAGACCCATAAATTTGTATTTAAAATCAGGTTTCAATAAACCCAATCCACTTGACACTTGAGCCACTTCCAATAGGACCACTAGCGGGCCAACGGCTAGTAAAATAATCATTGGGCTTGGGCCTTCACCAACCAGCACCACAACTGGTGGCATTTACTCTTCTCTCTATAAATACTCAATAAACAATTAAGCTCTTTGTAGCTACTTCATATTTTTGTAGCTACTTCCTATGTTTGTTCATTCAATAAAGGAGATAGAGAAAACTTACCTCTTTCTTTACAAGCTCACGTTCTTGTGGCGAGGGCTCTCAACTCACGATCTTGTGATAGGTTGTCCCAACCATTTAAAAGGTAGTTTCTCTATATTGTAAGTAAAAGAAAAAGAACCAATAATTAGTAGAAAGAACGTGACTAGTGCAATAGATAGTTTGAAAACATTAGTTTACAAAATCTATTTTTATCATTGAGAAATAAAAAATAGTGAAAATATAACAAATGCATTAAGATTTTAGCGAAGTAGTTTTAGATTAATGTCATACATGTCGGTTGATACAAGTGTTGGGCATACATCCGCTCAATTTCTCTTAAAAACGCATGAGAGGCATTTGAAATATATGGATGAAGTTCAGCATATTGATCTGACTAATACTGAACAACGTGCATATGTATGCTTGTTTGTGTATGTATGGATCCTAGCCAGATCCGGCAACTTATATTCCATGTAAATTAAGATATGAATCATATCCAGCACCACAGTCGTCATCGATCAGTCTATATACAATGATAGCGTTGCATCATCAAGCACTAGATGAATTTCGTGCATGTCATTCATATCACTTAGTAGCATGCCGACGAAGATTCCATATGCATTATTTTAGAATCATATCTTACAGAGACGGAACTTGTGAGAGATGCTCAGGTGGGTGGGAAAGTGAAGTACCACGAATCTTCGACGGTGATATTTATCATGTTTCCAAAGGAAATTGTTGGCTATCCTTTCGAATCTGCTGTATTATTTTGCACTCTTTTCTCGGCCACGATGGGAGGCCGAAGCCCCAAAAACACGCGTGCATCCCCCAGGAGTTAGAACTCGCCACCTGCGAGTGGATAACAGAGAGTTTGGTCAGAGAGCTAACGCTCGGGGTGCATTATTTTGCACTCTATTATTGTTGTATAGCGTAGCTTACATATATGCCTGTTTTCATATGAAGAAATGGAGTTTCCTTAGATTTGTTGGCGACATTGACAGTAGAAAAGATTTATTACGATTGTGAAAGAACATATATATATATATATATATATATATATATATATATATATATATATATATATATATATATATATATGTTCTTGTAGCACAGCCATGAAATGCTTACACTTTTTCTTAGAACATCATGAATGCATGTACCTTAAATATAAGCATATCCTATATATTTAATATTCCTTAAGGAAGAGAAAATAAAATAAAATTAGTAAAATAAGAGTCAAATTGATCCTATCCAAATGACACCTCCCCTTGTTCCCAGTTAGAAACCTTTCTAGCAGCAAGTGTTTCCCCTCACCCTCCCGCCGCTCATGCATTAGTTTGGATTGAGAGACAAAATGAAGAGTACGACGATGAATTCTTATGAATTAACTTGAGAATGAGAACTTTGGATGCTAGGGATTTTCAGGAGTTCACTTCCATCTTACATGAACCAACACATCGCTTCAATCCGATTCTTCTCTAAATATTGATGCTTAGTTTTTCTATGCTTTTCTCCAAACAGGCGATTCGAACTTCCGCTGGAGATGATGAGAAATCTAAACCACCGGAATCGAAAGATTGGGTGACTAACATAAGAATTCGAGTTGGAAGATAACTAGAATTTTCTTTCTGTCAAATTCACTCCAATTCACATGCACCCTCATTGAAAAGCTTTTTAATTCGCACAAAGTAATAGTTCTATATTGCAGGCGCACTAAGCGCAATATCAGGAGTACCCTAAAGTTGTGCTAGTATTATCACCTTCCACTAGTTAGATGCCCATTCTGTTGTACTTACAATGGGCTGTGGGTTGCTGCATCATTTTTTGTGCGATCTTAAATAATAAAATAATGCCTTAATTAATTAAACATAATACAGTTGCTATTTGAGAACGTCATTCTGCTCTCCAATTTTAGTTTATGAATTTTTTAATCTTTCATAGTTTTCTCAAACGGTGTTCTTGTTTTAGTCCATAATGAAGAAGATTTCCTCTCGAAGATCTAGAGTTCGACGTCTTTAGGGTGGGGCCAATAGCCTATGATTATAGCCATGGGCTTTATAATAGTCCACGTTTATATGTGTCTCATATAGCCCATCATTCAACAACGAGCTAGACTATTTTTCCAATATTTTGAGTGGGGCAACCCTCATAGATCCTACACTGAATATATCTTTCTTGGAATATGTTCTTGTGATCTATTTTAGCATAGGAATGGAATAACATTTACTCATTTGTGACATTGGTGTGATGAAACGTTCAAAAAAAGGCCAGAAAAAGCAGACTGACTGTAGTGAACTTGCTGATTAACGTGTCAATGGATAGATGCACATATTGAATAAAGTTTTCTAGATGAAAAAATAGAGTAATGTGATCCCAAGAATCAAACTTCAAAGTTTGTACGCACACGCAACATACATGCATCTTTAGTAGATATGAGCCTTATATTGAACGTGAAAGTTCACTTTTCGAATGGAAGCTTAAGATAAGAATTCACTCTTTTTTTAGAGCAACACAGGAAAGAAAGCGATTGTAAGTTATGATGCACCCAATATATATATAATGCATCTTAGATATATAAGTCAAAAAGTTACCGGTAATAAAGCGTATCCGAGATAACAAAGTAAAATAATAATATTCGCTTTTTTCTCTTGAATTTATTATTAACCAAGTATCATTGTTCTTTAGTTAAGTGCGGGAGCCACGGCTCTCGCAGCTAGAGGGGCGACTCAAAAGAACTTTCAAGTTGAGGTCAACAGTTCCACATCCTGAGGTGCGTACATCTGGTAGGGGATCTACCTAACCCCATTTTTACCAAAAAAAAATAATTCTGGTGAAGCATTTATTACACATAAATAATGATGGATGCTCTAAATTGTTTAATTTCAAGTAATGCATATTGCATTGAAAGGAAAATACTGAGAAGTGTGAATAGATGGATACTATTTGAAGGCAAGTTTGCTCTATTGTCACGCGGGAGAGAGAGAGAGAGAGAGAGAGAGAGAGAGAGAGAGAGAGAGAGAGAGAGAGAGAGAGAGAGCAATACCTCCATATCTGGCTTTCTATGTTGAATGCCTACCAACAACATGAGAATCACATTTCCCAAATCAAAAGGTGTGAAATGATTTCAGGAGAAAGCAAATCTCTTTCTTGTGAGAATCCATTTTTAATGGCAAAGTAGCAGTGCTGTCGAGGGGCGACTTTCCTTAAACATATATGAAGATACAGAGGGATTTATCTTTTGTTTTTGAATAAGAATCTAGTACCAAACAATTGTAAGATGCTTTCCAACTTAAGAATGCTTCCCCATTCTTGCATGAGGTGAAATTTATTATTTTACTCTGATTTTCTTATTCGTATATATATATTAGCATCAGAATTCATAAATTCCGCACATTTTGTTAATGTAGCCTTACTTAGATTTCTTACACTGTGTACTAATGTTGAAATAAGAAGCTCGAAACAAAGCCGTTAAACCTAAAGGGCATTCTAAGTCCTACAGGTTATGTTAGGAAAACAATAAACCCTATTTTAGTGAAGGATATACAGACTTTTCCCTTGTGGTGTTCAAGTTTTATTTAATGTTATAGGACTTAGTTAGCATAGGCGCTGAGACAATCATATTGTAATATGATAGATTGTATATAGTTTGACCTTTTTGGTTGATGAATATAGAATTTAGTTGTTCATAAACTCCATTACTTATTAATAAATATGAAAAATTTAGATTTTAGTTATAGTAAGTTTGTTATTTAGTTATTTGAAAAATGTTGACTTTAAACTTTTCATTCACCTCACTTTTTCGGATCGGGAACAACATCGAATGGGTCAAAGAAATATGGACCGTCTCGCACGACCTGTGGCTCGGGATGTGACATTCCTAAATAGCCGATATTTCATTTTTAAGGAAAGTGTCCTGCAAAATTTTCTGGTTAGACTAGCACTAAGACTTGAGATTTTCAGATACATCAAGCTAGGAATATTCAAGATTATGTCACAAGGACACTTCACCAGTTCAAAACTCTCGATATAGTGTGATACACAGAAAAGTATTTTAAATATTTGTAAGCTAATGTTTTACTCAAAGATGGTTTAGTTCCATGTCAAGAAACTCATGGAATAATAAGCAATCGATACTTTATTGCATAATAACCTTTGAAATTACTGATTAGTCAGCGGCAGCTCAAGAAGTTGCATCTACCGGAACCCTCAAGCGAACCAATGTAAGCTACAACATCATTAGTAATCCGTAACCCTCAGCATGATCATTCGGGTTCTTTTTCTCATTTTCAAATCTTTTTTGATGGATTTTTATTCTTCTAACCAGGTTCAGGCTGATTTGATTTAATTCAATTTGGCATTCAATCCCAAAAGCGATTCCAATGTCATTGTTAGTAAAAATTTAATTGTCATTAATTAGTCAAAGCACAAGGGCAACCTTCCTAAATTAATCTTTGCTTTGCTTTCCCTTTTTGAAAAGGTCTCAATAAAAGCCATGTTTGCCACCATCCTGGTTTAACACTTTATACAGCATTGTGCTCTCAATCATGTTGCTTTTGTGTCATCGTGTCCATTTTCATCATCATGTGTTCCATCGAGCCTGATGGGATCCTTTATACTGTATATTTATTGTTCTGGATTCACTATTGCTATAGTAGTATACATGAAACCGTGTTAATTATTGACCCGCGGCCGGGTACGTTGAGTAGTGGAGTTGCCGTATTGCTATAGTGTGACACTTTTCACTTGAATTACGAATCTTAAAGGCCTTAAATACCATTATATAAGCGCATGGTTATGCTTCATTCTTGACTGTAAGCTGAAACATTTCAGGTTTTGGCTCATCAATCCATCAGCCTGCAGTAATGGAGGGAGGAAAAGCATGGAAGAAGCTTCTCTCTGGAACACTAACTGCATCAATGCCATATTTAGGCATGACTGCTTTGCAGATAGGCTACGCAGGGATGAACATCATCTCCGTTGTTTCCTTGAATCATGGCCTCACTAATTACACATTGGTGGTTTATAGGCACGCTGTTGCGACCCTAGTCATGGCCCCTTTTGCTATCATTTACGAAAGGTATAAACTATTGCCTGAGTTCTCAGTGCATGCATGCTTCGGTGGTAGAAGTATGGGTTACTGGGATCGTCGGAATTATACAATCTAACTGGAACTGTAGGAATTTATTCCCCGCCAACAGTCGGAAGTTGGTTGGCATCATGATAGTTTACATGTCTCGCTTCAATTTAAATAGATGCACCACTGCAACATGGACCTGTGGATGCAGGGATGGTTTGAAACCATGACGGTAAATCTAACAAGTGTTAGATCCAACCACAATATTGTGTTTCTATTGTTTGATTAGTATGCTAATTGAACGTTTAATCATGTATAACACACTGTATATAGGAAAATTAAGTTGTTATGATAATAAATGACGGGCCCACAATTTATGGAGAAAAGGGTGTTTTAGGAGGATCATGAATAATCATGTTTTCACAAAATTTAACTTTTAAGTGCAGTAAATAATTTGGATGTAAACAAAGGATGCACACCATTATATGAGAGAGAGAGAGAGAGCAATATGCATGTGGGTGGCTCATTTAACTGTGAATACTCACATATGACAAACATGAAGATCCCCTAATGACTGACGTCGTTTGCAACTTAATTTTACAGGAAAGTGAGACCCAAGATCACCTTGACCGTCTTTTTGCAGATGTTCCTGCTTGGACTCCTAGGGTATCCAGAACCCTAAATATATCTTTCTATCAGAACAGTTTGAGAAATTATTGCTCAGTATCCCTCTTGGTTTGTTTATAGGCCAGTGATAGACCAGAATCTGTACTACGCTGGAATGAAATATACTTCGACTACCTTCACATCTGCAATATGCAACGTCACGCCTGCCATGGCTTTCCTGATGGCCTACTTATGCAGGTGACCTTCTGATCATTCAATTCATGATCTTATGAACGCTAGAAATCTAACAAACTTCTAAAAACCTAATATATGCACGTAGGATGGAGAAAGTGAATATCAAGAAATTGAGGAGCCAAGCCAAGATTTTGGGCACAGTGGTGACAGTGGCAGGAGCCATGATCATGACTCTGTACAAAGGGCCCCTTGTAGACATGGGCCTCTCAGGGAAGCACCATGCTGGGGGCAAAGATAGTGCAGAATCGGACTCCGGCACCGATTATGTTAAGGGATCAATCATGCTCATTGTTTCCTGCGTTGCTTGGGCTGCTTTCTTCTTGTTACAGGTATCTGCAACATGTAAATTTCAGTCTATTTTGCTTGTTTGATTTCATCGGTGTACAGAAAATTATTTTGAGTTTGCAGACAAACATGAGAATAACACTTTGCATCTGTTTGACTATCAGGCTATTTGTAGCAGGAGGTACCCAGCTCAGTTATCTCTCACCACAATAATATGCTTCATCGGCACAATACAGGCCACTGTTGTGGCACTGGTAATGGAACGCAAAGCTCGTTCATCTGTTTGGGCGTTGGGCTGGGACAATAGGCTCGTCACGGTTATCTACTCGGTATGAACCGATCTACAACATAAACCTTGTTCTTGCAAATTATTGAAGATATGGTTCATGGAGAAAATTCCAATAACATATTCTCATATATAATAATAAATTAAGCAAACAAGGACAATACCACAGTGCGAGGGCATTGGGGCTCAAACATCAGGTTGTAGTTGGTAGGACTCCATTCCAAACCCGTGTTGCCAATTAATATAGAGAAGAATATACATAAACATATGGTTGTATTCAGCATTAATATCATGAAAAGAGCACGGGATTGCCCAAGTGATTCGAATATGAGCTTTTAAAACTATAGGAGATGGTATCTGAACATAAATATGATATGTTTTCTTTTGTTAGAGGAAGAGAGTAAGTGAATATGCATGCTGTACTTTCAGAATATGAGCTTTCATAGTTTTGAGGTGTTTCTTGATATGGTGGGTGTGCATATGACGCATGCAGGGCACAGTGTGCTCGGGATTATCGTACTACATACAGGGTTTGGTGATGGATCAGAGGGGGCCGGTGTTTGCTACTGCTTTTAGCCCTCTCAGCATGGTCTTCCAAGTGATCATGTCTTCACCCATATTGCACGAGGCAATCTACTTGGGAGGGTATGCATCATATAACTTTTATTAATTAATTTGAAAGTTTGGTATCTGACTCATAAAATCAATGATTAAGGGTCTTCCCTCTACTGGTAGTGGATCTATATGTAGAATCGTTATTTTGGTGATGTGGCCATCAGGCAATAAAAAGTTGTACTGAAAAGGTGCTAGTACAAACAATATAAGCTAATCTGTGTGCGCCACATATACACATAAAGAGTCTTGGATAGTTTTATACCGTCGTAATATATATGTGTGTGCGTGTGCGTGTGCGTGTGTTTCATACCATCGTAATACTGTGCTATTATAACATGTGTATTTGTACCTATATTGAGTTTCTTTTTACTTCTTTAAGAGAAAGTTATGATTAAGATACGTACTTCAATAATTCTATGCGTTGTATCGTTAGGCATATGGATAAGGGTTTCTTATGGATACTTTGAGAACTGGTGTTGTCTTCTAAATGATTTCAAACCACTTGAGAAGCAAACTTAGGGTGTTCGCTCAGTTCGTCTCCTTTTACCCTGCTTTAAAGCATTACCTTTAAGCAGGAAAGATGGATTAGTACGTTCTTCTTTTTGCTCATGTAGTGACAAGTTTTTATATATTTTAGACATACAAAGATCATACGATGGCCTTCTAGTCCTCTGCTACTCACTGTAGTGGTCCTATGAAAAACGAGTTCCAAGATCAAAACCAAAAGTTCAGTCCTTAACTAATAGTAAGGTTGTCTCTACTTTATCTTTCGGACGGTGTCATAATGAGTTCCATTCCACAGTTTCGGTAACATTACTTTAAACGTTGGTATCTTGGTATACATACTCTAATTTCTTGAACTATATACGTGGTTTTTACTGCACCAAATCTGCAATTCATGAACTTTGTCATGTAACATGTGGTCAAATTGTCAAAGAACCGACCGTTGTTTTATGACTTCGTGAGTGTCGATTCTAAAATAATACCAAGGCTTGCTGTATGCATCTTCATTCTTGAGCTTTTCTTCTCAATTTTACAGGGTTATTGGTGGAGTCGTCATTGTTGCTGGTCTTTACTTTGTGTTGTGGGGCAAGAACTTGGACCATTTGACTTCCCCACCATCACCAGCCGAGTCAGCGGAAGTAGTGGGAGCAATAGATGCTCACAAAGCGATCAGAAAAGATCAACAAGATGGTTTAGTCGAGTTGGGTCTGCCACATTGTTCATGCAAGACTGCTCAGTGTGATTCTTCAACAGTGTGATCCTTGTCAATTTTGTTGTTCCTGATGTGTGCCTGCGTGCACGAGTGCTTTAATCCATGCCCCCCTCATTATCAGTCCTTGCTGATTATCATGGGTATATCTAATCTTTG
This sequence comes from Brasenia schreberi, assembly GCA_036023115.1. Classification (NCBI taxonomy): domain Eukaryota; kingdom Viridiplantae; phylum Streptophyta; class Magnoliopsida; order Nymphaeales; family Cabombaceae; genus Brasenia; species Brasenia schreberi. The sequence goes on along the minus strand of JAYKKT010000075.1, from coordinate 3,417,253 downwards.
TATACGCGTGGCCCTATGACTATTACATTTTTATTTGAGTAATATTTGACAACATTGCTGCCGCGCATGAAGTATATGGTGTGTATCTCAGTAAACAGAGATTTTGTCCCATCTACCAAATTGAAGCATATGGTGGCGTTGAGAGAGAGAGAGAGGGTGCAGGGTCTATTCTAGCCCAGTTTTGTGTTAAATTTCAAAAATATAAATGACTGAACAAGGTTTTGCACTTTGTGTTAAGTTTCAGTCACAAAAACATGCAAAGGTTTCAAAATTAAGTGTGGATGATGTCATTCAGAACAGAAATTTAAGTGTCTAACATCAATGAAAAGATAACCCTCGGATGCATTATTACATTAAAAGGTGGAAAGCGAAGGGCATGTTGATGATTTGATTGCTTTTCTTCTTGCTGGTGAATGGAAGATGTATAAGCATCAACTTTACAGCTCTCTCTGTCTCTCTCTCTCTCTCTCTATATATATATATATATATATGTGTGTGTGTGTGTGTGTGTGTGTGTGTGTGTGTGTGAATTTCACTCATTATATAAAACTTGTGGCTCTAGCTTACGTTTGGGCAGCTTAATGGGGTCACACTGTCCCTGAACATGAATTTGTTCAAAGCACCCTTAGTACTTTCCAACCCAACAAGAAAAAAAACATTAAGGCGTCCAACCACGGGTCTTTCGGCTAGGGAGACAACTCGAATGACCTTCTGTAGAAAGAAGTCCGAATTCAATACCCAGGGTGCATCATCTTCCAACAGCTTAACATGAAAATAGAAATAAAAAAGATGATATATACCATAGTTGACATGTTTATTTCTTGTGGAAAACTTGGGGCAGTATAAAACTATTGCTGAATAGTACTAAGAGTGTCCATTTTGGATAAAAGGAGTCATATAAAATATCATGGATCCCAGTTCAGAATGCAATTGGACGGTTGAGATCTTGTCTAGGATCATCTGACATGACAGGATTCTTGATCTATTTTGTAGGGTTTGGATTTGTTTTTCTGGACTGGTAAGAACGGACTGAGGTAGACCCTTGCTAGATGCACCCTTCCTAGGTGAGCCCTGCTGCATTAATAAGTGGATTGTGTCCCTCTGGACAAGATTCCATCATTTTCATGATGAATGACATTGAAGGTGTTGCCCTTTATTTTTTGCCTGAGGACCTTAGATCTTATCCTTTCTTAGGTCATGTATATAATCGTAAAATCTTATAGCCATACACTTGATCAAACCTACAAAGTTAGGTACATAAAAGTCTTGGATGAATCTAGACGTGGCCAGTAAATCAGAATCGACGGTTTCAAACTGTCAGTCTTTGTTTTCTTTAAATGAGTAAACATAAATGAACCAGTAGTAGGCCGGTTTCAGTTTACAACCATCGGTCCCAACTGTGGTTCTGGTTTGAGTCCTAAACTACTTGAGACTGGAAAAAATTAGTAAAAGTCTTGAAATATAAAAAATATGAAGCCCACAGTTTGGATCCAACAGTTCTGGGTTTTGCCCGGTTTCCAAACCAGGTTGGTTCAACTGGCTCCAGTTCCAGACAGTTCCGGTTGGTAAGAGACACCTTAGCCTTGTCAGTCCCTGCATCCCAGTTTCCAAGTTTAATATGCCTCACGGTTAACAAGAAATGAACTTTAAGTGGAGCCAATATGTTTTTATTTTTGGTGCCTAGGTTGTCCACTTTACTACGTTCTCTGTGAAACTGATTGTACTTCACTATATCGTAATACATAGACAATGTAAAGCACCCACTTCCCAATCACAATAGGATTGGCTTAGGAAGAGGATTAAAAATGGACAATTTTTTTATTTATACTCCATTTGTAGCTAACAACGAGCGTAAAACGAAGAGATTAAACCCATAAAGAATTACAAAATCACAAGGCAAGATTTTGATGGTTCAGGGTGACGGATTCTTCTGAGTTTTTCCTCCATGGCTGTCGCAGAAAGATTTTCAGTATTGATTATCAGAGTAGTCCCAAGAAAATAAATAGGTATAAGAATACCCTAGACATGGCCGGTAAGGAACCTGCCAGCCGGTTCCAACTGCGCTGGGAACCGGTTAGAACCAGTGAACCTGAACGGGAGCCACCCATTTGGGTTGCGATTCCACGTCTCATAGAACTGGAACCGGCTCAAAAACTTGTTACTTTTTTATATTTCTTTCTCTAAAATTTAATGTTTTAAATGTTTTTGCCAGTTCCATGCAATTTAGGACTCAAACTAGAACCTTCCCGTAACCGGTTGTTCTGGAACTGCATCCGAACCTGGTTTCCGGTTTGAGAGTGACCAGAACCGGCGGTTTAGAACCAGAGATTCCAGTTTACCGGCCATGTCCCCTAAAGTGCATGAAGAATAACAAATATGTCGGAAAATTTAACGATGGAAGTTAGGAGACGTGCCTTTGAGCTAGTGTATCTTTATCTTTTATGAGCCAAACTTTGCATCTTTTTCATTAACTCCATCTCCCTTCTTTGATGCGAGGAAGAGTTAGGTGCATAATGAACCCTATAAACAACCACTCAAGAGGAGGACCAAGCCCTCTCATTCTTTATGAGTCAGTGTGATCTACAGACCTTTTTGGGGGTTTAAACCGCCGATATCCGGAGGTCCACAAGGATTCCAATTAATCCGGTTTGAGCTAGGTTGGCTTACCATGGGGGTAAATCTACCCCACGGCTGGTTTTCTCTGTTCGCAAGACTCAAACTCGAGACCTTGCTTAAGGGGAACAATTGTCGAACCACTTGCACTGGCACCTTTATTCTCAACTATAGACCATTATCACGAGCCCAGCAGTTATGTTGTTTTATGTTCTTGAGTCTTCCTGTTTTAATTTCTGGCTCTTCTCCAGTTGTATGAGCGAGCTACTTGTATATATGTGCATCAATTGGCTGTTACACACCTTGATAAGGTTTTCTCATCACTTCGAATCGCCAATTACAAGACCTGCACTTGGTCCCAAACTACCAAATTTAGTTATATTTAAATTAGTACATGATCAAAGCTTTCTCTGCTTCTTTATCATTTAAATGAGATGCTTACTGCTCATTCATACATGTGTTCTCTCACAAAAGAAGCAGTCCGAGCTAATGGTGTGCAGATGCATTATGAACCAACTCAATGGCAGTGGCCGCCTCACCTGAAATCAGAGAGAGAGAGAGCAAACAAGAAGTAATCTAGAGACTTGCATTTGGTGCCAGACCACGATCTCTCAGATCACCTGATATTCCCTGACTCGGCAAAGTGGATATTCCAAGTAATTCCCAAGCCCTGTAACTACAAGTTAGTAGAGTGTTTTAACATATTCTGTTTTTTCTTACCTAGATTTTCAACTTTGATGGGTAATAAACCTTGCCTTTGATCAAGGGAACAGATGGTTATAGGGCCAAATCAACAGATGCCTCTTGTGATGGACGAAAGAGATGCCTCCCCAGAGGAACAGACGATACATTAAAATTTTGAGTCTTGGACTTGTGTTGGAAACAACTGACTCAACCCGAAAAGTTTCTGGCTCGACAAGGACACAAAAACTGTTGGTCACGGAGGCATAAACAGATAGCCTCCAACTGTACCGAAAGAGAAACTTTATTTTGTAGTTATTTCTTGCAATATTTTGAAGGAAAGCATATAAAAAATAGGAGTTATTATGACGTGAAAGAGAGATTGTGAGGTCATTTTTTATTGTAAGCCTTCTTGCCTTGTTCGTGAATTAGGCATCTTTAGCTAAACCACTTAAATCCTTGTAATTTTCCTTCTCTTTCCTTGTGTTTTCTTTCGATAATTTAGTGATGCATTGCTTCATACCGCAGGGTGATGCCTACCTCTGCTGCTGTAAATCACTGCTGTTGAAGTTGAATGATCTTTTACGCCTCTCTCTCTCTCTATGTATATATATATATATACACATTTTCATGCAATCAACAGATGACACTAATTCATTATAGAAGAGTAAACATTTTCATGCAATCAACAGACGACACTAAATCATAAACTGCTGTTTTCTTGCTGCATCGCTTCGATCATACCCCAAAATCCAAATGTCTTATTACAAAACACAACTCGTTCCTCGACATGCATGAAATTATTTCTGACCCCATTTTATGTAAAACATCAGCGATCGTTATCAGACCATTGTTATAATTCTTTGACGACTGGCAGCTCCAACTAACAGACTTCCATCTACCACCTTATTACTTTGTCACACCTAACACAATGACACTCCAAACGTTCCATCCACGAAACTATAAAAGAAAAGGAGAAACTATAAAAGTAATTGGTCCACTGAGACTCGTGATGTTGATATACTACCTCAAGGGTGCTTCAAATGATATTTTGGAGTGTGTGGTGATCTTTGTAGACGAAGAGATCTTTCCTCGGACAGCAATTTTGCAAACCTGCAAGGATTTGAGCAGACAATTTACAAAGAATCTTAAGAAACCAAGGTGATATTTGTGCAAGCGAATATTTTACATAGGCTTGACGAGTAGGTCCTAGCCTTGGATTTTATGCAGACAAGGGTGCATACCTCTCAGGTGTGGTTCCCATGAGTAGCTTAACCCTAAGATCAATGCATGCGCACACACATACACGCTATAATATGTGTATGCTTGCTCATTCTTAGTCATGTTCAAAAGAAAAATACATATATGAATCAAGTACACTGCAAAGTACATGTAAAATCGTTGTTTTCCAGTTTTGAGTTCAACCATCCATCTCTTGACATGGATGAGGTTGAAATTTTCAAGTATATGGCAATTATATAATATGACAAGCATGTTAGACTTCTCTTTATAAATAAATAAATAAATAAATATATATATATATATATATATATATATATATGTATGTATCTATCTACATATATGTATATATATAAGCACACAACACACACACTTCTGATTTTTATTTACTGTATATATCAAATGCAGAATCAAATTTTACCCAAATTGACATGATCAATGATTTGTGCCAGCCTTCCTTACCTTATAAGGGCTTCTTCATTGGTGCCTTCGTCCACTGGTTCAAATCGACCTGTTTCCAAATTCACCCTAGAAACTGGTTTCTTCAGGAGTCGCTCTCCTGCCTTCACAAGATTGGAGAGATTTTCCTCAGTTGATATATCTGTGGAAGCTACAGCTCCAGTCAATGTGTCATCCTATATCATGTAAAGAAGCGGTCACTCAACACACATAAATACACACACATACATATGCATATATATATATATATATATGTGTGTGTGTGTGTGTGTGTGTGTGTGTGTGTATACATGTATATATAAGAGACAGAGAGGGAGGGGGAAGAATATGGTAAATGCACATAATTATCCAAGCTTAAATCCGTTTAAACATCTCCACTGACATGATCAACAGTAGATATCTGAATTTAAAAAACCAAAAATATTGTTATACTTTCTGAACTTCACACATGCATTAAATGTTTTTTAAATTCAAATCTCTAGTCTTGATCTCATCGATCAAACAATAGAGGTGCTTAAATGGATTTTAGCACAGAAGGGTGTGGGTGTGAGCATGGACTGGACTATGCTCTATCCCCCCCCCCCCCCTCTCTCTCTCTCTCTCTCTCTCTCTCTCTCTCTATATATATATATATATATATATATATATATATATATATATATATATATATATATATATATATATATATATACACACACAAATATTATATATATGTATTACGTATACACATATATATACACATGTGAGTGTCTGTTGTATTACATCATGAAACTTGCGAGGCAATGAGTCTTGCATCCTTTTTGCGAAGAATGACGGGATTAGGGTGATTTTAGCCAAAGGCATACCTAGGTATACAAATCCTGACCACTTGTCTAAGTGTACAACCCCTTGCTATAAATCTTGTACACATCTCAAGGAATATAGAGATATGTAGCCATGAGACTGCAGAGAAACATGGCCATCATGTAGCATGCATCACGGGTACTCACAAAGTAATGCACACAAGCATAAATACATACATATGTGTGTGTTTGCACACGTGTTTGTGTGTGTGAGAGAGAGAGAGATGTATGCACGTATTTGTATTCCGTTGGCTTCTCACCTGAATTCTTAGGTAGTTCTTTTCTGATCGAAGAGCTGTGAAAACTACAGAAACGTGGAGGTCAACCATATCTGCACTGGCTTGACTGAACACGTCAACAAGTGGAGTAAAGCCATCGTTATAAAACCAATTTACGACACCCCAGTTTTTTTGCCATCTTTGCGTCATACTTTTCTTCTATCCTGGATGAACCAGTACCCAAAGAGATGACTAGAAATCTGCCATAGTCCATTGGTTTGACTGGAAAGAAATCTGGGTTGCCACCGAAAATCTCCTTGGTAATATCTCCAATAGCCAACAATGTCTATCAGAAATTAAATTGAGAAATACAGTTTAAGTCATTTATATATCTTTGGATATTATTGTATATTGCTGGAATTGGAATTTACAGGATTGTTAGCTGCAACTCCGCCATCTGTAAGATTGTAGCGCTTGATATTACCCTCAGAGTCTTTTGTCTCAAAATAGTGAGCAGGGAGATATGTTGGTGCTGCAGATGTGCTGATGATTATATCAGAGAGCAGGGCATCCTTGGAGACGTTATTTTTGGCTTTTACCTGAGGAGGATGAATATAATTTAAATAGCTAGGATTGGGAAGAAGAAAAGAAGAACAATCATACACATCATAGGACAAGATTTTACGTTGTTCAAACAACGTAAAAATTTCTAACCTCCTACATCCACGTTCACCTCAAAGAATATTCTACTTTTATCAGATTCAAGATTACATGATGGAGTCAGATAAATATAATATAAATACTTAAGTATGTGCATACATACATACATATATGTATCTATGTGTGTATATATGTACGTACATATGCATGTTTGTATGTGTACGAATCTTGGAAAAGGAATCAAACTAATACTTTTGTTCTTTGACTTCCTTATGTTACGAACTCTTCTTAAGCTTTTGTTGTTTTTACTGGCCATCGCCTTTAGATTAGGAGGGCATACAGGTCAGATTATTGTAAGTAACCGAATATTCAATCTCCATTGGGCATCTTCATCACGTATGCTAAATGAGTGCTGGTAGTTTTTTCTGAACTCCCAAAAAGTGCGAATAATGAAACCATAAGCACTGCAGGAGCTTAATTCATGAAAACCAATGATCTCTCATACATGCAGGCACCCAGTGGCCATTAGAAATCCAATGAACTAATTAAACATAAATGGAACAAGATGAAAAGAAAGATTATGAAGCCCATCAGAGAGGGAATCGAAGAAATACCTCATATGTAGAGAAAACAACTGGCTGGAGCAGTTTGATGTCAAAAGTGGGAATGACTACGTTGGTTAATGTCTCATGCAGCTTCCTTTTCCCAAGTTTTTCCTTTATGATCCTATGCAAACACTTGCCACTATATTTAGGCCCTCTGAGTGCCCTACAAAACTTAATCAATGAAGCGAATGGACCACTGTATGATAAAAAAAACAAGAAGTAGCATTATTCTCTTAGCATAACACTGACAGTAAGTATGAGAAATTGAAAAGATAAAGTAGTCTCAACGATAACCTTGGCTGAGGGAAGATTTTAGGACAGTTTTCAAGATAGAAGGGCACGATATCTTTAGCAGTAAAGAGTGGGCGCTTCCTTTCATCTGGTTCCGTTAACATGGCTGTTACTAAACCTCCTGTACTTGTTCCTGCAATAACGTCAAAGTAATCTGCTAGTCTTACATCTGGTCCATCCAAATCCTGCAGAGGCTAAGACAAGATGTTATTCAAACCAAGTGGTAAGATCACAAAAATATAACCGAGACTTATGTCCAGGATTAGCGCCAAGCTACACATTTCATGAACCAGAAACGAATATTTAAGGGAATAATCATGATTTAATGTTGTTGGTGCTCTTCCATTCCTGAGCTTAAAAGAGCCTGATTCTTTTGTTTTCCCTTTTTCCTTTGCAATCACATGAAGAGATATAAGGTAGCTAGATTTCTAGTAATCATAATTTAAATAGTACAACTCCATAGTTGCTGGTCTCAAGCCAGGATGAGAACAGAGGAGGGTTGTGTAATTAGGTACCCCCACAGCCGGCATCATACTCAGTTGGATCTTTTATCAAGGAGTTATAGTTTAAGTAGTACATTCACTGAAATGAAGAAGCAATTTTGCATGATAACTGCAAATCAAAGAGAAGATTGTAAGCTTGTCTTCTATCGTACCTGAAGTTGTTTCTCAAGAAATGCAAGGATTGTTCCTGGTATGATGCCTCTGACGCCACCACCATCAATGCTTAGAATTGTGATCAAGTTACCGTAAGTTGGTGGCTGAATCTGAACAACTGATCCAAACTCCATGGCTACAAGTGAAATGAAAATTTTTAAGAGAACTATATTTTATTTCAACGAGAACTTCTAAGGAGAGCTACAGTCGCATGGAATGTATTAAAATTGCTGAACTGAAAGGTAAACCTCAATGGCCACCATATTCTATACGTTATTGTTAGTGAATATGAATAATAACGATGTAGCTTTAGGTTATAATATGGGGATGTTTCTATCTGACAGTGACCGCACGAAAATACCCCAGGTTAAGATTGTCTTCATTGGATACGGAGTGGTAGAATAAACAATTGTATTTGTTAAAAAGTTTAGTTATGACTCAATGTGCTTACTTTGAATCTTAGTCACAACTGCCATTCAACCATCTAACATTGTTGCACTTTTACAAGATTGGTAGGATCTTCGCTTATCAGCAGCTCGAGTATGTTGTCTTGAAATTAAGTTAATCACATAAACAAAAGCATTGCAATTATTATGACACAAAATATAATCCTATACCAATGTGGTTTGTTATCTCCACAATCTGAGCCTCAGCAATATGGATGAACCCACTTGGCCTCGGATCAAGCCCTGTTGACCTAGACAATCATGCGTTACTTAACATCGGGAAGTGAAAAAGACAATGTGCATTAGGTGATTTAAATGAAATTCAGACGAAGCACCCAAACCTAGCTTCTTAGTTCGTGAGCAAGGAAAAGGCTTACATTCGGCTGAATATCTGGGGAAACTTCATGAATTCAGTAGAGGATAATTGTTAAAACAGTAGATCCATGCTGAGTTCAGATTTGTACGCTTCATGTTGATAAGTCAATACAAGCTCACCTACAAGTCAAACATAATAGTAAATGTGGTGCAGAAACCATGTGCAGGTTGCAATCACAATACGCATATCAGCACGTGCACAAACTATATTTGTATTTCTCAAAATCAGCGGACAATTTTGACGGCGTCTCAAGGCATGAAGTTTTATCCAGCATGCGAGACCGTGTCGGCTCGAAACCTTCATGGTACAACTTGACATGAACTGGAATGGACATGCACATTATACGAACACGTGGCTGCAAATCACAAGATTAAGAAATTTTTATCAAGATAACTATTTAAATCAAGTTTCAGAAATACCAATATATGCCTCATTCGGTAATTCAGAATGAATCTATAATTGGTGCCGTGATCCCAACTTAGTCCTTTAACCTGAAGAAGACAGCAGAGTGAGTCCCATTTGTGTTGAAATTGGTAAACAAGGGAGTGATCAATGTTAGCTGAGAACAACTAATGAATATTAACTTCATCTACCTTGGGAAAGGTTTAGAGTGAGTTTTTCCTGACTTAATGCTAATACTTGTCAATGGATTACGTATGATGGACTTAGATTGATAGCTTGGTTAAACGCTGAAGATATAGACCAATCTAGAAGAGTCAACTATGATAAATAATGGCTGATCTTAAACCACTTTCTGCTGCAATGAGGCTGCGCTCAAAATACTAGTGGCATTCTCCTCCAAAATAAGGTAAGAGTTCAGTTTGACCAGAATTATGCGCAACATCAATCCAAAGAGTGTCAAGACAAACGATAATCACCTAGATGGTGATCACACGAAGCTTCAGAAGCTTATTTGATTTAATTGACAGAAACAGACAGCATTTAGTGATCATGAGCATCCTGTAGTCTTATCGTCGTCAGGGTAATAATATACAGCAGGACCTAGCAGATAGCTAAATTCCTTGATGTTATTCTGAGTTCACTTGAGAAAACATAAGTTCTGACAGATCATTCCTAGACTTAAGTAAATAACTTGGTTTTAACCAGATTTAGATTGCTGATCCAACCAAACTAAGAAACCAAAACCAAGCCTTTTCCTAAACTGAGTGACCAGGGAGCCAGGTGATATTTCCAAGGTGGGCTTTATACAAATTCACCTATAAAATCTTTGAAGGGGAAGCAACCAGGAAGGTCAATGACATAAGGTGGCTGGTAAGATGGCATGAGAAAAGCACAGAGTTACAGATTCTTTCACAAGAAACAGATTACCAATCAAAATTGTTTTCTTTCTTTATGTCATTTTTTTTTAGTGGTTTCTTATTAAATATAGTTTGTGACATGCAACGAATCACCGAATTATGACAGTAAAATTAGTATTAGGAGTAGAGGTTTTAAATATAGTTTGTGCATATACACCCAAAGTAAGACTAGAATGTAGTATAAAGAAGGCATTTTGAGAAGAGTTAAACATGGTAATTCAAAGAATTCTACAAAGTGAAATGATTTGTTTGAGAGCAAACTTAAATGGACAAGTCAATAAAAAGCCATTACAATATCAAGGTATTCATGAAAACTATGATTTTTTGAATTTAAACGAGAAAAGTAGAGAGATTTTAAATTTTACTATGGCATATGATCTCTTTGTAGGAAATACAATTTTCAAAAACTGAGATAGAACATTTAATTACTTATAAGAGTGGCTTGATACAAACACAAATTGATTATTTTGTTTGTAGGAAGAAAGATAGATTGTGTTATAAATATTACAAGGTAATTCTAGAAGAAAGCTTTGTTAATGTAACAGGGTGGCATGGGCCATTAGGACCCGTGCTGCACCCACTTGATGTGGGCCAGGGCCACTAGGGCCCTGGCCATAGCCGTTGGAAGCCCCTGAATCTTCTATATCTCAAGATTTCTTTGATCAAGAAGATGATTGTGACTCAATAGATCATTAGGACAATTCTCTTGAAAATAGTGATGCTCCGAATACAACTATTGATTCCCAAACCATTGTTGAACTCTTTCCTTTACATTATACACGATGCCTTAGAGAACCTATTGATACACGTCCAGAACCTGATGATACATGTTTAGAACCTAGGGTCTCAAAATCTCCCCAACATTTTGTTTCCTATGAATTGTTTGAACCTCAATGAAAAAACTTGATTGCTACTCTTCATCAAGTTAAAGAACTCATGTTTTATCATCAAGCTAAAGGTATTCTAAAATGGGAAGATGCTATGAAGGATAAACTCAAAGCTCTAGACAAAGCTCAGACATGGATAATTGCACGTATACCAAAGAATAAGAAGGTTATTGGATATCAGTGGGTCTACAAAATTAAAACCCATAGCAATGATCACATTGAGAGATACAAACCTAGATTGGTTGCAAAGGGTTATGCCCACGAATATGGAATTGACTATGACGAGACATTTGCCCCCATTTCTAGGATGACCACAATTAAAATTCTCATAACTCTTAGTATCATTAGAAAATAGAATATATATCAACTTGATGTTAAAAATACCTTTCTGAATGGTTATTTGAATTAAAAAGTTTATATGAGTCCTCCCCCTGGTTTTAATGTTCCTCGTGACCATGCTCTTAAGTTGCGAAAAGCCTTGTATGGTTTGAAACAAGCTCCTAATTCTTGGTTTGACCGATTTAAAAAATTCATGCATTTGCATAAGTTTACAACTTGCTATACTGGCAATGCTTTGTTTGTACGCAAAACTGAATCAGGTATTGTTATTTTACTTTTGTATGTGAATGATATGATCATCACAGGGAGTGATGAAGCAGGGATTACAACAACAACTAAGCCTTTTCCCATTCTAGACGGGGTCGGCTATGAAGCAGGGATTACAAAGGTTAAATGTAATCTTCATCAAGAATTCGACATGAAAAACTTAGGACTTTTTAATTACTTTTTAGGCATTGAAATTACTAAAAAACCATTGTGAGTATTTTATGTCTCAGACAAAATTTGTAACTGATATCATTGAAAGGTTTAGCCTCACAAATAACAAAATAGTAGATACACCAGAAGTTCTAGGTACCAAATTAAAATCCACAGATGGTGAAAAATTAATTGTTCCCACCCCGTACTGACAACTCATAGGTGCTCTTACCTATCTTACTATTACCAGACCAGATATTTCTCATGCAGTCCATACAACTAGTCAATTTCAGCAGGCACCAACTTCTGTTCATATGAGTGTTGTTTTATGCATCACTAGATATGTTAGAAATACTTCTAATAAGGGGATTCTCTTAACTTCGTCTTTATCTTTTGATCTATCTCTATATACAAATGCTGATTGGAGTGGAGATGTCAACAATACACACTCTACGACTGGTTTTTGTGTTTTTCTAGGTGAATCTCTTATCTCCTAGAAGTAAGCTTAATATCGAGCCATAGCTTCCGCTTCAATAGAGATTTCCTGGATTACAGCTATTTTAGAGGACATGAGAGTTACTTTGCCACAAACTGTAACTATGTACTATGACAACAAAAGCGCCATGTATATTGCATCCAATAACACCTTTCATGAAAGGATGAAACACATTGAAATAGACTGCCATTTAAATGTCTAAACAAGAAGATAATTCTGGGTTATGTCATTTCAGAGATACAGCTAGCTGATTTCTTCACCAAGTCTCTCTCAATCACTCGTTTTTAGTTTTTGTTGGACAAACTATCGGTATATACACCGCCAGTTTGAGGGGGGTGTTAATGTAACAAGGTGGCATGGGCCCTAATGGCCCGTGTAGCACCCACTTGATGTGGACCAGGGTCAGGGCCACTAGGGCCCTGGCCATAGCCGTTGGAAGTCCAATGGCTAGTGCTGGCTGGCCAGCACTAGTTGTTGCTCTCTCTTCTTTGATGCTCAATGTACATATTGTAACCTCTATAAATACCCTATCACACTATGAATAAAGTATGTTGTCATTGTACATCATTTTGACTTATATTTGGTTTGCTTCCGCTCTCTTGATTGCTATATTTGAAGTTCGGCAACCATACTTGGATGACTTTGGAATCTTGGCGATTTGTTGGAGTTGCATCGTGAGCATCAACCTTCGATCATCAACACTTATTTACAAGTTTAACTGCCCAATATCGAGTTTTAGTTATGAATTTTTTAGTAAAAAAATAACAAAAGAAAAGAGTAAATAGATCTATTCGGACTAAATAGTAGAACTTCAAAAGTAAGAAAGAAGATATATTTAAAAGAAAGTTATTCAAGGAGATGCTTGGAATTACGTAGGTACACCTTATCATATGCAAAATAATATAACTATGCATATTAAAAAAATAGCAAAAGATGTGTTAGATGAATCTAAGGGACGCGTACCGGCATAAAAGGAAGCTTGGTGATATACTAGCATAAAAGAAAGCTTGGTGATGGAGTGAAGTGGTGTAAGATAAAATTAAGGCAAAGAGGACATGTTATAAATTATATTATGCTAAGAAGACTAGTGAAACTTGAGAGGCTTATAAGAAAGCAAAAAAAGAAATGAAAAAAGTTATTAGTGAAGTAAAAGCTAAAGTTTGAAAGGATTTGGTAAAAGGGATATTTTTAGGATAGTTAAGGCTAAAAATAAGAAAACTAAAGATCTTATTTTTGTTAGATGCATAAAAAATGAGGATGATGATAAGATTCTAGTGGTAAATAATAATAGAAAAATAGATAAAAAAATTTATTTCTATAAGTTTTTTAACGAAAATACAGATGTTAATATTAGTTTAGGTGAGTTAACCAAATCAGAAAATATATAAACTGCAGTTTCTACTAATGTATTCAAAAGAATGAAATCAAAGATGCTCTTAACCATACGAAGGTTGGCAAATCTGTAAGACCAAACAATATTTCTAGAGAAGTATAGAAAATCCTATGAGAGATGGTGATCATTGGGCTCACAAGACTATTTAATGAAATATAGAGAAATCAAAAGGTGCATTATGAATGAAAAGCGAGTACACTTATACCCATATACAAGAACAAGGAAGACCTACAGAATTGTGTGAATTATCAAAATATCAAGTTAATGAGACATACTATGAAATTACATGAAAGAATTATTTAATATATGTTAAGACAAATATCAAGGACAATAGAGAACCAATTTGAATTCATGTCAGATATATTTACTATTGAAATGGTTCATCTATTAAGACATCTTATGGAACATTTTAAAGCCAAAAAGAAGAACCTTCATGTCGTATTTATTGATGTAAAAAAGCTTACAATGGAGTATTAAGAGATATTTTTGGAGAATCTTAAAAAAGAGAGACGCCTAATTATAGGACTCATAATGGAATGATAGACTTCTTTGAAGTTAATATTAATTTACATAGATAAATTTTAAGTCCATATTTATTTATATTGGTCTTTGATGAGTTAACAAAATATATTCAAGATGAAGTATCTTGGTGTATGTTATTTACAAAAGATATTGTGTTAGTAGATGAGTTAAAAGAATAAGTTAATAGGAAAACTATGGAGAGAAATATTAGAAAGTAAAGGCTTCCGACTTAGTAGAACAAAGGCATAATATATGGAATGTAAGTTTGATTATTTGGTTACTTAAGAAGATATAGAAATTAAGATTGGCACATATTGTATCCCTCATAAGAAAAGTTTTAAATACCTAGGATCAGTTTTTGAGATTGATAGAAAACTTGATCAAGATGTTATATGAAATTAATAAAGGTGGTTAAAATGGAGAAGAGCGTCAGTTCTATGTGACAAGAAGATACCATTAAAATTGAAAGGTAAATATTATAGAGCAAAAATTAGACTAGTTATGTTTTATGGTTATGAGTGTTGGGCAATTAATTTTCAACCTGTACAAAAGATGTTTCTGACAGAAATAAAAATGTTGAGACGGATGAGTGGTCACATAAAGAAAGACCATATACATAATGAGGTTATTAGAAACAAATTGGGAGTGACACTAATAGAGGATAAAATGAGAGAAAATCGTTTAAGATGGTTTGGACATGCAGAAGATGACCAAAGGAAGATCAAGTTAGAAGGTATGCAAAACTATATTATGAAATGTTCAAAGAGGAAGAGGAAGAGTAGAAAAATGTTGAAAATAAACAATAAAGAATGATCTAGCTCAGGTTGAGTTAACTGCTAGCATGTCACATGATAGGACTATGTGGAAACCAATAATCCATGTAACCGACCCATCTAGTATAGGAAAAGGCTTTGTTGTAGTTGTCTTTATGTTGTTTCATTTTTATTGGTTTCTTATTAAATAAGAACCTCAAACATGAGAAGGCTTCAGGTTGTGGTTTTAGACCCCAATTGTTTAATTTCAGCTCACTTCTTGTCCAAGGTAGGATTCAGATCCCTTATCAAAATCTTTTAAGGGAAACAAGCTAGGAAGGCCAGTAACATAAATTGCCTGTTAAGGTGGCGGCATCAAATGCGCAAGGTTAGAGATCTTACAGAACCCTGGTTACCAATCAAACTTGTTTTCTTTTTCTGAGCTATTCATTTTTCTTGGTTCCTAATGTAAGATTAGAGCCAGAAATATGAAGGGCTTCAAGCTGAATTTAATTTCATAAACCCATTATCTTAACCTCAAGTGACATCTTTTCCAAGTTAGATTTCATATCCCCTTGCATATAAATCTTGTTAAGGGGAATCAACCAAGAAGTTCAATGGTATAAAGTGGCATGGCTTGGCGAAACGATGTAGTCATGGCAGTCTTTTCATGATAAAACAGATCAAACATCAAAACTTCTTTCTTTTTCTGTGCTTTTTTATCTTTCTTGGTTTCTTATGTAAGATTAGAGCCAGCAACAAGAAGGCCGAAGGCTTGGTTAACTCTTGGATATCTCTAATTTCATGATACTGTTAGATATTCTTGCTGTTCTCATCTCTATTCCAGAACTGTACATGAGAAGCCTCAGCTTCACACGGCTCCTTATTTTTCATGACCAAATGTAAAGCATGGTTCAGTGTTACATGGGCATATTGAAGTTGTACACACCAATTCTTATTGCCGGTTCACGAATCATATAGTATGGGAATATCATGTACGGTATGAACTTACCAGGTCAGGGTTTTATGTTGCTGTAGTTGTGTTTTGATAGAGTTGTGTGTTGATGGTTTGGGATCTTTGATCAATTGATGTTGTTTACCTAGTCAGGGTTCATCCCACGAGAGAGAGAGAGAGAGAGAGAGAGAGAGAGAGAGAGAGAGAGAGAGATTTGTTCTTTTCTTAAACCAGGTTTATTATATTTTTATTGTAAATTTCTACAAGCATGTCAAGCATCGGTAGCTCAATTCTTTTTTCTTTTTGGTACAATGGAGAGGCCAAAGCCATATATGCTATTCAGGTATCAAACTCATGACCTTCAACTTGTGGGTCGACCCTCTATCAAGGTGAGTGTTTGGTGCACCATCAGCTCTATGCTGAATAGCTATTATGCTTTCTGGCTGTTCTTATTCTTCCTTTTTTCTTTGACGGCCATAAATTATGTGTATATTGTATATTGGTTAATTAATAACCAGTGGCATCAAAACCTCACCTATTAAGGGTCAATCTCAAGGACTGACAAAAAAAGACCACCAATTCACCCTAGTAGGTCATCTTATTCAATCTGATAAAAATGGTAGGCGATGGGACTGTGATCTTTCTAGACAAACTCTTTCTGGTTCATGAGGCAGAAGCGATTAAATTCACATCCCATTGAGCTCTATGGAGACTTTACACGACTTCCATTGGACGCCCACAAGAGATCAGTTCAAAGTCAAGAGTGCTATGGAATGCCAAAATTAACGAATGTATAGGCCAGAATGAAGCATATCTGAATCACCTGAGGCTAACGGAGAAAATGACACCTCTATGGAAATGCCTGTGGGAACTGAAAGTCCCTCAAAAAGTCAAAATATTTACCTGGAAAATATGCAGGAACCTACTGGCAACACTGACAAATCTGCAATACATAAAAAATTAACATGATGGATGTTACTTGTGTGGCTTGAATTGTTCCTTTACTAGCGAGCTATGCCAGAAGACATTTACAGAACTCAGTGGCTGTCCAACACTACTTCGTAGGGGCAAAAAGGTTATGGCTTCTTCAACAGATTGAATGTAAAGCAGAAGCAACTTCTGCATATGCTGTTGTGCGATATATGGTACCAGAAAAATCTGAAATGGAAAGGAAAGGTACTCCAAGACCCGAAAGAATTTTCAGTGTACTGTTTCCAACTTGAAATCTTTCCAAACGGCACGACAGGAAGGAGAGAACATCCAGCACACTATAATGCTTCAGCATCCTGGAGACCTCCCGTTAACTTTGTAAAGATTAGTGTCGATTATGGGGAATCTGTGGAAAAGCAAAAAGCAGGTGTGGGTGTCATCGCTAGGACCCTTTATGGGGATATGTTTCTAGACATAGCTAAAAGGATACCATTATACCAATAACGATAAATTATTTACAGAGGAGAGCTTCTCGCTATCTGGGAAGGATTGACAGAGGTGAAAGGTTGAGTTATAATAATAATCATAGAAAGTGATTCTTGGACAGCAATCCAAGTTATTGGGGCTTCAGAGAGCACAAATCTATAGAAAGAACGTTGATTCAGGAATTCGCTGGGTAGCAGACAGTTGCAAGCCATTCTTTTGTTCCCAGACAATGTAGATGCATTAGCCAATTTTGCCAAAAATAATGCCAATTGTACTTGGACTGAAGAGAAACCAGAATTTCGGATCTGAATTGTATCTGTTGATATAGATGAATAATGTCTCATTCTTTTCTGTTGTAATAAAAAAACATTCTTAACATGTTCAAAATTGAAAGCATCTTTGTAAAAATCGAATCGTTCATAATTTAACTCTTACAAATAAAAGTTTTTAATGTTAAGTAGTTGAAGTTGCACATGCTTGCACATCCTCCAAAATATTCCATCACGTTCCTCACACGATTCCAAGCATTGCCGAAACCAAATTGGGAAGTATGCTCATAACAAAAATCTAGGATCCGCTCTAAATATTGTTTCACAAAACCATATATCAAACATAAAGGAACTACAAGTTGAACATTCATTACAATCATCAGCAGCACACAAACAGATCTATGGACTGAGCTTCAATCATAGTCCGCTTATCTTTACATATGATTGAATCAAGGGTGTGATTCAATCTCTAATCGTCTTCACCATCGCTTCCTAACATTTCAATTCCCAAAAACAGAAACCAGAGAATGCGTACCCCAAATTATTTCCACCCTTTGGAATTGATCTGAGAAATTCGATAAATTAATCGTTAATCATTTGTAGTTGATGAAAGAGACGAACCGTCTCATCAGATCCTTCGCGTTGTCGCTCTCGGGGTGAACGAGATGAAAGACGTGATCTTCCCCTTCGTGCTCTACCAGCTCGACGTTGCCGCCCCAACCGCTACCGGATAGCAGCTCTACGTACCACCGCCCTCTATCGTTCAGAAAATCGCTTCCGGCAACCATCACGAGAACACGGCGGCATCCGAGCCGTGAGATATCAGGGGCGCCAGGAGTCACTAGATCAACGAGCGAATTGTAAACACCGGAGTCCGTCCCACAGACCATCTCCCACACCCGATCCCGTCCCGGATTCTTCCCGAAGAAGAACGGATGGACCAGAACGATGCCGGCAATCTCGATCCGGAAATGGTCATCAGAGATCGGAAAAGCCGGTGTGCCCGAGGCCGCCATGGCCAGATTGTGAGACAGATTTGCTCCGGCGGAGTCTCCGGCGAGGAAGATCCGTCCGAAATCACCGTGATCTCTCAGCCACGGCTCCGCCCCGGCCCCAGCGCCGGCTTGGCGAGCGAGCCACTGGAGTGCGGCCCAGCAATCAAGGTAACCGGCCGGGATCGGATGCTCCGGCGCGAGACGGTACTCGACGGAGACCGCAACGACGCCGGAGTGAGCAACGAGGGAGTTTAGGTAGGAGTGGTAATAGGTGGAGAAGGCGGACTCAATGCACATCGCGCCGCCGTGAATGTAGAAGAGGATAGGGAGGGGACGGTTCTCGGCGGCGAGAGGCGGGAGGTAGAGGCGGACGGAGACGCCGGAATCCGGCGAAACTAGAACGTCCTTGGAGGAGACGCCAGTGGTTGCGTCGAGCCTCGACGGGGCGAAGTCGACGACTCGGAACCTCTCGACCCGCCCGTCCTTGTAGACCCGGATGAAGGGTGGCAGGTCGAGGACGATCTCTTGCGTGCCAGCCATTCTCTCTCTCTCTCTCTCCAACGGAGTCGGGAGAGGGGGTGGCCCTTATATACATACATATCGGGTTTCGGGTGACGAGTACCAATCGAGTCATACTCGTCACTCGAGTAGACATGGCTGGATTCGATTTTCATCGAATTAAAAATCGAAACTGAATAGGGACGGAGCCGATTTCGAGTTCGGTTTAAACATTAAATTTTTTAAAATAAAAAGTTTTAACAATTTAAAAATAATTAAAAATATTAAAAAATTGGAAACTTAAAAAATAAAATAATAAATATAAGGAACTGATGGTTTGTTGCTAATTTTGATTTTAGATAGTTTCAAGTTCTATGAAAGATAGAATCAAAACCGAGGAAGGTGGTCTCCGGTTCTTATTCTGATTTTATGCCCAGTTTCACCGTTTCAATCAATTCTTCGGCCTGTTCGATTTTGCTTAAAACTACTGGACCAGTTTGAAACCAATTATATTTACCCAAAACCCAATATAAGGTTTTGTTCTTGTCATCCGAAACTCAATATACATGTTTGGATTGACGTTCACGTCCAACCCGTTTGTAGCAATAAATCAACCCGTTTTGTAGCAAGAAGTGATTGACGATTGATGGCCTGAAATTCTCGGATCATTTCAAAGATTAGAAACAATTTGGGCAGTCACATTTATGTTTTTGGGAATTGAGATGTTAGGAAGAAATGGAGAATATGATTAGAAATAGAATCACACCCCATGATTAGATCTATGTAAAGATGAGCTGATTGTGATTGAAGCTCAATTCAAAGATCTGTTTGTGTTTTGAAATTTGATTCTTATGAATGTTCAATTTGTAATTGCTTTATGTTTGATATGCGGCCTTTTTTATTTTTGTTACACAAAAATGAATTTCGGGTATGGGTACTGGTATAGAGATAACCATCCCCTATCCTTCCCATTGATAACCTAATGTGGTTGGTTTGACCGAATAAAATTCTAAAATGGGAAAGATTTTCACTGTGAAGCCGATTCATTGAGAATTTAAACCTTCAGTGAAGCCGAGTTTTTTCATATTTCTTTTTTCTCCTTCGTACATGGCTGAGCTTCCAATGCAGTGGATGCGGATCCAACCCATTCTTCAAATTTGGAAGAAACAGGGAGCCTTCTGTCACCATATATTCTTAGTAAAGCTTCTTATTCCCCTGCTGCAATATGAGAGAGAGCAGATATGATGGAATTTTCAGGTATTATTTAAAATAAAAAGAGACTAAAATTTAGCTAAATCCGTTTAATATGAGAATATTATGTACAGTACCTCGACCTATAATATCCAGTTACTTGTATTGTTTTTTACTATTTCTCGATTTGAATCACTGATATCTAAAACCGATCCCACCGGATTTCTTTAATTCAGTTCGGTCTGGCTGGGTTCAGTTACTCCTATAATTCAGTTCGGTTTGTGTTTCGAGCATGGGTCACTAACAGGTTCAGATCGACTATCACATCTGACCCGTTTGTGTATAAAGGATCGGTCCATCCGGGCCCGTCTCCCCGAGAGAGAAGCAAATGGCTTCCTCGCAAGAGATCGTCCACAACTTGCCGCCGTTTCTCCGGGTCTACAAGGACGGGCGGGTCGAGATGTTCCGGGTCGTCGACTTCGCCCCGCCCGGCCACGACCCAAAGACCGGCGGCGTCTACTCCAAGGACGTTCACATTTCGCCGGATTCAGCCGTCTCCGTCCGCCTCTACCTCCCACCTATCGTCGCCGAGAACCGTCACCTCCCTATCCTCTTCCACATGCACGGCGGCGCGTGGTGCGTCGAGTCCACCTTCTTCACCTACTACCACTCCTACCTCAACTCCCTCGTCGCTCGCTCCGGCGCCGTTGCGGTCAGTACCGCCTTGCACCGGAGCACCCAATTCAGGCCGCTTACCTCGATTGCTGGGCCGCACACCAGTGGCTCGCTCGCCAAGCTAGCGCTGGCGATGGAGCAGACCCGTGGCTGAGAGATCACGGTGATTTCGGACGGATCTTCCTGGCTGGAGCAAATCTGTCTCACAATCTAGCCATGGCGGCCTCGGGCGCACCGGCTTTTCCGATCCCCGGCAACGATTTGCCGCTCGAGATCGAGGCATCGTTCTGGTCCATCCGTTCTTCTTCGAGAAGAATCTAGGACGGGATCCAGTGTGGGAGATGGTCTGCGGGACGGACTCTGGTGTTTACAATCCGCTCGTTGATCTAATGGCTCCTGGCGCGCCTGACATCTCACGGCTCAGATGCCGCAGTGTTCTCGTCATGGTTGCTGGAAACGATTTCCTGAAGGATAGGGGGAGGTGGTACGTAGAGGTGCTAACAGGTAGCGGGCGGAGCGGCAACGTCGAGCTGGTAGAGCACGAAGTGGAAGATCACGTCTTTCATTTCGTTCATTCTGAGAGAGACAACGCGAAGGATCTGACGATTCGTCTCCTTCATCAACAACAAATGATTGACGATTAATTTACCGAATTTCTCAGATCAATTCCAAATAGTAGAAATAATTTTGGGTACGTACACTCTGGTTTCTGTTTTTCGGAATTGAAACGTCAGGAACATGATTAGAGATAGAATCGAACCCATGATTCAATACATATGAAGATGAACGGATTGTGATCGAAGATCAGTCCGTAGATCTGTTTGTTTATTGCTGATGATTGTATTGACAGCTTGTAGTTCCTTTCTTTGATATGTGGTCTTGTGAAACAATATTTGGAGCCAATCCTAGATCTTTTTTTTCCCTTACAACAGGAGGCTGAAGCCTATAACATACACACCTACGAATGCACTCCCTGTGAATCGAATCCTACTCACCATTTGAGTCATCGGAGTTGGAGAGCGCTGCCAGTTCAGCTAACTCTCTGCGTGCAGCTCTAGATCTTTTATTAGCATCTACTTTTGAAATATCTTTTTTCTAGTGGTTGGAATCTTTTAAATTCTGGAAGGTGTGCGAATTGACTTTTATAATTTTCAATTAACAACCTTAAAAAAAGAATTGTAAGAGTGATTGAATTCTAATCAAGATGCTTTTAATTTAAAAAAATGAGAGACAAATTGGGGAGAGAGAGGAGACAATATTTCTGCCCCACCTCGACTCAATGTAGATTCCACAGTTAATGAGAGAGAGAGAGAGAGAGAGAGAGATTTTACTGCACTTTTCAGGAACTATTTAACTTCAAATGACAAAAACTTGAGATTGTTTTCAGGTATTGTTTGACTTCAAATGACTGACACTTTAGTTAAATTCAGAAAATTTAAATACATGAGGCCTAGTGGTAGAACAAAGGAATCTAGTTCATCCAAATTTGCTTCCCCTAGCAAAGAATGAAATGGTAATGTAGGTCAGCTTTTGATACCATCATTTATTAATGCACCCATCTACGATGTACAGAAATAAAGAGGAACTAGAACAGCCCGAAACCAGAAAAGTGTTTAAGCATAAAATCAGTAAAATCGAAGTACTGACACTGGACGTGCTTGTAGAAATTTACAATTAAAGAAAATAACAAATCTCTCTCTCTCTCTCTCTCTCTCTCTCTCTCTCTCTCTCACACACACACACACACACACACACACACACACACACCTGCAAAAGCAACACCATGTTCAAAAGAGATCACAAAACTTTAGCCCAAGGAGCAATAGCTCACCTGGCTAGGGGTAGACTCGCAAGTTGAAGATCATGAGTTTGATACCAGGAGCATGCATATGCCCCACCCAAAACTCAAAAAATTTTAAAGAAAAACTGTAGCTTACATATGATACTGTGAGCTTGAGGCATACTTCATACTTCGCCCTATAGAAATTTCTAGATCTGTCGCAGATAAAACGTGACAAGCAACAAGTCTATCACATTTCCATGTGTGTATTTTTCCCTCATAAAATGTCATGTAACATATGATCCAATATTGTAAATTATATTATCGTATGGGAATATCATGTACAGTACTTCGACCTAGATATGGCCCGTTTCGAACCGGTCCAGCAGTTCTAATTGTAACTGAATTGGGTCAAGAACCAGCTGGAGCTGAAACCGGGCTTGAAACCATACTGAGAACTAAAACCAGAATTGGTGATTCTAAACAACTGATTCCTTATACTTTTTAATTTTTTTTCTAAATCTCAAATTTCTTGTATATTTTTTCTGGTTTCGAATAGTTTGGGCCTCATACTGGAACAGGAACCAACTGTTCCAAATTGGAAGGGGAACCACCTTGGTCCCGGTTTAGTTCCAAATAAACTGGAACCAGCAGTTTGAACTAGCCATGCTTACTTACCTTGACCTATATAATCAATATCGTTTTTCACTATTTCTTGGTTTGAACCATTGGTATCCGAAAGCCCACAAGGACCTTATTTAATCAGGTTTTCACCAAGCTGGCCCGGTATGGGGGAAGTAAAGCTCTCTTTAGTGGTCGGTTTCTCCATTCACAAGACTCGAACTTGAGACCTTGTTTAAAGGGGAACAGCTGCCTAACTACTTAAACCAAGTGTAGAATTGGTTCACATCACACCATAATGTAAATTATCACAAAACTTTATAGTAGTGAACTCCAATATACCGGGCTTTACCAAAAAAAATCCATATTCAATTCATTAATGCTGCATGCCCTTTACATGCTCTCCAGTAATCCATATTCATACTCGGTGGTTTTATTTTTGAAACTTAGTTTTATTCAGTAAATATGCAACATAGTTTTTCTACAATATATCGCATATTAGAACCCCTTGAAATATGGTGTTCAATATGCTTTTTACAACATTAGTATCATGGCGCCCACCTAGAAGCTACTTATTATTGCTATTATCTTGGCTATTTGCATCAGAAAATAATGAAAAATGCTTCCAAGGTTTCCCTACTGTCCACTTGGCTAGAGTGTCAACTCACAAGTTAAAGGTCACGAGTTCGATGCCCACAAAAGGAAAGCTTTTGTTTAGCACTTGTTAACCATCACCATTGGGATAAAGACAGCTGCTGTCCATGCATCTCATCCCCATAACTTTGTAATCAAGCACATGGGAAACCCTACACATAACCAAAGTGTAGATTGAACCATCAAATGGATCATCATGATTTGTCATATATTCGAATGCTTTACTGGAAGCAGATGCAGAGAAGATGAAGCAGACGAGATCGAAGGGATCGACAAACTGTACTAACCAGTAAGCAGTGCATAGCAAACACCTTACTAGCAATTTTCTGTCTTCTCAAAATATTTGGTTGCAAAGTGATCCAGAAAAATCCCAATGAACTCATTATATTTCTTGATCTTTGAAAAGGCAATAGTTTTGGGTATTTGGAGAACTTTAGTATGCTCATGGAAAACTGAAGCATACTTTAGATTTATTTGCCACAATTGAGGAGCTTTATGAGGCAGAGGTCTCATGTATAGCTTCAGAAAAGAGATGAAAAATAGTGATTCTTTCATCCACTATGATTATCTTACAGTTCAAGTATGGTGGATGAGCGAAGTTTCTAAAGACTGAACGAAGTGAGACACAGTCAAAGTATGGGTTTGGGGATCTCTCAGTGTGCGTGTGTGGCTTTTTGAGGTGGAATCATAAATCATGAAATCAGAAACATCCAGGAGTTAGCCACAGCCTTCAGCCTTCTTGTTGCTGGCTCTGATCTTACGTAAGAAACCAAGAAGGATCAAAGTGCACAGGGAAAGAAAGAAGTTCGATGTTTGATCTGTTTTATCATAGAAATAGTGCCATGGCTACGTGGTTTCGCGGTGGCATGATCTATGATATCATAGATCTTCCTAGTTGACTCCCCTTAAGAGCATTCATATGTAATGGGGTATGAAAACTAACTTAGAAAAGATGCTACTTGAGGTTAAAGTAATGGGTTGTGAAATTAAACTCTGGATCCTTCATATTTCTGACTCAAATCTCATATAAGAAACCATCGATGCCCAAAACTGGAGACGGGTAAGTGATAAACATTTAATGGCCTCGGAATGTTGGGTTAATGATGGAGACAAGCCTCTAGACACGAAATAATGGTGGTGACATGTGGCAAGCCATACCTAACTTTTTGTCAGTATCAACGAAGTCAGTAGGAAGTTGTTGGAAAGGCACACGAGGGACAGATTCAACTCTCGCCCTCTCGAGGAAGGTTTATAAATATAGCTCTTTCATGTTCAATTATGTTACAATTCTTTTTATTCTTAAAATAATTTTTCATGTTGTCCGTAAGAACATAGGTAACTTACCTATGTGATATCGCTAACGTCTTGCCTGTCTTGTTCTATTACTGTTTTAACCTCAAGGTATGATATCAACAACCACGACACATTCCAGGAACTCACTTTCATCAACTAAAGGCTCATTCATCTATCTTCTCTTCTGAAAACGATAGTTGCAGTTCTTTGGCACTCCCATCATGTCCAACTCGTACGAGAGAATTCCTTCAAGTGCCATCCGAATAGCATCGCCATTCTTGACGACAACAAAAACCAAGAACAACGAGTCTAGAAAAGGAAACAAATTCGACAGGTAGTATGGTTTTCTGTACGATACTGTGCGTTTGCTTCATGTCACAGACTTTCCTAGCTGCTTTCTTTAAAGATTTTATCATGTAATGGGATCTAAACCCACCTTGTAAAGGAAGTGAGTTGAGGTTAATCAAGTGGAGTCTAAAATCATAACCTGAAGCCTTCTTCTGTCAGGTTCTGATCTTACACATGAAACCAACAGAAATGAAAGAGCATAAAAGAAAGAAAACAGCTTTGATTGGTAATCTGTTTTCTTATGATTGTGCATCAGCGCTCAATCGCCTTCTTCGCCTTCATCTAATCATGTGATCTTCAGGCATAGTTTCACATATGGTAAATCTGTTTAAACCCTAACTTTCTCCTGAAAGCAGCAAGAGATTCACAGTTTCTTCATTTTTACCATTTTCTCTGGTTCGAACTGTGTTTTGATTTTCTCTTAGGTACTTTTTTGTTGCATTGTTAGGACTCAAGGCTTCAAGCAAATAAGCGTGTCGGATCTAGGTGAACACTAACACAAACAGATCGTGTTCGTGTGAGGCATATTGACATGAGTAAGAAAACATGTCGTGTTTGTGTGGCCCAATTGTTCATGAAAACCTGAAGCTAACATGACCCGAACACGATATGGCGACACATTTTACCACCCTAGTTTTATCTCGAGTCTCATACTGACAGACTGCTCAAGCCGAACTCCGATCATATTCAGTAAAGTTACTAAGCTGGCCTAAGGATGGATATCCAGGTAAATATGAACACGAACACGAACACGAACAGGAACACCAATCCTGTTCGTGTGAGGCATATTAACACGAGTAAGAAAGCTTGTCGTGCTTGTGTGGCCATATAGTTCATGCAAACCCCAAGCTAACACGACCCGAACACGACACAGTGAACCGAAAATATAACCTGTTCCGAGTTAAATGCTAATACAGTACGGGTTGAGTAGAAAGGACTTGGTTTTGGTGGTCATCAGCTGATGGATGATCTGTGCTTGGTGAGAGAACACTGACTGAGTCACTGATGGGTTTGGAGGGTACTCATTGGCACCATAAAAGTAACAGGAGAAGTTTCCAGAGGGACCCTTGTTGTCCTAAACTCCAAGGCAAGATTTGGTTCAACGGTGGAGCTCAATGTCCATACAACGAGTCTTCAAAAAGTTTTCGAGGATTTTCTTTTTTCTTCTTGACAGAGTTTTGAGGGTTTTCTTGAAAAAGAGAAAAGGAAATAATGTGTTGTTCAAATTTAACAACACAAATTAGGAAGATCCATATCCATCAATTTTGTCCGGGAAAATATCAACCCATTTGATTAATTATGTGTTGCTCCATCCATGTATACGAAGGTGAGTCCACTGTCTCCTTTCTTGAGCCTTAGGTCATGGAGAGAGTCGTGCTTGTACGCTCCTTATCCTGCTCAGCAGCCTGCAGACGGCTGCTGTATTCACGCCCAAAACTCTCTTTCAGGGCTTTCTCTTCTCTAAAAAGGCACCCTACCAGAACCAACAAGAGCTTACTTGTGAGAAATAGAAACTACCCACGATTTATTCATACCTCTCCTTTTCTTCAGCTCAAGAGAGGCTTCTCACTGACCCCTCAGGCCGTTGCCACCCCTTCATCGAGGCCTACATCTCAAGGTATGTATCAGAGATCCTTTTTACTGACAGAAAATGGAAAATTTGAATTTTTCTTTGATGGGTATTTTTTTTAAAGTTCAGTATATTATTTTCTTGTTGTTCTACCAATAAAAGAAAATTCTGGAGAAACTGGCTTTTTTCTTAGATGGGTACTCAACCATGGAACTTGGTATCTTCCTTGTTTGGGAACCTTTTCTAAAATGAAAGACGAAGGGAGTACATTGGTTTCTTCTTGTTCTCTTAAAAGAAGGAAAATGGTGGGAATGCTTGCCATTTGCTGATATGGTTAGTCAGTTTGTTCAATTACGATATTGCGTGTCTTCGTTTTCCTTTGGGACCTTTTTCTGTCAATAAAAGATAAAGCAGGTGTTTGGTGGAACCGGTTGTTCTGTATGTTTTATGGGATCGATGGTTTTTGTATATGATTCTGTTTCTATCTTGCTTTCATAGCTGGTTTCGTGTTTTGATTCTTTGTTTTGGAGTTTTTCTTAGAGAGAGGCAGTAGCACCGATGTTGCTGAAAAGCTGGGGTTCGAGAAGGTCTCGGAACAGTGGATTGCAGAGTGCAAGGCCAATACTGTTCTTTATAAGCACAAGAAGACTGGTGCACAAGTTATGTCTGTGTCTAACGATGACGAGAACAAAGTCTTTGGGGTCGTCTTCAGGACTCCCCCGTAAGTAATCCCTTGAATTTAATTCTTCTCGTGTTCCTGTGTTTTTTTTTAATCTGTTGAAACAGTGCATTTGTTTGTTTGTGCTGCCGAATGACTAGAAACTTAGTTCGTTAAAAGGGAAGTTTCGTCTTTTATTCAGTAGTGGGTTCTTCTCTAATACAAGAACCAGAAACTTGCTATTGGTGAATATGTAAACAAGAATGGCACAAGCTTAGGACTATGCATCGTTGACTACTACTGCATGGTTGGTTTTTACCAGATATTGGTTCACATTCTCAAACGTAGGTTCTTGTTGCTTTCATTTGGTTATACCTCAGGGTTATTTTATTCCTCAACGATTTTTGACTTCTGATGTTATTCTTCCCATCCTGTTCCTAGACATAGGATTGACTTTTAGTTCTTCTGAGTTGGCTATAGACCTCTGAATGTTGCATGCACCCACTTTTCTGAAAACATGTGATGATCTAGTGAATGTGTTTGCTGCTCGATGTGATGTCCAAGTCTCTTGTTCTTGTTCTATGGATATGGCCCATATGGGTTCATTCAAAGAACTGGTTGATTTTGATGCTTTTGAAATGATTGTTCCAAGGGCTGTATTCGGTCAATGGTTCTGAATATTTTCCTGTACAACTACAAGTCTACAACTAAGCCTTTTCCCATGCTAGATGGGATAGGCTACATGGATTTTTTGTTTTCATAGAGCTTGATCTTGTGTCATGCTAATAGCTAACATAAGCTAAATCATTCTTTATTGTTTCCTTCCAAATTTTTTTTCAGTCTTTCTCTTCCTCTTTTAACATTTTCACCATCTAGTTTCTCTCACCTTTTTATTAGAGCTTCCTTTAGTCACCTTCGCACATCTCCAAACCATCTTAAACAATTTTTTCTTATTTTATCATCTATTCGTGCCACTTCTAATTTATCTATAATGGCCCCAATATGTATAACATATTTCCTTGTGTGACCACAATTGATCTCAATATCTTCATTTTTACTCCAGACATCTTTTGTACATATTGATTGTTAATTGCTAACACTGAGAATCCTATAACATAGAGCGGCTAATATTTTTCTGTATGAAAATATTTTCTTATGTCTGAAGATATTTATTAGGACCTTTTTATTGATTGATTACGGTTGCAAGGGCAAGTGAATAGATTTTCCTGAGTAGTTCCTGTTCACTATGCTTGTAAATCTTAAAAGATCATTTTTGCAAATTGCAGAAAGGACTCAACTGGGATACCTCACATACTAGAGCATAGTGTATTATGTGGGTCAAGAAAGTATCCACTGAAGGAACCATTTGTTGAGCTCTTAAAAGGTAGTTTGCACACATTTCTCAATGCGTTCACCTATCCAGACAGGACATGCTATCCAGTTGCATCTACAAATAACAAGGTGATCCTGCAAAAAATTATTTCAATCTTTTAATTGAATGGATCTGTCTATTGCTGCTTCTCCATTTGAAAATCAGGTCCCAAACTTCTCCAGAGTCCTCCATTTTGATTAACAAAGTTCTGAGTGGGTTTTGCTTGCTGATAAGAATTCTAGTTTGAAGTTTTGAACCGTTATCATCTTTCTTTTTCTTGAGAATTTCTTGGTGAGGCTTATCGTGGTATAGATTTTGAAAAAATCTATTCCTCGGAAAGATATCAAGTTTTTCTTTTTAATAAATTAAAAAGTGAAAATAAAATAGTGGCCACTTGTTATTTTCAAAACTACATAAAGTAGTTAAAGAAAGGTCTATGAAATAATGGAAGTTTGGAGTTTAAAATGGAAGGCAATCATAAAATAGCATCTATTCATGATAATAACACAAATAATATCACATTATTATTGTAGATATTTAGGTGATATTCTGAAAACATCATGATGTTTCCTGCTATTTGGAAACCATTATGGCTGAAATTTGTGACTATGATGCGAGCTCTGCAGCAATAATTGATCATCAAACTTGATGATTTAAACTTATCTGCACACGGAGAAGTCACTGTCTCTTTTCCCTTTTGTAGGACTTCTACAACTTGATTGATGTGTATATGGATGCCGTCTTCTTTCCTAAATGTGTTGAGGATTTCCAAACATTCCAACAAGAGGGCTGGCACTATGAACTCAATGATCCTGCAGAAGAAATATCCTTTAAAGGTTGCATGTGGTTCTTGAGTGCTAGTTATTCTTTTCTTCCTATCAAATACCTTATCTGATTGGATACATTTTGTTTGTGTACTTGGATACTAGTGAACTTGACAACAAACTGAAGTTGGTAGTTTCATGCTGAAAATAAAACTGAAGTTGAAACTTGCTCCTTTTTGCTTTACATTTGCAATTACATATATATATATATATATATTCATATAAGGTTTTCATTTTGAATTCATCAAACTGAAGTTGATAGCTATGTGTTACTTTGAACTAGACATATACATATGCATACACACACAGACAGATTATATAAATATGTATGTATATAACATACATACATATATGTCTGTCTTGTGTATACGTATGCATGGGGATGTGGATATGGGTGAGCGGGCATGCATGTGTGTCTGTATTGTGTGTGTAGTTGAGCCTATCAAGGTTATGTTATAATATAGATGTTGCATATTTAGTGATTCAAGTAAATACCTCTCTGTTATAGCCAGACCACAGTTTCCTAATGTTCTGAGAAAGTCTATTTAAGTGGCTTACATGAAAACCTGTTGGGGTAATGTTTCTTTTAAATTTGTTCCCTTCTTTTGCAGGTGTTGTTTTTAATGAAATGAAAGGTGTGTACTCTCAACCAGATAACATCTTGACTCGAATATCTCAGCAGGCAAGCAGTTCTCTCTGCTAATCATCTTCTTCTTGTTTCCTATAGGCGAAACAAATACATTTTCATACATGCAGACACACAACTGCATCCATATGAAAAAGTAGAGAGACATGTCTAGTGTGTGCATAAATCTCTCTCTCTCTCTCTCTCTCTCTCCCCTCACCCTCACACACACGTTTAAGTTATTTTCTCTCCTGTCATTTCGACACCCAAGCAGTTTCTTAAGTGCATCATAGGCACTTGACGAACTTTTAAGAAGTGACAGTGGAACGACATATATACGTAATATGTGTGTGTCTATATATGTGTATATGTAAAATATACATACTCTATTTGAGAAACTCGTGATCCTCCATCTCCTGTATATTATTAGTACAAACGTTTGGCGCAGCAGAAATTGAAGCAACCAATTATCGTCCTATCATCTTAACATGTGTGGATTTATGTGAAGAATAGCTTGACATAACCTTGGTTGTTGAGGAGATGAAAGGTCTTTGTTTTCTATATCTGTTTGTGCATACTTGTACAGAATATTGGGTGTTTAAGTGTACCATTTGGGTATGAGCAGTACTGGAGGTTGGATGTTTTTCTCTTTGTAGCTTTTAGGACTGTCATACTTTAAATGGTTTATATAAAGTAACTTGCACTACGTAAAATTGGTTTTTCATTTTTCTGTTCTTACAGATTTATTTTGTTAGATTCTATTGAAAAGAAACACGTATAGAGTTTGCTGCACATGCTGCACATGCTGCACAGTCATATCTATATCTAGATTCTGGATTTGGTGATCTACTCATGAATCAAACTGAGTCAAATATTTTTATGTTAAACCTGGAGTTTGTTTCTATCTCTGCTTTATCCCTTCTGACAATTTATCTTCTTCTGTTTCCTGCACGCCACATACTCATATTCATGCACATTCATTAAATTTGAAGTCCAAAAAGCAACAAAATTTGGCTGGAAAGTGGTTTTAGATCTCTTTTCCCATTCAGTTTCCACCATGAAGTGTTTGACGAAGAATTCCTTTTATGATATCAGTTGCTTTTTCTTGATGCAAAATTTTATATGTGAAAACTGAAGTATATCAGGAGAAAGTATACTTTCTAAATGTGAAGTTAAGTTGATTGGTGACACCTATCATTCAAGTATGATGGTCGATATCACTTAAATGCAGGCCCTATTTCCAGATAATACTTATGGAGTGGACAGTGGAGGGGATCCGCGGGTTATTCCCCAACTTACCTATGAAGAGTTCAAGGTTTGGCACACCGCACACTCGTTATATCTGTCTTTTGTTCAGAGACAACCAACAGTGCAACACATGTTTATTGGAAATTCCATTGTTGACACTTCTCCCTAGAAATATGCTATCCTACTGTTTCTCTCAAGTGAAAGAAGTTGTTTCAAATAATGAACTAAAAACTTAGCCATATTACCCACCCAGTACTGCAGGTCGTGTGTTAGTATGATTGGTTTGTCTTAGTGGGTAGTGTATGTTTGTATCAGGAATTCCATCGTAAATATTACCATCCAAGCAATGCAAAGATCTGGTTTTATGGGGATGATGATCCAGATGAGCGGCTGCGTATTCTGAGTGGTAGGTTCTTCTGCATGACAACCTTTTACTTGCTTCATATGAAACATTAGGTCGATATATTGGTTTTCAATGTATAAGGGAGTTTTTGAGCAATACTCTTAGGTGAAGTTGTGCATTAGATATAATTTTAGTCAGTAGTAAAGGGCATGAGTTTAATGGCTATGTACCACTGGCCAATATTCAGGAGATTATGATACTTGACAGAAATTGGTTGTATTATTTGTTATTATTGTTATAAGATATTACAGATAAGTTTTCATTTACTTTCTTATCAATGAGTTTCTACTCTTTACCCAGCATTCTCGTGTAATTTGTCCAAGGACTAGAAAAATCAAATGTTCGATCTTTTCTCTGTAATTTTCTCTCTGTAAAAGAAGAGAATATTCTTTGTTCATCAATAGGACTCACTTCTGAAACTTTGGAAAGTACAAACAAGTTGGTTGATGCAAGTTCGGCAGCAAAAGAATCAAAGGTTGAACCCCAGAAGCTCTTTTCAGATCCTGTGAAGGTTGTTGAGAAATATCCTGCTGGAGATGCAGGTGATCTGAAAAAGAAGCACATGATTTGCCTTAATTGGTTGCTGTCTGATAAGCCCTTAGACTTGGAAACGGAGCTAACACTTGGATTTCTGGATCATCTTCTGTTGGGCACACCTGCTTCACCACTGAGGAAAATTTTGCTAGAAAGTGGACTGGGAGATGCAATTGTTGGTGGTGGAATAGATGATGAACTCCTTCAGCCTCAATTTAGCATTGGTCTGAAAGGAGTTTCCGAAGATGACCTTCAAAAGGTGGAACAACTGGTCATGCGTACACTTAAAAAGTTGGAAGAGGAAGGTTTTGATACAGATGCTATCGAGGCTTCTATGAATACAATTGAATTTTCTCTCAGGAGAACAACACTGGGTCATTTCCTCGTGGCTTGTCACTCATGCTCCGGTCCATTGTAAGATGTGTTCAATATTTTGTGGTGTGGAAAATGGGCATCCTTTGCCGATTGAGATTTATAGTTGTGTTTTTTCGCATGTTGTAGGGTAAATGGATTTATGATATGAATCCCTTTGAGCCATTGAAGTATGAGAAACCTCTTCAAGACTTAAAATCTAGAATAGCAAAGGAGGGCTCTAAATCTGTTTTTTCTCCTCTAATAGAGAAATTCATCTTGAACAACCCTCATCAAGTTACTGTGGAAATGCAGGTATTTATTTACTTATTTTAGCCTTGAGAACCTGTGTTTGAGTGATGCCATTTTGCATCCAGTATGTTGGTTATTGATGAAAATATTTCCTTGTCAGCCTGATCCTGAAAAAGCTGCTCGTGACGAAGCCACAGAGACAGAGATATTGCAGAAAGTTAAAGCTAGTATGACAGAAGATGATCTGGCGGAGCTGACCCGTGCTACTCATGAGCTTCGGCTTAAGCAGGAAACTCCTGACCCACCAGAAGCTTTGAAAACTGTTCCTAGCCTTTCTCTACAAGATATTCCTAAAGAACCTATTCGTGTTCCCACTGAGGTTATTATTGCTGTTTCCCTTGAGTGAGAGTTTTACATGTTTGCCTTACGATCTGTAGATATTCACAAGGACTTGCATGCTAAATGTAGGTTGGAGATATCAATGGAGTAAAAGTTTTGCAGCATGATCTCTTCACCAATGATGTCCTTTATACTGAAATAGTATTCAATATGAGTTCATTGAAGCAAGAGCTTCTTCCCTTGAAGTCCCACTGTTTTGGTAATTATTTAACCCCTGAAGGATGCTTTACATTTTGTTTCCGTCCATCTATAGTTCCTAATATTTACTTGCATAGTGAATTTACTTGCATACCAAATTAAATTGGTAGTTATATTTTCATTGACCTTCCTTGGTCTGGAGTTTTGTTATTCATTTTTATTAATCCTCATTTCAAAAGATGCTTGTGCTGCTTATAGGTTTCATGTTATTATGATTCTTAAACAAATTATTAGATTTGGTCCTATCTCAATTCTCTACTGGATTTTTTGGTTCTCAACATGTTCCTTTTTAGCGTTATTGTTAACAACAAATCTTTTTCTTTTTCCTTTTGATGTTTTAATTCTTCTGTTCCTCATCTTGTGTACATCAGAAGCATCTTCTTGATAGACAAATTACATCAAGCTCTGTAACTCTCCTATGTTATTTTTGACAGCCAATCATTGCTGGAGATGGGCACAAAGGACTTGAGTTTTGTCCAACTAAACCAATTAATTGGGAGAAAAACTGGAGGAATATCAGTTTATCCGTTCACGTCATCAGTGCGGGCAAGGAAGGTCCATGTAGTCACATGATTGTTCGAGGCAAAGCCATGGCTGGGCGTGCTGAAGACCTTTATGACTTGGTACTTTTATTTGATTAAAAGTTTGCTGCTCCTACATTCAATGCTCTGAATTATTAGCCTAAAATTTTATTGTGGTCATGTAAAGCCTAATTGCTCGCATGCTACTTTAGGTTAATTCTGTTCTTCAAGATGTCCAATTTACAGATCAACAGCGTTTCAAACAATTTGTTTCCCAGAGTAGAGCAAGAATGGAGGTATATTAGGTAAGTAAAAGTGGTTGGGCACTTAGAGGCACAGAATAAACATCTTTAATTTCTATTTGTCCCCATTGGCTTTAATGTGAGAATGACATGCATACAGTAGAATAAACTTGCATTTGTCTGAAATTAGTAGGTATACCTCTGAAATACTATCACTATGCTGGTGGTCCGTACCAATCTGGTAGCATTGTTGGGTTCATGGGTTTCTGCGACATTTTCATGTGCCTAATGTCCCTCTGATCAAGACCTCTTGGAAACCCAGTACTTACTGGGCGACTTTGCCCTATTTATTTTCAGCATCTCAATGACTTGATTTAAACTAGTACTATGGTGGGCAGTAGGTTAGATAGTCCATCTGGCGAGCAGCATCTCCAGCATCAAATTTACCAGGTCATACATATTTTAGCAGGTCAAACTTGTTGGGCCGTGGTAGTTAGTGAGAAGTTCATAATGTTGAAATTAATCAACAACATAAACTTCTTTATTGATGAAAGTCGAATACAAGAAGAAGACACAGAGGTGTTGGTCGACCAATCCTTGCCGCCACCCTCTAATTCTCGTTAAAACCTAATGGCAGCCCTAATGACTACTTATATGGCTGATCTAACTTGAAAGACTATAATACCCCTAGTAAGTGACTCCTGGATTATGGTTCCTAATGGATCAGAATGATTCATTAGGACCCGTATTACAAAATACCATAATATACATGACTCGACTTACCTACGACTCTATGTATACATTTATAACTAAATAGTAACACTAATTAATCAAGATTTAACTTAATATTCAACACGCCCCCTCAAGTTTAATCTTGAAGGTTTGTAATTCTCAGTTGATGGAGAGCTTTCTGAAATCCTCTGATTGAAGCAGGTTTTGTGAAAATATCCGCCAATTGGTCTTCTGAGCATACATGAATCAGATTGAAGATGCCTTGTGTAATCTTTTCTAAAATGAAGTAACAATCTATCTCAATATGCTTTGTTCATTCATGAAAAACAGGATTTAAGGCAATTTGGAGAGCTGCTCTACTATCAGTGTAAAAGGTAACCAGAGTATCCACTTTGAAGCCAAGTTCTGTTAAGAAGGATAAAACCCATATCCCTTCACACATGCCCGAAACAATTGCACGATATTCTGCTTCTGCACTCGATTTGGACACAAATGATTGTTTTTTGCTTTTCTAAGATACAATGTTTCCTCCCAAACATACCACATACCCAGGGGTTGATTTTCTGTCTGTCTTTGAACATGCCCAATCAACATCTGAATATATCTTTAGATCCAAGGATGAATTCGCCGTGTACAATAAACCATGGGTTAGTGTAGACTTCAAGTATCTGATGATATGAAAGACTGTACTCATATGATGTTTGGAAGGATTATGCATCCATCTGCACACATAGCCAACAACAAAACTCATATCAGGACATGTAATAGTGACGTATATTAGCTTCCTCACTAATTTGTAATTTCTGGTACCTTCTGATATCCTCATATGGTTTTGCATTATTATTATCATCCTTCTTAGGAGACACCATAGGAATTAAGCATACACGTCAGTCTTCCATTTTTGTTTCCTTCAACAAGTCCAAAATATATTTCTTTTGACTCAAGAATAATGCATTGTTGCTATGAATCACCTCTATAACAAGAAAGTAATTTAATCTTTCCAAATCTTTCCAAATCTTTCAAGTCAAATAAAATATTGAGTTGTTTCTTTAGCTCACTAATACCTGCAGCATCATCTCCTATAATAATGATATCATCAACGTACACCAGTAACATAATTGTTCTCTGGCCTTGCTTAATGAATAGTATATGATTGCTGATGCATTGTTTAAACCCCAGAGTTTGAATTCCATCACTAAATTTCTCAAACCATGCTCGTGGAGATTGTTTCAATCCATAAATTGATTTCTTTAGTTTGCACACTTTTTCTTGTTCGTTCCCATTAAAGTATCCTGGTGGCAAGTCCATATAAATGTCTTCCCTGAGATCACCCTGAAGGAATGCATTTTTCACGTCCAGCTGCCATAATTCCCATATTTTATTAACTGTCAAGCTTAACAAGATTGATGGTGTTCATCTTGGCTACTGGAGCAAATATCTCTGTGTAATCTATGTCGTAGGACTGACTATATCCTTTTGCAACTAATCTTGCCTTATATCTTTCTATATTCCCATCTACTGACTGAGAATATCCACTTACATCCTACCGTCTTCCTTTCTGATGGTAGATCTGTCAATTCCCAGGCATGATTTCGTACTAAAGCTGAAATTTTCTCTTTCATGGCCGCTTTTCATTCTGGATGTACTTTAGCTTCTTCATAGGTCCTTGGTACAAAAGTATTCTAGGATAATGAGAGAACGATACCATTTTGTCCAATGTATATTTTGCAACTGCACGCTTCCCCTTTCTAATTGCAATAGGTAAATCATTTATTTCGATATCCGAATTATGAGAGGTTATTTAAAGAGGAGGTGAATCTGATTCACTTTGAAAATTTTGATCTCGGTTGACAGTCTGATATGAAAAGACAATCTCTCGGTTTTCACTGTTATATACTTGTCATTCCCTGCATTTTCATGAGTAGATGTAATTTCAACTGGAGAAAGTGGGATCACTTGAGTAGACTGTATTTTTGATGAAGGTTCTTCCTGAACTCTATAAAATAGAATGTCTTCATAAAAGGTGACATCCATTGTAACATAAAACCTCTTTTTGGAAGGATCATAACACTTATAACCTTTTTTAGTAGTTGAATATCCCAAGAAGATGCACTTGATTGATCTTGCATCAAGTTTATCTCTAGCACCTGATAAACATGAACAAAGCATGTATAGCCAAAAATTCTTGGTAATAAATGGAAATATTTTTGTTTCTAAGAAGGACATAGGGAATGAAATGGAGTATTACCACTGAGCACCCTGCTGGCATGCGATTTATAAGAAAAACTGATATTAAGACCAGTGTTGTTTGACGCATATCGTATCGCGTATCGCTAGGCTCTACGATACGGGCGTATCGTATCGTATCGTACTTTAATATTAAAAAACTATAAAAATTATTTAAAAAATCAATAAAATTAGTAAAAATCCGAAAAAAATCAAGAAAATTCTGGAAAATTTTGAAAAATTTTGGTAATTGCTTTAAATTCGTATAATGCAAAGTTTAGCATAAATTGAACATTTAATATCGAACAATTGCATCCAAAATTATATATTTTGAATAAAAAAATGAAATACATTTATATTTTACATATTGTAAATTTGTATCAGGATCATTAACTAAATAATCTTCATCTTCTCCTTGATGATGTTGTTGTACTTCAAATTAATTCATGCAATGTCTTCTTCAGTTAGGACTTAGGAGTGCATTTTCTTCGTTATCTTTCATAATCCACTCATGTAATATATCAAAATTAACAACCTGTTATCTTTGTACATGTAGTTGTCATATTTGCTAATTTTCATATGTGAGCAAAACAAAGAGCTCCATTTCTTTGATTATTGAGTCTATGACACCTCAATGATGTGATATTATTACTTGATGATGTCCCCTTTTTCTCTTATTGGAGACTAGCTTTTTAACTAATGCATGAGCTTCATTTCTCACTTCAGAGACTGAGTTAAGCCTCACACACATTGATCATGTTCAACTCAATGGAAGTTATGTAACGTGAACCCTAAAATAGTGAAGTTGTGAAATCCCTACTCAATGAACCGAGAGAACTAAATGTTTTTAATTGTTTACGATCTTATGAAATTAGAAACTGTTAGCAAAAATATACCTAAAAGTTGTAACAGAAAGAGAAATGATTTTGTCATAAATTTTTTTTATACATTATTCTTATTAAATAAATGAAATTATAAACCCAAATTATAAGCATATTGGAGGATGCCTTTAAGGGAAGTGAAGAGAGGGGAAGAGAGGGCAGAAACATGCAAAAAAAAATTTGAAAAAAAATTTTTTGAAAAAAAAATTTAAAAAAAAAAGTTGATTTTTTTTTTGGGCGTATCGCCCGTATCGTACGATACAGTACTGTATCGTATGATACAGTACGATAACCTGTTACGGATAACACTGATTAAGACTACTTCACCCCAATAATATTTTGGTGCATTGCATCCAATTAAGAGTCCTTGCAACTTTTAAAATATGTTGATTCTTCCTTTCAGCTACACCATTCTGTTGAGGAGAGTGAGAACATGAAGTTTGGTGTAAGATGTCATGCTTTAGAAAATACGAATGAAGGAATCGTGACATAAATTCTCCACCATTATCACTGTGAAAGATCTTAATGGTACTCTGAAATTGCGTCCGTAGAAACTAACAGTATACTGGAAGAATTTCCTTCACTTCGTCTTTAGTCTAAACCTAGTGCAATCATCAATAAATGATACAAAATACTTATATCCCTGCATGGAAGTTGTCGAACTAGGGCCCCAAATATCAGAATGCACAATATCAAAAGGGATGAAAGATCTTTCTTCATTTAAAGGAAATGAAATACGATGGTGTTTTGCCTTTTGGTAAGTTTCACAATTCAAGTTCAAATCATTACAATCACTAAATTCAGGTAATAACATCTTTATTTTTGAAAATGATAAATGGCCTAGCCGCTGGTGCCAACGAGGTATATGCTCCTTCTGTCTCTCAGTAATAATTGTTAGTGCAACACCTTTATTGTCCTCACAAAAGTAGAGGCCTCTCATCACATTATCCTGACCAAAGATCTTCTCCGTCTTCAGTTCCTGAAAGACACATCCAGTGGAATCAAAGATTATATGACATTTTAAATCCTGAGTTATAGCAAAGACAGATAATAGGTTTACTGATATGTTTGGAACATGTAAAACATTTTTCAATGTGCCAAAAGATGTGATAATACTTCATTTTTCCACTATTGGCGTAAGAAATCCATCTGCCAGTCTAATATTGATCTGTGCCTATGTCAATTCATAGTTATCAAAGAAATCTCTTCTACTGACAATGTGATCTGTAACACTTGAATCAATAACTCATATCCTTGAATAAGAAGAATTTATATTACCCTGAGTTAGGAATGAGAAAGGATAGGTAATAGATGCTTGTGATTCGCTGTGAGAGGATGAAGAAGGTTGTTGCGGATCAGTCAAACGTGCCTTCAACAATTCAATTTCGTTTCTCATATAAGCTAAAGAAGGTACACTTTTCTCAGTCTTCTGCTTTTCATTCTGATCACTACTAAAGTATGCTATGGTTTTTCTATTCGGAAAATAAGTAGGTTTTCCAACTAACTCCCAACAAGTTTCCTTGGTGTGTCGTGGTTTCCCACAATAAGAGCAGCTGATCTTATCTTTCTCTTCAGGTGTCTATCCAGATCTACTTCTGCCTCTGCCATAACTTGCTCTTCCTGTAGCAAAAGGAGGAACATAAGTATTTTTCTCTACAAATGCTGAGGTCTCAGAATTAATTTTAGTTTCTTTTTCAAGAAGCTTCCTATCTTCTTCTCTAAGGAGGAGTGAGTATACTGTACTCAAAGATGGAAGTTCTTCCCTTCTTTACAGATTCATATTCTGATGATATATCCCATAGAAGATCAAACACTTTACGCTCATCAAACTCCTCGTTCCGTTCTAGTGTGCAAGTCTGACATTTAGTCTTAGAGTACAGATGTAGTTCTTTCCAGAGACCTCTGAGCTCTGCCTAATACTCACTAACTGACCTTCTTCCTTGTCTTCATTTCCGAATAATCCCATCGCCCCCTTGCCATAATAGCCAGCTCAATAGATCTGGCCCATTGTAAATAATTCTTGCCGTCAAGTTTCAAATTTGTGATTTGAAAACCTTCACTTTTGTGTGACGAGAGTATACCATCTTTGCTCTTTCCATATTCGGATTGATATCTCACTGAAGGAATACCTTTAAATCTGCCCAATCGGTTGACCACTGAAAAATCGATTTTTTTTAAATGAAATAACTGTCTCACTTCCTCTTGGACATTTCATCGAACAATTGTAGTGCATCACTTGTAGATTACGAAAGCAGATGTTCACGGTGAGAGGTAATGAATCTAACAACGATTTGTAATGAAATCACTCAAATACCAATTTGAAAGAACAAGAAAGAGAAGAACTTGTTGTCCTGCGGGTTCTTCACTGTGCCCACGACTTCTTTTTGTTGATTTCCTTCGATGCTTGATGCTAAACGGCCACAAGAGGGTCTGATACCATGTTGAAATTAATCAGCAACATAAACTTCTTTGTTGATGAAAGCCGAATACAAGAAGACATTGAGGTACTCGTTGGTCAATCCTTGCCGTCACCCTCTAATTCTCGTTAAAGCCTAATGGCAGCCCTAATGACTATTTATATGGTTGATCTAACTTGAAAGACTATAATACCCCTAGTAAGTGACTACTGGATTACGGTTCTTAATAGATCAGAATCTGATCCATTAGGGCCCGTATTACAAAATACCATAATATAAATAACTCAGACTGACCTATGACTCTATGTATACATGACTCTATGTATACATTTATAACTAAATAGTAACACTAATTAATCAAGATTTAACTTGATGTTCAACAGTACACCCACTTGCACCCAACCAATTTTTTGATTGGAGGTAGTGTCACAACTGTTTTCTTTGGTTTTCATGTATTTCTGCATGTTGGATCTGATCAATGTGTTTCTCTAGAATACGTTTTCAAGATTCAAGCATGATATAGGCCAACTTGTGTACCTATTATTGCACCTAATAAGTCTTGCTCACTAACCAGGAGAACAAATCAACCTGCTGTGGCCTGTTATGCTTGATGAATGTCAATTCGTTTTTCATGATCATTGACTGGTTTGGGCCCTCAAACTGGCCAGAAATGCTACCATTAGTTCCTTTTCTGGATTTGCAGGAGTTATGCTGACTCAGCATGTCATTGTAAAGGCAATCTGTGAACCTTGCTGTAACTAGGATGCTCTTGCATCATGAATTTCAGCACTAATATGAATATCCTATTGTGCCTGAATTTTTGGATGCAAGTGCTCTTCAGGGCATTTGTTTTTCCCTGAAGTGTTTGTAAGGACCTTAGCATGTATATAAGGGATTTTAGTCAATAATCCATCCTTGCATATTAGTCAGACTCACAATGTCTAACGATTTTCCTCATTGCTCTTTTTCCTTCTTGGTTGCTTGACTGGAAATCTACGTTTCCTCATTGTTTTGCCATTTCACGTCAGCAAAAAGGATGTATGACTACCCCAATTTCCCTCTCCAGTTTTTGTCCCTTTATCACGTGGAGAATTCTTCGTTACCCACTTCTTTTCATATATCATCACTACACTCTGTTGTCTTACGCTTTGGCAAACTTTTGCATGTTGAAGCATACATGTTTAATGTACCAAAGATTAAGATTGTTGATCTTTTCAGCTATCTAGAATTTTTACAAGGCCTTGAGAAGCATGTAGACCAAGACTGGGATTCTATTTCCTCTTCTCTTGAGGAGATACGCAGATTACTGCTATCAAGGGAAGATTGCCTAATAAATCTAACTGCTGATGGGAAGAACCTCTCAAACACAGAGAAATATGTATCCAAGTTTCTTGATTTACTTCCCAGGGCAAGGGAAGCTGATAATGTTTCTTGGAATGCTCGCCTTCCTTTGGGGCATGAGTGCATAGTTGTTCCGACCCAGGTGTGGAAGTACTACTTACCTAATCTTCGACTTTCGGCTTCTGAATTTCAATTTCTATATGCCATCTGATTCACTATTTTTGCTACTTTTTAACAGGTGAACTATGTAGGGAAGGCAGCTAACATTTATGACACTGGCTATCAGTTGAGTGGTAGTGCACATGTTATTTCAAAATATATAGGAAACACATGGCTGTGGGATCGAGTCCGAGTAAGTGGTGGTGCTTATGGTGGGTTCTGCGACTTTGATACTCACTCAGGTACCACCATCCACAAGATTGGGTTATTTTCCTAGAATGTTTAAGTCTCATGCTTCTTTCCAATTTTCTCTATCTCAGCTGCTTCTTTTCTATTTCAGGGGTATTCTCATATTTGTCATATCGAGATCCAAACTTACTGAAGACGATAGATATATATGATGGAACAGCAGATTTCCTCCGTCAACTAGAATTAGATGAAGATACTCTTACCAAAGCAATTATTGGAACCATTGGAGATGTCGATGCATATCAACTGCCAGATGCTAAAGGTTACAGTAGGTATGAGATGCATCCACATTATTGAAATTAATCTTTGTGTTAACAAGGAAGATCTCTTGCATAAAAAGTATGCCATAGTTTACTAGGTGAATATAAGAGCATTTTCTATACTTATAAGTGCTAAATCAGTATGGCAGCTATTCTCTGATTATTTTGTGAAGTTGAAACATCTGTACTTTTCTTCAGCATCAACTTAAACTTTTTACATTTTTTCTTAAGCATATTAAATATAAATTATGAATATAAGATACGGGCAAGTTAGCTATTAATGTTTGTGATCATGGAGGTTGTCTTGTTTGGATGGTTTGCCTGATGTGGATGCCTTGGATGGGACTTCCGAGGACCTTGTGGGGCACATCCTGGTAGTGGTTCGGTCTTTCTAGATCCAACATTGCTGTTGGTAATAATTCAGTAGCTTTCTACCTCAATTATATCGTGGGCATTTAATGTTGCCTGTTTCATAATTATGCAGTAATGAATTTGTTCAGGACCACGGGCAGCTCTACATGTGTTCATGTTACAGAATTATGTATATTTCAAACTTTGCATGAAGGGATATGAAATTTAAACCATCTTGTAGGTCAAATAGTCATATCTTAGTTACCTGCTGCAGAGATACAGATTCATTCCTTGCTGCTGTGTAATTTTTCACTGCATGAGAACCACATGAGTCTAACCCCCTGTGATGTGTCTGTGTGTTTGTGTATTTTCAGTTTGTTACGATACTTGTTAGGTGTTACAGAAGAGGAAAGACAGAAGAGGCGTGAGGAAATCCTCTCAACAAGGTAACCGTGCTCTCTTCTTGCTTATTACCCTTAGGCATCTTATGCCCCTTTCTCTCTCACTCCTTTCATCTTTGCTCAGTGTGAAGGATTTCCACGACTTTGCTGAGGCTGTTGATGCTGTTAGACACAAGGGAGTTGTTGTTGCAGTTGCTTCTGCGGATGATGTTGCAGCAGCACACGCCGAGAGATCTGGATTTTTTGAAGTGAAAAAAGTTATATAATAACACATGTGCCAATTGGCAGATTATTTTTCAAAATCAAAATTTTATAGCTAATCTGGTTCTCAAGTCATATTTCTTTAGGCCCTTGAAAACAAGGGTGCATTATGTAGGCATCATCAACCTCAACGGCATTTTCGTCCCATACGTAGATGCCTGCACTTCGTTACTATTATAAAATGAAAATTCAAGTTTGCATCATTGGTCTCAATGAGCTTATGTTTGAAGTTTGTTTATGAATGCCTATGGTTTTCTTTTTCCTCGTGAATCCGAAATGGTTGTGGTTGAATCGCCCCTTGTATTATA
Organism: Brasenia schreberi; assembly: GCA_036023115.1. Taxonomy (NCBI): domain Eukaryota; kingdom Viridiplantae; phylum Streptophyta; class Magnoliopsida; order Nymphaeales; family Cabombaceae; genus Brasenia; species Brasenia schreberi. The sequence continues at coordinate 3,372,564 of JAYKKT010000075.1, read as the reverse complement.
ACAATGATATGATTTATAGAGTTGCCGCTCTTTCTTGTCTTAGAAATTTTGCTCATTCAAAGAATTTATCTTTTGATAACTAATGTTGGAGTGCATACTGAGCCAGCAAATTTGAAGGACATGCATTTATCAGATCAATCACTTAACGAGATAAACTCGCCAAGGCACACAATCTCATATTCATTCTTTCATTTTTGTTATCTAGCTGGATTATGGACTCCAAAACCTAATCAGCAAACAAATCTTTGTTGGATTTTCATTTTTTGGGATGATCATGTTCATGTTAGGAGAATCAGCGAATGTGGTCGGCCACTTTCATGCAGATTGAGCTTGTATCTTTTTACAGCCGGGTGCTGTAAGGACAAATATGTCCAATAACGGGTCATGGATCCCTCAAGAGTTTGAAATGGGACATACTGAATGGATCAAAGACAAACAATCTCTTTTCATCTTAGATTGGTGTGATGCATGCAACCTGAGCAGAATCCAAGGGTTCAGGATTTGGTTCCAGCTATGTATGTGTATCAATATTCATCGCTTTGCTGTCTTAAGCTTACCTAACCTTGTTTCCTAACCATGACAAGAAAAATGAAAACGCAATGACAACCAACGGGATACGCCTGCACAAGCACACACACACATACATAGGTAAAAGTTCTTTTATTTCACGTTTCACTTTATTATGGAGCAACATGATCACAACGTGTAGGAAATTAAAGTGTTAAAAGGTTCTTCTGTCAAGGAGCACTATCTGCTAAGTACTTCCCATACCTTTGATTTTGACTGCATCGCTTTAACGTTAGATAGGTCACTTGACGATCTTTCTACCATTGTCATATTTTCTAGTACCAAAAGACTAGCAAATAATCAGCACGAAGGTATTAATATTTCTTATGTGCCAACTTGGAATTCACTCTGCGCCACACCCATGATTCTGAGGGTGTGCTAGGCAAAGGTGGCAACACCACTGGTTTCTGGCACATCAGGCCGAAAGGCCAACCCTGACATTGCTTCAGCCCATTAACCAACATCCGACATCTCCCCATATCCTTCAACTCTACATCTCCTGTGCTCGAACAGGGGGAGAAGCTACTGTTTACAGACAAATATGCTTCAGGTTCATCTTCCTCTTTGAAACGGGGTAAACCTTGTTCATGACCCTCTTTTGGAGCAATGGTGAATTCGCTGGTCATCGGAGAGAAAACCCACTTCAGGCTGTCATTTAAGAAGCTGTTCTTTGGTCTGTGTCTAGCTTCCCAAGCCCGGCTTTGCATCACCGAGATGATCATCTGTAAATTCAATGGAGAAATCACATCAAAGTGTTGGAGAGCTAATGAGACATGCTGCAGCATAGATAAACTATGACAATTATTCTTCGACAAAACAAGTCAGTTCAGCTCTTCCTTTAGAGCACTAGCGAACACTGTCAACTCGAAAACTATAGATGGAGAACCACCGTCTTCCTTGTCTGATGTCAAAGTTGTCTAACTTAATTTGCTCATCTATGGTGGCAACCGTGAAGAGAAAAGATATTGATACATAAAGTTTCGTGATGAACTAACATACAATCTGAAATAGAATTTTTAATGAAGAACAGTAACCATGATTTTTGCAACCTATGTACAAATCATGTCATTAACTATCTCGCATCATACTAAGCAACATGCAACAGCTATATCGAATTCACCAAGCTTTCAAGCTACAATCCTCAGCATCACTAAAGCCTTACGTGTTCTATGTCAGACTCGTCTGGTGGGGGATCCTCATTGAGCTTGCTCTCACTGCAAAGGAGTCCCGTTCAGTAAGAGTGAACAATGGGAAAGGGCACCTTTTAGAGGTGAGCACAAGAAACTCATCTTGTTGGTACTCTTCAATGGTGATAGACAAGTTAGTGGAAGATTTATACAGAGACAGAGAGGGAAGAGAGGAATAGCAAGAGAGTGATAAAGATACTCTACCATCCTCTCCCCTGTGGGGTGAAGACAGCGTAGGAACAATGGAACGAGAAAATCTCAAAAATCAGACCCACCACCAACCGCTTAGGAGCCCTTATGTTGTCCTGTCAATTCTTCTGCAATTAAAGTTCACTACATTTTCCCTTTTGGCTTTGACAGCATAAGGGTAGAAAAGAAGCCCCATCTTTACAAAGTACAACTAAGATGGTTTATATAATTACGACGATCAACAAAACTAAAGCATCATTAGAAATCACAAGCGAGATGTTTAATGAAACAATAGTTTATGAGAACAAATTAAGCCATCTTTACAGATCACTATTAACACCACCAGGAATCGGATTAATTCCGGTAGTTTTTGGAGGTTCCTTTCTAGTGGTTAAGACCGCCGGTTTAAGCTATTCCATTTAGTACCAATAGTTTATTTCCGGCCGTAAAAACTGCCGGCTTAAGTTATTCCGTTTACTCCGGATAGTTGAAAAATTACTATATCATATGTGCAATCCATTAATTAGTACCAATAGTGTTGCTATTAATGTATAAACATTAAGAAGACATCCAACCCACTCATGGGTGCTCATACTAGGGATAACTTCGGATACCAAATATCAACTACTTTGGTCATACGCATGCCGTGAAGAGGATAATTAGATGTCGGTGACTCCTCGTTTCTTAAAATGGACAGTATCAAAAGAAGTTATTCAGTTATTGTACCTCAGTGTTTTATGCAATCACATGCATCCACTGCTTCTTAGTTTTAAAGCAAACATTTAATGGTTTTGACCACTATGGATTCCACATTTAAGCAAACATAATATCAACTAAGCATTCAACTAAGGGTTCACGTAAAACTTTGTCAGACTTATTTACGATGGATTCTACAACTTATGATAGGGTTCTATGAAAATAAAAAATTCATGTAGCCAACGCATCTGGTATGGGAAAAGGCTTAGTTATTGTATTTAATGGTTTTTCCGCGGTAGACATTCCTTCCTTTCTCCTTTCAACATAGTGTGCGTGGATGACCTCTTCATACCAGTGTTGTCCGACGCGTATCGCTGGGCTCCACGATAAGGGCGTATCGTATCGTATCACCTGTATCGTACTTTAATATTAAAATAATATAAAAAAATTAAGAAAAAAATTAAGAAAAAATAGTAAAAATTTGAAAAAAAATTAAGAAAAATCTGGTAATTGCTTTAAATTCATATAATGCAAAGTTTAGTACAGATTGAGTATTCAACATTGAACAATTGCATCCAAATTTATATATTTTGAATCAAAAAAATGAAATATATTTACATTTTACAAATTATAATTAGGATCATCAACTAAATAATCTTCATCTTCTCCTTGCTGAAGATCCTCATCAGCAGCAACACCTTCTGCTTGGAAATTAAATTCTTAATCTCCTTGATACTGTTGTTGTACTCTTTCCAAATTAATCCATGCAATGTCTTCTTCAGTTAACAGTAATATAAGTTGAAACTTAAATATGGAGATAAACAATTTACCTGAACACATCGTAGTGCGGTTGTGAATTGCTAAAGGCAAGCTCATCAAGTGAAGAGCATTATCATAAATCTCTATTTTTCGATGTATAGCATCTGCTATGCTCTCATCATGGACTAATCTATCAATACAATCAATGATGCCTCGATTAACCTCACTGTCCTTTTTGAAGGTTGTCATCTCAATTGAGTACTTTAATTCAATAAAAAACTTGAAAATAAAAATACTTCGTAAATCCCCAATTGTCAAATAACACTCAAGTAGAGTGTCTCCCATTTCATGAATGTAATAAAAATCATATCCACACACTTAATAACTTCATATTTTGTCATTAAAAAAATAAAAATACAAATAAATAAATAAATAAATAAATAATGAAGAAAAACACTAAAAATATACTTAAATCCGAGATAGAAGGCTCGCACGGACACCATAGAGCACATTTTTTGACCCTTGAATACCAAGGAGGCGAAGAACGGTTCTTAAGGAGCTTTGAGAGGTTTGAAAAGAGAGAGGAAACCTACAAAAAAAAACGTGGGTCCCTGACCCGTATCGCCGTATCGTGCGATACGACTATATCCCCACGATACGATACGTACGGTGCGATACGGATAACACTGGTTCATACTCACGAACTATGATATTCACATGATTCATGGCACAAATAACATAGCCTAACACAGTGGATGGATCAATTCGACTGAATGAAAGGCAGGGAAGAAGGTTTGAGTCACTCTAACATATTTATTTTACTTATGTCTTGGAGGGCGCCTTTTGAAGAGTTCAGCACACCCTATTGAAAACTATCACGCTAACTCGCTTCTGTTTTTCTTTTCTTTTTTAAGAGTAAGAGGGAAATATGTTTTTTAAATACTTTTATAAGTTTTTAAATTATATTCATTTCTCTGAAAAATTTAAAAATAGGCATGAGTATACACTTTGACAGGTGTGCATGAATATATATATATATATATATATATATATATATATATATATATATATATATTATGTCTTTCTCTATATATAAAATTGCAAGTTAAATGGGTTTGGAAGTTAAATCTGCCGAAGAAAATAAAACTGTTCATATGGCTTGTTGCAGCCGAACCATTCTGGCCAATCAAATCCGTCTCAGAGAAGAGCGGTGCCAGCTGCCAGCTGCAGCCAATGTGGTCAGGAAGAGAGCAATCTTCACTGTATGGGAGACTGCATATATGCTCGACAGGTTTGGCTGAAACTAGACTTTATTGGACATGACTTTATACATCTGGATTTATATGGCTGGAAAGAAAGGTTTGTAAAAGATACATCGTCTGCAGCTGGGTTGTGGTGGATGTGGCGCTGGCGAAACAATGTTTATTTTGACATAAATCGTTAGCCCTTAGAAAAGGTAGTAAGAAGTGCAGTTATGGATGCACAAGACCGGGAGAGAGTGCTAGGTCATTGAGTGGGCAGACTGCATATTAGCAGACGGATTGAATGGACGCCTCCACAATTGGTCAGGTGAAGTTGAAGGTCGACGCAAGCATGTCATGCAGAAGAGATGTTGGAGTTGGCAGGCTGTTGCGTTCTATTGGTTGAGAATGGATCTTAGAATCTGCGGGAGCTGCTCATGCAATGAGCATTTTGGAGGAATTTCATGCATGAATGCTTTTGATTTTCCTTTCTTTCCATGACGCCCTGTGTTTACTTATCTTGGTTAATTGCCATTGGAGAGGGGCTGCGAATCACTTGGAAAGCAGGCTTCAAGAATATTTGGTGTGAATTATATCACTCAGAGGACATTAAATTACTTACTGATGAGCATAGGTTCATTGTATTAGAACTCGTTGTTAGAGGAATATGAGATATACTTGGGCGTAATTGCAATATTTTGATTACACATACTCCATATGAGGTGAAGAAATGCACTGATTTTCTTGCTAACAAGGGGACTGTGACAAGAGGGAATATAAGTACCTGGCCCCTCCCCTAAATGATATTGTTTTGTTATTGCAGGCAGATGTAAATACTAGGCCCGTATTATATATTGCTGTAAATTTTGTTCCTATGTATATAGATGAATATTTATTATGTGTGTGTGTGTGAGGGGGAGAGAGAGAGAGAGAGTTGCGGACTCTCTAACTTGAGCCATTGCATTAAACAACCGAATAACTCTGCTATAATCCAATAACTTGGAAAGGTAAAGAAAAAAGACCATAGAAAAGCAGGATTGCTTTTCCTTTTCTTTTCTTCTCTCCTCGGTTAGAGAATCACTATCTAAAGAACAAAATGGCGTTGTTCTTCTCTTCTCTCATCCTCTTCCCCTCTCTTTCAGTCCAGCAGAAGCTATCACCTTTACTGGATCTTTGGTGCATATAACATTGATATTAGGTTTCTTTGTAGTATTCTGAGTGTTTTGGTTGTCCTCCAAATTCTTGTAGGTTGCGTCCTTGGCCCGTACTGTTAGAGTGATATTAAGATGGGTCCAGATTTTTGAAAGTTCTTTTGGATTGACCCCTATGTACCGCAGTAACTCTATGGAGCATGAGACCTTAAGGAAATCTCTCTCCTGTCAGCCCTCTCACAAGAAAAACCTATTGTAAGAAGCATGCATATAAAACTATTCATCAAATGCAGACTCAAAACCATGTGGGGCACATCTATGTCTCATTCAGCTGATCTTATATATGAGTTGCTTTCGTTGTCACATATAAGACAGTAACTTTTAGTGGTCAGATTACATCAATAGTCATTCGTTGAAGAGTTTCTCATACCAGGGTATTAAAATGAATGATAATAGGACAAATCTCGTTCTTTTATTCATTGAAGAGTAGTATTCAGTATTTAAATACAATCACAGAGATCATAAACAAACATAAGTTATGACATCTAGATATAGATTCATTATCATCCCAAATGATCTGAACCAATTGGTTCAAACTATGGCAATTTTCTCACAAATTAAGAATATTCTAAGGCTTCAAATCCACGGAAAAGTTTCCTTGAGACTGGCTTTTCACACCTTCAAAACAAACATTTATAAAATCAGTATGATAAAAATTTGTATGTCTTGTTCTTTAGCGCGTAGAATTATGTTGATTGATATTATCTATTAATGGTAGTTTTAATTAGAAAATATATTCAGCAATACCTGGATTATTGGACAGTTTTCGTCGCCGAAGTCCCTCAAAGACTGCAGGGAGACGGAAATCAGCCAGTTTTAATTACATGTGCCCCCTCATCGTCGAACTCTTTATGGCAGCAGAGGAGGCGGGATCCCTACCATTGAGCTAACACCCATTGAGGTGCACGGTGACGGACACAAATATTGAACGGCTTATACCCATACTTTGTTTACATTCTTATATGTGCGTCACAAAAGGATTCGATAGACAAAAGTCAGGGAGGAGGCTACGGCGATGTTTTCATTTTCCTTTTGCAATTCTTGATCCATTTCGATGAAGTAGTGCTATTCATCTTTGCTTCTTAGGGGACGGGGAACAAAGAAGGGAAGAGCCAAATGCAGAAGGTTTGGTTTTTGCTGTTAGATTTGGTTAGTCGAAGTACTCAAGCGTGCCAACATATGTTTGTGAGGACAGGTTTTTGCTATTTTCTCTCTCTCTCTCTCTCTCTCTCTCTAATATATATATATATATATATATTGTTATTGGATATTCTCGTTACCAGAACTTATCATTCTTGATTTTTTAGAGCACGAGCATAATAAAATAATAATTCTCAATAAAGTCTCAAAAGTTAAATCTTTGACTTGTTTGAACTAGGAGTGCTCATGGTTTGCTTGGGTTCAACTCTAGCTTCAACCTCGAGCCAAACCTCTATTAGCGGTTCATGGTATTTTGAGAAACGAACCAAACCATGGTATGATCATAACCGAACTGGTGATTTGGTTCAGTTCGATTTTGAACCACATTTCTTGTTGTAATGCAACATAATTGTGAATAAAAAATAATTTAATATCATGTGGTTAATAACCAACTAACAAATATTAAACTTATAATAACAAATATTAGACTTGATCTTAGCTAAAAGGCTAAGAAAAATGTCTTATTTGGTGTCCTACAATCGTTTTTATAGTAGTTCACAACCGACCCTTCATCTTATTCGTGCTTGATACGGAACCAAACTCATCCATCTTATACTTAGTTCACTTCTCACGGTTTGGCTCCAAGTAAACCGGATCACTGATAAGTTTTTCTGTTACAACCAAACCAAACCATTCGATATCTAGAACCGAACTGAACTGTCGGTTTGATTCGGTTCTAACAGTTTGGTTCGATTACAGTGGATCTTTGAACCTCTGGTTTGAACGTTGATTTAGAGAACCTCATAAAATCACCATGACACGTCGGGGTCTTCATAATTCAAATGCAACGTTCTCCACTCGATAGTCATGTCGGTTCATGTCTAAACCTCCCTGGATGCTATCATTCGTTCGACATTTCACCTCGTGATGGTCTACTTTAACCTGACATTCCACCTAATAATCTAGTTTGAATATTGAAGGATAATCAGTACTCACAAAGAAATTATTCTTTTGTGAGTCTCGCAAGCCAACACCAGGCGCACACTTCACTTTTTATACCTTGTACTTGATTAAGAAAGGCAATTTCTTTTATAAACTCAACCGTCTCATTGAATGGTTGAAGTCATTCAAATCGTGTTTGCACAATTGTTTATCGCATAATGGTATATATATATATATAGATAGATAGATAGATAGAGAGAGAGAGAGTTGGAAGACAAGCTTAATCATTATCACCATCTATACGATCAATCAAACAATATGGATCCTAACATTCCTCTCATATCGCATTTAATGCACTTATATATTAGATGGCATCAATCCTTATATCGATGTTGACAAATGACTTGATTTGTTTATATATTTTGACACATTTAAGTTAGTCTATTCAAATAACTCTTAACCTCATTTATCTTGTTTTGATGGTTGCTTGAAATTTAAATTTAAAAAGTAAAAGATATGCATGTCAATATGAAATATACCTATAAAAACATGTATATATTTTGCTTTTTAAATTTAAATTTCACTGCTAATAGATGGTTGAAATTTGTTTTAATATACTAGCTCCTAAGATTCTCTCTCTAAACTTCTAGCACTTGTTGTTGGCATTCAAATTAACAGCCAAAACAATCCATTTAAATGCCAATAGCATGTCCGCCTTCCTCCCATCCATCATTGATTTTGCAAGTGGACTAGAATAATTCAGAGTATCTTGAGAAAAGCTCACTGATGATTCATCAAGAAAAGAAATCGAGGGTGCATTAGATGGAAAAGCATATACACAATCATACACATTTTACTATATTTTCGTGTTGATTTCGTTTGTCCTATCATGACCTTTTCGGATCAAGTCACTTTTGTATTAACACGAGTTCAAGCCATATTACCAGATTCCATCCAACACACTATTTATCTTTTGACTTCAATTTCCTGTCGCAGCTTCTTAATCAAATACTTGGTGTTGGCACAAGAAAAAGAAGGAAAGCAAGGTGGGAAGGATCTGCCATGTACAGTATTGTGGGAACAAACCTGAGAAAGGTTCTGGTGCCAACATAGGGCATTCTGAGAATCGAGCCAAGAACCTCCTTTACTTAAAGCGAGAATTTGTACCACCAAATCAGAATGGTTAGCATTAGGCATTCCCTATAACGACACCAAGCAACTTCATGTAAGAGATAAGTGAATCAATAGACAGATGTTAATAGAAAGATACATAAGCGAAGATTTGCAATAACAAAATGCAAGTTTTTTTACGGTGGATAAAATCTCTTTTTCCTTTGTTTTTTTTGTTTCTTTTAGAGTAAATCCTCTCATTCAATTAATTAACGTCGTCGCTGCAGCATGCAATAAATGAGAACAGTGTGTTTTAAAGCAAAGATTCATGGTATAACAACGTACCAATTCATCAGCAAAAAGGCTACTGTTCATGCTGCCCTACGAAGACGGAACTAATTTATCGATGACAATTATGGTCGGAGAGTTTCGCAATGAAGATACAAGACCTACCCTTAAACAAGGTAGATATCCCTGCCATCGAACGACAGATTCAGCACTCATCTTGGGAGTGGGAGGGACGATCAAATCTCAGTGGCATTCGTTCAACGATACAAATCTCTCTCTCTCTCTCTCTCTCTCTCTCTATATATATATATATATATATATATATATATATATATATATATATACGAGAGAGAGGGGGATGATGGTTTTATTAACATCATCAACGACGAAGGTTTGAATTATAAATATCGTTATACTTTTAAATTTTACATTCACGTGTATTAAATATTTTTTTATCACTTTAACTGTTATCCCAAAGATAGATGATAAAATATATTTGAGCACGAATAAGGTATAAACGGATCTTTCTCGTGTCTATGCACCCTGCGGGTCCGCTGACAAACGGGTTTCGGGTTCTTCAACCGAATCCATTCATCTTAAAACGGGTCCGTTGACAAAATCCAGACCCGACCCACGTCCGACTCGTTTGCTCCGTCGGCATGATGGCACTTAAGTTATTTAAGTTCCAAACGCTCAATTGGGGATGCCGAGTGTTGGCTGCGGGGCCCGCGTGGGACCCAGCAGTTTTGGAGGCATATGATCAGTGGGGACCCCGGCGGCCTCGTCTTACAAAGAGGGTTTGTGGCCCCCAACATGGTGGGGTCCTCCCCTGAGGGTATCCAAGGCTTGATGGCGTCAGCCACCTTTGAGACGATGCTAAGTGGAAATGGGCTGAGGTAGACCTGGTCCGTTTGGAACCAGTTCCGTGGTTTTTCTAAGAACCGGTTAAACCGGATACAGGGTCGGGCGATTACTCGGTTTTATTTTTCATAGAACTGAAACTGATAGTTTCGTTTTTCTTCAACATTTTATTGACGGTTTAGAACATTTCATCTTGGCGATCAATGGCTGTTGATAGTGTCTGTGATCGAGCAAATTCAGGAGTGAGTTATGGCTGATATGAAACGATGAATTGACGGCCTCTGAGGTGAGATACACTTATATTTCACATTCACAAAGCACTTGTATTTGCCTAGACACCGTAATGGACCAAAAATTTTTCAGACCATCTCGCCCTAAAACAAGTCGAATCAATTGGGACTCCTATTTGACTTACTTCACACCACTAACCAACCAATTATCCTCTCTCTCAAATTTTCTATTCATAAGCAAGCCAGGTTAGACAATACCAAAGTATTCAAGCTCGCCGAAGTCGAGTGGTTTTTTCTTGCTAAGTCTTGTTTAATTAAACTTTCACATACTTATTATATCTTATATGATAAGGCTATGTGAAAACAAAGAATCCATGTAGCGACCTCATGATGATAAAAGACTTTGTTGTTGTTGCACACTTGATTCTATCTTAATCATGCTCAAATCACTTCTTAGTTAAACATGAGTATCAAAGTACAATAAAAAATACATTTGTAGACCTACCTCGTAATCAAACACATCCTGGAGATTCTAATTATAAAAGTACATTTGTACAAGAAATATTGGATGTCGTGCACAACAAGCAACAACTCACCTCACAAGTTTCAAGTCACGAGTTCGATACTCATAAACTGCATCCAGCTATGGCCTCCCTGTTGTACCGAAAAAAGATTGTGCACTGTGATACATATTGAAAGCCTATTCCGATTCGATTCACACGACCTGTAAGTTTGAGATTACGAATTTCAGATATATGATCTTAATTACAAGAAGATTAAAACTTCTAAATTAAGAAATTAAGTAAATTTGTAAAATTTTACAAAGAAAATCGAGTACCAAACGTACATTAGAACTGCTATTTTTGAAGATATTTCCTCTAACTACACATGCTCTGTCCAAAAGGAGAAAATTTGAAGTACAATATGTAAACAAGTCAATCTAGTACATTATCCACTAGCATCAGGAAATTATTTATACCCTCGCCAACCGAAATTCTGAAAATTTTCAATTATGTATTGAAAATTTTAAAAAATACTTAATAATTTTTAAAACCCGGTCCTTCTGAACATGAAATCAAAACAAGTTTCCTGAATCCGCTACTGTTAGTAGCCAAACATACAAGACACTGTCATCGTTATGTATCATTCCGTTATTTGTGTGTGTGTGTGTGTGTGAGCACGGGTACATGAAATCATGGAATTTCGCAATCATTAATTTTGGCCAATTATTAGATTGTGAGAACATTTTTGTTGAAATTTTCACATTTACATATTGGCTCAGACTTGGCACAAGGATGTGAATAATTCGAGATCATGAGCCTACTATTCACATTGCATGAATTCTTGTATTCTTTATTGAAAATAATAAAAATAAATAAGTATATATATTTCATATTGTATTGTTTAGATGATTACTTTGGTTTATGGACAAATAGCAATAGCTTACCTGGCTAGGGGGTAGACTCATAAATTGAAGGTCATAAGTTTGATACCCGGAGTGTGCATCATGTTTTGGCGTCTCATTGTTCCAAAAACAAGCGATTGCCTTGATATCTTAATGTATAGAGGAAAATATTTTTATCAAATATACACAAAATTATCGAAATAATACTAAAAAAGCAAGAAGCAAGTTGTGCTCAAGTAGACGTGACCAATTCAGGGTAAACCGGAACCTAGAAGCATAATCATTTAATTGCCAAATAATATAAGGATCATACTTTGGTTACGTATATGTTAAATAATCGAATCTCTCTTTTATAAATATTTGCTCTCCCTCTCTCTCTCTCCATGGCCAAACTCCTTCCCAAAGACCCACAACCACAACACCCAGTTTGAGAAATTTTTAGTTATAAATACTTGGTGGTTCTCATGGTGGGGACTCGAAGGCTTGGCCTACATCAAGTAGGCCTGGCTGGTTCCAGGTCGATGGGACCGCGGTTTCAAGCTGGCGCTTCAAATTCCATGCACCAAAGTTTGGAACTGGAACTGAACTGAACCTCTCTGCATTCGAATCCAGTTCCGTTTCCATAGTTGCAGGTTCCATTTTAGGTCAGCTTTCATCAATGAAGGTAGGGCCTTATAAAAGACTACTTGAAACCACCAGTTTTGAACCGAAGGTTTGCTATCAATTCGGTTCCTACAGGTAGGTGAAACCGGAATTAAACCGTGGGTTTCTCAGGTTCTTAAAGAAGTTTCCAGTTTTGGTTCCCGGTTCTGGTTGGGGGTGGCGTGTGCAGTTTCAACACGCCGGGTCAGGTAGACATGGTCGGTTTCTGGTAAAGCAAAAGGGTGGTTCCAAACTGTTGGTTTTCTTGGAACCAAAAACTAGGACTGAACCAGAACCTGTATTGTTCCGATTTCAGTTTGGAACCACCATTTTTTATTCCAATTTGAGTTCTAAACCACCTGAAACAAGGAAAAACGTTTTAAAATTAAAATTTTAAAGAAAAAATGTTAAAATTTATGGAACTGACTGTTTGAAACAGCCGATGCCGATTCCGATTCCGATTCCGATTCCGTAAAAGGTGAAACTGGAACAGAACACTCAAGAGTCGCAGTAATAAGCGTTTCAAAATTTGAGCAGCTACCAAACACCTTAAATGCAATCACAAGAACGTCACGCTAGTCTTGAGATGATTGAAGAACGGTGACTATCATATTGAAGAACCCCTTAGAAATGCCTCCCTCTTGCTGTAAATGACACTGACCCTCTTCTCGAAACGCCCTTATTACTGTGACTTCTTCGCAATAAAAGTGCAGTCATAATATTTCTTCTGTTTCACGAAACTTGGCCTTGCATAAATCTTTACATATTCTCTAAAACTAGCAAAGGCTCATTAAATATTTCATAACAATAGATTGAAGAGTGTTGGGTTCTTCCTTTTAACTTAACCCTTCATGTTGCACACGACTCTCGACTTGTGTCAAGGATGATCGCGAGTTCGATTTCCAGGGCAAGCATAACGAAAAGAAAACGAAACTTAACCCTTCTTGTTGTTATATTGAGTCTGCAAATCCATGAAAAACACAAACAAGCTTTATATGAATTACTGAGGGTGTTGAAAAAGTGGTCGTTATGTGTATAAATGATGTATAGACAAGCACCAACCGAGATTTGAAGGCTATTTCATAAATTTGAAGTTCATGCATTTTTCACACCAGGAAGGTGACGGACACACGACTTGCACCCACGAAGGAGTAAGTCCCCGAAAGAAGATCTCTCTCTCTCTCTCTCTCTCTATATATATATATATATATATATATATATATATATATATATATATATATATATATATATATATCCCTGTGGAGAAACAAGCAACAGCTCACATAACAAGGGAGACAACTCACAAGTTGAAACAGCATGAGTTCGATACTTGGGGGCGTGCATCTCTAGCTTTGGACTCCCCGTTATACAAAAAGAATTTACATATACCCCATGTAGATGCTAAATTTCTTTAGGATAAGCATAAAACGCGGGACTGTGATCTCATTCCATTTAATTAACATTGACTGAAGTTGCTGTTCCTGAAAAAGATTGATCGAACTTGCCGAACATTTATGACCCTCAAGTTTTCCACAAACATTATATTTTTTCGTCGTTTGAAAATTTTGTAACGTTAACACTATAATAATACCGTATAGTTTTCAATTAAAGAGTCAGTCTCGTTTATTTAGATAATGAGTAGAAAATAGGGAAACCCTCCGTTTCATAAGGAGCCAAGGGACGAAAAAATAACTCTTTTGCAGACGTTTTCCACTGACAATACAAAAGCTGCAGGGCTGGTACTTGGAAAATTTATGGAATGGAGGAGTAAGGAAGAAGAAATGTCAATGGGGTATCTTCCTTGGGCAACATTCTAAGCAGTAATTCTTCGGATCCCAATGCATACACGTGAGACCTTTCTCTCTTTATATATATATATAACAGGAGATATATTTTCTCATTGCTTTTTTATAGTATTAGTATAATTTTAAAAAATGGATACCTTTTAAAAAAATATGAAAAATAATATTATTACATGTTCTTAAAAAGGTTGAACATAATTCGAAAGAATTAGTGTTCGGGAAGATCAATATATATATATATATATATATATAATGCCTTGCAAACGATTTAGAACTGATTTTGTTTAGAACGGGTTCGATAGTTTCAACTGAAATCAGTTCGGGCTACCAATTGACTGAACTGAAACCGAACCAAACACGGAGACTACCTTTGTTTTCACTTTTCATGAAATTAGAACCATAAGTGATAGTTCCAAAGCCACTTGTTTCATTTTCTTTCATTATTTAAAATTTTAAATTTGTTAATAATTTTTCTATTCTGAACAGTTTAGGACTCAAACCTCAATTGACAGTTCTGAACTGCAACAAGAATTGGCTTGATCCTGATTCGGTTTTGATTCTTGATTTCGAGGAAACTAGATGTTATGCACACTTGCGAATGTGCATGTTTTCATGTGTGTTATTACTTACATAAGTATATCTATCTATATTATTTATTTATTTGTGTGTATATGTTCTTATAGACAGGGCCTTTCTTGTCCCCACTGGGAATGGAACTCGCAACGATTGCGAGTGGTTGTCACAGAGCCCTAAGGGTGAACTAGCAGCCCAGTGTTTGTTTAGGTAAAATGGAAATGACTGCTTGGTTACATGAAGAGGACACCTGAACTTACTGCTGATCCATGGTTCGAAGCACCAAACTCTCTTTCGTCTTTGAAAGGTGAGTGGTGCAAGGCAAACTGTATAGTGATCTCTTTTTCACTTCCAATTCTATGGGGAGACCAAAGACAATGCACATGAAGGATAACGAACTCATGACCCTCAACTCGCGAGTTGAACCTCCAGCCAGGTGAGCTATCGGTTGTTGATATAACATGATCTTCCTTTCATAACCGAGCGACAACATAAAACCGGCAGGCCACCCCTTCACATCCAGATGGCCCGTCCGGTATCGAACTCATGATCTCTTTTAACTTTAAAATATCATGAATAAGTTGTCTTTGGGACAATTTGTTCCTCCTCCATCGAGTTCACAAATCCGGCATGAAGCACGATGGTTACCTCCCTTCTCTGTTGTTTGGGGCCAGCATGCATTTTCCGGCCGGTCGTCACAAATTTCGGCTTCTCATACAACTCCCGGAAACAGCTATTTACCAAACTATTTTTTCCATTTTTTATTACAAGCATTTGGCAAACTTGGTTTTTCCTATGACAAACTTCCATTGCACATAAGACAGCAAATGAGACCACTTGTTTCTCCAAGGCTTCATCCAACTTGAATGGTTCCTAAAAGTTTCCTCTTTCGACCTACTCAGTCGAGCCATTTGCATAGTTCCACAAATTCATTCACCCGTTGTCACTTTCGACCATTTTTTACCACTTTTTATTTTTCAAAACCTCTTTTCGATCATCATCACCATCAAAACTACATACAAAAACACTTATATATTATAAATATTTAATTTTTTAAAGTAATGTTAGTATTGATAATGATGATTTTGACTAATGAATGGTGAATTTAAGGAGTGATCAAAAGTAACAGTGATCAAACGAAAGTAACGAAAGACCGTCGATAACAGCTGGATTGATGAAATCATGCAAACCACTCGATTACATTGTGTTCATCAATTTAGTAAGAATCACTCCATATATATATATATATATATATATATATATATATATATATATATATATATATATATATATATATATATATATATATATATATATATATAAAGAAAAGTCTAACATATTTATTATGTATTTGTGAAAAAATACACATCAAAAGTGCAACTTAAAAAATATATATGTGCATACTTTTTGTGTTATGCTATCAAGCATCAATGTCTCTTTATATATATATAAAAGATGGAGGGAGAAATGTGCGTGTGAGCACGTGCACTGAGAAGATGATCTACCCCTTATCCTGCAATCACATGATTGAAGCCAAAGCATCACACCAAAAGGGGCCGTCTTCCCACACGGCCACTCAATTTGGTAATTTGAGGGGGCTCACTCACTCGCTACCCCCAAAATCCAACCTAGCACGTGCGACCCACAACGGACCATCTCGCATAGTCCCGCCGCGGTCCCGAAACGCCAGATGGATGCACCACTCCCTCTCTCTCTCACACACACACAGAGAGAAAGAGAGAGAACTCGTCAGAATTCAAGCAAAGAAGAGTGCTAAAGTAAGATCGAAAATTTTAATTCTAAGCTCAAAGTAAGCTATCAACTAGAGGGTTCATAATTATGTACAGGAAGATAAAGATATGATTAAGGAGGCCGAATTCGCTTCCATACTGTGATCGATTTCAGCAGCGGCTACTCCTCTTCGTCTTGATTAATCTACGGCGTCACTTTCACCCACTCGTATCTACCGGCCAAGGGAGTATCCTCCACGGTATCGTAATTATACCTGTTGATCGTGAAGAAAGAAAATCCAGGAATTAAGGCCTATATCAGACCGATCTTCTCTGCAATTTGGTGATTTCAACTGCGAGTAAAATTGAGAAAGAGAGTGAAGAAAAATAGGAGAAAGTTAGGAAGGAGAATTACTTCTCAGTGAATCGACGCTGCTCTTCCTTCTCAAACGCGGCGAAGAATTCTTCGATCTCCGTCACCGAAGGCATGATCTCTACCACTCCGGAAGCTTTCCTGCCGGCTGAGCTTGTCGTTGACTCAAGAACTTCTGGTTCCGCTCGGAGATTGCTCGATGAAGACGTCTCTCTAATGCTGCGGAAGAGAAGAAGATAACTCAACAAAAGGAAGCAAGAGACCTCTGAGGAAGGAGAGTAGGGAAAGGAAGGACGGAATTTCTCTAAGAAGATACCTCTCCGTTAAATCGCAGTCCACGGCGTTCTCCCCGAGCGAAATCTCCACCTGAGAACAAAACCACAACCTACGACGTTATCGACCCGAAACCTACCGGTATCCATCTTCAAACCTAAAGATAGAAAACACGGGACACGTTTGGAGAAGATAACTCGTTGAATTCTCACCTCTACATTCGAGTTATCGCCTCTCTTCCCCTTCCTGGCGCCATCCTCGCCGCTCGGGCAATGCAAAACGTTCGCCTCGCCGGAATTCACTCGGCGCTCCGGCACAGCCGGCCGCAAGGCGACCTCGCCTTGCTTCTCTCTCTTGATGAGCCTCCGGCTCCTGAGCTCGAGGTACGGCACCTGCATCTCTCTGGCGGCCCTCTTCTGAACGGCGGCTAATGCTCTAGCCCTCGTCCTCACGCCGACGACCTGAGATACCTCCATCACCGCTACCTCTCCTATTCCTTTACACTTCCTCATGCACTTTCCCATGATCCCTCACTTCCTTCTCCGAGAAGACGACGACGAAGACACAGAGAGAGAGAGAGCGAAAATGAAGGGAGCTCTTCTGGGTTGAGAGAGAGGGAGGGAGAATTAAGAACGTCCATGGAGGAGATGATGTTGACGGTAACGGAGGAGTGCCGTTACAGATCAGATCCGGTTCTCGAGGCCGATCCCAACCCGAAACGAGAACGTCTCGGTTACGACTCTCTTCCTCAAGGGGCTACCGGTTGTAGCCGGTTGAGTGTGGCGGAATAAACCGGGTGCAGCCGGTTGTCAGGGATTGTAACGGAAGGAGGGTTAACACAGCCCCCACATGTGATTGTTGGTCCGCAGAGGTGCGTAATTATTAGCTTCGATTCCGTTTCGGATCCCTCCCATGAACATTTTCCACCCTCCAAGTTCCCGAAATTTCACTTTTACCACCCCTTGTTTGGAAAAGGTACGAATCCACTCGTTTGGGTGTCTGGCGAAAGTTCGTTTAGGCACACGGATCGCACGAACTTAAGAGTACCGAACTTTCGGTTCCGTTTCTTCCTTCACTTTGAATTCTTTTTCCACTCAAGAGCAGACACAAACACGGACTCTTCTGTGTCGTGTCTCCTTCTTTGGTTTGTATCGGATGTTACATTGCTAAAAATTTTCCGTGTTTGGGTGGTGTCGTGTTAAAAACTAATGTAAGTCAAGCAGGGTACTTTTCCATTTCCTACTTCGAGTAGACACGGAAACGGAGTTCACGTCTACATCGTGTCGTGTTGTGGATCGTGTCAGCCGCAACGTTGGGAATATTTTGGTGATCCCGAGGGGGCAGAGGTAACGGGGATGAAGCAACAGCACACGGAGGAAGGACGGAGGGGACCAAATTGGACGTATTCGGACCGGAGGTTGAGATGCTGTTTTCTCGGGGGTTTCATCGAAGCAACGTGGCCGTCGTTACCCCTTTTTCTTACATAAAATCTACACCGTCCATCTTCGTTGTTCTTGCCATGTTAAAGCTTGGTTTTTCAAATTACACGAACGGTCAAGATTTAACTAGCCTGCATATGGGTCTATCAAACACTCAAGGCCCTCTGCGATTTGATTACTGGAGGATCCAATACCCCATCAACCAAAACACCAAAGTAGAGATATTCATGTTTGGCCTTTATATGAATCTTAATAAAGGCACATTCTTTTATTAAAGGTATATATATATATATATATTCTTTATTGTTAAAAATCCTCGTATTATTCTTACTACGCAAACTATATTTTCTTTCTTTTTTTTATCACTCTTACTTAAGGGGTGCTTTTCTTGCGCGTCTCCTATACGAAAGGGACGCATATTTCGTGTATTAATGAGAAAACGTGTAGGGTCACGACAATTGAAAGATGTTATCGAGGAGTTTGGATGAGAAGATGGTAGGGCCAATATGAATATGGAACGAGGAGAATGCTGGGTTTGGTTTATTAGGAAACAATTAAGATCAATGGTGAATGTAGAAACTCTTTAAGGTTGGGTGAAATAGCCCCTCGAATGGTTTGGGGTGGGGCGAACTATGTATTATAGCCCATAGACCTCATGGGATATAGGCTTTAAGTTGATTTTTGAAATTCTCGATGAGGCGGATGCCCCACCTCGACTTAATGTCGATCCGCCACCGACTGAGATACAACTTCTCTTTTTTTTAATCATGTCAGTAATCAATGATTTCGTGTTTAAGTTTTATTATGAATGAAATAACAAAACACATTGAGAATAGAAGTATCTTCTAAAGTTGAAGTTGCTATGATAAAATAACTAAATGAGATGTCATTGTGCACACACACATACATGGTCCTTTATTTATCCTCTTAGCCTGTTTTTACATGAGGTGCATGCGTGCACCAACCATCTTTATTATGTTATTGCAAATTTGAATGTATGCTTGCTTCATGTGCCATCCTGTATATGTTTCATGTAAGACAAATTCTTGCATAGGCATAGCAAGGAAGGGTGTCGGTCATTTCTAGCTTTCTCCAAGATGAGTGGACACTACTCATCTTCTTCTTAATAACATGAAATATGGTACTGTATTTTCAGATAATAACTAAAAATAATTTACCCTTTTTATCTCTTTCTTAAAACAAAATTTTTAATTAACAAAATGAGAAGAAACTATTTATCTAGTTAGAGTTTTTAGAAGAGTGGGTAAATATCTCAAAAGAGTTGGAAGAATTAATATTATAAAACATTAATAATTTTGTTGAAGTTTTAGCTAATATGACACAAGATCGAGCTCTATGACGACTAAGAGTGGTTTTGATTTTTGGATCATTTGATAGGTGCTTTTTCTAATTATGTGAAAACTGATCCCTTGATTTGTAAATTTTTTATATTGCCTGGGTGGCCGGGGCACCTGCCATGGATCATACTTCTTACTCGGTTTTGGGACCCAGTTTAGTTCTGAAACACAATCTAACTGAGCTAGCTCTTAGCCTGCAAGGCCCTGGCTCGAACGTACAACCTTACCGTGCTATATCACACACACACACACATGCATGCATGCATCACTAAGTAAATGCCATGAAGTGTCAGAATAGTGCTTGAACCAGGTCAGGTCCAAAAACGGAACCCATTGAATTCGCTAGGTGACCCATTTATAGCTCATGAACCTTGATTGCTCTACTCTTTGATTGGTTTTCTAATATCGGAAAGGTCGGTAAACCGGTCTTCGGGTTATACCGGTTGCTCGCCTGATAAGCATTGTAGCGTATGGACTTAAGTCGGTTTCGAGCAGCATGAAGAAAATATAATTGGATCTTACCCGATTGGATTCGTACAAAAAAAGGGTCGTGCAAATCCATGTATGGATATTAGAAGTCTTTAACTCCATACTATATCCAATACTCCTATTCTACTCAATGGTATTTGCATTGGTTTCATTTTTGGATATAAATATGATGCATTGTAACATATGAGTATTCTTCATAATATTGAAAGATTACTGCAATTCACTTTCATAGAGCTTTTTTTTTAGGCAGAGGTACAACGGCAAGGGCGAATCTAGATGCACCCCCGGGTATCAAACTCATGACCTTTAACTTGTGTGTCTACACCCTAACCAGGTGAGCTATTGCTCTTTTATACACAAAGCCCATGCTTGTTTTTTTCGGTTACATTAGCCCAAATCCGGGTATGCATACCGCGGGTATTGAACTGATCACGACCTTCATCATATGAGTCAAGACCACCTTCTAGGCGAGCTAATGCTTTGAGTGCACAAGGATCATGTTTCTAATGCAGGGTTACATACACCTTTGAAGTTATATTCAGTTTGCTTGCATTCACCACACTTCATAGTGACCATGGATGGAGGTCAATGGTTCAATTCCCGGTAGCTGCAACCACGTTACGAGCTTCTTTCACGATGGTCAGCGTAAAGCAGGGCGCCGATGTCCTCAGCCAAGTTGACTTGAAAAGGGCATGCTCGGTTAACCCAGTTCACGTCGAGGGCTCCATATCTAAACAAGATTAACAAGAATGAAGGTTAGCAATCGGTTCGCCCGAAAAATAACCGGCTTAGTTACTTGACTTCACTTAGCTTAAGGGGGTTAATGCTTGGTTTATCTTTTCGAGACAAGGGATCGACTCCACCCATATTTTCTTACTACAAGAGTTTGATTCTTTCATATATAGATAAGAATTTAGTGATTACTATAAAAGGGCCCATCTTCATTTTGTTTACATTCATGTGGTTGGTTTCCAATTGTCTCAGTGGTGAAATTTGTTTCTTGTATTGGGAATCCATTTCCGTCCAAACAAAATGAAGAAACGATTGTGACACTTCAATTAATGCCCAACACTGTCTCTGTGAATTTTCCATAGAGAAGTTTTTATGCAATTCTTATATCTTTGTGTATTAAATGATGATCGGTGTGTTCTTTTCTTCTTGTTCAGTTTCCATTTGGGAAGCATGGAAAAATCCACCACCATTATTAGAAGGATAATTTGGTGACCTACTCCATTTAGCACTCTAATTGCACCCTCCTCATGTGTGTGTGTACCCTCCGCATGTGTGTGTGCATGTACGTATAATGGAGTTGGGCAGACTTATACCCATTAATATCGATCTCAGGACCTTCAACTTGGTTTTCTTCGCGGCCTCGTACCCAAGATCTTCTTGAGCCAATGCATCAATTGTAAATAAAGAAGGGAAAAAGAAAGAAATGCAAATTCCTTTATTCAGTTTTTCTCAATAAATGTAATTCTATACAAAAAATAGTGACGGATTTGCATTAAGCCGAGCGAAGGGTCTGCCCGGCCTTCAATATGAATTTTTGAAAATCAACTTAAAGCCTATAGCCTATGATGGGATTCATGAGCTATAATATATAGTTCGGACATGAAGATATTATTTGTCTTACCGTAGAAAGAGTTTCTAGATCCGCCACTGAAAATAACTATATCAAATTTAAAAGTTATAAATACTTAAATATGTTTAGCCCATAAGGATCAAGATACAAACTGAAACAGGAGGTCCGGTTCAGTTCAGGTTCCAAGTTTGGGTACAACGGGAACCAGCCATGTGGGGCCTGTACTCAACACTAACAGCCTGCCTTGGACCCTGGCGGCCCTACCAGTCTTTTCTGCCACTGTAGAGAATTGGATCGGGACACCATCTCAGACCCAGACTTAACTTTACTTTGGTCATGACAACGACAAGACTATTTGATTGACGAGACAAAAAAAATATATACTAGTGAGTTCTGGATTTGGATCGAGCCTGGGTCTGAACGTGAGCAGTATATGCACAGCCAACGTGGAACCCACTTCGTCTTTTATATGTTTCTTTTTAAATGAGATATAAAATTATAACAACAAAAAGAGCTCCCCTTAAAAAAAGTGGTCGGAAATCTGGATGGATCCAGCTCATAGTCACAGATTCTAGTGATGGATATGGATCCAACCGGGTATATAAAATCAAAGTATATGCCATGATCTGGTTCAACCATGATGGATTCATGCTGGATTTACATCGATTAATTGGATCTGAGTTGATGTTAAAGTGGAAAAATGTTTGTGAGCAAATTAAAACAAATATTTGGGGCATGTTTGCTCCACCCATTTAGTGTAGGGTAAGGCTTGATCTTGGTTTTCGGTTTTGGATTTAGGTGTGTTTACTTCACACTAGATGGATCACTGCATGGAATGGATTTTCTATGTGGAGTGATTTAGATTCTAGTAAGAGTCCGAATCCAAATTGCTAAACATGATGGTAAAACTGGCCTGCAAGCTAGGTAAGGTATTGTTCCTCGGCTCATTAACCTCTAATAATGTTTATTTGAATCAACTTCGCTTACTTGGGACCGGCACACTCGATCCCGGGAATGGCAGATCTGAAATAACCTAGAACTGGAACCATAACAAGTTTCGGGTTCTGCAGTTCATCCAAAAAGGTAAATGCCGGGTTCACTATCTAATAAAATTTCAAAGTCTTTATATTATAAATTTTGAATTTATAGATTGTTTAATGTGTTTGTACAACTAGATATGACTGGTTTTGAATCGGTCCAACAGTTACAACCGGAATCAAACCAGGATAGGAACTGACTGTAACTGGAATCACTGAAATTGAACCCAAAATGAGATCCAGAGCCAGGAACCACCCGATTTGGTTTCGGTTCTAGCTTCTATAAAACCAGAATGATGCCGAAATGGAAACCAACAGTTTGGAACCGTCAGTTCTATTTTTGTAATATTTTTGTTTCAATTTTACAACAACAACAACTAAGCCTTTTCACATACTAGATGGGGTCGGCTACATGGATTCCTTGTTTCCACATAGCCCCATCATGTGTTATGTTAGCAGTTAACTCACAATAAGCTAGATCATTATTTATTATTTCTTTCCAACACTTTTGTGGTTGTCCTCTACCTCTTTTAATACTTTCAAAATCTAGTTTTTCATACTTTCTTATATGTTCTTCTTTTGATCTTCTTTCTATATATCCAAACCACCTTAAAGGATTTCTCTTATTTTATCCTCTATTGATGTCACACATAATTTATTTCTAATAACCACATTATGTATACAGTCTTTTCTTATATGACCACTCATCCATCTCAACATCTTCATTTCTATCATAGACATCTTTTGTACATGTTGATGATTAACTGCCCAATACTCAAAACCATAAAACATGACAGGTCTAACTGCTTCTCTATAATATTTACCTTTTAACTTTAACGGTATCTTCTTATCGCAAAGATACTTAATGATCCTCTCTATTTTAACCAACCATCATTAATTCTATGGGTAAATAGTTTTTTCGATTCTGAACAGTTTAGAACCTAAACCCAAACTGACTCAGTCTGGATCCAGTTTCAATCCCTAGTTCTAGACAAACCAAAGCTACTGATTTGAAACCACTGGTTTTGATCTACCCGGAACATGACAGGTTCAGTTTGCAACCATCATGGCACCAAGGCACATTCCAGGTACTGTGTTCCGAGTAATGTGACGGCACACAAACACAAGCTGGACCAAAAATTGGAGGAACCGGAACCGGAACCAGACGCGGACCGAGAGGGATGGGTGTTGGATTCCGATTCTGTATTTTGGTGGAACCAAACCACCTCCGATTCCGACCCAAATTTCCTGTATTAGTAGGAACCCGAGCAGTTCTACCTACACGGAAACAATTCACTATCTGGCTTTCCTTCTGATGAGTGTTGCATTGCATCATAGCAAATGATACCTTACGCATCAACCGCATCACATAATATGATATTATGGTATTGTTGCATATGATACAATTGAGTTTTATAAATGTTGGCTTCATTATTACATTTTCTTTTGGGTTAAAGAGGAGGCTGAGGCTTAACACACATGCATGCACCTCCTGGGAGTCGAACTCTCAACCATCAGCAACAGAGCCAAAGCGTTTGAGACTATTTACGTATAATTTTAGTTGGTGGATTAACGAAATTTATTGCATTGATTACATCATAACGTGCAATCGCAAGTAACGTACGTAGAGATTTGAGTATTATAAATCTATAGCAAAACGTATTTCTTATTGTTCCCACTCGAAAAGAATTCCTCGAATGATACCGTATTTATGCTTGGTCAACTCCGTTAGAATGTTGGGTTTGTTGGGCGAGTTATAGAACGTAGGTCTCCGCGAGGTAAGTACTATAGAGAGGATGTAATCATAAAGGCGGTGGTACACTCATGATATTAAAGTATTTTGATAATATCTTGTTTGATATAACTTTGATTGGTACGGTTTATGTATGCTTCAAAAATATATGCTCATAACTATTAAAACAAACAGAAAAATAAGCAATTTCTATAAGAATTAAAATTTTGATAAATTTTCTAATCTCATTGGAATCATCACCCTAGTATCAAGCAGCGTGGTATGTTGGAACTATAGCGTTAAGAACGTATTATTTAAATATCTTAAAGCTTTAATCGGACCAAATCAATTTTCAAAGGATCAGTCCAGGTTTTAAAAGTAAACCTTTCACATCTCTTATCCATCATCGATAACGATCAGCGATGAAAACCAAGTTTTTCTTTCCTTAATTAAACAAATTTGCAGGTTTAGCTGGGTTTGCAAGAATGCAAAATATACACAACCAAAACAGGTAACAGAAATGAAGACCTCACAAAATGTCAAATAAATAAATGATGGCCACTGCGTCTCTCTCTCTCTCTCTCTTCGTCTGGTTATGGTTTGGTAGATTCCTTCATGCGATTGCTCGATAGATAATGTCCACTAAGTGATGGTGGCCCTTCCTCCGTTGTGAATTGCTTTTAAGCGTCTCTTCACCAAGCCTTTTGATTTAGCTTCAGATTTCCTTTCTCTATGGTGTTCTTCTGATTGATTGGTGGCTACCCACAAGAAGATGTGGGCCGATGGTCGATTCTATTGGGGAAGGAATGAAACGGATGCGAGAGGAATCGTCGTGGTGTTCGCTTGGATGTCTAGCCAGGACAGGAACGTCAAGCCGTACGTTCGGCTCTACTCTTCTATGGGATGGAATTCGTTAGTCTGCCACTCCAATTTCTTGAATCTGTAAGTTTTCCTGTTGAGGGTACCTTGGAATTTTAATGTTTGATGTGATTTATGTTCTTTCTCGGGCTTGGTCTAATTTTGATGTGTGTGGTTGGTGGGAAACTTTTTTGTGGATTGTTCAAATTTTTATCTTCAATTGGGTTCGTTCTGTTCTTGCGTGCCATTCTTTCTTGTTTAATTCAATCTAGTCCCTATGTAGATTTGAACTTATCGGTGGAGCTTCTGTTTCCTGTCGAAAAAAGATAGAGAGAAGACATGCAAATGTCTTTTCCAAATAGGAGAGTTCCTCTGCTTCGTTTGTATGGGGCTAATCTTTAATTGTTGTCGTGCACAGTCTAGAGTGGGGGGAAAGCTGGAAGAGTTCAGTTCGAGGGCATTTTATTGTGATGGATGCAATTCAAAGCGACCACTTTTTATGCTTCTCTGAGGGTAGTTCTGAATTAGTGGTGCTCCACTACCGATCTCCGTGGTTCTGGGGATGAGTGGTGAATACCTCTGTGAACCATTTTCTTCCCACAGCAGCTGGGAAGAGAATTTAGAAACAAAACAAACCTTTTAAACCACCATAACCACCGTAATTAGAGAACTACCACATCTTAGTTGGCAAATGTGCTACTGGTCTACAAACAAGTCTTTTAGTACGGTTTTTGCCAAATGCAAAAATTGGCAATGTATTGCCTCAATGAATCGTTGAGAGAATGAGAAATGGAGGATGTATGCTGACCAGGAGACTGATTTATTTGTTCTTGATGACTTCAAAATGTGCCTTGCTTGTTAGGGTTTCGCTTAAGCATATCTCCAGCAGATTTCCCTCCTCTTCGAGAGAGAGAGAGAGAGAGAGAGAGAGAGAGAGAGAGAGAGAGAGAGAGAGAGAGAGAGAGAGAGAGAGAGAGAAGGGGAACTTGTGTGGCGAAAAGAGAGAAATAGAGGAAAGTAGGGGATGGTTGCTATTTCTTTTCTTTCTCCACGGTTATTTTCTCTTTCCCCTCTTCGTTTTTTTTTTGAAGAAACCTGCTTCTGTGAGCAGGGAATGAATTAAACCAGTGAGCGGCATCCATCCCAGGAACCAATGAGATGGGTGGTGAGGTGCACTGGTTACTCAGGCCTAACATGCAGTGAGGAAGCATAACAAGTGGACTCTTTAAGTTTTTAAGACCCTGATTCTTGTGTGCGCATTTATATCTTCTACCATTTAGGTGCATTATATCCCATTAGTTTCATTTATCACTTGATGTTGTAAATATGTCAAGGATTTTTTGTAAATTTTGAAATCCACAAATTCTGAGAAAGAAGTGGAATCTATTTGGGACAAATAGGCCTTTTATGTCACTAATAAACGGTCCAATTTATAGGTTTTTCCCTGACAAGGCCATGTCACTTGCACTTGACATCCTCGACGAGCTCATTAAGGTAGGTCTTGTTTCCTGAGAAATAATAAAACTATTTAAGCACATAATTTTGCGGTTTTGATCAACACGTGAATCACAGGTGGTCAGGCACAAGACATGTCCGATTGTCTTAGCTGCATTTTCTGGGGGAACAAAAGCTTGCATGTACAAACTTCTGCAGGTACTGGTCGCACATAAATATACATGAACATCAGGAAAATCTTCTCTGTGTGCAAAAGGGACAAGTTTTGCTCAGTGTTTATCTATGGTTGTTAAGATGTACTAACTCATATTTGTCTCCAGATAATTGAAGGGAATGTTGAAGGGCGTTTAAGTCGGGTATTTTCATAAACTTTTCATGTTCGTCTTTCATTTTATTATTTGTCTATCAAATTGATTAATTGATTTAGTAAGTTGTAATCTCTAACGAAAACAAATTTTATGTGGGAGTCCAGTGAAAATCCGAACTTGTTAGCTAGAATGATTGAATACAAGCAAGACTCATGGTACCTTAATGTTTAAACTGTAATATAATTCCTATACATTCATGATCACGGTTTTCATCTGCTATAGAGCTTAGCAATTGGCAGTTAGACTGAAAGTATCACATATTTGCAAATTCTTCTCCTCTTTTGAGGCCCATTCCCCCTTTTCTGATAGATATACTGTTGCTTAGGTAACCAGATTCAACGTCCAATGAAATTCACAATCCAGTGACCCTTTGTTTGTCTTGGTTGGATATGTTTTCCCTGTTGCTTCTCTCTAAGTGGTGCATTTCTTGAAGATATTATGTTTTAACAAGCCTAAAACAGCATCTTCTTGCTCTGCTTTTAGTGTCATAGCAAATCCTGAAAGATGCTATTCCTAAGACATTACTATGAGAAGCTATAAACATTAATTATTTTACTCAAGGAGTGTATGGAATAGATAAAGATCACATGGGGCTAATGTCACGCACATGGACTGCATTTTTCAAAGTAGTGAGAGGGCAGCTAATTGTGATTCTCTCCTCAAGTGTGGCCTCTGGTACAAATTTTGAACTTCTATAGGTTTTAATAGTGTTTCAGCAAGGAAAAAGGAAGCACGAAACACAGAAAAGAAACTTAGGTGTACAAGATAATTAGAGAAGGCCATGGGTGTGGAGATCGTGGGATGTAAAAGATGTGAATCATCG
The DNA here is from genome assembly GCA_036023115.1 of Brasenia schreberi. Classification (NCBI taxonomy): domain Eukaryota; kingdom Viridiplantae; phylum Streptophyta; class Magnoliopsida; order Nymphaeales; family Cabombaceae; genus Brasenia; species Brasenia schreberi. The sequence goes on along the minus strand of JAYKKT010000075.1, from coordinate 3,344,204 downwards.
CCATGTCAATTCAGGTTACTTGAAGTGGAAACTTGAAATTCATGTTGTGTTTTAGGACGCTTTAAAGCAGAAACTGGAAATTCCATTCTATGTTATATCCAAGACACTCTAAAGTGGAAACCGGATTTTTCCTTTGCATGAGCATTGCATCTTGAACACTTATACAGAAGTAAATGCTGTCATGCTTTAGAATAGTCTTAGTGTTTACAAGCACTCCAGGAGCATATTTTTGGTCAGCCTTTACGAATACACTGTCATTTCACTAGCTGGATAGATTTAAGAAGCACCAGTACTTGTTTTGAAGTCAATCAAGGCACTTGGGTAAACTCATCAATCAAGTAAAGAGCCACTTCTGTAGTGATAAAAGGACAGGAACATCAGTGTCGGTAAATTAAGTATATCTGCTTATTTTCAGAGGTCTTGATTTCCTTTCTCTGCAATGTTTAAGGAAATCCATATTGCAGCTGTCTTTTTCCTGCAATCCAGATTAGGTGCCACCTTTTTCTCTCCCAAATTGGTACCATCCTGGTCGTTCAAGTTAGTAAGGCAGGTTTATTATAACCTCCATCTAGATCAACTATTAACCTGGGTCATGTTGGGTTAACGGAAAAACTGACCCAAGTACCCTTTTTCAATAAATTTTTATTTCACGAGCAATATTTTGATAAACCAGGTAGTTAAAACAAAAAGGATGTAGAGAAGTCTGCTGCCATCAATAGTCTAGTACCTGTGATGCTAGAACGGGAAGCGCTAACAATTTTGACAGTATAGGAATAAAATTTAATTCATGATGAGGGAGAGAAGTCCTTTCATTTTGCATGTAACAAAAGGTGGATTTTGCAAAAAATCTTAATTTTCCCTGTTTCTTGCCGATGCAAAGTTTATTTCAGACATTTCTTCGACAATTTGGATAATGAAATAAGGTTCTTTTGGCTTTGTTATTTTTTGTGGGAAGTAGGTTCTTTGATGAAACTTTCCCTTAATTTTTCCTTTTTTGTTATTTTTTGTTGGAAGGTAGGTTCTTTGATGAATTTTTCCTTTATTTTTCCTAAGGGACCAAAATCTTTTAATCATTTCAAATGGAAAGCATGTGACTATCTTCAAACTTTTTCCTGATTATGCTATCCTGTTGTGAAGGATGAGTACCAGCTGATTAGAGACTGTATCTGTGGACAAGTTTATGATTCAAGCCCTGTTGACTTCACCAGTGATATCGGCACTAAATTTTTTCTTCATCCAGCTATCCTGAAAATGTCCAGTCCACCAAGACTGGCATCGTGGACTTTAAAGGCTGTTGCTTCTTCTTTGGATGCTATGTTCCTAACCAGACTTGAGGCACAACGTGCTGAGTATTGGCAAACCTTATATGCTTCAGTGGTAACTTCTTTGCCTAGACTGTAGAATTTCCTCAAAAGCTATATTGAGGGGGCACTGTTTTTATCTTATCAAATTTCCCGCTTTGTAAGAAACATGTGACATCTTTTAGTGCTCATTTTTTGAGAAAGGACCCGTATACTTTATCCACATGAAACAGACAATACCATATCCCTGCTTATATTGGCTATATTTTACTTTGCTCATTGAATTGGGGACAAGTAATGAAGCTTGACATTTTATCAAAATGATTAACTCCATCAATGCAGGTCGTACCTCTTCCTATTCTTAAATGGAATGTAGGAATGCTGGGATCCGTATCTTTCAATCTCCATATGTTTCAATAACCCATTCACGTGGCAAGAATGTAGACCCTCTTCTTGTCTAGTCTGCTATGGAATCAACCGGTAATAGACTGCAGTCAATTTCATGAATATAAGTTCATAACCTGAAACGGTTCCTATTTTCGGTGGGATGGGTCTACTAATTCTTTTACTCTTGTTAAAAAACGGGATCTTGAACTAGGACCTGGACCATAGAGGGTAGAGAAAAGTATCATGAATAATTACAATTGCTGGATTCATTGATATTTCTGATATAATAAATGCTATCACTTATAATCATCCTCAATTCCATTGAATTGTTTGGTCTTAAGGGACATCTTGTATCACTTAACTTGAGGGGTTAGGTCTTTCTTTTATCCTCATTAATATGTTTGATGCAGAGGATGGGTCCGTTCCTAGTATTTTGCTCAGAAGATGATGAACTTGCTCCGTACCAGACAATATGCAATTTTGTTAAACGCTTGCAAGATCTTGGTGGTGATGTTAAACTTGTTAAATGGCAAAGTTCACCTCATGTAGGTCAGTTTCTACCAGTTTTAACTGTTTCGTTTTTTCCTTCTCCTTGTGAGCATGATATTTTTAGAAATAGTCTCATAATATTCATCCCAAAGAATCGTTATCCATAACTTTTCCTTTTCTACCCTTAATAATGAATGGATTTTTTGCAGGACACTATAAATGTTATCCTGCAGAATACAGCAATGCCTTAGGGGAGCTTTTAGCAAAATCGGCTGTTCTTCTTTCCCGAAGAAACTCTCAACCACATAGTGGAGGATTAGGCAACGGGGCTGTTGCCAATGAGATATCCCAGTCAGTCTGCAATCTGCATAAAGCAGCAAACAGCTCGAACGAGAGTTTTGGTAGAGTTGCAGTTGGACCAAGTGATCACTTTTTCTTGCCTAGCTCAATGGAGTTCCTGGATGCCAAAGGCATGGAAAATGTGCAGGATGATAAAAAACAAAGCTTGCCTCATCTTGCAAAAGCAATAGGGGTCGATGCCCATGGTGTACTGGGCAAAATACTGTTTGATGTCTGTGTTCCCAAGAACATCGAAGGTTGGGATGTCAAAGATCTCTTGCCTGGCCATGCTTTTCCTTCGGGGCATAAGAATGGTTCCTTTAACCCAATCAAATGCATTCGGCGTTCAAGATTGTAAAATCCTATTGCGGCCATCATTATTTCGGAACTCGTATCATGAAGTGAGGAATGGTGCTTTATTTTGAAGGTCAAATGTTGTTGGTGATTAGCACAAGGAAGAAGGCAATGACTTCCCCGAAATGAGGTTTTGGATGTCCTGTAAATATGTGTATCTGATTGCTGATGACAGTTGCAGGTAAAATGATTCTACTGTGATGTTAGCAATGTAATAAGTTAGGCTATCGTCCCTCAGATTTTGAGATCATTGTACAGAACTACTGGACTGGATAGCTTGGTTTTGTAAATTGAGATAATGACCTGGTAGTTACGCAGAGTCCGTGGAAAGTCATGTTGTTTTGGATTCTCAGCATGTTTTCTGTGTTGAGTATCTGTTGCTAAATTGTACACGGGCTCCTTTCTTTTGGCAGATGGCCACCACGACCACCCTGATTACCAGCATGTTTTGTTGTGTCTGTTGCTAAATTGTACATAGGCTCCTTTCTGTGTTGAGATAATGACCCTGTGCTAAATTGTCCCAGTCCATGAATCTTAGAGGAAGGTCTGAGGGCATTACAATCAAATTACTGAATATAATCTGCATCTCTCAATGATAATCCGACCTTCTAGTGCTTGAAATGTACGAGGAGATCAGTTAAAAATCTGCAACAGTGAACGAAGGTTATTTAGGGTGTTTTTGTGTTTGGGAGTGTATTTGAGGGACAGATAATTCAAGTTAGTTTCTAACTACAACTTTCATATTTGGGTTTCACTTTAATAATGATAGTAGAGATCGTCAGTCCATTCTTTGTTTAGATTTCCCATTTTCTGAAGTGGAAATCTCAGTTCCACACTCAGATAACTAAAGCATAGCAACTAGGCAAGGATCCCATTTTCTCAAGGAGAAATCTCAGTTCCACACTCAGATAACTAAAGCATAGCAACTAGGCAAGGATCCCATAACTTCCAATACATGAAAAAATTGAACATGTAGATACGTATAATTTAGGTAGTCAATTCTTCAGAATTTCTAAACATTAAAGAATAAAATCCTCTAATCTCAAGTGGGTTTGTGAGGCGTTATACAATCATGCCCCTAGTAAAAATAAGTTTATGTGCTTGTGGGAAGAGTTCATGAGGGTCCGTGCTATTAGGCAATATTATTGGATTTTGCTTTTCTGGTTTGCAGTCTCTGTATTATGGGTGGCATATACTGGCTTCTTGCATGAATTTTGATATTTATTTCAAGTGGAACGGGAACGCCTTTCAGAAACAATTCAAACCTTTACTATATTGACACAGAAGCCATAGTTCATGCATGAACACATTTACTGTTCCTTGGCAATGGCACAAATTTGTGGGTTATTGCTTCCGGAGATTTTTTATCACCCGTTAGATGCTTGTCTGGGTATGAAAATTCTCCACCTGTTACAAGGAGACGTCAGATACTATTATAAGAATACCAACAAAAATTGCCACATAATTTCTGTAGATATACCTGTCAAATGAATCTGCCTCTCCTTCCCTCTGCAAACAATGTCACTACCCGGCTATACCTTGCAAGTTGGAGTTACACTTCTTGTATTTCCCTGCAATGTGAGATCAAACCAATGTCAGCACACACAGACACGCAGAAATCGTCACATGATTTCTATAGGTCTACCTAGGCCTTAAATGAACCTGGCCCTTCTCTCTGCAGACTATGTTATCAATGACATCACAACCCGGCTGTATCTCCTTCTGTAAATCAGAAACTTGCTTACACTCCTTGTAATTCTCTGTAATCTGAAATCCAATCAATGTCAGCAAACACACATGCAAAGATGCAACCATACACGTACACACACATACAAAATGAAAATCCATCAGTTAATTGTCTGAAAGAGGCAGACCTGCCGTATTCATGAACATAAAAACCATATTGGCCCCCAAAAAGGCAAGGGAAGATATGGCCGAAATTGTTTTTGGATAGCGGAGGAAGAATCCACACATGAAGGTGCTATTGTGGTCACTGAGCCCGTTGCTGTCACTGATGTGAAGCACTAGGGACTCGGCCCAGCTAGTGTAGCCCCCAAGATTGTAACTAGAGAAAAAAGAACTCCCGTAGCAAAATGAAAATACAAGTGAGCGCACATTTTCATTGGAAAATGACACAACAATCTGTGCCTTCTACTTATGGCTTGAATTTGTGCACTTCTGAGAACATCCTTAGGAACCTTGGAACCATTGCCCCAGGCTTCCATACGTTGCATGTTTCCTGCAAACAGGGTAAATTTTTCTAAGAATCGTAGTTCAGACTCCCCCATCTTTATGGCTTTGATCTGGTCCGTCAAAACAGTCACTGGGTTGAAAAACCAATCAAACAGCCGATCTTGTGGGCCGTTGAGGTGAGTAACTTCAACTCCTCCACTCAATTAATCCAGTAGATCCTGCCCTAATTGAATATAGCAAGCTCTGTAAAATAGCATAAGATGGCAGACCAAGGCCAACGATGATAGCTTCGTTGCTGCTAGCACTGTTGCGCCACTCATCAAGGTCAGTCATTGTTATGGCATTTTTGTCAACCAATTCCTTTCCTCTTACTTCACAAGCCATCATCATGTCCTCCCACATCTGCAGGATTACATTGCAGTCGAGTGTTCAACATGGACAAAAGGTTGTCCTATTATTCTTTGTTGAATTCATAAAGTTAGTCATATTCGTATACATAATTCACTACTGCTGGTAAAAGAAAATAGAAAATGTGGTAAATGGAGAAGACATCATTTTGCTAAATTCTTAAGACATGATGTTCTGATGATGGGACATTTGACCAAACATCCTTTTGGAAGTTCAGACAAAAATTTCCAGCCTCCCAAGCAACATCACCGCTATGTATTTGATGATAATTGCCAAATAATATGGTACCACTTCTGGGTAAACTTTTCTATGAAAATCGCCTCAACGCCAACATCATCATGTTTTCATATAGTGAAATCTTATAAAATTCCAACCTTATATTCTAGTTACTGAAGTAGAGGAAGATAGATGAGCTTTCAAACATCACCTATATTGAACATGTACATACTAATTCAAGAAATAATGCTTAAGATTAACCCAAGTGCATTCTAGCATTGATCAACTTCTGTCATATAGGGTGTATTTTTTCCCAAAAGCTAATTAAATACTTGGTACGAAAACTGACTTTAAATAGTACAGAAATTAGCTTGCTCCTAGCAAGGATACCAATCAATTGCATGGTATGGAAAGCACTGGATATTGCAAATATTGAAGCAGTATTTTGCATTTGAAGCTCAGATGGAATCGGGGAATGGAAAAAGTCACTAGTTCAAGTGAAATAAACACACCTGTACCATTTTCACTTCTTGTATAGTTTCCCAGATGGACAGCGTAGGAGCTAAACTTGGGACAAGCATTCCAGGTGCTTGATTACAGGTAGACATGTTATGCTGCTGATGAAGGTAAGGGAACAATCCATCACCTGTTTCACGCCCAGATCCCACAGAAAAAGTTGAATAGTGGTTTTTCATTTTTCTTCCTATACTGCGGCCTGGCATCGTGAATGAGCCACCTTAATATATGATGAAACAGACTAGTAATTGCATGTTAAATAAGTCACGCCATGGATAGAGTTGGTTGGACCAAACAATAAGTAAACATATGCAATTAATGGGAATAGAAAAAGAACTACTAGATTATTACTTTGGTAGGCATGATCCTTCCCTCAAATAAAGATAATCATTTGTATACATCAAATTCCGAAACTATCGCAATTATGTAAAAAAATACTTCTTCCAAAATACTTTTCCTGTACGAAACACAACATATAGGCTATTAGTGAAGCATGAAAGTTTACAAGTATAACAAGAAAGGACTAACCTTGTTCGGTCATATATAAAAAGAAACGGAAATGTAGGAAGAATTGACACTATAATGATATCAACCTGATAAACAATCACTGAAGCATATAAGCCTATGATTATGCTTGAGAAAATTGCCAGCAGAATGCTCCCCACAACTAGTGGCCACAAGAGGATTACCAGACCAGCAATTGGCACACATGCGGTCTCCAAGAATGGTCCTTCTCTGCTCACTAAATCACAAATCAGTCTTTTCCCACCCTCAAAGAGCATGTATGGGCTCTTCACTAAAGATACAACAACAACAACTAAGCCTTTTCCCATACTAGATGGGGTCTGCTACATGGATTCTTTGTTTTCACATAGTCCTATCATGTGCCATGTTAGCAGATAACTAACAATAAGCTAGATCATTCTTTATTGTTTCTTTCCAACACTTTTGTGGTCGTCCTCAAGCTCTTTTAATACTTTTCAAATTTAGTTTTTCATACCTTCATACACGTTCTTCTTTTTATCTTCTTTCTATATGTCCAAACCATCTTAAACGATATTCTCTCATTTTATCCTCTATTGGTGCCACACATAATTTATTTATAATAACCTCATTAGATATACAGTCTTTTCTTATATGACCACTCATCTATCTTAACATCTTCATTTCTGTCACAGACATCTTTTGTACATATTTATGATTAAGTGCCCAACACTCGGAATAGGTCTATTTGATGCTCTATAATATTTATTTTTTTAACTTTAATGATATCTTCTTATCACAAAGAATACTCGATGCTCCTCTCCATTTTAACCAACCAACATTAATTCTATGCATAACATCTCCATCAATTCTTCCATCACTCTGGAAAATTGACCCTAGGTATTTAAAACTTTCCTTTTGAAAGATGCAATATATGCCAATTTTAATTTCTATGTCTTATGAAGTAACCAAATGATCAAACTTACATTCCATATATTCTATCTTTGTTCTACGAAGTCAGAAGCCTTTACTTTCGAATGTTTCTCTCCATAGTTCCAATTTTCTATTAACTTTTTCCTTAAACTCTTCCACTAACACAATGTCATCTGCAAATAACATACACCAAGGTACTTCATCTTTAATATGTTTTGTTAACTCATCAATCACCATTATAAATAAGTATGGACTTAAAGTTGATCCTTGATGTAACCTAATATTAACTTCAAAGAAGTCGGTCTTTCTTTCACGAGTCCTCACACATATTTTTGCACCATCGTACATGTCTCTTATAAGGTTTATGTATGTCAATGGGACACCTCTTTTTTCCAAGGTTCTCCAAAGAACCTCTCTCAGTATCCTATCGTAAGTTTTTTCTCGATCAATAAATATCATGTGAAGGTCTTTCTTTTTTGCTCTAAAATGTTCCATATAAGATGTCTCAAAAGGTGAATCGCTTCAACACTATATCTGCCTGACATGAATTCAAATTAGTTCTCGGTTGTACTCGATACTTATCTTAACCTATGTTCAATAATTCTTTCCCACAATGAGACCCATTAGTCCCACCATGATACAGGATGACACTATCATCAGCCTGCATTTTGTCAAAGGCACTATGTTTCACATTTCAGTAAATGAAAGCTAAAAGAATTGTTCGAGCTCTTTTGCCAACCTAGCTACATGCATTGGGAAGCAATATGTGCCAAAAGAATTCGATCAACATCTCCTGCTGCTTAAAAGCATTAAGACAGGCTCAAGGTCCGTAGGGACCTAATACACCACGACCTCTTAAAATCAGACCAAAGAGTGCAGAATTCTTTTGGCAATTCTTCCAAAACTTAATTGTGTGAAGCATATTCAAGTTCTCCTACTGAAGCTTATTCGACGAAACATTCCTGAAAGAGAGTTTTCTTATTGCTGATGACATTCTGGGCCTATGAAGTGTCTCTCAGCTTCAAGGAAAGTGCTACTTTTGAACTTTGTTCGAAATAACTTAAATTTTTCCTTGGACGCTGCCTTTTCAGTTTTAGCTGCTCTAGTTTTCAACTATTCAAGGATAAATAGGATAAAATAATGCTTTTGCATTTGGATTATTTCCTTTCCTACGTTCTTTTGAACAAAGAGCAAGTTAGCGTGTCTATAACTGATTATTTTAACCAAAGATTGAGGAGAATATGATTGCTCAAAGCCACATTTAAGCCTAAAAATGGGAATAGCAAATCAAACCTTATGGTCTGAGTTCCACGAGCCATTTCCGTTTCCTTCGTGGAACTCCTTCAAGTATTCGGGATATGAGCGATAGCAAACATCAGCAAAATCTCTAACAACAGTGCAGCTGCCTTTAACGGTGTTCCAGGTCCCATCATGATCAGTAATTTTGCATTGGTTTCCTTCCCTCGGTATGGATTTTAAATTCGTTAAGAATTTTAGATTGATTTTGCATTGTAGCAGATAGCAATATCTCATAAGCAGCTGCTAATAAGAACTCTGGTTTTTTAGTATAACAAATACCACCCTCTTACCAATAGCTGCTACCAAGAATTTTGGATTGGTTTTGTACCAAATGCTACCATCTCAGACGGTTAATAATAATTTAACATCCGAAATAGTGTTACCACGATGGAATGCAAGAATTTTGTATTGGTTTTGTACCAAATGCTACCAAGAATTTTTTAGTATAACTCTGGTTTACATCGATACCCAAGGTGAGAAAACCCCATATCCGATTCCCACCAGGACACTTCCAGCCGCACCCAAAAGAAGCCACAGAGAAAAGATTGTCGGTAAAGCGAGCAAGATAACGACTTTAAATGCTGTATCGAATCGATTGGTCCTGGACATTGATTCAGAATTCGTATAATTCAGAAATAAAATGAAAAGAGCAGCTCATACAACACGAAAGAAAAACTGTAGAGAGGTTTAAAGGTTTAGTTTCGTAGGGAACGTTCACTTTATAACAGCATCAACTGTCCATACAACGTGTGCTGGAAAGAGTCCACAAATAACTAAACCGTTTCCAAAAATCAACAAAAAGGAGGCGATTGGGCCAATCAAGAGGGCTGATACAAGAGAAAACATGCATGAATAAGTATAAACAGAAATATCCTAGCAATATAATCGGTATACAAACAAAGGAGATGGTTTTTGAGAAGTAAGGCACCTTTGAGAGCACCCAAGAGAAGAGCTGCAAGGAAGGAAAAGACCACATAAAGGATCTGTATATATTTAATCATAGTGAGAGTCAGAGGTTCAAAAACTGTCAACGGAGAACCAGCCTCGTCCAGGCCAGCTCTCTCTCTCTCTCTCTCTCTCTCTCTCTCTCTCTCTCTCACACACACACACACACACACACACACAGAACAGTCAAAATATCATGGGGGTGAATTTGCAGGAAGCGTGTAGAGAGAGAGAGAGGGAGAAGAAGCAAGCAAGGCGGAGAAGGCAACCAAATGGGACGAAGGCAAGAGAGTGAAATACGGTTGGTAGTTTGCAAAACTTTGCCCTTGCCGTTATAGGCCGGATCCTGTTAGTTTTGAATCTTAGTTTTGCCCAAACCAAAACTAACTAATATTAAATTGATTGTATGGGTTTAGATCAAATCAAGCTCTAAAACTCTGCCTAAACTCAGCTCATACTATCAAAAAGTCATTACGTTTGGCCCAAGTTGAGATTTGAAACCCGATTTAAAGCTGTTTATAACGTGGTTCTTTGATCGTGAATTGTTATTGGCCTTCGAGATATCTCTCATAAAAACCTTTGTTGGAAAGAGCTCCAAACTTAATACTCTAATACGGAAGACATGACACTCCTTTCTACTATCAATAAAACAATTATTTAATCATTGTATTGTGTTCTCTTATAGTTATCAGGCGCTGTGGAATGTAAGTTATTTAGATGCAAAGAATTATTCTTTCTTTTAGCCTTTGAGGAAGGAGGTGACTTACACAAGTTGTTTAAACAATCTTTCGCTACAATTGATGATCGTTAATTATTAGAATAGATTTAAGAGTATGAATTGAATCGAGTATATACTACAATAAAACACTTAATTTTTCATAGTTGATTGTGTTGGTCGAATGATGAAAATGTTATAGTAGATTTAAGTATGAATTGGATTGAGCATATACCACTATATAGAGGGAAGGGATATTTTAATCTTGGTTCCATGGAGCTTGTATGGTACAGCTCCAACTTATGATTCAAGTAGGGTGGAAATTTTGGACCCGACTCGAAGCTAGAAAATCAGAGACTGGATTAACCCAAACAACTTGTCAAAATTGGGTCAAATCCTTTTAGGACCTGCACTTTAGTCAGGTCCGTATCCATCATCCTGTTCCACAAAGCACCAGCTGACCTAATGCTGGCGATTTCAGACCCGAAAACTCCCAGTTCGGGTTTAGGTACCCTAGGTTGGGTCTTGGTCAACTAGACCCAATAAAAGTCTGTTTAGTTGCTAGGTCAGTCTGGAGGCGGACACAGTTGGATCGACAAGCCCGATTAGGTCTGGTCATCTCCTTTGAGGCTTTTCCTTTTAGGATAAGAATGTTGAGAAAACCTCTTTTTCTGAGTTGAACACTTCAATCGTGCACTCTTTGAAAATAAGAAATGCTTGTTGGTGGCAAAATATGTCATTACCAATAAATTATACATCAAGTTCTTGTATGGTTTTCTTGACTTTGAAACATATTAAATATATAAATATATATTCTCTCTTTATATATATATATATATATATATATATATATATATAAAAATCAAATCATGTTTACTCATTGTTTTTGAGTGACATGAATATAATTTAGAAAACCTTAAATTTTTTTAAAAAAGAACGAAAGACAATGTTGTTACACTAATACATTTGAAATGCATTAACAATGGAGCTCCGTTTATGGCGTTTGAGTAAGATTCTAGTTTCTAGATAGTCCTGATACTAACGGGACAAGGAGCCATGACTCTCCTGACCGAGGAGTCGACTCTAAAGAACCTTCAAGTTAAAGGTCATGAGTTCCATACCTGGGGATATGCATCTCTCTCTCTCTCTCTCTCTCTCTCTCTATATATATATATATATATATATATATATATATATATATGGAATATGCCTAGTTCATGACCCAACTTGTCAATCAAAAGAGTGTATTTAAGTTTAAGTAGCAAAGGTGGCGAAGTGTTTCTCTAAGTTGACAATTCCCAATACGAGTGACCATCTCAAACATGACACAAAAACCCATGTTCATGGGTATTTAGTTTACACCCAAAGTGACATACATTCGATTGTGTTTCGATCGGATCCAAACCGCGGGTTTTGGAGGGATCAGAACTGAACTAGGACAGGTCAGTTGCAGTCTGGATTCAGAACTGCTGGTTCTAATTCTGGATTGAGTCCTAAACCGCTTGAAACCGGCCAAAATCATAAAAGAAATCAAAAATTTGAAAAATAATTAAAGAAGCATATGGAACGGACTGTTTGGAACTGCTGGTTCCGGTTTCATGCTATGTTACTTCTAAGTAAATCGTGACAACCAGGTCAGGCTCGGGTCATTTAGGCTTCCAGTCAAAAACAGCTTGACTTGGGCACAAACCTATTTTTTTTCAAGTCAATACTCTTTGGGCCCAGACCCGAAGTTGGGTTCAGGAATATCCTGGCCATCCTGACTATGACCCCAATGTATAAAAACATATACTTACTATATATATATATATATGTGTGTGTGTGTGTGTGTGTGTGTGTGTGTGTGTACATATCTTATGTATATATTTATCTATTTACGTATATATATATATATATATATATATATATATGTGTGTGTGTGTGTGTGTGTGTATCTTATGTATATATTTATCTATTTACGTGTATATATATATATATATTCAAGGACCCGACCTGATCCAACTTATGTCAGGTTGAATTGGGCCGACTTGTAATACCTAAATCCTCACCGAACTAAGTGGATGGACACAGTGTAATGAAAATATCACTTTCAATTCCACAAGAAAGTTGCACAGAAATTCAAATTTTGAATTAATTCTTGACTAGGAATTATGCTTTCTAAGGAAAATTACATGTTCTTTTTCTTTTTTGGTTTCATAAGTATTATTTGATGATTTAATCAGTTTCTGCATCGTTGTTTTTATGCATCCAACGCTTGAAATCGATTATAGCACTTGCCTTGAGACAAATGAGTCCTCTGTTTCTATAATCTGGCTAACACGAGATGAAAAGAGTATTGGAAAAGAGTATTGGCTATGGCTTCAGGGTCACTTGTGAATTTGGAAAAGAGTATTGGCTATGAAAATTTGCAAGCACTAAACTTTTTATTTGGAGTCAGGCACAAAACTAGCCAATGATTAGTTTTAAGGATGAAAGCTTCTATTTGCTTATAGTTCATCAATCCAAGAATTTCACCTCTTCTTATGAACTGAGTGCCTCTGACTATTCGTCTTAACCCCTATTCTGAAGGCCGACCCAGTAAGTCTGAAATGTTGCAGTGTTATCCCATGATTATATATGAAGGCATAGGCTTCTGAGCATTCCAATCCCTTCAATGGTGTCCTACTGAAGTCTCGCTCCGGACAGTGAAGGCTGGACGGATGCTTCCGGTAGAACGGAGTGACAACAGGCCATACCCAGAGGTGGGCTGGTTGGCTGAACCGAGAACCCACCTTGGCGATCTTAACTGCAACAACTTGATAAGCTAATTTACCACCTGTTCTTCCTTGTAATGCTTCACACAGCATCTATTGCAGGAAAAGGAAACTCTTAGCAGTGCTTGTTCAAGTTATTAAATCCGTCTGCTTGTTACAATGCAACTTTTGTCTTGTCTTAGTAAACGCGGAACACCAATGTAGTTAGACTAGCATGCCAAAATGAGTTGCATATCATAGGCGACAGACACAATATTCACATCCTCTTCTTCATGTGCCGTCGATGTAGCTTCAATTTGTGATGGACACGAATTTTGTCCCAACCCAAAAAGCTCGTTGTGCGACCTTGAGTGGACATGAAAAGTAGGGGTTCATGTTGATCGACCATGGTATTGAAACCTTGTGTTATCATCGATCGGGAAACTTTCTTTTCTAATTATCCCTCACCAATATAGCAGTTGTAAGTGTATGTTGCTATTCTTCATCATAGTCAAAAATCTTCTTCCTCCTATTGCCTGTAGAGCAGTTGTCTCTGGCCAAACCACGTAAACCTTATGTTAGTTCTATCTTTCTTGACGTTGTGCTTCATGGGGATCAATTTCTCTGATTGAGCCCGTGCTTCTGGATCGTACTTGCAAACATGTACCTTATTGAATTGATGAACCACAAGCAGCACCCTCCCTCCCAATGCTACTTTTAGGATTAGTTTGTACACAGCAAGACTTAGTCCATACATATTACATATACTTTCAGGAAGTCTGATTTCTGCAAATATCCATTGCCGTAACTTTTGGTATTCTCAGAGTTAGCATTTTCTAGAGTTTAGATTCTCTATCACTACAGATCACTTGATCATAAGTTCTTAATTTATTTGATACATAGAAACCTTCAATTAGTTGTGCAATATTTCTCGCAGCAGCTGACTTATGAGCTTCATTTTCATGTCGTACACATTTTTTTGGATATAGGAAAGTTCTAAATTCTAGTTACTGTTATTTAGCCCAAATTTGCTTAGGAATCTTCTCTCGTTCCCTTAAAATTGGTCTGCCTTAACATGCTCATTGAATGAAGTTCCTTTTGATGGAAAATATAAACTTTTTGTTGGTACAAGTACATTACGAACCATACTTGTGGATTATGCAATTTGTATACATCTAATGTGTTCAAAGTTTCAAACAGCTGGTTTGGATCTTATCGACCGACAATTTAACAGAGTTAACATGAATTGCTGGGCTTCATCAAAATGTGAGATGAGAAATTGCAATGGCTTTAAATCAGTATGTTTTTGAACCTCACAGATCCTGTTTAAATTAAAAAATATCAAATGCTTATAGCCTTCAAGTATCTACTAATGTAAGAAACTTATCTATAAGTTCTGGATATTATTGACAATATTTTGCTCCTGGCAGCAAAAAGCAGTGCCAAGGTCAATCTGGGTTTCTCCAATCATAAATTCATTTATCATGGCTAACCAGCTAAAAGGTAATCATTTACGTTAGCTTGCTTTTGTACATTGCGTAACTTGTTTCTGTTCTCTAATTTCTTATATCACACCAAAATTCCTGTTTCTAGCGCACAGAAATAGTGTTCGATCGTACTTCAGTGTCAAAGCCCACAGTTTCATGCAATGATTCCTTAATTTCTTCTTGCGACTGAAACTTTTGCTTGAATACACATCTATTTAATGATCTGTAGTGGAAATTTAAGGTAATTGATGAGTGTATGCTGTTAAATCCTGTGGATGTCTGCTGCCTCATCCTTGATTTTGGAAACTGTTTTATATGCGAGGACAGTGAGGAGATGTTTACTTGTATGGCCTCTGTGGAACTCAATGGCATGAGCACAACCCAGGCTGTTGTACCACGCCCCCTGCCCTAGGCTATGTTGGTGCACTGCGTGGTTCTGGCCCTGGCGCAAGCAAACACCTCTAAAGGATTCCAGGGTGAATTTGTTATGTTGCTTGTGACTGTATATTATGTAATAGTTCATAAAATGCGGCATGTAAAACCTATATTTGCATGTATCAAATGCACTGAACATACGTGAAACACCCACAACGTATGCTGGAAAACGCAGGATTAGGTGTTCTCATTTTCAAATTTGGAAACTGAAGTTGTGGATCATGTGAATGGGTTTGAACCATCATGTTTTAAAGTTGACTCGAACACGATGTTTTGGGTATCTCAAAATTCAAATCATCTACATGTTCATGAATCGGAAGCGTTGGTAGATCTCTTATAGTTTGGCAAGAAAAGCTGGAGCTGTTATGTTGTTTGGGGCAGCTGCATATCAAATGCAAAAGCCCCATCAGTTTGCTGAACCCAACTTTTTAAGGCTCCATGCTAGCTCCTATATCACAGTGACACTTCAGTTGGTGCTACATCCGTGTCAGACATGCCGACACTGAACTCTTGTATATTTGTTTCTGACTCGGCACTGTCTTTTTAACTATTTTGTAGCAAAGATTCTAACTTAGAGATATTAGTGCTAGTTTTATATGGACCCGTCATAGACTATTCATAGGATTACATTATAGTGAATAAAAAGAGAAATAGTCGATTATTAAGTCCGAACATGTTGATCACATTCTTATGCTAGTCTGCAAGAAAATAAAGCATATTATGCTCTCCTGTGGTAAGAGTGCCTTTAACTTTAGTGCAATATTTGAGCTCAGAAGCTCAATTTCATGCGCTTGTTTCAGTAAATTACATAGGTATATGCTTGGAATGCCTGAAAACTATCGAATTATCTACACTCACATGCAAGCTTGCACGTGCAGTCACACACATATGTTGGCTCTTTATGTTGCAGGTGATCATGCACCTGTATTGTATCCACAATGAGACAAACAATTTGGATTAGAAGTGGTGATTCTAGTGGCTGATGCTTTCGATTCCTTGGCTTTCTCACGTTTTATTCTTTGTACTCTTTTCTTTAGGTGATATCTTATGGGCATTTAAGGCTGGGTGGATGGAGCTTTGACGAGAAAGCATAAGAAATTAGAGGAAGAAGACCTCAAAAGTATCGAAGCAAACAACAAAAATACGGTAATGCTTTTTTGAAGTTCAGTTTTAATACGATCAAGGATCAAGCTCAATATCAACTAAGAACCCATATAGCCAACTCCATCTAGTGTGAGACAATGCACTGCTTTTCTGATATAATGGGGACTGAAGCCATATGCACATCCTGGATGTCAAATTCATGGCCTTCAACTTGTCGCTCGCCGCCCAAAAAGAACTGATTTTGGTTTTGGTTGGTTTGCATAAAAAGGAGATCTGCAACACCTGATCAGAGGAGCATGGTAGATATCTTAAGCTGCAAGCTGGGTTACTTGACTTGGTAAATTGTGGGTTTGACGACTTGGATTCATTGAATCCTATCCATGCACAGCCATTTGACCTGTTTTGCAATATCCCCCATGGATTTATATATATTTCTATTGAATTCTTATTTAAGAATCACTGTTTCCGACTGAAAAGATTATTATAGACTCATCAATGCCATTAAACCTGAAACAACAAGAAGGTTGAGTTACACTTTGAAGACCCAAACAAGCATAAAAAATGCCCATCATGTGAGTCTTTATTACCGGCTGGCTCTTTGTCTCTTGACCGATCCTGCAAGGCTTGGTGATTTGGTCCGAGTCGCATCTAATGAATCGGGAATCTTCTCGAGAAGTTTCAATAAGCTAGAAATGGCTTTGTTTTAGTAATCTCCAGCTGCATTCGACTCGGATAAGTGGAGACATAACCGAATTATATTGAGCTTTGATGCTCAAAATCGAAAGGCCCGATACGGGTTGATGCAGAAGAAATCCGAGACTGTGAGTGGTAAGTGGTAAGTGGCTAAACTAGAGAAGGTTATTGCTCGACTATTGTTAACACTACAGAAGCATTTAAACTAAATTACAAAGCAAGGTGAAGGTGAGTGCGGGTGTAGAGGTGACCGGTTGGCGCTGGAGATCCGGTGGGTGGTAGGAAGCCGCTTTCCGGTACAGACGACGGTCTTGGCGAAGTTGTCCAGGGAGTTACAGTTGGGGTTGAGAGCCAGTTTCTTGCCGCCTAAGGGAAGGGACTCCATGCTCCTCTGCCGGAGCATCTGTTCTCCGGCGGCAATTAAGACCTTGACGCTCTTCGCGGGCACACCTTCCATCGTTTCTTCCAGCTCTTTTGGCAAGTAACTGGCCTGCATCATTCGTTCAAACACAAACCCGTTAGTTCTTCTTACAGTGCTACAAACCCATCAACGAAGCCTTTTTCTGCAATAATTAGACCTGGTGCATTAGTGTGAAAAGATAATGATAAAAAATGACAACTTTTACTTTGTTTAAGACACGATTGTTAGAAACAAATTAAAAGTGATTAGATGATAAAATGAAAAAAATTGTTTAAGATGATTTAAAGATGTAAAATGATGATCCAATAAAGGTCAGATAACAAAGTTCGAGAAACTTGACTGTGAAAAGGTTTAAAAAATCACAAAAGTTTTAAAAGAAAACCATAAACATACATCTATAGTTTATGTTGAGTTAAGCGTTAGAGTTTTATGAAAACAAAAAATTCACAACCAACCTCATTCCTCGAAAAAGGCTTACTTGTTGTGGTGTAATTAGTTGATGATAATAACCCGTCTAATCCACACTGAGAGCATCAGTTGAATGACAGGATGCTCTAATGCCTTTGTTGCTTATGGGAGTTCGATTCTCATAAGGTTAGGCTTCGGCCTCATCTTGTAGAAAAAAAGAAGAAGAAGAAAGACCCGACTAATCCAGTTCAAGCCAGATTGGCCAACTATCAACCATGGGGTAAGCTCTCCAAATGCTGGTTTTCTCCATTCACACGACTCGAACTTGTACCTAACTTAACCATCTTTTTTTATTCGGGTTTCAGATACATGAAGCGTTTTCCCTGATTAGAAAGTGCTTCGCGCTCTCTCTCCTCTCTCTCTCTCTCGCAACCAGAAGTCCAAGATGACGATTTTGGTAGTGCACAACGAACAAACATCATTTTGTTTACTTAAAAGTGAGAATAAAAGACGAAATACGTCTCTTAACAAGATATTTCCAATATAACGGGGTTGTTAGCCACTCAGGCATGCGTCACGACCATGGTCGAAATGCTTGACAGTTCCTCTGATTTTGAGCGTTATATTCGTCTGTGACAAACGACGAAGAAGAGAGAACACAGAGAGGAGAGAAACAACTCGCCTGGATGCGGACGTAATTCTGAGGACACGAAGCAAAAGCATTGGCAAGAGTCTGATCAACAGCCTCGGAGACGCCGTCGAGGACGACCTCCACCAGAGGGACGGAGCATTTTCCGGCTGACCACCAACGCCGGAGCTCCCTCGCTTCGTTAACCCTTTTCTCGATTGGGCCATTACCGAGTGATAACACCACCACGTCCTCAATACCACGAACGGCTGGAAAATCTCGCCGGTTGTGGAGGACGTGAGTGACGGCCGCCGCCGCAGGGTTGTTCATGACGAGTCCACCGTCGATGGCGGTGCATTTGGTCCGACCGTCAATGGACACGAGCTCCACTGGATGGAAAAGTCCCGGCGTTGCGGACGTCGCTCGGCAGACCCGCCAGAGGTCGAAGTCAAAACTCGGCGACTCCACTGCGTCTGCCCGGGAAAACACGAAGGGTGCGCCGGACTTCAAGTCGTAGCAAGGCACCAGCAGTGGCTTCAGCGAGTCCCGGAGCGTCAGTGTCCGGCGATCGCCGTCTGGACGCCGGAAAACTTCCCTCAGGAAAGCTTCAATGCTCCTGCCAGAGAAGCCCCGCCGGACTACTCCTCGCTTGAACATCCTCCCACCATTCTCCGCCAGCAGTTGCACCGCCTCCTCCGCCGAGTACAACGGCCTCCCGAAACCATCATCAGCCAAAATGAGGGCGGCGAAGATCCCGCCGATGCCGGTTCCAGCCACTACATCGAAGTAGTCGGCGATCCTCGCATCAGGATTGCCGGAATGCGCCTGAATCCTCGACTCAAGATGTACCAACGCCTTCGCCGCGACCAACCCCTTCATCCCCCCACCATCAATACTTAAAATACGGGCCATTCGCGGCTTCTCCGGCGACGGAGACAGCCCGGACGGCGTCCAACACTTGTCAAGCCATTCCTTCTCCAACCTAGAGAAGATCTCA
Source organism: Brasenia schreberi (assembly GCA_036023115.1). Lineage (NCBI taxonomy): Eukaryota > Viridiplantae > Streptophyta > Magnoliopsida > Nymphaeales > Cabombaceae > Brasenia > Brasenia schreberi. The sequence continues at coordinate 3,324,721 of JAYKKT010000075.1, read as the reverse complement.
AATGTCAATCTGTTCCACTCTTTCTCTTTTCCCCCCACTATCGTTGCCTCCATCACTTCCCTCTCCACTCGCTCACTCACTCACTCACTGTCAATAGGGTTTTAAGAGATACTTATAGAGAGAAGAGCGAGTGATAACAATGGTTTGTTGCTTCCCTGTACCTTTCTTTCCATGCAATAAGGAGAGAGAAGATGCTGGGTGACAACTGTGTTTTGTTTCAGTGGTAAAAACTCTCTCTCTCTCTCTCTCTCTCTCTCTCTCTCTCTCTCTATATATATATATATATATATATATATATATATATATATATCGTGCACAAATAATAACACATAAACGTACGTTTTGGTGGATCTAATTGTTAAGATGTTTGATAGTTAAATCTTTTGTTGTTGGGCGTGGCAGGTTTGGTCCACTGGTTTTATATTTATTTGGATACTCCAAATACTGGGGTGTCAAGTGGTCAACCATGGTTGGCGATGGGTTAACCAACTGCTGAAAACACGTGTGCGGAGTGGGGAGGGAGTGGAGCGTGTACATGGGAATGGGTGGAAGGAAGGACAGCAATTAAGGAGAAGAGGTGCGGTTAAACAATTAATTTCTGAAGTGTAAAGGTATCAAGAGACATAGCATGGGATAGATGAGTTCTCAGTCAGCTGATATTAAGTTTTCTGCTGTTTCTAATGTTCTTGGAGACGATTTTCGCCACTCTTTCACCTTCTGGAGTCAACTATGAAGGTAAATGAATGTTGGGTCATCATATTTTCAATAGATTTCAGGGGAGTACTGGTTATTAGAGTCTTTTTGTTCAGCCTGTTTGGAGTTCTTTCCCCTGATTTTAAGTGCAATATGAGGTTGAATCTGAAATGCAAGAGTGCTGGTGGAAATAACGGGGTTAAGTCATACTACTGCTATCTTCATGCACAAGGATTAAACTTAGAGAGTTTAAGAGTTGTGTATGTGTGTGTGCACAAGGATTAAACTTAGAGAGATAAAGAGTTGTGTATGTGTGTGCAAAAGGATTAAACTTAGAGGTTAAAGAGTTGTGTATGTTTGTGTGTGAGAGAGAGTTGTCCGTTCACCATGGTTGTTTGCGTTTGGGGAATGTATTGCATTTAGAGAGTGAAAGGTGGTGTTTCCTGGTGTTGGAAAGAGTAACCTAAATGGGTGCCCTGAGGAAGGTCCAAGGTCTCTCTAAGTTTGTGTCTTGTCCTCTCAGTGCTTGCCAGTATGCACCTAAAGATGCACCTATTCTAAGGAGGCCATATATAAAAATGTATGTCTCTGTGTAAGAGTGTTTGTGTTTCTGTGTGTGCGTGCGTATGTTTGTGTGTGTGTGAGAGAGAGAGAACCTGATCATTTGTTAAAATTAGGTTCAATATTGAAATCAAGAAACCAACTAGATAGGATCCAGTTATTCATAACTCGTTGACGTCCCTGCAATAAGTGAAACCCTAATGCCTTCCTCTACAATTAGTACTGTAAAATGCAGACCCACACACTGTCACTCACACACACACACACACACACAGAGAGAGAGAGAGAGAGACGATACCACCATTAAGAGATAAAAGGGAGGCGCGTGTGCATCTGTGGAAAAAATGAGTGAGCTTCTTGGATTCACAGCCTGTGCCTCTAGATCCAAAATCGTGTACGTATTGACTACGTACGTATAAGATACATTTATTTATAAAACGAGCACTTTTGCTGCATAGCATATGCCCATAAGTTTTGATTGGGAGTTTCCTCCTGCATAAATATAAAATAAATCATCTCAGTCCACACGAAATTTCTTATTACATACTCTTTTAGCCTGACTCCCACTTGTTGCCCACCACCATACATGCAGGTCCTCTGTCTGTTCTTAACCCCCTCATCATCTTCACACACACACACACACAGTATTTACTGCCATCATATAAAGACGAACGTACGGATATAACATGAACATATTATTCATAAATCTGAATCATATAGTAATGTTTAGCTTATAATAAGGTGCCAGCTCAATGAGATGCTTGATTGGATCCATACTGTACAGCTAGCAAGAATTAAAATCCCCACTAGGAACTAAGACTCGGCATTGGGTCTCTGAAAATGCAAACAATACTGGTGAGGATCATTAAAAAATTAAGAGAATTTTTTGGATCACAACACAAACAAGTAGGCCATGCAGCTTGCTCATAGCTTCAAAGTGCTAGGCATCTATTTCTTAGTATTATTTTTCATTAGCAAGCTAGGGTTAGGAAGATACTTTAGCCTTCCATGATTAGTGCCGGTAAATGAGCCGATTTTATGAACCAAATACGAGCCGTTCATAACTCATTTCACATGAAATCTTGCTCAGTTTGGCACGGGTTAGCTTGTTTGAGTCGAGCTGAACATGAACCAAACACAAGCTCAGTTAGGCTGAACAAGTAAACAATGCAACTTTTCACCTATAAGCAAAGTTGAAATTCTTTTTATTTAAAAATTTAGTTATATTTATTTCCACAAAGTTTTCTAATAAAACTTTAAGACTTGGTTATGCAAATACATTGTTTTTGTAGCATGTAAGTGCATAAAATTTCATGTTCAAATCGTATGAGCTAAGCTAAACTAGATGCATATTTTTACTTGACCAAACGAGCTTATACGAGCTGAACCAAAACGTACATGCTATGATCGTAGAACTTTACTTGTCAGCTTGTGTTCGGTTTGTTTAGATTGTGAACCAAACATGAATGAGCTCATCTCAGTCTAGTTCAAGTCGAACCATAACGAGCTCAGTTTGTCTACCACCCTGCCTGTGCTGTGTACTCTTGACGTTTTGAAAATAAAAGTGTTAATTAATTTTTTTATTGAATTAATTGTCATTAAACCAGCCATTATGCCGGTTTGGTTTACCGCATCGATGAAAGAGGGCAAAGAAAATGAAGGCCCCACATCGAATAATACTGAATAATTCTTATAATACTAATGTACTTTATACTAAAACCTAGCATTTTCACACTAAGAAGGGTTTTCAATCTTGTGTCATATTATGATTTATCTCCGAAATAACAAGATCATGATTTATCATATTAATATAGGATTCTTAAAGGATTTTCAACGTGGCACAACGAGCAATGACTAATCTAGCTAGGGGCTTGACTCACAAGTTGAAGGTCATGAGTTCGATACCCATCAGGTGCTTCTGGTTTTGGCCTCCCCAAAATTCGACCTGAAAAAAGAAAACCTAGGTTACAATTTATTTGACTCTATTTCAAGCTACTATTTTTGGCTGGATTTTGTATATTAAATATCCCTTTGAAAAGATGCTTAAGAGAGAAAGAAAGCAGTTTTGTGACCTTTGTCAACCAAGGTTTGTACGAAGCTGACTGAGAAATTAATCGCTCTTTTTATGATAATAAATGCTGATTAATCGTATTCAACATTAATTGTGCATGTCTGATAAAAAAGCTGGCCTGCACAAAGTATAGACATCGATATTAATTAAATGGCGATCTTGTGGAAGGAAACTCTCTCTCTCTAGCCTTTCATATATTTTTTCTTGATTTGGGAATACGTAGTTATGACTAAAAAAAGATAATATGTACTTATGGATGGAATTTTCTGCTAGGGTCTTGCTCAATTCGTGTCATTTCACAACCCGATGTTTTTGTCACTTTTTCAGGACATGGACTTTTGATGTCATATTCGTGTGGACCTTTAATTTGTGATCAATTTTAGACTGGGTTATGTTGGTGTATGTCTATGTCTAGACATGGCTAGTTTCTAACCGGCTCGGTGGTTCTAACTAGAATCGAATCAGGCCTGGAACCGATAAAACTGGAACTGGAATTTTGGAACCCGTAGTTTCAAACATTGGATATATATATATATACATATTCCATTTTTAGAATTTTCTTATAACTTTACATTTTTAAAAAATTACAGATTCTGTATTCAAAGTGGAACCACCTCAAAATGGATGGTTCTAGAACCAAAACCGGAACCAACCTCGAGTAGGTTTGGTTCCAACAAAAAAGTGCAATTCTCTCTCTATATATATATATACATAGAGAGAGAGAGAGAGATTCTTCCAGCTCAAGTGCAATATACTCTAAAAGTAAATATAAAATGGGGCAAATTTTTGTCAAAAAGTACCATGACGATGTGATATCCATGTCCAAAAGCTTGAAGAAGTCAGTTATTTACGTTTTTCTAATAATAAATTCCCTTGTATAAGAGTTCAAAAATGTAATCGATTTTCTCATAATTAATACAATTTGGTAGCATTTCAGCATGTGGAGCTGATGTGTGTGTTTTGTGCGTAAGTGCGTGCTTGTGTGTGTGTATTGAGGTACTTGAGAATGCAGCCAGGGCACCTGGTCAGTGTCTATCGTGTCTTTTAGGATGCATGTGAACTTGGCTTGGCTGTCAAACTGCGTCGTACACGAGAAGCACTATTCTCCCCCACCCATGCAATTTGCTGCTGCTTTACGTTTCCTTCATTTACAATACCTTTTTGTCCTCTCTCCATTGCTTTGGTCCTTATCCTCTCTCTCTCTCTCTCTCTCTCTCTCTCTCTCTCTCTCTCTCTCCATTTTCCAGACTGAACTGAGACGTATGGGACTCATTGGCAGGATGATGCAAGCCACTGAATCATAAGCATAAATACATATTACTTAAAACAAAAATAGAAAAACTAAAGATTTTTGGTAGAAGAGAATTAGATATTTTAAAATTTAAATAATAATAAAAAATGTGAAAGATTTTAGTCTGTGGTATGATAGACATATATCTTGGGGTTTGTAGTCGATCCTTTTTTTTTGGGAGATGACCATCGAACACAACGATGTTAACAAGCATCTGTGTGTGTGAGAGAGAGTGTTTTCAAGCATATTCGTGGAATGCTTTCTTTTCCAAATAATTATACTTGAATATGCATATCGTCTTACTTGAAGGTAGGAAACAAAGGTGCATGAGTTAACCGGGAGAAGAGGCAACCGGCCATGATGAAGACACTGATGTTAACAACTATGAAATATCTATCATATGTTGCCATTGCTAAGACACAAAACATGGTCCACCAGAGCTTGTGCATCATCAAAGATTTTTACCCAAACTTCTCATGGGCTACCAATCAAGCATATATATATATAATATGGAAAGTTGTAATGCATGCATTCATTTTATATATAAATTTATTTAAACATTTTTACTGTTTGATTGATGGGAGAGATTAAATGCAATATAAAAAAGTATATTCGTACTTTTTAATTTTTAATTTTAAATCTTCACTTATGATCATACCAATGAGACAATGAGATGTTTAAGTAGATTTGCAGATAGATTGAGCCTGCGCATTTACCAATTTCCGTATATAGACACATGAATATATATATATATACAAATAATGTTCCATGCTCAATTCTCTTCCTACTTAAATCTTCTCAAATATTTGTACCATTTGTTCATCAGGATCAAAGTAGAGATTTGAATCTTAAAAAGTTATGTGTACGATTGTACGAAGCTCTGCACTTTCTGTATATCTCCTCATCATATACAAAACAAATGCATGGTTGAAAATGAATTTTGTAATATCTTGGCAATATTCAGTTGCTGCCTTTATTTCATCCATCTCACCAATGTCCTCAAGGATGACATCTAAACAATGAGCAGTACATGGTGTCCAGTAGAAAGTCTCATAAATATCAGCTAACTCCTTCTCAGTTGCTTTGTAGTTAGTTGCATTATCTGTAATCAATTAGACTACATTCTCTAGCCCAACCTCTTGTATAACCTTAACAAATTCTTCTCGTAAAATATCCGCAGTATGCCTCTCCTCTGATATATCTAAAGATCTCAAAAACATAAGTCCTTTAAAACAGCATTGAGCATATACTATTATCTCCGTGAATATATATGTAAGTGAGTATGTTAGATGAATCAAGTGGCTCATGATTCTTGAATTGATCAGAAGCATATAAAATAAATCAGCATAATTATCTTGGAAAAGGTCAAAGGGATACATGTCTACTTCCCAAAATCTCTGTCGCTTTTCTTTCTTGTCAAGAAACCCTTTCTATACGTTTAACTTGTTCATTTGTTGCTATTAAAAGAAGAAAAAACAAAGCGGACTCATTTGATGTCGTCAGAGCAAAGCTGGTTGTTAGTTCTACCAGCTTTACCTCAAACAAAAGCATTCTTCTTCTTTTTTATTTCATATCATCAGCCTTCATATCGTAGCCGTGGTTTGAAACTGTCGGTTTCTCGAGATCTATGAACCGTAACCAAACCAAGAGGTCTCCCATTCCAATTACGATTTTGAGACTCGTTCGACTGATTTCAGTTAAGGGTGGTTCGGTTCCAATTCAGACCGATTATGTCTAATCAAAAGGTTCAATTCATAAATGTCATGTGGGATCATCAATGCCAAAAAGATCCACGAGTAAACAACTTCATGGGGACGCAGCTATTACAAAGAAAATTCCAACTATTTTATGTCAACCTGCATCACAATGTGTGTGTTTGTGTGTGTGCGCGCTTGTTCAGATGGAGAATTCCAAGTGGTCTCTTACTAATTATATGATTGTTCCCTTGTCCTTTTAGGTAAGCAATCTTCCATTTGTTTGCTTCTTGGCAGATAAAAAGCTTGTCCTTATAGTTAATTATTTCTATTTTCCCAAATAAAAAAAGACTCTCTAAGATGGCAGTGGTCCACAGTGCTGGCTTTTTCGCGTCGCTCCATACAAAACTTAACTCTGTCTTCAATGAACTCTCCGTGAACATATGTCATAAAATATTAGGAATCCTCTCCAAAAAACAAAAGGAAAATGGAGAAACCCTCTCAAAATAAAACTTCTATCGAGTAGCAAGTCAGTAAACTTGCACCCAAAGTGGTAGCTCAGACGCCCATGATGCTGTTGGAAGTTCAACTTCCGGAAGGTACATGGGTTCGGCCTTCCGTGGTAACAAAAAACAAATCAGTAAGCTTTGTGTGGGAAGCTACTTAGTGACTTAAAGTTGAAGATAACTTCTTTCCTTCATCTATAAATTGAAAATAACACACACAAGCACAAACACGCATACACACATACATACATACATATATATATATAGGGAGAGAGGTAGTGATAAATGCATGTCTTTTGGTGTTTGTGTGTATGAATATTTCTATTGTTTGACATGATTTATAATAGAGATTTGAATTTAAAAAGTAAAAAATATTATTATATTTTTGTACTTTATATATATTAAATACTTTTCATTTTATCACTTCAAAAATTCATCTCAAAGAAAGTTGAAGATGTTTATGTAAGAGAATGTAGCACAAGACATTATGCATTTGCTACTACACCTCCTCTCTCTCTCTCTCTCTCTCTCTCTCTCTCTCTCTCTCTCTCTCTCTCTCTCTCTCTCTCTATATATATATATATATATATATATATATATATATATATATATGTGTGTGTGTGTGTGTGTGTGTGTGTGTGTGTGTGTGTGCGCGTGTGTGTGCGTGAAGCTACAGGAAAATTGTGTTACAGTGATATACCCATGGTGTAATCCAACATGCCATCTTGCTGCTGCTAATTGAGGTTTACATTGGCGCCCAAACAATCATTAACGAGTCTTTAGTGGTCTTGTGCCAAATTCAGTGCTTATGCTGCCAATCCAATTACACACCATCATGTTCAACGTTTATCGGAGCATCACAAAATGAACACTTTGTTGTTGTGACACAAAATGAACACCTTGTTGTGAGATGCATCAGAAACAACCTTTATTTTGGGAATATTGGTTATGTCATCTTCATAAATGTAAAAATCTTGTGAACTTACAACAAACCAAGAAAATAACATGTATTTCACTTAATTAATCGAATTGAGCAGCACAGGTTTGCTCATGTTCATGTCATAAATTTAACCATCATCTTGTGTTCAATTCATGTACACCCCGAACAGCTGCGCAATAGCTTAATCAAGCTTATGATCATGGATAATTCCTCCATATCTCGTTCACCCGGGACGGCAGGCGACTCTGTTCATTTGGCAACCCCTAACCATGCCAACCACCATTCATCCCCTTCAATGGTTAGGTATGCCTAAGCATACTGTCACAAGGATGGGAAGAGACTCATTATCATGAATACGGGAGTTCACCAACCTCATGAATTTCAGAATGCATCCTCAGCATTAATATTCTTTAGAATATAAGGAATTGCTGTCAGAGGATTCAATTCATAAATATAATGTGGGATCATCAATGCCAAAAAGTTCCACGAGTAAACAGCTTCATGGGGACCCATCTCTTACAAAGAAAATGTATAAATTTTACCACACCCACATCATACATAGGCACAGATTTCATTCTTGGTTAGAAATTAATCAATTTTCCACATCGATATTCTTTGGAAAAATCGCGGATACTGTTTCAAAAAACTATCATGATGCTGATATCTAATCAAGATTTTCAATTTATTAAGCAACTTGATGAGAATATCGCATGATTTTAATGTTATCTTCAACTGAAATGAAAATAACGAGCGATAGCTCACCAGGGGTCGTCTCACAAGTTGGTCATGAGTTCGATACTGGGGGTGTGCATTTGGCTTCATCCTCCCCATTACAATAATAACTAAGACCTTTTCCATACTAGATGGGTTGGCTATATGGATCCTTTGTTTCCATAAAACCCGATCATATATAATCCTACAGGTGAATTCAATATAAACTATATCATTGTTTGTTATTTCCTTTCATTACTTTTGTGAGCTTTTTCTTTTTCCTTTAACATTTTCATAATTTAGTTTCTCGTACTTTCTCCCCAGAGCTTCCAACACTTTTATGGTCTTCTTTCACTTCGTCCTCCCTATTATATAAAAAAATGAAGTTGTCGACATTTTTGCAATATCTCTATCATCGATAATATGAACTCTATGGTGCATCAGCATTTTTGAGTTGCTACCTCCATTTCTGATTTACATCATAAACAAAATTTTAAAAAAGTTGCATGAGCCACGGCTCTCCTGGCTACTCCTTCGACTTGAAGGTCACGAGTTCAATACCTAGGGTGTACCTATCTTGTTAGTTCTCCCTAACCCCAGCTTGTTTTGAAGAAAAAAATGAAACGAGTTACACATTTGTGAAACATTTAAAGATGATAAACATCACATATAGTTCTTGCACTTCTGCTTTATATCAGTCGAAAATTTTAAGGAGTTACACTGCAGTGAAAATCTGAGGTGACTTGCTCTCAAGTAAGAGCATTGACCAGAAGCCCATGACCATCTGACAGAATCTGTTGATGCAGGAAGAGGCTTAAAGAGATATATACACAAACTTGGACATGAAATGAATTCATGTGCAATTTTTCCAAAGGTGAAGAAAATGAATGCATAGATATTAAAGCAAGGCACCTTGGACATAAATTTTCATACCATCTGCAGGAAAGTGACTTATTGCTAAAGAGGAAAGCATTAACTGGAATTAATCTGATGTCTCTAATTTCTCAACAGTATGACACTAAAAGCTAGCTTTCATCGAGCAGAATCTAGAAGAAGACTTATTTGGCATCCTTTCACGCATTTCTGCAATAATACAGTGCTGAACTTGAAGCTCAGATCGAATGGCAAATCGACTGTCAAGTTGGCTTCAAAATTATCTGATACATCGTTTCCCATAAAGCATTGTTCAACTTGAAGCTCGAATTTAACAGCAAATCGACTGGTATACCGCAATCAAAACTATTGAGACCTTAATGAAATTATCCCACCAAAGTGACCAGATTCGCGGAAGCACAGTGGAATTATCTATTTAAAGATTTACCTTTATCAAGTCCATAATAAACTAAGAATCCTTCATTCATTTTATGCACTTATTGTACGGTCAATTGGGAGCAAGCGTGTCAAAGTAACAAACCAAAGGCCAGTGATGAATTTGGAGGAAGAATTGGATTGACGCAGTAAAAACCAAGTTACTTTGCAGACCAGAAATGTCACAAGAAAATTTAATGGCTATTGCTTGATTTTTCCTTTTTCAATAGTGGAAGGCATAACTGAGCAGGTTCTGTTGTATCTTAATGGTTCCTGCTGAATTATTTAACATTAAATTTTGTCACTCCTCTTGCTGTCACCGGTGTAACTTTAATAGGGGACCAAGTTAGTCTGTCTTACTACAGTGTGACAATTTTATATGCATCTCATTCATTTATGGAATAAGGCCAGGCAGCATTAAGTTGTTTTATATATGAGGAATATTCTATCTCTAGATTGGTATTCAAGGAAATTTACTGACCACCCAAGTTCACATATACAGGCATAAGAAAACGTGAAACAAGTTGTTCTCAACCGTGTCCATAAGGGTAAGTTATGAGTGTAAAAGGTAAACCAATATGTTTCTATAATTTAGCGATGCACGGTGGAGCCGAATGGAGGGAAAAGTAAGCAAGGGCCTCTACATCTTCACCTCGATGTAGTGAATAAATTGCAGAGAGAGTTCTCACATCATAGACGGGTATGAACAAAGAAGTTAGTCTCGCTACATTATCGCCCGAATATAATGAATAAGTTAGAGCGAGAGTCTGTGCATTTTCATAATAGATGAATGCGAGCGGTAAGGAAGCTAGTCCTATATAATAAGATTCATATTGGTACTTGAAATATCAGAACATTGATCGACAAGTTAATAAAGGTGGTAAATATTATGATTCGGAGAAAAAATCATATTTTATGTTTACAAGAGACAAAGTGGGTTGGAGAAAAAGCAAAAGAAATTGAGAATATGATTTTCAATTATGGTACTTAAAGAAAGAAAATTGCTTGAAATAGAGTTGGTATTATTATAAATAAGGATTTAAAAGATAATGTAATAGATATACAATGAGAAGGTGACCAAATTATGATCGTAAAATTAGTATTAAGAGCATAGACTTTGAATATATTTATACTTATACATTCTAAGTAGGATTAGAAGATAGTATGAAGAAGGCTTTTTTAGAGAAGTTAGATAAGGTAATTCTAAAACTCTACAAAGGGAGATGATTTGTTTAGGAGGAGACTTAAATGGAAATATTGGTAATGATGTATTTGGATATCAAGGTATTCGTGCAAACTATGGTTTTGGGAATGTAAATGAGGAAGGTATGGAGATTTTAAATTTTGCTATGGCTTTTGATCTCTTTATAACCAATACAATTTTCAAAAAATCGAGATAAACATTTAATTACTTATAAGAGTGGCTTGTCACAAAAACAAAAACAAATTGATTAAATTTTTTAGAAAAAAGATAGATATGTTGTAAAGATTACAAGATAATTTTAGGAGGATTAACTACTCAACATCGATTTTTAGTAATGGATTTTCATGTAAAAAAGTAAACGAAGAAAAATAGAGTGCATAGAGTTATTGTGACTAGATGGTGGAGTCTCAAATGTGATAAAAAAAATATATTTAGGAGAAAGTTCTTGAAGGAGATGCTTGAAATTATATAGGTACACCTTTTGATATGTAGAACAATATGGCTATACATATTAGAGAAGTAGCAAAAGATGTATTAGGTGAATCTAATGAAGGCGTACCGATACAAAAAGAAGTTTGGTGGTGGAGTGAAGTGGTGTAAGATAAAATCAAAGCAAATAAGGTAGGTTATAAATTGTATTATGCTAAGAAGACTAGTGAAACCTATGACACTTATAAGAAAGAAAAGAAAGAAGTGAAAGAGGCCATTAATAAAGCAAAAGCCAAAATTTGCGAAAATTTATATAAAAAGCTTAACTCAAAAGAAGATAAAGAGATATTTTTAGGATAACTAAGGCTAGAAATAAGAAAACTAGGGATCTTACTTTTGTTAGATGCATCAAAGATGGGGATGAGAAGATTCTAGTGGCAAATGATGATATAAAAATAGATGAACAATTATTTCTATAAGTTTTTTAATGAAAATACATATGGTAGTATTAGCTTAAGAGAGTTAGCCAAAATAGAAAAATATATAAATCATAATTTTTATCGGCATATTTAAAAAAATGAAGTCAAAGAGGCTATTAAATAAATAAAGGTTGGTAAATCTGTAGGACCAGACAATATTCCTATAGTATATGGAAAATTCTAGGAGAGATGAGCTCACTTTGCTCACAAAACTATTTAATAAAATATGGATAACTCAAAAGATGTCCGTGGAATGGAGAGCAAATACACTTATACCCATATATAAGAAAAATGGATACATTTAGAATTGTAAGAATTATCGAGATATCAAGTTAATAAGCCATATTATGAAATTATGGGAAAGAATTATCGAATGTAGGTTAAGACAAGTATTGAGTACAACAGAGAACCAATTCGGATTCATGCCTAGTAGATCTACTATTGAAGTGATTTACCTATTGAACATCTTATAAAACATCTTATAGAAAAAAAGAACCTTCACATGATATTTATTTATCTAAAAAAAGCTTGATAAGGTGTCAAAAGATGTTCTTTAAAAAATCTTGGAAAAGAAAGGTATCTCATTGACATACATAAATCTTATAACAGACTTTTACGATGGTGCAAAAACATGTGTAAGGACTAATGAAGGAATGATAGACTCCTTTAAAGTTAAGATTGGGTTACATCAGGTGTCAACTTTAAGTTCATATTTATTTATATTGGTCATTGATGAGTTAACAAAATATATTCAAAATGAAGTACATTAGTGCATATTATTTGCACATAACATTATGATAGTGGATGAGTCTAAGACAAATGTTAATAGGAAATTGGAACTATGTAAAGAAACATTAGAAAGTAAATGCTTCCAACTTAGTAGAACAAAGACAGAATATATAGAATTTAAGTTTGATCATTTGGGTACTTCAAAGGACATAGAAATTAAGATTGGCATACATTGCATCCCTCGTAAGAAAATTTTACATACCTAGGGTCAATTTTTCAAAGTAATGAAAAAATTGATGGAGATGGTACACATAGAATTAATGTCGGTTGGTTAAAATGGAGAGAGGCATAAAGTATTTTGCATGATAAGAAGATATAATTAAAGTTGAAGGTAAATATTATACAACAACAATTAGACCTGTTATGTTTTATGGTTCTAAGTGTCGAGCAATTAATCATTAACATGTGCAAAACATATCTGTAGCATAAATGAAGATGTTGAGAGGGATAAGCGATTACAAAAGGAAAGACCGTATACATAATGAGGTTATTAGAAACAAATTGAGAGTAGCAACAATAGAGGATAAAACGAGGGAAATCATTTAAGATGATTTGTATATATATAAAGACGACCTAAAGATGCTCCCGTAAGAAGATATGAAAAAGTAGATTGTGAAAATGTTAAAAAAGGAAGAGAACGACCACAAAAGTATTGGAAAGAAACAATAATGAATGATCTAGTTTATATTGAGTTAACTGCTACCTGATACATGATAGGGCCCTGTGGAAACAAAGAATCCATGTAGCCGATCCCATTTAGTAATGAAAAATGTTAATAGTTGTTGTAGTTATGTTTGTAAAACTAGCCGAGCCGAGTCGGGTCGGGCATGTTCATATTGTGTCTCATTAGATTGGTCATTGTTTATATCTTGTCTCTCGCTCATTTATGACATTAAACCGCTGTTTATATGAGCTGGCACACAAGCTTGCTGATTGAATTTAGAAATACTTTAAATGGTTTATACAAGTTTTATTGAAAATGGAAATTCTTGCTCATCTACTGAAAAGCTTCTTCCCTTGAAGACGTGTAACCATTTGGGTTCTCAGGTATGTGTGTGTGTGTGTGTGTTTGAATGCAAACACACACACACACATGTGAAATATAAGGGTGGAGCCAACTCCTTGCCCCTGGTATGAGCTGAGCAGAGATGAGCTTGGCCTGTAAACAGCTCATCTTGCTAACCTAGGAGCTGCATATATAATTGCCTTCCCCAAATCGACTCCGGATGAGCTCAGTGCAAGCCGAGATGACCGTCCGGCAGCTCGCATTCTAATTTGTAGGTCTATCTAGGTGAATGGTTGGCAAAGCCTTGGCCTTGGGTGCCCCAACTACTTGAACAAGTTTAGGATCATAGCTTGTCCAGCTCTTTTAATGTCTGGGTATGCAACTCCAAACAACCTTAGCTCCAAGAGTAGCGAGATAAGACCCAGGACACCATAGAAGAAAAAGTGTTCTATGACACTTTAGACACCATTGATCATGAAATCAAACAGGAGACACGACCAAACTGCTCCATTAATAGCATTATAAATAAATTTCAACCATCCATTTCTTGTTTATGCCATTCATATAAAAAGTTAGAGTATCATAATTCTTAATAAGATCAATTTAAGGGACTTTCTAGATGACACTACTAACCAGGTTTTAAAAGCTAATATGATGAAGCTTGATTTTGTAACTCAACTTTACCTGGTTTATCTTGTAAAAATGTTAACGGAAACTTGATTAAACAACCACGTTAGGGATAAGTATATTTTTAAGAAGTCGGGACAACACAGTTCTTCTTTCTTGTTATAAGAGGAGACTGAAACCTAACACACACCTACTCATGCACCCTCTGAGAGTCGAACTCCCCACCAGTAGCAACAGGAGCACCCTACCGTTGAGCACCAATTTGATGTTATGACGTAGTGGTAGGGCGTTGATCCCTCTGATAGCAGGGTAGGGGTTCGATTCCCACTAGTACTAACTAGTAGTGGGCTGCCTAAGCCTAGATTAATGTCTTTTAGAAAGGAAAAAAAAGGAATAGCAGAAGCCTTGTTCGAGCAATACGTATAGGCCACGATTCACACGAAGAAGATCCTGATTTCTTAGCCTACATTACATCTAAACAAACAAAAATTAGCTTTTGTGCATTATTATTTCATGGGAGCTTTAATTAAAACAAAGCCGAAGCCCGGCCGAGTCTCTTTCACTAAACATGAGCTTGCCTGTTGAAGTTAAGTGAGATTAACCTTTTCAATTATTTTGATTTCTGAAATTCTTATTAGTTAGGTGAATGCAGTCTTCATTGCAAAGTTAAGAACTCTTATTGGCATGTTCTCTCTCTTTCTTTCTCTCTCTCTCTCTCTCTGTGTGTGTGAGCGCGCGCATGAGCTTCTATAAAATGACTACCCATGAAAGGTGATATTCAAAAGCTGAGCTGACGAGACGAAGAAGAAGCAGTTGACCTGGCTTGGCAAACCCTAATCCGAGGTGGGTTCGGACCTTGTCCTAACAATGGACACTTAAGGGATATATAGACAAGATGAGTAGGGAAGTCTCTCTGCTGCTGTCGGTGAGGGTTTGTTCAAGTAGACGAGTGTGTCCCTTTTAGGACAACTTGGTTAATTACAGCCCATTTGATCGCAGGCAATTTATTGTATGGATAGTTCTCGACAGTGAAGCTAGCTGAGTCGTCACTGCAAATGGTTCTCTATCCCATCACGAGGATCACGGACGAGAGAGAGAGAGAGAGACCCAGTTGGATAGTTTATCTCTTAGATGTCAGCAAGGAGCTCACAGACCACCCATATTCATATGATTCCTCTCTCTCTCTCTCTCTCTCGTTGAATGTGGATCTCAATATGGAATTAATACCTTTTGCATGGATCACGGAGGATGATACTGAACCTCTGGCTCTGCACACTAATGCTCTCTGAATATCAGTATTGAATTAATGCTTTTTGCATGGATCACGGAGGATGATAGTGAACCTCTCTCTCTCTCTCTCTCTCAAACACACACAACATGTGCAAGGCGTACGGCTTGAATGTAGGTTTTGGCTTGTATTTGATGGGATTGTACATGATGGTGATGCTTATCCTGCTACTTGCAGTGTATGATATTTGGACGGTGTCGGTGGTGAATCTCTGTCCTATGAGAAAGAAAAATATATATTGGAATAATTAAAGATCCTACTGTATTTTAGAACCAAATTTTCTTGAGTGGAAAACTTTCAACGGGCATCAACCTATGTCACAAAAACGCGGTTCAGAGATTTACATACAAAAATTTAGTCTAGAGATCATGCTCTGACACCAAATTCATCTCACTAAATTACTTCTTGTTTGGTCCTCTCTCGTGTGAGTGTGCGTGATCCAAATCCAACTATTTTTTGTTAGGAAGTGAACCAACCAAATCCAACCAATTGATATCCAGTTATATAAGATCCAGTTTATATTAAGAAATGAACCAAATCCAACCGATTGAAATCCAAACCAGAGCGGACCGTAGCTTCCTAAGCTCTGCAGGCATATGACCAGCCACTTTGCAGGGTCACGTGCTGCATTGGTAGACCCAATTTTCTGACCTGTTCATGCAAAGAGGCCTGGAGAATCGATCAGCAGAAATAAGTGAAATTCATATCGATCACATCACATGGCAGAAGATTTGCATGCATGAGCCAGGTCCAGATCAGGGACGGAAATGTACATGAGTCAGATCCAGATCCGGAAGCGGACCCATATCCGCAATCAGTTTAGTTGGATGCAAGAAGAAATCGAACTTGTAATCTATTACATTGGGATGTCCCATAAGTATGCTCATTTTTTTTTTTAAAAAAATCATATTCAGGTTCCGAATTCGAACCCAAATTTTCATATTTATGTCTCATATATGTTCATTTGTTTTAATTGGGTCATAATACAAATATTTTGCTGGTATTAGAAAGTGTTGGAAGAAAATAAAAAAATATGATCATATTTTTTATTAAAAATTATATGGGATAAAGCATATAATAGTGCCGAAGACTACGCCAATTCTAAGATGAAGCCCACGACGTCGAATTGGCATCCAATATCATTATCCCAAGGAGGCTTAGCACAATGGTAAGACCCCTGGCTGTTAGATGGGCAGCCAGAGGTTCATATCTTATAAAGCACCACCTACATTCAGCTGAGGTGGGGGCTCATGAGCTCCATTAAATAATGACAGAGATATATAGTGAGGGATTCATATATAGCAGATGATGCAACAATCGCTACCGCCACTCCCACGGGGCGGTCAAGGTGGTGGACAAGCTTGGGAATGAGGGCTGAGATTGCAAACCCTGTCTTCTTTCTCAGAGAGTAAATATTGGCTTCTGTCAATGTTGCCTTCAACTATTTTCTCTTTCAACAAAATAACAATGGCGGCAGTGTTAGCCAATACCTATACAATTGCCAACAATTCTTGTTGTTGTTATGACTGTTTAAAGATCCGAAATAAGTAATTCCGACTGCTGAAACGCCCGGAATAAGAAAAAACAGTCGGAGTATTGATGCCGGAATAAAACAAGTTGAAATAAGATTATTTCGATTGACCTCAACAGCCAGAATTAAACGTTTTGCGATTGTAACGATTGCTATCATGCATAACTTTAGGAAGTTTGAGAGGAACGAAGAGTTCTTGACAATGTTATAAACATCTTATGATACTTCACTAGTTAAATAATCTTATTTCAACTTATCTATGTGTAAATGCATTGTGACTCAACACAAGTTAAAGCAAATTAGAAACCATATGTAAATAGTTTTTTATTTTAAAAAATTAATATTAAATAAATGAATTGTATTAATGGCTGCAATATTCACAGCCAAAGGAGTTTAAATGAAGAATAAGAGCAGCTTTGGTTACCGAAAAAGAAGAGGAAAGAATGATTGGCCTTGAGAAACGGCCTACCTACCATTAGCGCGCGCTTAGTAGAAAAGACATCTTGAGAGGCACCTACTTTTACCATTAGCGCTTAGTAGAAAAAGACATCTTGAGAGGAACCTACGTTTGGACAGATCTAGAGATCCGAGTCTCTCCTTCTCTCTCTCTCTCTATATATATATATAAAGAGAGAAACTGAATGTGTGATGTTGTTCATTCATGTTTACTCATACTTTTAAGTAATATGAATATAATAATAATAAATTGGTATGATTTTGTTTTAAATTTATATAACTCAAAAGTAATGGATACATATGAATGAACATGTTAAAAATATTAAAAATAAGTAACATTTTATTATCCTCTTCAAAAAGCTCTTTGTGTCCCACCCCACCCACGCCTATAATGATTTAAGCAATTCAACTAGAGATTGTATAATGAAGATGAAAGAGCCACGAAATTTACAAGTACAAATTACAAGCTTACTTTCTATCTTTTTACTTTGTTTATAAATAACGAGCATACACTAATCCACACTATTGATGAGAGATTAACACTGCCTGCCCATACTAGCTGCTTTTATCTTGATTAAGTGCTTCATTTCCTCACTTATTTATCTCCTTTTCTTCTTTGCATTTGTATTTGGTAAAGAAATTATTAACTCAGAAAAAAGTATGTAAATAGCCCATACACTCACTCTCTGTGTGCGCGCGTGCATGGAATGAAAGTTTGTGGAAAAGATAAATCCTTTTATAGCTACATCAACATAAAATATAATTTCGCTTTTTCTAAACTAAATCTTAATACAACTCGAGATCAAGCTCAACGATGATTTAGGATCCTGTTCATACTTAACATGGGGAAAAGGCTTGGTTTGGTTGGTTGAATGGTTGTTATTGGTGAAAGATACTTGGCAAGTTCCATGGTGCTTAATTAGAATGGCTTTCCAAACAATCGATTGTCTCAAGTTTCAACAAGTCGAACAAGTTGAAATTTTTGCAATCTGAACATCTCGTCTCTAATAATTCCAGATCCATTTGATAGAAATCCGGTATCTGAATCAATGTTGTAATTAAAAATTGCACCAGATCCAACTGCATCAAATGACAATATATACATACTCATGCTTCTTATTTGAATTTCTTCTTTTAGAGCCGACTGCCCGACTCGAATTCGATTCGAATTTGATTAATTACTTTAATATCCGATTAGTTGGATTTCTTAAAGCCACATCTGAACTCATTCCGTTCAAATCCGTGTGGCCAAGGAGATTGAGGAAAGCAAGTTGTGTTTGAAGAGTATAAACGTTGCCAACCTTTCCGGGCTTTGGCCGTCATGACAGACCAAGAGAGCTTACTTAGACCTACCGATAGAAGAAGAATATGATATAAACGTTTTCATATCCATGCAAGTATCTATATAATAATGTCCATTTTTTACATCATTTATATGTTTATTATTACATACATATATAACTAATAAAAGAACTCATGATCTTCATCTTGTGGGTCGAGTCCCCTGCCATGTGAGTTAATATGTCGGTTTTATTAAGTGAAATGATAATATACATACATATATATATATATATATAAACCTAGATAGAGCATGGTGAAACTATGGATTCATGTAGCTAACCCTACTTAGTGTAGAAAAAGACTTGGTTATTTGTTTTGATATGTAAAAATTAATTATATTTAATGAAATACCAGGAGGTCTGAGAATAACTTCACTTGCTTTTATTTCGTCAAAGTGACTGATTAAATCATTCACATCTTTTGAACCTTGACTCCGCTGAAAACAGTAACATAAGATGAGCCATTCAGAAAATGAAGCCCTGTGATGCCTTACGGTTAGGGGTGGGAATCTCCAACCCATTAGGAGACCTGATCCAAAATGTCTGGATCTGGGTTGAGCTTCAGGAGACTCCGGGTTGAGTCCAGGTAGACCCGAAATAACCCATACAATGTTGTGTGTGAGTGCCTCCCTCCATCGTCAGTGGCCATTCACCCATATCGAGGTGTCACCCACCTGAGGAACCTGGAGGTAGACACCCATAATCGGAAGTTTCGAATCAGGACCGAGCCAGTTTTGGTTCTGGTTTGGAACCACAGTACCTGTTTTGGCTCCAATTTGAGATCCAAACTGTTCGGAACCAGGAAAATATAAAACTTTTGAAATTTAAAGAAAATGTTTGGTTTGGAACCACTGGTTCCTATTTTGGGCCAGTTCTGGTTCATGGAACGTGAAATCAAAACCAAACCAGGTGGTCCATGATTCCAACTCCAGTTCTGGGCCCAGTTTCAAGAGTTCCAGCTCCGGCCAGTTCTTGACCCTTGGTTCGGTGGAAACTCTCGGGCCAGTTCAGAACCGGCTATGTCTACCTGGAGAATGCATGGTTTGGTGAGGGAAAAAACTGAATAACTTTCTCAAGTGGGTGCTTCACATAACATTCTTAGTTATTACTTGAATAAAAACTCCTATAATTTTATTTGACTTTTCATGTGTGTGGTGTGCATGCATGACCTTTCCTGTAGAAGCATGAATGCTTACTTCTTAGCATCACAATGAGCTCTAATGTTTTCTTCTTTAAATAAACCGAGTTTTTTTCGGCTTGGGTTGAGAATCAAACAAATTGAATTCAAAGATCAACAATGGTACTTTTAATTCAAATTTTTAATGTTCATATTAAAGATCGAATAGTAAAGATGTTTGTGTAAGATTGTCTACCAAAAGATATTATGCATCCAAGACTCTCCCTCTCCTCCTCTACCCTCTCTCTCCAATATATATATAGAAAATAGATAGTGCAAACCGCTTATATGCACTCTATCCAAACAATCTCAATCATGTGACTAAAGAATGCAAATGATTAAATAAAAGAAAAAATATATAGAGTAATTAAGTACCCTACGAAAAGTACGTGTATTTTTTCAATTTTTAGGTTCAAGTTTAGAATGACTCTCAAAAACTCGAAGCTTTAGTTCTCTCGCGTCTAGGGCCTAAACTCAGCTTTCAGTATCTTATGCATGGATGCCACTAGACTGGGACCAACAGGTTCCGGTTCGAGTCCCCGACTCCAATTCCATCAGAATTGGATTAATTACTTTAATATCAGATTAGTTGGATTTATTAAAGCCATAGCTGAACTCATTCTGTTCAAATCCGTGTGGCTAAGGAGGTTGAGGAAAGCAAGTTGTGTTTGAAGAGTATTAGCGTTGTCAACATTGCCGGGCTTTGGCCGTCATGACAGACAAAGAGGGCTGACTTGGTTCTACCTTGGTGGCGGCCGATAATCAAAACCATCATCAAGCCCAACCAGTCCTGGCCCATCACGGACCTAACAAGGCCCAGCTCGTCGGTAGATAAAAAAGAAGAAGAATATGATATAAATGCTTTCAAATCCATGCAAGTATCTATACAATAATCTCCATATTTTTAATATCATATATATATATATATATATATATATATATATATATATACACTCAAACTGCCTCAAATTCTCAAGAAGAATTTGAAATAGATCAATCCTCCCTTTTGAACTTGACTCCGCTAAATACAATGAGATAAGATGAGCCATTCAGAAAAGGATGCCTTTTGATGCTTTCTGGTTAGGGGTGGGAGTCTCCAAATCTGACCCAAAATGTCTGGATCTGGGTTGGGCTTTAGCATATCCGGGTTGAGTCCTGGTAGACCCAAAAAAATCCATAGAAAGATCATGCAAGGCCTTGCCATACTCGACCACACCCGCTCTCGACCCGAATATATATATATATATATATATATATATATATATAGAGAGAGAGAGAGAGAGAGAGAGAGAGAGAGAGAGAGTAGTACATTTATACAACAATGCATGTTAAAGATTTTAACTGTGTGATTTTGAAGGGTTGAGATCTTTGAGTAAAAAAGCAACTTGTACTGAACATAGTTATTACCGTTGTAAAAAGTATTAACACACAATTTTGCTTTTGAGATTTAAATGTCAACGGTCAATTCAATGATTTGATTTAAAAACATGTTTAAGCATGGTTGACGTGCGCATGAGCTTCTCTCTCTCTCTCTCTCTCTCTCTCTCTCTCTCTCTCTCTCTCTCTCTCTATATATATATATATATATATATATATATATATATATATATATGTGAGTGCCTGGCTCGGTCGTCAGCAGTGGGTCACCCATATAAGGGTGTCCGCCACCAGAGGAACCTGGAGGACGCATGGTTGGGTGAGTGCCTTACCTTGTCTTCGTATCGATCCACAAAATAATCCTTTTAGTTATTACTTGAATAAACAACTCCTGTAGTTTTGCTTCACTTTGTATGTGTGTGGTGTGCATGCATGACTCCAAGAGCTATCATATTGTTTAATATTCTATATTGATAGTCAGATCGGCAAAGTTCGTGGTTGAGAATTGTTTGATCTTATTTTCTGGAAGAAGAATAAAACATGACTGTTTGAATTAGGGGCAGCTATTCTAATGAATACTTGATTTATTTTTCTGAAATGTGCATGCAACAACTCATCCATGTTTATGAAGATCGTTGAAAATGTTTCTCACCATATTATTTAAATATGTGAGTTTATAAGATGTGTAAAGCTATAGGGTTTGGTATGAATTATCATGCTTATGGAAGCATGAATACTTGCTTATTAGCATCACAAACAGCACTAATGTTTCTTTTTCTTAAATAAACTGAGCTTGTTTCGGCTTGGGTCGAGAATCGAACAAATTGAACTCGATTCGGTGCGTATGATGTAGTCAGATTAGATCCAGAAAAGTCTAGTTCATTTTGTGTATGCTTGTATAGGCTGATGCAATTATGTATTCGCTGGTTCCTTCCAGCAGTGGTCCTTCGATATGGAGAGAACCATAATCAAACCAGGATCTACCCATTTCAGGCTATGTTTCCAATTCCGCCAGATCCAGTTTTATGATGGTTTTGGGTCTGCATCTGGTCTCGGTTTGGTTTGGGTTTGGGTTTGGTTATGGTTTTATTGTGTGTTTGGTTTGGTTTCAGATGCTGTTTTTGAAACATAATGGAAATCAAATACCAAGTTACATTTTGCAAGGAAAAACAGTTTACACGAGTTAATTTGTTTTAAAACTATTCAAAATAGATTAAGAAGAGAAGATTAAATTGATGTGTGGAACCGGCACTTCTGGTTTCAGGATAGGTTATGAATGGATCATGTCTATGTGTTTGCATGTGCACACACACATACATAAGTGTGTGTATATATATATAGGCAAATAGAATCCTGCCCACCATTTGACATGCTTATCTATTGTTTTCAGGTGCATAGTATTTTAAAAGTTTTAAAGGTTTTCAAAAAAATATAGAAGCTAATGTTATTACATTCATACTTTCGAAAAATAATGTCGAACTTCAGTGAACAATATAAGTGGTAGGTAAGATCCAATAGGGAGAGAGAGACTATAATGCTAGCACACTTAGGTGCTAGCAAATCTTAACCATCCATCAAAGATTTGAATCTATAAAGTAAAAAGTAAATGTATATTTGTATATACATACTTATTTGAATCTATAATGCTAGCACACATGAATATATACTTAAACATTCTCAAAGATCTCTCTTGATCTTCATATCTCAAAAGTGATCTTTAAGATCAATAATTGAGATCTTTAAAAAAATAACTTATACCGGTTTTATTTATTGCACTTGTAAAAGGTACAACATACATTTTTGCTTTTGAGATTTTAATTTCAACTACCGATCTCATCGACATTTAAAAGCATAGATCGATTTGCGCATAGACTATGCTTTGTCAACCTTTCTATATGTATATATACATGTGTGTGTGTGCACGCGTTCACACACACATGCAAATGAGTGATATGGTTGGGTGCAGCCCTTATCTTAGTTCAAGTCACATGGGATGATTGACTTCAGGCCTCGTGAAAGTGACGAGCTGATCTGTTTGATTGTCATGCATTTTGTCTTTCATTTGAGTAAAGATATCAGGGTATCTTCTCCTAATACGTTAGAGGAACATGTGTTCTCTTTATACATTAGAGTTTCTCTTTTGCAATATTTGGGACTTGTCATTTGTTCGCATCGTACTTATGTGGGAGTGTCCATGTCCTTGTGATGACGAAACCCTTCTTGACATGATCTTCAGGGGAACACAACCCTTGCTCGTTGTTTGGCTCGAATGAGCTAACTGCCTCCATTGTAGAAAGGTAATGAATGCCTCGCCATCCTTTTATAAATCAAGTTGAACATAGTAGAGAGAAAGTTCTTTTCTTTAATACCATAATAAAATAAAGAAAAAAGTTTCGAAAAGCACCTATCATGCGATCTATTATAAATAATATTATATTATATCGTTCACCTAGATGGATTTGATACTTGGGGTGTGCATCAAACTTCAGCTTCTCATTTGAAAAAAAAAGGGTCCTTAATTTATCTTAGATATTCTAACATAATTATCTTCGGGCATGCTAAAAAATGTCATTCAAGGAGAGTTTAGGAGTGAACTTGAATGAGCTATGGCCAAGTGAAAGGAAGCCAAAGTATGAGTCACTCAATTAACTTATCAGCTGTAGTGTGCCTCCCTTTGTTGGCTCGTTCGATCTTTTCCCGAAATTACTATGTATTCATCTTTAAGTTTAGCATATCTTTAGCATTTTAATTTAATAATTCATTGCTCACATGTGGTAAGAGAAACGTTTCAAAGGTGTTCTTCTCTATTATCTTAGCAAGTTGTTTGAAGAGGAAGACAAATTTTACAAGTTTTTCTTAGTCACAAGAAAACACATTTTTGGATTGCCCACATTTTCATAAAATGATTGAAAAGGTAATTTCCCAATAGCTTGTCAAGGAAAGACAAATGAGAAAGAAGTATATATAATTGTAGATAAAGCCTATCGAGAACATTTCTTGGTTGGTTTAAGTGGTTCAACAGTTGTTCCCCTTAAACAATGTCTCAAGATCGAGTCCTGCAAATGGAGAAAACTTATCGTGGGAGAGATTCTCAAATCACTTGCTTTGCATTGTTAAGCTTCAAATCACTAATGGAAGATAAGATAAGAGAGACACCTTTATAGTAGAGTAATAATAAGCTTTGTGAAACAAGCCAAGCTTGTTATTATAAGGTGCCTACTATAGACTTTCTTGCAAAACAAGTCATTCCCTTATTGTAAGGCTTTACAAAACCAAGCCGTTCTAAAATGGGTCGACTCAACTCGAACCAAGTTATGCAGGTCATTGTGGGCTTTGAGATACTCGACAATAGTTGTTGGGACCAACTCAAGACACATTTATTCATTTTAAGGACTGGTTAGAATACATAAACGTACGAGGAAGCTCGTTTCATTATTTTTTCATTTATTTTATGAACATTTATGATCTATGTTAATGGTGGTACGAAATGAAATTTATGTTATTTAGTAGAAAAGTATTTTTAACAACTATTTATTTACTTTTGCTAGCAATTGCAAGAATGAACATATTCATTCTTGTTATTTTTGCAGCCCATGTTGGTTATCTTACTAGCAAACAATTATGTATAAAAGACTATGGTACAAATTATATCAAGAATTAGTCAGGTGGATGATCCTTCCAAGATTTGTTCTTTCTACTATCCCAACTAATTGGACTGCATAAAAGGCTAAATAGTTGGAATTATTTTTAGCTTAGAATTAAAAAAAAAAAACATGTGAGATCTCATGATGAATGGTATCTTCCTTTGTGATTTCCTCACTCTAGAGCAGCTTTAAGGGGATTGATCGAATTCCTTAAATGATCAAATTTTACCTTCGATCATATGGTTGGATGGAAATATTAGTTGGACAATAATCTACCAAATACTCAATTCTTAAGTTGCATTTTCATTTATATATAGAAACTTTTTTTGAAAAAAATTAGTTTTCACAATTGTTCATGTTCGCTTTCGCAATTTTAAAGGATTCACCAGTTAAAATTCCTTCATTGATACCCTACAACATGCAATCAGCTCCATGGGTTTAAATCACCATCGTGCATCTTCTTCTTGTGTTGTATTAATATTTAACTCTAAAGAAGAAATATCACACTCTATAGATACAACAACAATAACCAAGCCTTTTTCACACACTACGTGAAGCTGATTATATGGATTCTTTGATACCATCATTTTCAATCTTGTTTCATATTAATAATTGTCTCCAAAAGATTCATCATATTTAATAGTTTTTTTTATAATACTTTTGTGATCCTCTTTTCCTTTGTTTAAATTGTTCGCCTTTTTATAAGAGTTTTACTTGGTCACGTCTATGTCTAACTAAACTATCTTAAATATGTTTCTTTTGTCTTATCTTTCGTGAGTACTATTCAAACTTTTTCTCTAATAAGCTCATTATATATGTTACCCATACTTTAGTGATACTTTCTTACATATTTTAAATCGGCGTGTGCTTTTTCCCATTGTCAAAGACTTGATTCGACCAAACGAGAAAACCATCACTTTTTGAATTCTTTGATGCTAATTTATTTAGTTTTGCATCATGCATTAAAGAAAGATTATGCACCCTAATGGACTAATGATGTGTTTTTCTTAGGTGGGCTGGCCTAATCAAACATGTCAACCATTAAAAGGTATGATTAAAAAGTTGAATCCCCATTTGGAGGGAGAAAAGCCTTTCAGTAACCAAACTTAACTTGAGGGGCTTACTGAAAATCATAAAAAGAATAAGGGCTGAACGGAAATAGTAATATAAAAGAATGGCTATCAGTTTTATATTGACATTCTTTGTCCTATCGGTTTGACCCGATCGAGTTGAACACTAATTTTCTTGAAAATCTTTTTAAATAAATATTAAATAAAAGTAATATAAAATATAGTAAAGAAAAGAGTCAAAGGTCAAGTGCAAAGAAAGGTTTTTATTTAATTAAAAAATTAATATTTTTCCTCTCTCAAACGACTCTCCATAAACGGACCCTTGGAAAGTGTGCTCGTTTTCCCGTCTTTCCTTTTCCAAGAAATCTAAAATTTTCCTTGTTTTGTTGACTAGAGGAAGAAGGGTCGCTCACGTTTAGCCCCTAGTTTTCCAGGTCAAGTCTTTCCGCCAAACAGCGTTCCTGATTTTCCGGATCTCTCGATCTCCTTCAAATTCTGGATACCTCCCCGCTCGCGCCAATCATCGGTTAGGGCACTCGCGGATTTCCATGAAGATCTCTTCCCCGAAGTTCCCGCTCCTTCCGGTAAACCTTTTCCCTTCACTTGAACTCGGAAATCCTGCCGCATGATCCGCTCTTTCGCTTCCGATCGCCGGAAAATGGTAAATTCTCCGGTCCGTTTCTTTCGGCTCAGACGGAATCTGAATCGCCGATCGCTGACTTTTGATCCGTTGTAGTGACGGTCTAAGGGGAGAAATTTTCGTTATGATTTGATCCTGATGTGGAATTGATGCTGGTTTGCGTTTTTCTTTTTCTCGGTTTCGTTTGGTTTGAGTGTTTCTATGATTTACGGGTGATTGATGGGATTATGATTGTGATCGTGCAGGAAATTTCTGAATTGCGTAGCCCAGACGCTTCGTTTAGGGTCGGATGGTTGAGTAGAGGCGGGAAATTGTTGTGATCATGGGGCAGATGAGTAATTTCTAGGTTGTTTGTAAGCTGATTCGAATTGTTTCGACGATTTTTGGTTTTTTTATTTGCGGGGAACCGATGTCGACGAAGACTGATAATATGGTCCCATTGGCCGTGCTCCTCAAGCGGGAGCTCTCAAGCGAGAAGATCGAGAGACCCGATACTTTGCATGGTCAGGCGAGTCAGAGAAAGAAGGGGGAGGATTTCACCCTGTTGAAGACGGAATGCCAGCGGATTCCGGGCGATGGTGTCTCCACATTTGGTGTTTTTGCGGTGAGTGTTGAAGAGTGTAGCTTGAATGTTCACAATGCAATCCGCTCGTATTTATGCGATTCGCGTTGGTTTTATGTTATTCTGGCAGAGATCTTGCAACGTCAGTTCTTGTTATTTTGGATGTTTTGTAATTAAATTTCGTAGCTTTTTCGAGATTATCCTGTCTTTCTCTGCTGGTGGGTTTTGGGGATTGTTATAGCGTAGTGTTTCTCTCATTTAGAACAGAAATATTACATCAATCCAATTCTGTTGCATCATTATTACCTAGTTACAACGCTACCTAGGATCGGATCAAACCTTGTGAATGGGTTTGATGATAGATACAAATAATCTAGTCATGTATATGTACGAAGTTTCTAGTGCAATCGTATCCCAATCAAATCTGTGTAATGTACATCAGCGTCTAAAATATACACGTACTTGGTGTGAATTTTAGTATGGAACTGGATACGAGTTTCCTTAGATATATCTGGCCTCTGACCGAATCTTTTTCATATTCATGTGACATGACATCTTGAAGCTCTGTGGGCTGGATTTTTGTTGAGTTGCTTTATCAGGAATAAACTTCATTTGCTAGAAAATTGTTTCTTCTGAACTGCACCTTTAATACCTGCAAGTCAAAGG
Organism: Brasenia schreberi; assembly: GCA_036023115.1. Classification (NCBI taxonomy): domain Eukaryota; kingdom Viridiplantae; phylum Streptophyta; class Magnoliopsida; order Nymphaeales; family Cabombaceae; genus Brasenia; species Brasenia schreberi. The sequence goes on along the minus strand of JAYKKT010000075.1, from coordinate 3,296,661 downwards.
AACTTATTGAACTTGAAATAAAAACTGTTGTAACTTTCTATAAACAATGGAATAACCGCCATATGTGAGTAAAGGGAATGTTACTTAAGGGAGTCCCATATTAATTGCTATACGTGTTTTTGATGTATAGAAAACACATTAATTTATATATGTTGGCACATTTTGTTCTCTTCAGTGTTTGTGGACATTTGACATTTTATACATCAATTCATAAGCTAAAGTCTGCAATTTGTTGCTTAAAGACTTAAAGTTTTGTTTTTGATACCTTGGCATGGTTGCAATTGCAGTGTTTATAGAGGTTTGCACATATGACTTTCCTACGTGTGAACCTTTTCTTTTGGTTACAAAGGGAGGCTGATGTGTAACACACACACGTGCACCCCTGGGAGTTAAACTCCACACCAGCAGCAAGGGCGTCAGAGTGCCCTGCCAGTTGAGCTAATGCTCTAGGTGCCATATGAACATTATTTGAGCTATCATACATGGAGTTTTTCCCCTGAAATTGCTTATAATTTCTATCTCTTGTGAATAGTTATTATCAGTTTGGTTAAAACAACCAATATTAGCTTGCTTAGGTGACAATATTCTTCTTTGGCAGCTTTTTGATGGGCATAATGGGTCTGCAGCTGCAATATATACAAAGGAGAACCTTCTAAACAATGTTTTGAGTGCAATTCCTTCAGACCTCAGTAGAGATGAGTGGTTAGCTGCATTGCCAAGGGCTTTGGTTGCTGGGTTTGTTAAAACAGATAAAGACTTTCAAGAAAAGGGTATGTGATTGATGCAGGTAGCACAGACAGGTTTATAGTATTTTGTCTGCTTTATCAGGGTTTTGTTAATAAACCCATACAGGAACATTACCTGGACCGTATCTCAAGCATCCTCACTTTAAGATTTCAAGCTTCAAAGCTCAATACCGGGAAGAAAATGAAATAACATTTTTTCCCTAAGAAAAAGCTATTTTTTTTAAGTGTTTTATCTTTGAATTTTGACATCTTAAACCGTGGAATCTTGAGACATTGTCTTGTTAATTACTTGCTTCTAAATAGTCCTGCTTTCCATTTATGATGCAGTCTCTAGTTTACTCTTAATCTTTAGTTTAGTTGTTATTGTATCATGTTTACTACTTTAGTTGTCCCATACCCATTAATTTTGAAGCTGTTGTGTCACACCCCTTGCACCCACCGTCAATTAGGTAATGGCTTTGATCTGTTTAGCTGTTTAATGGATTCAATTTGCTCAAGCTCTTTCTTTCTTTTTTGTTCTTTCTTTGGTAATATCTGCTATTAGTCCACAACTGGAAGAGGTTCTGTTGGTTAGATTAATCTTTTTTATAAAGGCTAACTCCAAATGGCATACCAGAGCCTTGTCCAAGTCCTCAAACTTTTCTTTTGTCCATGTTATATTAAGCTTTGTCCTTGATAATGAGATTATTTGACAGATGATTTCTATAAAAATTCTGCTTGCAGCACAAAAGCAGTTCATGTGATTGATATTGTGAACTATGATTCTTCCCAATTTTCTCCCCAAAAGGAATTTTAGGTCACCTGCTGTCACATTTATGCCTGGTGATTAATAAATATCATGTCACATTGTTTTTCTTCCATGAAGAACATAACCTTATTCATTTAACTGCTACGGTCTTACCTTACAATCCAATTTCTTGTTGAAGTTCAGCACAAACTTCTGGGACGACAGTGACCTTCGTGATTGTGGATGGATGGGTGGTGACTGTGGCCTCTGTTGGTGATTCTCTCTGTTACCTTGAATCAGCTGAAGGTACAATTTATTCACTGTCAGCTGATCATAGGCTTGAAGCCAATGAAGAAGAGTAAGTGATATCGGATGCCATTGCTTTTATTCTCTGTTTCTTGACAGTGTTGATCAAACTTTTCTTTTCCTTTCAGTAATGATTATTCTTATTTCTTGTGTAGGAGGGAGCGGGTAACAGCTAGTGGGGGCGAAGTTGGTCGGCTTAATATGGTTGGTGGTGCAGAGGTGAGCTTCCCACTCTACTTTGATATTTGTCTCATGTTTGGTGAAGTAAGTGACTGCTAACTTCATATCAAGCTATTTTGTGGGGAACTGGGTCCTCTATCATAACACTTCATATCATTTCTAAGTGGCTTCTTATTTTGTAACTACTGCTTTTGTTGGATTGAGAATTTGCCGTTCCAGCACACTGCAATAAAGCTGATGGTAAACTCATAATATTAATCAGATAATCCTTCACTAATTGATGATAGAAACTAATTGTGGGGTGAAAAACATATGATGCTAAACTATGTTGCTTGCTCTGATTGCTGACCATTTTCTTTTTTGTCAGATTGGGCCTCTAAGATGTTGGCCAGGTGGTTTGTGTCTGTCGAGGTCTATTGGGGATATGGATGTTGGCGAGTTCATTGTTCCCATACCATATGTCAAGCAAGTGAAGGTTGGTTCATGATGCATAATTGTTTGCATAGGAAATATCTACAGCATTTACTTGTAATATGCTTTGTTTTTGTTCACTCTTTGTTTTGTATGAATCATGGACTGCCTTGTTGGTCTATGTAGTTCTTCATATTTTTGTGAATAAAACGTTCAATGCTTAAAACTGGTGTATTTTGTTTCTCTTGCACTTACTTTATGAAGAATCGTTTACTATTTCTCCAATGATCTTTTCACTCTTGTCAGAAATTTCTTTCTCTATCATATTTATGTGACAGTTGATGGTTTGAGTAAAATTTAGGCATTTACATTCCTGAAGATTATATTTTCTTTTTTTTCAAAAGTTTGCTGAATCTTTCTTATTGGTTACATGGCTAGCTGACTTGGTCTTTGGCTTCATTTTGGCTGTCGCTTTTCTTCGTTATTTTACTATATTTGTGCCTTGTGCTCTATGTGATCTCTGTGTTAATTATAAGTTGCATTGTTTGGGCTCTCGTAACCTGCTTGATAAATTTAATTTGAACAATGTTCAGGCACATCACCCCAATTTTATCAGATCAATTATATCTGTAGAATTTATGTTCTGTCTTAGTGTCTTATTGGTTAACTAAATTTATGTAACGATGAATTTCACATATACGATTCTCTTCTGCAAAAAAGTGACAGAGCTAGATGAAGCTGTTGGATATAGACAGGCAAAATGTTGGTTAATATCAGATTGCTGCAGAAACTGAATAAAGGACTGAAGTTCTGGTTTAACATGGTCTTTTTTTTCCTTTTTCATAAAGAAAATATTGTAGATGAACTCAATAAGGGTACTATTTTGTAGAGGGGACTCGGGTGTATTAAGAGCAATGTTGTAAATATGGTTCCGTACCATACAATAAGGTACAATATTATCATATATCAGTCCCAGGCCGATACAGTATATAGTATAAAATCATACTATAGAGAGTATCAGGCCATATCAGTCCGTATCTGCCAATATCGTGTGATACATATATTTTTGGTTTAAAACATTTTCCGGGGTGGGGTGGGGAGGGGGTGTTTAAACCCGCAAACTTAAAGCAGAACTCAATTTTCAAGCTCTCTTTCTTCCTTAAACCTCTTCTACAAGCTCTTGCTACTTTTCTGCATCAAATCCTCTTGAAATTCACAATTTTTCTTCTCTAAGCTCTCTTTCTACCTTACACACGAAGATGGATTTCCTTTCTTCCCAAAACAATATCCCACCAAAATTTAAAAACAAACATATATGAGTATCGTTTCTATTTTTTCAACTCTTCTGATTTTGTATTTATTTTTAAAAATTTTCCTGATTTTAAAGCATTAAATAATCAGGAAAATGATTATGATACTGTATCATGTGATACAACACAATAATCGTGTATGGAAGTCTAGTACGATATTTACAACATTGACTAATAGCAGTAATCAAATGCACAACGTGTTCAAGCAGTCACTCCTTATCAACCATCATAGCTGAAGTTAATACAAGAATATTATGTACATATTGCTTAAAGGGGAAGCTCATGGACCAATTTGATGACAAGCTGAGCATTGCACAAAAGCTAAAAACTGTACCAAAAAAGCTAAAGGTAAAGAAGAAGTTTCCTTAGATTTGGTAAATGTTGTATGAAAACTGTAACCATGGTTATAAGCCCACTTATGTTGTTTCCATCTATCAAATAGGTCCATAAGTTGTTTTCAAATGTGTACTCAACTGTATATCTGGATCAAGATGTTTAATGATTTACTGTTCATTAACCTCTTTGTTTCATCATGAATTGCAGCTAATTTTCCAGCCGAGGCCTAATGAGGCTATCAGCAGAACTATTGACAGACATGCTGGGTTTTTCTCCCCTTACAGTCTGGACTTTACATATGTGCTAAACTGAAAGTCATATTCAAACTCTAAAGTCCCACTGTTGGTTTCTGAGGCCCTTGTTGGACTATCAAGCTACAAATGCTGATGAATGAAGGGGACTGATGCTCAATTTATTACTTTATCTCGATCAGTCTTTTACTGTTTTCTTCTATCTAATAAAGATCACATTTTTAAATAGATGCCACAGAAATTAATATGGCTATCATAGTAATACAAGCAACTTTATACATATGCCGTCACCTTCTGAACCTCTTGGGAGCTGTTGTTTTGCTTCTTATTATTCGTCTTCATACATCTCTGAGTTCATTGTGTGGTTCACCTTCTGCACCCAGTTGCAGTGTGCCTATTGTCTTCCTGTTCAAATTAGTCATAACGCCCTAGATTATGCAGTTGTGTGACCAGTCTGTACGTCCATAAGCTCTTCCTACTTTGCTGTCATGGTACCTTATATGCAGAAATAGGTTGTGAATAATTTCAAAATAACACATGAAACAAAGAGCATATTGAAGGCTTAATTGGAACCACAAGTGTGTAAGGTGTCTGGAGCTAGCTTGCTAGACAAGCCATTCTATGTCAAAACTGCCCAAGATTTAGATAGTGTCCATGTTGTTGAGGGATATCCCTTTAGTTATGTTCTAAATGTATGAAAATATTTCAAAATTTTTCATCTGTGAGTTCATTATTTGATGTAGCCTGATGCCTACTGTGCTGATAGCTTCCAGCACCTTTGTATCATATATAATCTGCAGAGCTGCTTAAGTGTTCTACTTGTTTTATTTAAAAATGTTGGTCCATTGCATGATTATTTCTTTCGTTCTTTTTTTAGGCAAATTATGTATTTCATTCTTGCAGTTGTCAAATGCTGGTGGCCGTCTTATTATCTCAAGTGATGGAGTTTGGGATGCCTTAACTTCTGAAATGGCCCTAAGTTGTTGTCGCGGGTTGCCAGCAGATATCGCAGCCAAGCAAATTGTAAATGTACGAAATTTTATAACCTCTTAGGTTCTGCTGATCAATGAATACAAGTAATATATCTCACTAAGTTGTCGCTTTATATTCATCTCAGGAAGCTGTAAAGTTAAAAGGACTTCGGGATGACACTACATGTATAGTAGTAGACATGTTGCCACCAGAAAAACCACCTATTGTGCCACCACCCAAGAAACAAGGGAAAGGAGTGTTCAAATCCATGTTTAGGAAAAAGTCTACGGAATCATCGTCTCATTCAGATAAAAACTTCTGTGAACCAGATGTAGTGGAAGAAATATATGAAGAGGGATCTGCAATGCTTGCTGAAAGGTTTGGGCTCCACCTCGACTGCTTTATATATTTCATGAAAATCTTCATTTTCCCATATATTAACTTATTTTATATATGAAGGTTCTATTAGTGAGAAACATCTTTTCTTAAATTGAGCATGGTATGCAGCAGCAGTTTAATTAGATGTCATTAAATTATGTCGTCGTCTATATCCAAAAAGTAACTTTTGGAATGACCTTTCAGGCTAGAGACAGAGTATCCCCTGCGCAACATGTTCAAGCTGTTTGTCTGTGCAGTTTGTCAGGTAGATATGAAGCCTGGTGAAGGCATTTCTGTACACTCCGGTTCTGCCCATGGTGGAAGAGTACGGCCCTGGGAGGGTCCCTTCCTTTGTCCCAGTTGCCTCATGAAGAAGGATGCCATGGAAGGGAAAAGGCCATCAGGAGGTAAATTGTGGAATTTAAGTGATGCTAACCTTTCATTGTTTGGCTTACTTTTATCTTAAAAGATCAGTTTTTGTTGCAGCTTCTAATGACGACTGATCTTGAATAGTGTGTGTATTCCCAAAGAAGTGCCTTCATCTGCTGATTAATGGAATTTTCCAACTTCAATGCCTTCTGGACGTTGAAGCTTTTGCTTTGGCATTTAGGTCAAAACCAACATCTGATTTTGGTTATTTTTTGAAGGCCACGTGTATATTCAATTCATCAGAGTGTACTGTAGGGAACAGATTAATGCTGATAACACTGCTTCGATTCAGTAATTTGAGGTTCAGCTGAAAGCTTAACCAAGTCCATAGAGATTATTCAGCACGGAGATAGTAATAGTAAAGCTTTTTCGGAAGTTGCCTGCTGCTACACTAGATGAGCTGCAAACACCGTCGCTTGCTGTTAGTGGTGAAACAGCCTTCAAGGTTGTATTATTTTAGGTGCTATGAGCTGATTTTTTCCTTTTGTAATTCTTTTTTGTGAAAATCAGAAGGATTCTTTTTAATTAGTTACGATTGACCCGTCACTGAACACAATTACATGTAATGTGTGCATCAGACTTTCCATGTACCCTTCTACTCAGGGGATTGATCTGCTCTAACATATTATTTTTTTACCATTAAGTTCTCCAGCTCCAAATTTGTTGGGAAATGCATCAGCATCTGTTGAAATGTACTTGTATCTCACTAATGTAAATGTTCAAGATTACGAAAGAAGCAATATTTTCCATCATTGACATTAGAGAAGCCAATATTAAGTTTCATTTTTGTGATCTCTTTTCTTGTTCTTAAGGCAACCCTGTTTGCTGCCATGCTCCAAATTCAGTCATCTTTCTCTAACCGCGGAGAATGGAAGACCATTTACTTGTAAACATCGTGTTGAAGATGAATTTGGTCGGAGCAATTTCTTTGTGTGCTGTTCTTTCTCGTCCTGGTTCTGTCTTTCTGTGCTGGCTAGACGTCTGTCTGCAGAGGTAGGCTGGAAACTTGAGCATTTAAGTGGGTATTAAATATGGAATTGATTTCGTAAAAAGTTGAGTGCATAGCAATCGACTAGTTAGGTAGGTCAAGTCTATAACTGTTATAGTTCCAAGGAATAAGATTTAAACCGAATATACGCGAACACGATACATATAATTCTTAGTTAAATTTGCAAAGAATACTTGTTCATTTTTGTAAGATATGAGGGCTGCACATACACACCACATTTAGAACTGCAAAATGAGATTAGCTGCTCGCTGTCTGGCTTGTCAACATGGTGCGAACAAATGGGTTTGAACTTGGGTCAGGTCACCTCGTATAACGACACATTAAGTTCGATTATACAATACTTATGTGCTAACACACAAGGAAATATACAAAAGCCAAATTAAGTGGGTGGTTGCACCTTTCTTCGAAAGTTCAACAGCTTCATTTTCATAGTGTGGTTTGTATTAAAAGAAATAAAATTTAGTTGATAAGGAGTTTGCGTCCTGTTCATTTAGGTTGGAGCCTGGGCGAGCTTGTGCCCTGGTTGGGTTCAATTAGGTAAGTAATGACACAAGCCTGTGGAGCCCCAGCCTGGTTCGTTAAGCTCATTTACCAGCCCGATCCACATATATGGTCAGAAGTTTTTCTAAATTTTCTGAAAAAGGAAAAATAGATTAATTCATCCTCTCAAATTTTTGGGGGTCATTCTAGACCATTCATTGCTCAAGATCATGGATCAATCCTTCCCATTCGAAAAGCAAGGAAGCAAATTTTGCTTTCTTCGACAATACACTGTTATCGGGTCTTGTATTTTTGTGTTCTTGCTTTTCCTTTTGAAAGGGCATTGTCCCTTAAATTTGGTGCCATTATAAGCTTGCACTCTTCTAAACACTGTCCTCACACTCGAATTGGATCCTCCTAAAACCCAATTCAAATCGTATCGGTCCAAAATTTATCCTCCTAAGAAACCCAATTCAAATTGTGTCGGTCCAAAATTGTTTTCTTTTTGGTACACCAATTAAGCTTTTTTTTTCCTTTTCTCATTCATGTTCATATTTTAAAATGATTCATCATTATTTTCGTTTTATAATACACCAATTTGATCCTTCCCTGAATCGTTTCATTGGATTCGGAACCAATTCCTGCAACATTGTTTCAAATCACAGATACAGAAGGGAGACAAAGAAGAGGTGCTCAAAATGCCTGTACAAGCCACATAATGCATAGTCAGCCAGAGGATAACGTGCAAGAAAAGAACACAATTTTGTGGACCAACTGTGAGCTGCACACCATGTGAGGAATGAGATGTTAATGTTTTCTTGCTCCTTTAGTCCTTGTCTATCTCCTTAAGCCTTTCAAATCGATCGATCCCTTCCATTCACAGGCAGAAGATCACTTCCTTGCTGAAATGCTTTGTCTAATCTCTAGCTCTTCAAGTTCTTACATAGTCAGTTGCAAGTCTTGATAGAAGAAGACAGTTGCATTACGCAGCCGACAGCCAGCACAAATACATATACATACATACAAATATCATATGTTCGTATGTATTTATCTATGTACATCGTATGAATCATGAAGTTGTGGGGAGAAACTTGCCCAAGAGGAGTGACCTCCTAGTGAATTCTTGTGTTGCACCTGTAGCTGACCCCACCTAGTATGGTAAAAGTCTTGGTTAAGGAAAGATAAGGGAGGAAATATATTTTTTTCTGAAAGACAAGGTGTAAGCAGTTTCAAAACATTCCTCATGTCGAGCATTCATTGTTGTAAACAACATAATGAATGTTGAAATTTGTTAGCCTTTGAAATACCAAGTGGAGACCAGTTGTGATCAATGTAGTCAGAATCGAATTGAAGTGAAGTGAAGCGGCTGTTTTGATTCGAGTTGGTGTTTTTTTTATTGATGCAAATTGGTTCAAGGGCATGGCAAGAATCGGCCAGTTTTTTATCGAATAGGTTGAATCATTTGACTGATTCTGGCCTAATTAATTGGTTCATTTTAATAATTTGTTGAATTCATAACTCGAAAGAACGACCTTTAATTGAGGGGTTGGATACAGTCCGTAGCAAAACTCCATGGTTAGGACCCTTGCCACATTGGGTATTGACTGCAAGAAAGACAGCTCTCCAAGGGATTGAACCCGTGACAACCTATCTATAAGCAAGAGATCCTATTAAGCTAAACCCCCTTGAGAGATCAGAAGTCACTATGTTTCTTTTTAAAAGAAATGTTGCGTTCAGACTGTATGCACAATAAGGATATTATAAACAAATTAGGAGTGATACTGATAGATAAAATGGGAGAAAATCATTTAAGATGTTTGAACATAAAGAAAAATTATCAAATGAAGCTCTGGTAAGAATATATGAGAAACTAGACGATTAAAATGTTAAAAGAAGAAGAGTAAGATTACAAAAGTGTTGAAAGGAAACAATAAAAAATAATCTAGTTTGTATTGAGCTAAATGCTAACATGACACATGATCAAGCTCTATGAAAACAAATAAAAAATAATCTTAGTTGTTCACGTTCAGACCGATTCTATTTCGCAGACTCTATATCATTTAAACAACGATTCTATATTCATAAACCGATTCTAATAACACTGTTTCCGGCATTGTCACCATGCATAATTTCCCTTCAACTGTCTGTCTCACTGAGCAAACAAGGGGGCCTTGATGGAGGCTCACTGTGTCTGATCACTTAAATGGATAGTGAAGATCATGGAACACCAAAGCTTAATGGTGTCCGCCAAGTTTTGCAAGTGATCATGGAACACCAAGTTATATCTGTTTGCAAAATATAACATTCTGGTTCTTCTTAATAACACACAGATGGGCTAAAATTTCCTTTGAAGACGCGTCTGTTGCTGTAGAATACCTTGTATCACACAATAACATGAAAATAAGCTGCATGCTGAACGTCGATTCTGTATATGTTCGGTCTGTTTGCATTCAATTTTATAGCTATAGAATTTGGTCATATAAATTCGAATTTTCTTCCATTTCACGTCAGACATTACTCAATTGAGAGAGCCCACATAATACTTAAAGCCTCTTCTTTTTTCTTGCTTAATTTTCAACAGATAACATTCTGTTTGATTAGTTTCTCTACAAAATCTGTCAGCTGACCCGAGCTGGTCTAGCATGATCCAGTTGTGAGCCGAATTAGGTCAGTTTAACACAAGTCACCTGCTAAAGTTAAAACCATAAATATGTAATAATTAGCATTTAGAAATGAATATATATTATTCATAATTTAGGTTTCTTATGTTTTTTCTGTAAAATTGAAATATTTGACACATCTATTCTACCAGACCTATTAGTTGGGTTAACCTGATTTCCTTGCACATATACACACGAATGCTTTACCTACACACTCTCTCTCTCTCTCACACACACACACTTTGTAAATTTATGTCAGGTGGGACCGTGGGAGTCTTCTCTGCAATACGTACTACATGATACCTCACTTCCTTTGTGACCAAGCAGAGTTTTTTATCGATCGACTAGAAAAGTTGGCTTTTCTAGATGAAGTCTTGTTTTAGATTTCCTATAGATTCCTGATAACTTATTTAAATAGCACCAGCTATGCTTTATGAATGATGTTTTAGTCATAAACGTGTTGCAACGAAGTAAACAAGACAGAATTTTTCTACACTAGGCATATATGACATTTTTATATATGTAAATAATCAATGACCAAAAATTTAACGAATATTAAGATAAGTAAAGCTTTGACTTCAAATCTTGGGTTTAGTTGCCAGTACTTTACACTGATCAATGGCCATAAATAAATTCTTGATGCAACAAAGTCTTGTTTTGGCTTCTTCTAAGATAAAAAAGAGAACTACTAGTTGGAATTTAGAAAGCTTTACCTTCTCGGGAGTCCGTCCATTCAATGCATGTGCCCTCAAATATCCTCTCTCTCTACATAAAAGGAGATAGAAACATGGAGAATTCTCTCTCCACCTACTACATAAAAAAAGGAGATAGGAACATGTAGAGTTCTCTCTCTCTCTACAAGGGAAGAAATAGAAAGGAGTGCTAAGGCAGAACTCTCTCTCTCTCTCTGCCATGGAACTCAAAGATCATAGGAAAAATGAAGCAGAAGAGAAGGGCACTCCACTTCGGCCGGCGGCGAACGCTTTCCCTCAGTCACCACCATCCTCCTCTTCATCTCCGGCACATGACTTCGAATTCACCATCTCCCTCTGCCCCTCCCGCTCCGACAACCCCCACAAGACGCCATCCTCTTCCTTCGACATAGACCTCAGCCCGGCAGATGACCTTTTCTACCAAGGCCACCTCCTCCCCCTCCACCACCACCTCTTCTCCACTCCTCGCTCCTCCTGTAGCTGTACCCCTTGTTCTTCTACACCGCCAGAGGCCGAAGCGAAAACCGACGCCTATCATCAATATCATCATCATCAGAATAATCACGTAGCAGTTCAGGCTGATCATGACAAACAACCACAGATCTGCGACACCATCATTAATGATCGTCTGAACATCGCCATCGGCGCCGACGAGACGAAGACGGACTCGGAAACTCACATCAATTCCACTAGGACTAAGCCCAAGTCCATCTCTTTGCTCACACTGAAGAAGGGATCTAAAATAGGATTAAAGTCTGCTAAGGAGGTCATAGAGAGGTATGTCAAGATGGTGAAGCCTTTCTTCATGAGGAAGAGTAAGGAAGCTGAAGATGAACGGAGGGGAAACCTCGGCCGGCAGAGATGGAACAGGCACCCTTCATCTCATTCATTCTCAAATCAACGGTATTCCAGATCTTCGGCTCCTTGCTCGGCGATGACGTCGCCGGGAAATAGCGGCATCCTTTGCGCGATCCCGTCGTCGAACGAAAGCACCATGGAAGATCTTCAGAATGCGATACAGGCGGCCATCGCTCACTGTAAGAACTCCATTGCTGTCAAGGAAGACCGCAAGATTGACGCGTGACTTCATAAGAGTTGTAGAGTTAGAAGAAAGTAATAAATGAGCTTTATGTTTTCTTCTCTTTTTTCTTCCTTCTGTTCGCAAGGTATATAGTATAATTGATGAAAAAGAAGACACTATTCATTGTTTTTCGTCCTCAGTGAAGTGAGGGAAGCTTCTCTCTCTCTCTCTCTCTCTCTCTCTCTCTCTCTCTCTCTCTCTCTCTCTCTCTCTCTCTCTCTCTCTCTCTCTCTCTCTCCGCATTGCGAACCTCAATTTGACATTTCACCCGCTAAGACCATTATTGTGTATAATGCATTTTCAATTATTCATGCAGAAAGATGCCAAAGATGAAACAGCATGCTTTTAGTTAATCTTCAGTCAGAACATAAATATCTTTTTATGTCTCGAGTCTGGTTATATATATATATATATGAAGTGCTAACATATCAAAATAAATCTCAATTATCTATTTTTGATGGATGAATGATTAAAATTTACAAGTCGCAATCACCTATCTTTGGTCGACAAAAGATTGAAATCTATACTTTTCTAGATTTTAGTGTTAAAAGTAGGTAGTAATTAGCTTCGGGTGTAGGTTGAAGGGCACTGCCATAAGCATGCACACCGTTTGCACCAACTGAACTAGTTTTTAAACAGATTTAGAAGATACACGAACTGTATCCAATATTTTTCACAATCTAGTTCGAAAATTAAAGAAATACATGATCAATTTCTGTTTCAATAACACCAAGCGAAACAAAGCCTTCTCCCACACTAATTGGGTTTGGATATTCTACTGAGTAGCTGCACAATAGAATTTTGTTTATAGTTTGTATTCCAAGTGAAGAATATATGTGTGTGTGTGTGTGTGAAGCTTTTTGAATGATGGCAGTGCTCTCTGACGGTGCTAATAACAGGTGCTTTCCTAATTATATATAGGCAATTCTTAGCTCTAAAAGGAGAACCATTTAAGCTTATCTATGATTTTCTTTTGGTTACAAAATTGTGAGCAGATAAGTGAGTCGACGTTGCAATGGGTTGGGTGGAGGTTGGGCGCAGTAGATATGGTTCAACCCTTGTTGATTTAGTAACTGGTGGAAGGTCCCATGCTATGTTGCATTTGACATTTATTCATTAGGCAAACATAACTATCTCCTCCTCCTCCTCTCTCTCTCTCTATATATATATATATAGAGAGAGAGAGAGAGAGAGAACCTTGGTATATACTAACACACACTTAGGTATTAGCTCTTCTAATAAATCTTAACCATTCATTTTCTAATATGGATATTTTAAATTTTAATTTAAAAATAAAAAATATACATAATAAATCTTAACCATCCATCTCCCAAGATGGATAGTTTAAATTTCAATTCAAAAATAAAAAATACGTATAAATAAAGTATAGTCATAAAAAGTATGCATGTATTTTTCTCCTTTTAATTACAATTTCAAACATCCATCTTTTAAATATTGTAACCTAAGTTTTTTAACATACACTACGTTCTCTCTCTTTATATATATATATATATATGTGTGTGTGTATGTGTTGGGGGAAGGGGGAGTGGATGAGAGAGAGAAATCTTTTTTCCAATATGGAGTCCAATATCCTCGATCTCCGCTCCAATGGATTTGATGTTTTCACTAATCAACATATGCAGCTGGTTTCGTTTATTTCAGCCAATTCAACAAGCTTCATTGATTCTTGTGCCAAACTTTATCATTTAATGGCCAATATTGATTAAGGGTGATAGGATCTTTAGGTAATTGACATTGGCAAGCTGGGTTTAGGGAGAACCCTCTGCTATACAAACAGGCAAAGTCCTAAGCATTTTATAAATCTTTACTATTTTAGAGAAAAGTGGATGCAAAACTGTTCAAGAGAGCCTTTGGCTGCCCTCAATCATGAATAATGTCAACAGATGACACGAATTCTGCAAACTGATTCCTACTTACAAATCTTAGTCGATCTATCGCTGATCAACGTTGTTCATCTAAAACAGTGAATGCTGGAGTCAAAAGATTTTTGTGATACAAATATAGAATCCTCTTTAATTTTCTCATGGGATCAATGGGGCCGTGCACAGACTACCATCGTCTAACTAGTCTTGATAATTAATTTCTCAGCACAGCGACAAAAAATGATGATTTTTCAGAGATCTCCTGATTTTGAATTCCTAACAGAAGTATATTAAAACCATTTTTGCACATATTTTGAGGCTTTTCCATCAAAAACCTTCTTTACTCCTATAAATTTCTTGGTTCTTGTATTATTATATTTTCCTGTTTTTGTTCAATAAGTTCTTCGTGAAAATCGGATTGCAACATTCTGCCCTCCGTATTGTTGGCGTTTAAAAGTTTGCCACTGGTTCTCCCTCTCGTTCAGTCTCGGGCAATGCATCCCATTTCAAGTTGAATATGTGGTCATTATATGTGTACACGAATCACAAATATGCATATAAACGTAAATCAATCAATAATGCCATTCCGAAAACCAAGTTCCAGATTGTGCTCTACATAAAAGCAGAAGTTGGATCTCATACTAATGTGCATTTATTGAATTAATCCATCTGGACCAGCAGGCAAAGCTGAACTAAAAATGCGAGGTACCCTGAAATACCCAATAGTTCCAATGCTTCTCTCTCTCATGTACACACACGGTTGCACATAGATACGCACACATAATCAAATACAAATTCAAGAGAATTAATCATTGAGAAATAAGCAATTCTTCAGTAGCTGTGTAAACAGCAAAGCTTATCGGATACCAAGTGCAGTCGGCCATATTATTTCTTTCTTCGTCGTTGTGCTCTATGACGTATCATATAACATTGAACTCCCAAAAAGCAAGATCATATGTCGACAGTATCTTTCTCTTTGGAAAAGCCAGAAGCCAATTATAAGTTTGCTTCAGTAATATGCCAGTAAAACTACTTAAGATTGGTGGAAATGAATTCCCTTTCAAACCATAAAACCTTTCACTTTCATTTCCTCTGTATGTTTTCAACGTTTTCTGTTTGGATCTTTCATACTCTGTGGTGACACAATTCATATTGTACAAGTAAACGGGTCCCAAAATTGAATCTAATTAGGTTAACGTTGCCTTTCTGCTTGGACTGCATGCTCTCTGAAAGACCTTTTCCTGTATCTTTTGTTCGGTTGCCAATGAATCTGAATTGCTCCAGAATTTGTCATTGTTAAGGATAACATGAGAGGAGGACCACTTACTGTAATATTGCCTTTTGGGAATACTGATATGATCCTATCACTGATGAAATATTATCACGGCACGTAAACGCGCTTGTATTCTTGTGCTTGTTTTGTTTATTTGGATTTGTTCACTGTATTGATTTTTCGTTTATGAGCTCCCAGTTTCGGACCGGAGTATGGTATCTAAGAGGGATAAAAAGGAGACCGAGAATTTATATAACCAACCCCACTTAGTGTAGGAAAAGCTTTAGCTTTAGTTTTGGTTTGCTTGTCTCATTTTCCACATTTTTTGAGTAGGTTAGTATCACTGTCTTCAACTTTATACACATCTTGGAGTTGATCCCCACATCACCTCTAAAAATTATCAAAACTTCTTCATCGTTTGGGATCTGTTTTTGGGAGGTGTTTTACACCCTTATGCTAGGACCCTCTCCAACAAGAGGGATATTGAGCTAGTTCAACCATGCGAGGCCCCGGTGCACGAGGAACACTAAAGGGGTGATACCAGGTGAGGTGAGACCACCCGCAAGTATATCAATAAGCGGAGGAAAAGAAACTTAACAAGGATTCCCCTAGTAATGAGGAGTGAACCGAGAAGAGCCTAACTTGAAAATTGGTAGGCCTCGTCTTCCACATCTTAGTTTGTAGAAGCATCCTCGGTAGCGGATTGCGTAAAACTCTCTTGAAAGGGACACCGAAGAAGGTGAGATCCCCCTCGTGCCCAGATCCTGCCGCACCACGAGGCGTTGTCAGTGATTTGGGAATACAATCCTAATCGAAGGGTAAACTCCATCCAATGCTAAATAATGGTGGGAGACTGATAGTGAGCAAGTACCGTAAGACTGAGAACTCTTGTGAGACTCAAACTAATTAGCTGCTTGCATAACAGTTTTATCGACAGTATGGGTTTGGATAGAAGATCAAATTCCATCGACCGTAGATAGATTTCAGTAGCAGTTAGACCATCAATGGTTGTAATACTATATGGTATGAGTTAATCATCAATATATAAGATAGTTAATTACGAAAGTTTGTATCGTTAATGAGGTTATTAAAAAAAATTCAGATAGCATCTTATAGAAGATAAGATGAGAGAGACACCTAAAATGATCGAGCCATGTAAAAGCTCTAATAAGATGGTGCAAGAAATTGGATAGTAACACTTTAAAAGAGAAAAATGAAGGTTGATGTGTTAAAGAAAACTATTAAATATACAACAACAATAAATAAACTAAGCCTTTTCCCATACTAGATGGGGTCGGCTACTTGGATTCTTTGTTTCCACAAATCCCTATTGTGTGCCATGTTAGCATTTTAACTCACGATAACCTAGATCATTCTTTATTGTTTTTTTCCAACACTTTTGTGGTCGTCCTCTACCTCTTTTAATACTTTCCAAATTTAGTTTTTCATACTTTCTTAGAGGTTCTTCTTTTGATCTTCTTTTTATATGTCCAAACCATCTTAAACGATATTCTCTCATTTTATCCTCTATTGGTGTCACTCCTAATTTGTTTCTAATAACCTCATTATGTATACGGTCTTTTCTTTTACGACCACTCATCCATCCCAACATCTTCATTTCTGTCACAGACATCTTTTGTACGTGTTGATGATTAAACTGCCCAACACTCAAAACCATAAAACATGTCAGGCCTAATTGTTGCTCTATAATATTTACCTTTTAACTTTAATGGTATCTTCCTATCACAAAGAATACTTGATGCTCCTCTCCATTTTAACCAACCAGCATTAATTCTATGTGTAACATCTCCATCAATTATTCCATCGCTCTCAAAAATTGACCCTGGTATTTAAAATTTCCTTTTGGGAGATGCAATGTGTGCTAATTTTAATTTTTATGTCCTATTAAGTAACAAAATAATCAAACTTACATTCCTTACATTTTGTCTTTGTTCTACTAAGTCGGAGGCCTTTGTTTTCTAATGTTTCTCTCCATGGTTCTAATTTTCTATTAACTTTTTTCGTAGACTCCTCCACTAACACAATGTCATCTGTAAATAACATACACCAAGGTACTTCATCTTGAATATGTTTTGTTAACTCATCAATCACCATTATAAATAAGTATGGACTTAAAGTTGATCCTTGATGTAACCCAATATTAACTTCAAAGAAGCTTGTCATTCCTTCATGAGTCCTCACATATGTTTTTGCACTATCGTACGTGTCTCTTATAAGGTTAATGTATGTTAATGGGATACCTCTTTTTTCCAAAGTTTTCCAAAGAACCTCCCTCGGTACCCTATCATAAGCTTTTTCTAGATCAATAAATATCATGTGAAGGTCTTTCTTTTTTGCTCTAAAATGTTTCATAAAATGTCTCAAATGGTTAATCGCTTCAACAGTAGATATGCCTGGCATGAATCCAAATTGGTTCTCTATTGTATTTGATACTTGTCTTAATCTATGTTCAATAATTCTTTCCCACAATTTCATAGTATGACTCATTAACTTGATACCTCAATAATTCGCACAGTTATGAATGTGTGAACTGCTAATATGGCAATATAACACGTGACATCAAAGAATCCCTCTAGCCAATCCCACAAGACTGTATGGCGTCAAAGAATCCGTGTTTTATTTGGACTTCAACTTCAATTGGATTGCTATTGCTTTGGGCAGAAGTCAGCCTGCAAACATGGTTATGCCAGTTATATTTCTAATCAAAACTTTCATTAGAAAAATATAATGGTAAGTTCTATTATGGATAATATATAAAGACGAGTGCTAATCTAATTGAAGTTGTAGCATTTGCAGTAGTTGGAATAACCATGGATAATATCTATTATGGATAAGAAAATGGATAATATATAAAAGCCATTCTGACACGGTGTGTTTCTTTTCTAACACGGGGTAACTGCCTTTGCAGTAGTTGGAACAACCCGGCTGTCTTGCTAAAATTTTTGGTCTTTCGATGCAATCCCTTCTGTTTCAGCAAGAACCACTTTCTGGATTTGAGTGGCGTGAGACCTGGAACCGATCCACTTAGGCTGGACCCACCTAGGCCAGATCTGAGTATGTAGGTTTTCCATGAAAAGTACCCATGGGTTCGGAAGGGAAAACAATACATATACTCAGACCTAAAGTGTACTAAGGAGGTGTTTGATTATGAAGTTTAGGACTAAGGAACTGGGTCTCTATAGTTTCACGTTTTCTTATTCAAATGCAGGCCTCGACGCATAGTGAAAAACAAAGTCATATGACCCCATTTCGAGTTCCACCCTAGGAGTGGGCCGCTGGGACTGAAAATTTCGCAGTCCCGGCCTCGTTCACCCCCTAACATATTGTTGCTTAAATGTAAACAATATTAATGAAACTGAAATTTTATGTATGTCAAAAAAGCAGAGAGATTGGACCCATAACCATACACAGCCTTAGGACTAATAAACGAGTTAAATCTACAAATTAAACAACCCTTGTTTCTTGCTTGACTTGGTTACTAACAAATCCAAAATAACCATTAGTTGTGCATCCTCTGTTCGAGCGTGCTCGTAAACAGCTCGCTATCGTTCTCGAACCAAGTTGAGAGAGAGATTTCCTTAATACCCTAAGCAATATTTTGCAGTTTCTCGAAGCCGTTTCTTTTTCTATTTCAAATACAGCAAACGAAGACGGGTACGCAAGCCCCGGAGATCGAGCTCACACCCTGTGTCTTGTGGAGTCGAGAGACCTGGCAGGTCGGCTAAGTCCCTGAGTGCATGGCGCCAATGTATGTATTGATGCAGATAGATTCAGCTATGATCGATTTTACATAAATCGTCCTTTGATATTTGTTATATATAGGTAATGAAAACAAGGGAACGAATTGGGTGGTGAAAGGGCTAACTGGATTGATCTTCATTAACCAAGCTGCGTAGAAATTGGTCTTCACTGACCCCTATGAGATGCACACCCAAGAATCAAGCCCCTGAACTTTCGTCTAGGAGCCAACCCTAAGCAAGCCTTCCATGTCCCTTTTGTAGGTCAGGAGTTCGATCGACACCCAGGAGAGCATGGCTTAGTAGCCTGCCCAATCTCAGCTTGCCTGCCAAAAAACTGATTGGTATCTGTACATTAATCAATATGCAGTCATTAGAGTGATTTTTATGCTAAAATATGGTGTCAGTTAATCTGGTTCTGCAACAAACAATGACAAGAACTAAGTTTTTTCTCATACTAGGTCAGGTCAGCTATGTGCATTTGTTTTTATGGAACCCCAACATGTGTTATGCTAACAGCTAACCCAACATAAGCTAGATCATTCTTTATTGTTTTCTTTCAACATTTTTGTTTTTCTTCTTTCAATATTTTCACAATTTTGTTTCTCATACTTCTTAACAGAGCGTCTTTTGGTTGTCTTTCTACGTGTCAAAACCTTAATATGGCTTTGCAAATAGTTGTCAATTAATTAAGAATGTATATCTTTGATAAGAGACATTATTATGAAGAAATTTTGTGGCACAGGAGCATGAAAAAGTATCCAACTACAGCAACAAGTATTTGAATTGCTCTCCTGGCTAGGGGTTGACTCAAAAGAACATGTAATTTAAATATCTAGAGTTTAATTATCAGAGTGTGGGTATATAGCTGTTAGGATCTGCTTAACTCCAACTTGTCTACCACGAGGAAAAAACAAAGAAGAAGATGAAGAAACGACATCCGCCCGGATCGCAACAAATGGACCAATATAATATTTGAGATTGAATCTTAAAATAGCCAGATACCATATGCAAAACGACATATGATTCATAACCTAATTCAAACATAAATATGAAATCCGGAGTACGTGGTTGGATCCAGACCAAAACCAAAATTGCCTGATGTAATATCCATATAACGTATATATATCCGGTTAGCAAGTCAGGTCGGGTCCCAACCCGAATGGCATAAGCAAGATCCAGAAGACTCGATCAATCCAGATCAATTAAAGCACATATGGCGTGACCAAATGCCCAAAAGGTGATATCAACGACACTAGATTATATGAAAATGGACGGGTTTATGAAACGTACATCAAATGAGTATGTCTTGCATAGTACTTTAACATGAGAACAATGATTAGATAAGCATGGATCTTGTCTAAAATCCATGAAGCTTAGAAAATAAATGATCATTGGGTTCACTGGTACCTGAAAATTTTGGTACCCAAAAGGTAGTTCATATCGTTGTCAAAAAGGATATAAACTAAGATGCCATGTAGAAACAGATCAGTAAGAGTTCCTTGAACTGTGGTTGAAGTTAATGGTCTTTTACACCAATAAAATGCTCTCTCTCTCTCTCTCTCTCTCTCTCTCTCTCTCTCTCTCTCTCTCTCTCTCTCTCTCTCTCTCTCTCTCTCTCTCTCTCTCTCTCTCTCTCTCTCTCTCTCTCTCTTTGCGATGGATTTCAACAGCATAAATACGGTCTCGCATCTAATTGGTATCTTTGTTCCAACAAAAATATATAATATTATGACCATGGAGATATTATATTTTTGTAGCAAGATAGAATTCGTTCATCGTTCTCCACCGCAAGCTTTGCGGGAAAAAAGTAGAAAATGGTGTTCCTCTTCCTAAACTTTATTTTCTATTTGATCTTTTCGATATATAAAATGTTAAATGTCTGATACTTCAAGCCACGGAACTCAGGATGCTACATGCAAAAGGGTCTTCATTTCTTGGAACAGGATGCTTTTACAAGAACCAACCAAAACAATTAGCATGTCAATTATCTCTACACTACCACCTTGATCTACAAAACATATCCTATGGTTTTACTAATCCTCCTGCTGCTCTCCCTCGTCACACGCCTCTCTCTCATCTTCCTCAAGATCTCTCCTGTCTCTTACACACCAACTATATGAACTTGACTCAGTCTTATCTTCTCTCCATCCCCATATTTTCCGCTCATCTCTTGCATCAATGTCTGGCTGATAAGAAGCCGTCTCTTCAACCCTTTCTAGATGAGAAATGGGTTTCTTTGATGTAGTGTGACTCTTTCTAAATCCCAAGAATTTTTTCCATTTCCTGCTTCCTTTTGCTGGCCTAGACGCTGTGTCTTCCTCAGCAACAGAAAGCTCATCTCTGAGGGTCACCTTCTTACTGCCATCACCCTTAAAAGGAAGAATCCTTCCTTGATAAAACAGCTGGTCTGCTGTTAACATGTTGTGATTGCTCACTGAGAACTCAAAGTCTGAATCCTCCGGTGAGGATCTCACTCCAGTTTCATGCTTAATAAACTCACCAGCCTCAAGAAAATCACCAGAAAAAGATATCCTAGGGCTCAAGGGTGCATAGAAACCTTGATGATGATGATGTTGATCTGAGTTGAACATGTCTATGCTGCAAGCTATCAACATGAACACATTCTCTCTTTCTTTTTTCCTCCACCGTCTCTCTCTCTCTCTCTCTCTCTCTAATACTATCCTTAGATTGGGCACCTCAGGCCAGAGCCCACACGTATTTATACGTGAAACATGCTTCATAGTTGCCTCTCGGTGCCATTCTTCATGAGAATGGCACATTAATTACTTAGCCTTCGCACTACTTCGGCAGATAACATTTAAATGTAATTGATTTTGTCAATAGTACACCTAGAAAGAGTCGTACCCGCTATATGGGTCTATGTTGGGCACAGGGATCCTTCATTCAAAGATGTTATAGTGTTCTTCCAAGGATTCAAATCCAAATCCTGCAACACTCTCACACACACACATACACATGCGTGTCTCTGCCCTCCTCCATAGAATTTAATTCAGTTACATGTAACTCACTTTAACAAAGTTGTTTAAGTAATAAAATATAAGATGCACAAAGTGGTCAATATGCTGACAGATAATGCTGGTGTAGGCTCCCTTTCCGACACAGTACAAAAATTTCATATTTAATAATACAGCTGCATGCATGCTAAGTTGATAGAGCTGTCCAAAATAAGATTCTGTGGCGCTTTATGGATGTTGATAAACCCTTGATTCCGGGTACCACGAAATGATACCCGTATTCTTTTATTGTGCCATCAATAATGAGTGCATATCTTATTGTTTTTCTTTTTCACTGGGACGACTCTTCACCCATATACTAGATGGCCAACAAATATATAACTATATAGAGACAGAGAGAGAAAGAAAAAGAGAAATTATTCAGCAATGTCATGTTATTTATTCTTGTTTTTTTGGGATAGTTCAATTCAACAGTGCTTTCGGAGTACTTGCGTAGTAAAATCTGCTGAATAGTTTATAGATTTTAAAGGAGTGTGTGTTGCAGAGTTGTTCAAAGGCCTCTCATCTCTTCGAGTTGGGGACCTGAAAGTTTGAAGCCCGCCATGCACAAGACCCCTCAATAAATGCTCTGACTAACAACAGGGGTTGGTCAAATCTTCATTTTCTTTCCACCTTAATAACTCTTCATTTAATACAAGCCGGAAGTTGTGCTTGGTCATTATCTGGAAGGGATAAATGCGGTGCAATTTATTAATCAAAAAGGTGCTGAAGATTTATTCCACTAATCATAAAAAAAGAAATTTTTCAAATTGAACTAAATGATCTATAAGATTCAAAAGAGATCCTGACCTAAATTTTGCATATTGTTGAAGGTGTCCCAAGATTCATCGTGGCTAATCCAAGAGGTCCATAGTTAGGTCCTTGTAGGTTCAACATCAAATGCATAATAAAAGATCTCAGTTACTCTTCAAAGAGGCATAATTTATACTATATATATATATATATATATATATATATATATATATATATATGAAAACTCGATTTTGCCATCACTTACTTATGTTTGTTCATTACTCTTTTAGGAATAATTGTAATTTTTAAGATTATAAAGATATTGGAAAATGATAAACAGTTTCATTCCACTAATGTGACTAAAAAGGAATAGATGAACATGAGTGAGCAACGTTCAGATCCAATTATTCTCTTTCTATATATATAAATACATGCATGTGTCCGGTTCCTACCTGTGCCCATGTCATTACCAGTTTAGAAAAAAAAAACCCAAACCCATGCCCTACCCGCCCCATTGCCATGGCTCTCCTCACCAGGGGCAGGCGTATAAGTATATTCAATAGAAGGTCATGAGTTTAATGCCTTAAGTGTGCTACATTTGGTAGTACTTTGTACCCCCAGCTTGCCAATAACAGAAAATTTTAATGGTTTATGAGAAACCAAGGCCCTGCCTGACCCATCTTGAGTCCATGCTTGGACGCAGGATGGTCCACTAGAAGTTCATAACGTTAACCATATTCCTTCAAACATCTAAAAGCAATTCTTTAAACCCTTCTGTATGCTTTTAACTTTCGTGTTTTATTTATTGATTACGCATGTTTCATAAAGTTCCTAATTATAAAAGTAAGTTTGCTCAAGAGTGATGGTGGATACTGGATGGATCAGAATTGTGGCAGGTGAACAGAATCAAACAAGCTAAGCAAAGTCAGGTTGGCCACAGAGCCAGGGCTTTGTTCCTTCATCCCTGGCTAATACATACATATATATATATATATATATATATATAGAGAGAGAGAGAGAGAGAGAGAGAGAGAAATCTTTCACTGCTTTATTGCAGAAAGCAAGGCTAGTTGGTGGGTTGGGCGGATCAGATGAGCTCGTTTGACTGAGGATGAGGATTGACTTGGTTGCAGACGGGTACGGCTGGCCGGACTCAAGACGTTTGCAAGGAACCACATGCTCATGTGATCCTCTGGGCCAATTCTCTTTCTTTCTTTTTTCGATGAGAGGATCAGGTTGGAGGGACCTTGGATTCCGTCCATTCTAGGGATCGAACGGTTTAGAGATTGTGATTCTTCGGCTTTGTTTTTTTAGTTGTCTAAGGTCACTTGCATGTCATTGCAGAATGAGCTTTGGAGATAATTTTTGCTAAATAACCAATTCGTTTATGTTGTTATGTTTCGGGTGTCCTCTCATCATATGATTGAGGATTCAGGCATGTCCAGGGTGGGTTTCCAGTGTAAGTTTGGGGGATCAACATGTTAACTAGTGTGTAGACAGACTCAACTCGGTGCAGACCCAGGCAAGTCTAGACTGGGTTTCGTCGAGTTCAGTATGAGGGAAATATTGTGGGCTCTATATGCTCGACTCGACAATCAGAGCGTTTGAACACCACAGTGGGTTTTGCTTTGGGTGGTGGCGGGGTCCTGGTCCAGATCCGCCACCGGTGTTGCCATAGTGCAGTTGAGGCCCAGGGCGGCGCCACTGTGTGCGGGAGAACGAAAGGACACTTGTAGTCGTTGGCCTTACTGTAATGGGTGGTGCAAGTATAGACCAAAGTCGAGCCTTATCCCATGGTTGCATTATCTTGTGTTACATTAGCGTCTAAGTCAGAAAGCGGCACGATGATGCATTATTGTCTACTTCCTACATTTATGAGGCCTTCTCTTCTAAAGTGTTCATACATTTCTGAACCAAGGTCTGGAATATAACTCTAACAGCTTCAATTCTGTTTGTGCTCAAATCTACTTATGGGATCTGTTCAATTTTTTAGATGGACGGTTGAAGTGTTAAAATAAAAATTATTTAATACACATGATGCATTAAATGTGAATTACAAAATTATAATAACATTTATACTTCAATTTTTTATTTTTGGTTATGTCAATCAAGCAACAAAGATATTTGGCTAGATTTGAGCATGAAAAAGAAGGGGGAATGCTGGATCCTTGTGAATAAATACTCCCAAAAACTTTTTTGTTTTCCTCCTCAGGTGTATCAACTATTGATCACCCTATTACGATTTTAAAATAAGTCATTTAAGAGGACCCTAATATTCTTTTATATATATATATATATATATATATATATATATATATATATATATATATATATATATATGGAGAGAGAGAGAGAGAAGGAGGGAGGGAGTAACAAAAATCCAAAAGCCATTAACCACTGGGATTTGATCTGAGACACTGCATCCTACTAATAAAGTCTCTGAGTCTGATTGATATCAGATGCACAGTTCACATCCTTAACAAATATGAAGAGTGACATATATCTCTTGACGTCACACGAGTCACCTTTGCTCTTGCTTTAGTGGGATTCGTATGATTACGAAGACAATTATATAAATTTCGATTTTGACATTCTTGGCTCTCTTTTTTTAATAAGTTTACGAGGAGACCATTTTGTTAATGAAAATTTCTATATTTTTAAGTCAAAATGATTTTTCATCAAAAAAATATTAAAAAATGAAAATTAATATCAAAATATTTGAGTTCAAATCACTTATAAATGTTGGCACATATTAATACGTGTCTTACAGGATACATGAAAATGTGTATGTTATGTTCCATGTGACATAGGCACACTAACACATTATTTGGTATGCACAAGGACGGGCATTGCTGCCAGATCCAAATCCATATCTGAAATGCTTATATGATGCTCTGGACGAAAAAAGAAATTAGAAAAACAATTCCTTGTAGGGATACACGGATCCATTCTATCAAGTTGTATTAGTTGAAAAGTAATTCAAATCCGAACCATTTCAAATCCATTTTTTGTGACATTACAGGTTATGAAGCGACCGAAGCCAAACATACATGCACACAAGCACATGCTCGAGTCGAACTCGCCACCAGGGCAAGGGCATCAAAGTGGACCTTGCCGTTGAGCTGACACTCAGAGTACAACCAATTTCAAACATGTTACTGTCCCAGTTCCATGAGAAA
This sequence comes from Brasenia schreberi, assembly GCA_036023115.1. Classification (NCBI taxonomy): domain Eukaryota; kingdom Viridiplantae; phylum Streptophyta; class Magnoliopsida; order Nymphaeales; family Cabombaceae; genus Brasenia; species Brasenia schreberi. Next base: position 3,270,809 of record JAYKKT010000075.1, on the reverse strand, counting down.
AAATCCATTAGGTTTCTGGGTCCATATATGGTACCCATATTCGACCTGATTTCCGATTCACATAAGCCAAAGAATTCAATGAAAAACTTCTAAATTTGCTTGCATATGTCTCCGTATGGTTTATGTTTCCATTATCAAATGCAAGCATGGTTTGCTCCGATAGCATTAGCTCAACAACAGGGCGCTCTAGTACCGTTGCTGCTGGTGGGGAGTTCGACTCTCCGAGGGTGCATGTGTGAGTGTGTTAAGCTTTGGCCCTCTCTTGTAACAAAAAAAAGAAAAAAAAAATCAGGCATGGCTTTTCTCGTGGTAGGCCCAAGAGAAGGTAAATTTCAATCTAGCATTAGTAACACAAAACGGATCCATCATGGACTGGGTAGGTCAGAACTGGGTCCGACCTATTAATCGCCAATCAATCGTAGTCATCAAAATTGGGACATGTCGACATCCAACAGTAGCTCTTATGTTTTCTTTTTTATTTCTTTGAAATTTAAAAACTTCAATGGGCAAACACAGCTTCATAACTCAGACTTCAAGCAAGGGGATGACCGCTAACGGTCAAGGTTAGGATTTAGGGTTTAGCGTCAGGTTAGGGTTTTTACTGTCCAAACCTACTGTGGGAGAGGTCTGGTGGGTCACAATCACATGCATGCTTTATGCCCAAGAGAGGTTGACTGGCTGTAATCCAGCGAAAGCGTACCACTTCTTCTGTTGTAAAATTAGTGCACAAAGCATTCAGAGCGTGAAGCTCAACGGTAGGGCATTCTAGTGCTGTTGCTACGGGTGGGGAATTCGACTCCGAGAGGGTGCATGTGTGGGTGGATGGGTGTTAAGCTTCGGACTCCTCTTGTAACCAAAATGACCTGAAAAGATCAGGTTGTCTTCTTGATAACAAGTCTTCTTGACACGAAAATGAGGTGGCATAACACGGAAACGCGAAATACGAAGTTGACATCAAAATAAAACCCAAGAGGAAAAATCTATATTTTGGCTACTCAAAATAACACGAAATAAAACCGTCATGTTGTGGTTGGCCTGATTCTAACACGAATATACATGACACGAATATTTCCAAATTCCAGGCCCAATGTGTTATTTCAGTAGACTCTAAGATCAAGAATGAATCCAAAAATGTCTTTAAGACCCGAAAACAAAAGCACGAGTTTATGGCACGTTCCAATAGCAAAGTTTAAGTTCAACGATTAGTGCTAGTCTAGTCAATTATGTGTCATTAATTTCTAAGGCTTCATTGTTTGAAGGGCAAATTGTGTGAAGCATTCAATAATATGCAAACGCTCCAAATCAACCGCAGAGAAAGCCATGGCTCTTCTGGGCAGACGGTCGACTGAAAAGAAACTTCAAGTTGAAAGTTGTGAGTTCAATACCACGGGCGTGCATTTAGTAGGGGTTCACCTAACCTAGCATGCCTATCAAAATCAACTGTCAAGTCATGTGTTATTGATACCTACTTATATACAAAAGCAACTAATGATGGACTTTTCCTTCGTATATGCAAGATATAATGAAGTTGTTGAGGTACCTGTTTGGACATACGAACAGAAAGTACTGTTCGGCTCTAGATTTGTGTGCTGCGGCTCCTACTGAAGTTTCAATCTTGCAGCCATGGTGCATGCCTGAATGCACGCGCAAGCAACAAGGCACACACACACCTCACAGACAGTTAATTGTGAGATTTTTCCCAAGCTTACAGATGGATGTGGAGAGAAAAACAGAGAACTTGCAAGAAGGCTGCATTCCATACGTATGCATGAGTTGCACCAAAGTGTTCTCTACGTGATTATCTACGGTTGCACTCCCGTATCAAAGAGAACAAAGGCTTAAGGTCTCACCGTTATCTTGGTGTAAGACTGAAATTTGATTCTGAAGAACGGATATCAAAGCAACACATTTACAGAGGACGAACTTTAACTGCTAGTGTGAAATCTGTGCAATTTTTCTCCTTAAGATTTCAATTGTCAAACTATAAGCGTACAACAAAGCGGCAGTAGGCACATAAGACCACTGATGCACATTTCCAAGAGCCCTATAACAACAATAAGAAACAAAACAAATAGTTTGTAGCCACATAAGGTTGGCCAGGCGTAACTTGGGGGAACACAGAAGCCTTGTCCCACATGAACAACATATCTATCATGCAAAGATATCTTAGCTAACAATAACCAAGTATCTGTCCAAATCAAACCAGTTTTAAGTATTTCCTCATGGTATCTAATTGTTGATTTAGGGCTCACAAAACTAGTAGACAACATGTGAGAGTTTCAGGCCTATCATCATTGTGACTATCAATAATCAAGCTAAAAGGGAACTGCAGAGGAACATGGCGGTACTGTTAGAAATTCAGTGACTTCTGCAAATCAGAACCTGCCAGTGATTCAGCAAATAATTGAAACAACAGTTTCAGCCTTGCAGCTTATGTACTGTTTTTTAGCACCAAAACATCAATCACGGAATGGTAAAGTTTCAAGTCACTGAATTGCTACGAAAAGATGGCAGATAGAAAGAGGAAAAAAGGGCTTACCATCTCATCTTCATGAAGAAGCAACCGAACAATATCAACATTAAGAATGGAAAGATAAAGGCCGATTATTCCTAGCAATAGTGTTTTTATTTCAAGCAATCAGACTAGCTTAGGGGACCCTTATTCCAGAGACCAACTTAAACAGCCAAGTTCAGTTCCTACTCACTTCCACTTTATTTTCGGAACAATGAGTTCCAATTGCAGAAAATCCGGTTTTGCCTTTGCACGTGTGTAATATTCATCTCTTGATACTCTTGAACATGTCTAGGGACTTTCTGAGCTGAAGGACAAGCAGGCACCAACCCTCTTAGTGGATTTCTGACCTTGTAAGTTCTCCATCAACACAAAGATAAACAGAACCCTCTTTTATAAAGTACCCAACTTCAGGGGGACTTCTTTCCAAGAGAGAACATGGCAGCACCTGCATCTTATTTTAGTCGCTTCTGGCAGTCATAGAGACACAGCATTCACAGTAATCAACTAGGCCTGAACTCACCATTTGATTGCATTACTTGCTTTAATAATGACAAGAAACACAAGAGTCCAAGAAAGATCATTATCAACTCAACAATGGTATTGGATGCTCTTTTGACTGGTCACGAACTCTGTACGAAAATCATATGCCATAACAAAGCACCTAAGCTAGTAATATTGTAGTTTAATGCTTTTTGTGGAAAAGTTAAGCTCCTTATGCTAAGGAGGAATCCTCTCAGACTGCATGATTGATCCCTTAGCTGAATGGATCAGATATCAACACTGTGAGAAACCAATCCCTCTGCAGTTTGCCCACAGGGATTTGCTTCCCATTGGACCAATTGCAGTCGATTTACCAATTTAATTGGTAGGGACAAATGTTCCCTGCAGCACAAGAAATGCCAAACAATTAAAAACATGAAGTGATATGCTGGTGGGCGCCCACATTGGAGGGTTGTGAGAAATCCAACAGGACCCATCATCAAGATGCCACTACAAAAAAATAAAAGACAATGACATAAAATGCTCTAACTTTGAGTAAGCTGCTAATAACCCAACCAGAAAACAATATTGTTACAATGAAAAACAAAGAAACAAATGAAACATGACGAACAGAAAGGCCAGGGAAGCCTGATGAGGCAGATGCAAAAGCCAAGATTAGTGTTATAATACCTTATGTTTTAGTCAGCATAACACTCTCCTCTCAATGCAAGAGGTTGTAGAAAACCTAATTGGGGATTCCTGGGAAGTTATTCCTGTAAAGTTTCAAAAATAATGTATCCAGCATAACATAGGCGTGCTGAGGGGACCAAAACAAAGTATATGTGTGAGATGAATGAAAAATAAACTACTGATAGCAGCTGAAATAGGAAATCAGCTATACTCAACACGTAAAGCTCAGATAGAAAGAAATTTAAAATAGAGGTGATAGGTAACTGTTGTGGCATGTTGGAGAAAAATGCCACTGATATCCATCGAGGAGACCCCCCAAAACAATGATGCAGAGTGTCAAGTTGAGGAACCCAATGATCATGTGGATGGAAGAAACTATTTTGACACTCAGTGTGCACTATGCAACAAAATTCTGTAAGAAATAATTCAGAAAATAAAACCAAGATACAACTTCATAAGATCTAGGTCAATTGATGAAAGGTTGGAATAGATGGACTGAAGAATCACAGCCTACTTTTGAATATGTAACAAACCTAAGAAAGTGGAGCCCTTCACTATACATAACAGGTCCTTGAGAAACTTCAGAAAACATGTTGCAGTATTCAAAAGTGTACGCTGTGATTGAAAGTGTAACCCTTTTCTACATATTGCAATATTGAAAGTGCAACTTTCTTTGGATATATTGCAATATTAAAAAGCTTACAGAGGAAACAAGGGGGAGGTACACCTTCCATGCAGAAGTCTTTCACAAAATTAATGTGGAATCTGTATTTCCTATTGCTACTTGATCTTTAAATCCTTCATGGCAGGATCCAATGCTTTCACATGTTTGAACCAGAAACAAAATGATATTCCTAATCCAGTTAAATTTCATAGCAACCAAACAGTAGCTCACCTAAAACAGTAATGGCTATAGCACTTAAAACACCAATGCACATAGTACCAAGGACTAGGACACCTAAATCCAGCCCCATCTACTATAAAGCTTAAAATGTGATTTATCACTTGTTCCTGAATTATGAAGCTCCAAACCAGCAAGAACCAAGAAAGGAATGAGTATAGGGGAATAAATAGAACTGTGAAAAAAATATTAATCCTATGCTAGAGGGCACATGATGGATCTTTTGTTCTTTGACTCTTTCCATTTTCATCTAGTGAAAATGAAACTGGCTTCCTTTGTGCTGGCATATGATGTGCACTTAAGACTGTTCGTGTGGCACTTTAACATGATTTTTATCTATTTGATTTAAGTTTCAAATTTTACCACTTATGTGAAGATGAACCCAATTGATTGTTAAGCAAGTTTGATTTGGATCTGTTTGTGTTAGAATTTTTTCCACACTTACACAATTGCTTAAAAACTTTTTCTTTTTCTTTCCAACCACATATGTTGCTTCTCATGGCATATATGTGGCGCTTAAATGCTACAGTCAGAACAAAAGTTACAGGGTGGGCCACAAAAGCATGCTAGGTTTATGAATAGCGTCTTTGTCCTTGGTATCCGAAGGTTACATTTAACTGAACGAAGTTCAGCGGCACGTGCTTAAGCTCCCATGCAGAACACTTAAGCTTTTATTAAGACATGGCCATGGCACTGATTAAGCTTTTGAATGGGGCACCTAAGCATTGTCACCCGAATATAGTGAATAAATTACAAAGAGGGTCTCCGCATTTTCAATATGAACAGATGCGGGGGGTAAGGAAACTAGTCCCAGATAATAAGATTCGTATTGGTTCTTGAAATATTGAAACATTGTCCGATAAGCTAATGGAGGTGGTAGATACAATGATTCGGAGAAAGATTCATATATGTTTACAAGAGACAAAGTGGGCTGAAGAAAAAGCAAAAGAGAGAGGATAAAGGTTTTAAATTATGATACTTAGGTAAGGAAAAGGCTCAAAACGGAGTTAGTATTATCATAAATAAAGATTTAAAGGATAGTGTAGTAGGCATACAACAATATGGTGACCGAACCATGATGTTGAAATTAGTGTTAGGAGAAGAGGTTTTGAATATAGTTTGTGCTTACGCATCCCAAGTAGGACTAGAAGATAGTATAAAGACGACTTTTTAAGAAGAGTTAGATAAGGTGATTCAAAGAATTCCACAAAGGGAGATGATTTGTTTAGGAGGAGACTTAAATGTACATGTCGGTAAAGAGGCATTAGGATATCAAGGTATTCACAGAAACTTTGGTTTTGGGGATATAAATGAGGAAGGTAGGGAAATTTTAAATTTTGCTATGACATTTGATCTCTTTATATTCAATACAATCTTCAAAAAATGAGATGAACATTTAATTACTTATAAGAGTGGCTCATGAGATTAACATTTAATTACTTATAAGAGTGGCTTATCACAAACACAAATTGATTATTTTATTAAAAAAAAAGATAGAGCTTGTAAAGATTATAAGGTAATTCTAAGAGAAAGCTTAACCACCCAACATCGACTTTTAGTTATTGATTTACAAATAAAAAAATAGACAAAGAAGAAAAGAGTGCATCGACTTATTCGGGACTAAATGGTGGAACCTCAAAAGCGAGAAAGAAGATATATTTAAACAGAAAGTCCTTCAAAGAGATGCTTAGAATTATGTTGGTGCACCTTGTCATATGTGAAACAAAATGGCTATACATATTAGAAAAATGGTGAAAGATGTATTAGGTGAATCTAAGGAAGGTGTACCGGCACAAAAAGAAGCTTGGTGGTGGAGTGAAGTAGCAAAATAAAATCAAGGCAAAGAGGGCATGTTACAAATTACATTATACTAAGAAAACTAATAAAACTTTGGAGGCTTATAAGAAAAAAAGAAGAAAACGAAAAAGGCTGTCAGTGAAGCAAAAGTTAAAATTTGTGAGGATTTATATAAAAAAACTCAACTCAAAAGAGGGTGAAAGGGATATTTTTAGGATAGTTAGGGCTAGAGATAAGAAAATTAAGGATCTTAATTCTGCTAGACACATCAAAGACGATGATGAGAAAATTCTAGTGGCAAATGATGATATAAGAAATAGATGAAAAACTATTTTTATAAGTTTTTTAATAAAAATAAAGATGTTAATATTATTTTAGGAGAGTTAGCTAAATCAGAAAAGTATATAAACCATAATTTCTACTGACGTATTCAAAAGAATGAAGTCAAAGAGGTTCTTAAACATAAGAAGAATGATAAATCGGTAGGACCAAACAATATTCCTATAGAAGTTTGGAAAATCCTAGGAGAAACAAAAATCACTTGGCTTACAAGACTATTTAATGAAATATGGAGAAACCAAAAGATGTTCGAGGAATGGAGAGCGAGTACACGTATACCCATATATAAGAATAAGAGAGACATTCAGAATTGTGCGAATTATTGGGGCATCAAGTTAATGAGCCATACTATGAAATTATGGGAAAGAATTATCGAACGTAGGTTAAGACAAGTATCAAGTACAACTAAGAACCAATTTGGATTCATGTCTGGCAGATCTAGTGTTGAAGCGGTTCACCTTTTGAGACGTCTTATGGAACATTTTAGAGCAAAAAATAAAGACCTTCACGTGATATTTATTGATCTACAAAAAGCTTACGATAGGGTACTTAGGGAGGTTCTTTAGAGAACCTTAGAAAAAAGAGGTATCCTATTGACATACATAACCTTATAAGAGACATGTACGATAGTACAAATAGATGTATGAGGACTCATAAAGGAATGACAAACTTCTTTGAAGTTAATATTGGGTTACATCAAGGATCAACTTTAAATCCATACTTATTTATAATGGTGATTGATGAGTAAACAAAACATATTCAAGACGAAGTACCTTGGTGTATGTTATTTACATATGACATTGTGTTAGTGGAGGAGTCTAAGGAAAAAGTTAATAGAAAATTGAAACTATGGAGAGAAACATTAGAAAGTAAAGGCTTCCAACTTAGTAGAACAAAGACAAAATATATGAAATGTAAGTTTGAACATTTGGTTACTTCACAGGATATAGAAAATAAAATTGGCACACATTGCATCCCCAAAAGGAAAGTTTTAAATGCCTAGGGTCAATTTTTTAGAGTGATGGAAGAATTAATAAAGATTTTATGCATAGAATTAATGCAGACCAGTTAAAATAGAGAGGAGCATCAGGTATTCTTTGTGATAAGAAGATATCATTAAAGTTAAAAGGTAAATATTATAGAGCAACAATTAGACCTGCCATGTTTTATGTTCTGAGTGCTGGCAGTTAATCATCAACATGTACAAAAAGATGTTTGTAACAGAAATAGAGATGTTAAGATGGATGAGTAGTCATACAAGAAAAGACCGTATACATAATGAGGTTATTAGAAACAAATTAGGAATGACGCCAATAGAGGATAAAATGAGAGAATATCGTTTAAGATGGTTTGGACATATAGAAAGAAGATCAAAAGAAGAAGCTTTAAGAAGGTATGAAAAACTAGATTTTGAAAGTATTAAAAGAGATAGAGGACGACCACAAAAGTGTTGGAAAGAAACAATAAAGAATGATCTACCTTATTGTCAGTTAACTGCTAACATGGCACATGATAGAACTTTGTGGAAACAAAGAATCCATGTAGCCGACCATGTCTAGTATGGGAAAAGGCTTAGTTGTTGTTGTTATTGATATTCTACTCATCCTTTTAGAATATGACGAGGTTGCTTAGAGCTCACTTAAGTTTTTTTAAGGCATGGAACCAATTCCTAGTGCATCCTCTTGTACATAGTTGAGTCACACCATAGGTTAGAGTTTAAAAAGTCTGAGGTTAGCGACAAAGAACTACAAAAAGTCACCATTGTCTTATCAGAAAATATGGTTTAGCAAGTCACATATTGTATGGTATGAACTGATAAATCTTTTAATAGATGTAGGTACATGATATTGACTCAGGTATGAATATTCAATACTTTGCATCATCCAAAATGATTCAATTTGTGTAGCAATGCATCAAAGAACAATTCCTGCATTCATCTTTTTAACACAATTCTTCTAATAGGTGTTACACCCATGTTGGTCTCACAAGATGCCATAGATACTTTGTGTTCAAACCAATATTAAGTGTTAGTTTAGTAGATTCTATAGCCCTAGAATTTCAAATGTGAAGTCGTATTCTCTATCTAATTGAAATTCATGAAAAGTAATTTATGTTATAACACATGTATGCATCTACATGTACATACTAAATATAAAGCATCTCCTTCCTGTATATGTACATGCATGCACATTGCACACACATAGATGCACCATTGTATCCGTAAAAATAGAAACCTAATTAGCATTTCATACACTATACACCCGCATCTCATATTTGTACTCATAGCCATCATAGACATGGCCGGTTCAAAACTGGCCCGACAGTTCAAACCGGGACCGAACCGGCTTAGGAATCGCTGGTAATCGGAACCGGCCAAACTGGCCCGGAAACCAGAACCAAGGACCCCCCTCCTCTTCAGTTACAGTTTATGTTTTTTGGAAACCGGCCCAAAACCAGCGGTTTCAAACCATCTATTATAATGCAAAAGCATTAAAAAATGACAAAGAAATAAGATAATTTAAGAAATAAAGCTTCCTGCCAATTACATCATTCAACATTTGACTATTTTTCAAAAAAGTATCGATCACAAAAACTCCACCCATCTTAGGAATCACCCTTACGTAGCTAGTCTCGAGCCCCAAGTAGACAAAAACAAAATAAAACTATGGCAGGTCTCAGGGGTGCAACATTTCCAGCATGAATGCATTGGAACCCACCTGAACTCCAGAGTTAAGAAATGCTTGGATGAGAACAGTTCTAGGATGGGTGACCCCCAAGAAGTCCTTGTGTCGCACCCTGTAGGCAATCCCACTAGCATGAGAAGTGATTGTCAGGGACAGAAAAGACTACAAAGTCAAGGTTTTCCAGATAACTAACCTCTGAATAAATGAACATATTGCATAAGCAACATGGAACAAGAATTCCCAGCAAAACTGATGGAACAGCCATAAGCCAGCTCACCTCATAAGGGACCACAAAAATAAATATGAAAAAAAATTAGAAAAACAGAAAGGAAAAAGGGAAATCGTACATGGTTTGGCCAATAGACCTTATCCAAAAGAAAAAACCTCTTTTTTTATCCATTTTACTCAAGCTGTCAACTGACAGACTTATAAAGGTGCAAGATCCAATGTAAAAGTACACACGATCTTGATGGAGAAAATCGTATTAGATAGTATCAAATAAGGGAGCTCATCCTACAGATTAAGTTATAAGTCAAATAGAGAAGGAAAGAGAAGCTCCAACCCTCAAGCATGATTGTAGGAGTCAATATGATGACAGAAGGTACCAATTTGCCAAAATAAGGTGGCATTGAAACAGTTATGCTTACAACAATCAATGTTGAAGTTTGCACTTTGCACATCTAAGCGATAGGTCAAGATCAAATGAATGGTGGTTGCAAGTCGCTGATGAACCAAACCTTTCTCCTCTTAGACCATGTGGAGGGAAAACATGAAATAAAATTAAAGAAATGAGAGTCAAAAGAAAGAGAACATGATATAAGTAGTTCAGTTGATAGCCTCGCTCATCAAAATATATTCAGAACTCTCTGTTCTTAGTTTCTTCAAGTAATCAAATCACATTTATGGAGGTATAACTTGATAAGATCCAAAGATCGAAACAAAAGATAAGAAAGAAACACAAGATAACTAGAATTTACAACAAGATCATGGTGGCAGAATCTAAATAGATCCATCAAATAAGAATTGGGTCGGGGGGTGTTACAACGGGAGACCGAAGCTATGTACCCACCAGGAGTCGAACTCCTGCCACGGCAATAAAAGTTTATTTACATACATGATAAATTCTAAGAGGTTAAGGTGTCCAAAACAATATCAACCTAGAACAACAGCTCCAGTGTCTTAAGAAAGTCAGTTTCAACGAGCTACTTCTCGAAATAAGCTTCTCCTTTGCCCGGTAGACTCATCAGAGACCCGACCATCGAACCCCTTCTGCGCATTTAGCTGTCAAGCAGGGATCATCATCAGTCACTCCAATTTTCCTAGAAAATGAAGATTGAGACCAACTGAGGCTCTAGGATATTAACAACTTAAAACAATCACCATCAACTTCCTTGGATTAATGCGATCAACTAATTCATAATCCATTAGTTGAAATGAGGAGAAATTTACGGAACATCATCGGACGTAATTAAGACATTTCCCAAGGCTGCAAACGACGTAATGCATTCCATCCTAAAATGCATGCCTACTCCGTCGTCAGGAAGGGAAAACACAGACGCACGCGCTCGCGCGCACACACACAAATTATAACCCTAGGTCATCAGGTTCCTCGCACACGAACGAACCACAAACGTTTACAGACACAGAGATTACCCTAGGTTCGAAATTACCTCTAAGTGGCAACATACCTTGCCGGAATTCTAGTCCAACGACGACAACGTAGGCGCCGGATCCGAGGAAGAACGATCGTCCTTCCCAACCGCCATGGACACCCGGCAGCGATCGCTTGCCCCTTCTTTGGCGCTCTTTGTATTTGAATTCTCGCGCGCTCGCCGTACGAGGAAATGGTATGGATCGGGTCGGGATCCACCAAAATGCTTGGGTCCAACAGCGAGCATATTCTACAATGAGCCATCAGCGATGGCTCACCTGGCCATGGGGTTAACCCACAAATTAAAAGGTCATGAGTTCGACACTGCACGTACATTTGGTTTCGGCATTCCTTTTGTAAAAGGAAAAGTGAGTGCTTTGTATTATCAAGTGCATTTCACGCCATAACTTTCAAAAATCAAACAATGGCATTATATATATATATATATAGAGAGAGAGAGAGAGAGAATAAAATTGGACCACACTCACTTTACATGTTCACCTATTGAAATAAGTATAATTTTAAAATTTTTGAAAATACATTAAAGACAATGATATTATACTTATATTCGTGAAAAACAATTATCGAACCTTAGTGAACAGCATAATAATGGACATAATCTAAAATATAGAGAGAGGGAGGGAGAGAGAGAGAGAGATTGAACATGCTACCATGTTCCGGAGATGAAGCATTTAAATTTGAATTGAAAAACACACAAAGTATATGTACATGGTTTTTTCAGTATACTTCATTTACATATACACCCATACACCTTTTGCTTCTTGAATTCATAGTATTTATGAGAATTGTTAGGAAAGAATTAAAAAAACAAAAATATTACACTCTTACCTCCAACTTTACAAATATACATATAAGTGAACTCTAGAGAATTCTTAGCAAAAGGATTTTCTTTTCCAACTGCGTTCCTGAATGAACACACAAAGCAAATTATTACATAATTCACACAAGGGGTATACACATTACAACACTTAATCGACGCCCGACTTCTTCGTCAAGTGGAAGTCTTAAACCTCAATAAAATGAAACCAGGGAACTATTGGCACAGAACTACAACCACAATCACAGCAAAGTTGCATCCAAAGCAAATTAATGACGACCATCGGAGAGAGAGATTCAAGGATTAGTTATCGTCATGCCGAGCCTCTTGTGCGCGAAGGTAATGAGGTTCTCCATCTCCTTTTCGTCTAGTAGGCCGTCGCCATTGAGATCGCCATCCCGCATGCCTTCGCCACTCCTCAACCAGCTGAACCTCACACTTGCACTGCGCATTGCTACGTGCAATTCCTTCTTGCTAATGACACCATCACCGTTGCGATCGAACTGCTTCAGCCACCTCTTGAATTCCTCCATAGACATGCTCGGCTTGCATGGTGCCCGCTTCATCACAATCGCCATCCCCTCTCTCTCTTTCTCTAATAATACGTGCCACCTTGCCGTTGCAAGTTCCAAAGAGTATTCACATATATATATATATATGTGCTCTCTCTCTCTGTCTCTGGTCGTCCTTACCGAAAGGCGAATCATGTAAAGTAAGTTGGGCAGCACCGTCTTCATGACCACGTTACCTTATTGATTGATTGGAGACTTTTCTCAGTCAAAGTTGGCACGCTGATCATCATTAATCGCCTCATAAGTACTTATTCTATTGACAAGCTGAGATTAGGCAGACCCCTACAGTTCCAACTGATGCCCAACCCTTGACCCAGACGTGGCCTTACTTACCACCACTTACCGGCTTCAGTTTGAGTTCTAAGTCGTGCCAAACTGATAATAACATTTAAAAAATTAAAATTTAAAAATAATTTTCTTTATATATTGAAACCAACCGTTTGAAACCATAGCCTTATCATGCTTGGAGGTAGACATGGCCTGTTTAAAACCAGCTTGGCGGTTTGTGGGAACCCCTCGGTTTGGATACGATTCATGGTATCCAAAAATTGACCTGAAATCAAAACCACAGTTCGCTATACTTTAAATATATTTTCCAAAATTCTCTCTCACAAACAAACCCGTTAACTCAATGGCAATGGCAGGTGCTCCCCACTATTGCTGTGGATTGACAGTTTCACTCCTAGAGAGCGCATTTTTGTATTTCAAAAACAAGTTCATTAAATATATTTTATGATGCCCTTCTCATCGTTGCAGTTGGTGAAGTCTTTCTTTAAAAAAAATTGAGACTAGTTCTGATGGTTTCAAGATGATTCTGAATCCGAAAGCAGAACTGTTCAAAACCAGCAGTTTCAGGCCCGGTCCCGAAACCAGACATGTATACTCATTGTAGAGCAACTTGCAAACACAGTGACAGATTGGTGGCTATACTTGTGACCCCCAATAAGGTGTCGCCATGTTGCTTGGCGGAGATTACTTGTACTGGTTGGCATTCGATAGATAACGCACCAATCCAGGGCCCGCCGCATTGTGGAGAAGACTTAGGTGGACTGGTTTGGTCGTGGGGGGGGGGGCCAACCGCCACAAGGGGGAGATGGGCTCATCTAATGGGCCAAATACCAATTCCAAAGACTCATGATGCACATTATCTTACTTGGAGAAAAGATTATGCTTTAATATCATCTTGGTTATTACAGTCTGGTTCCACCCATTGCGAAGACCTTTATATTTCTTGAATCTGCTCATGAGATTTGATGTGTTGGAAGAAAAATGTTGCAAAATAATATGAAATACTGGAAAGGATCAGAAAATGTAAACAAGGTACGCGGTCTATCAGTGAGATCTATACAAATTTACGAGGATTGTGGGATGAACTTCTTTATTTTACAAATATACCATCAAGTGGTTGCCGTAGATCACTCAAACCATCATCATCCTAAGAGATTCTTCCAACTTTCAATAATCAGCCAAATACTCAAAACTTCTATAACAGTTTTCTTAAAATTGAATTCAACTTTTTTTTCTCTTGATTCGGTTATCTACAAACCTAACCAAACCCAGAAACAAGTTGAAATTTAATGGGTTTTGGTTCCAAATCTTAGTCGATCCAAAAATAAGTCTGGCCAGGGTTGAGCCGAATCCAAAACCAGGCGGACCGAAATATGAAGCTGCAACCCTTGTAACCAATTGAATCGGGTGAGTCCAACACCAACATGCTAATTTTACCAAAAGCAAACATCGTTATAACCCAGAATAAGCAGGAAGAATACATCCCCCGTGTCATTTTACAGTCCAGCCATTTCCTTTCTTTCCACGATTGCAAAGCTGCGGCAGGGAAGACCTCTACCAGGATCGATTCATCTCACTTGGTCAGGGGTTAACTATGAAAGAGGCATTCATGAGCTTGGCACCGGAGGTGTGCACCGCATAGACTTGAGCTGCCTCTTGCCAATACATTTATAATAACAACGAGACATTTCCATGAGTAAGTTCATATTATCAGCAAGCTTCAATTTGTAACTTGTTTCTCCAAGTGAGAAATCAATCATACAACTCAGGTATTTAGCGCACAATTCAAAGCCGCCTCATCTTGGAATACGCATGTCAAATATTTCTGCGCTATAAAGTACATTTCTTTGTATTGCAGGGCGGATCAAGTAGCTAACACTAGCACTTTGTTGAATAGTCAATAAAGGCATTGCTTTTTCATCATCATACTATAACGTCCATAGTATGTTAAAGATCTAAAACAGGAGAAAAGGGAGGCTGTCTACTTTGCCGATTTCAAAACAAGCATACATGCACAAGCACGGGCACACACACGGATGCAAGTTTACTGGGTGGAATGCTGTTCATACAAAGCTATTAAAGCGTATATAAGCTCGAATGAACAATTTATGAGGAGAACCACAATGAGTTGATTACTGAGCGTGAAGCAAGCATGTCATCATTGAGCCGGCCCAGTAGTTCTATCAGGAAATTTCATGTAGCTAGTCAAGAATTATCAGTTAGAGAGCTCGATTTTGGGCATAAAGGCAGTGTACAAGAAATGGAATTGAAAAACTAAGCTGGGGAGAGTGAGAAGCGGAATGAAGTTGGTAAAATCCTTTAGAAGAGACAAGCCACAAGCCTATTTTTAGGTTCCTTGTTTTAGGATGAAAAGAACCACCACAACCAGAACGTACTTGGAAGTTGGAAGTCGATCAATATTATTAGACAGCCATGTATCATCAGTTCTGTAACCTTGTGCACAAATCCTGGCTTTGGCAATAACCACTTCTTCATGAAGGTGAAGAACTTGAATGAGAATCCCTGAATTGTACAACCTTTCCTACTGCACTAATTTTGTGAATCTCTGTTCTCAAACAACAGAAGTTTCTCCTCTGTACACCAATTTATTACTGGAAACACTGTTTCCAAGTTCCAAAATGGAGCCTAAAGGTAGGCTTCATCTCCACCTAAAATACCTGTCCAACCGACGATTCCAACCTGAGGGCAGTGTAAGAAGTTCACAGAATCTGTATTCCCATGCCAATTGCGGGCTCTCAAAACACAGCTGAAGATGAAGTAATGAATCAGACCTTTTTGGAAACCAAACCCACCATCAAGCACTTCAACGAGCTGGTCATGATGAGAAGGAACTAGAGACCGCCAAGACTGGAAAAGGAATCTACTAGAAGGAAGTTTTCTCAGGGAAACGAGGAGTAAAATGTTGCCTTTTTATTCAAAATTGAAAATATAGCTAAAACATAGCTGAGACATTTTCCCTTTGACTTACCTGTTGAAGGAAAAGATTGTTCTAGTTCCTCAATAAATGATCAAAATGATGAAATATGACAATAAGTTTCATTTGAAACACAGCTCAAGGTGGCTTTCCATTGTCTAAGTCCTCCATAACATTGATGTCATTCCTTGCAGTTATTTTCTGCACATATCCTGCAAAGATAGAAGTGGCGCACAATCTCAGACACCCACAGTTTGAAATTATACAGATTAAGAAAATAAAAACCGGTGTTCACATTATAACATCACGATAACCCACATAAGACTACTAATGTCATTAAGTTCATGCAACATCTGATGCAGAAAAATGAATCTAAAATAAGGTGTATGAATCATGAAAGAATGACCCAACTACTAACTACGTTCACAGATTCTAATAATTCATGACAGGTTAATTTTCAAATGACAATGTCTACAGTTCTGATAATAAATGATATGACCTATGGTTTTATGAAGAGAGGGTCGTGACTCGTGAGTTCTTGCAGAGCTTTTCCTCTTCTTCTTGAGGAACCTTGAGACAACAATGGTGTATCAAAGGCAAAAACATAAACCAAAACATGGATGATGCATGTATAACAAGTTCACAACTTCTTTGTCTTTAATGTGGATCAATCAGATATCTGGCTACCCAGTTCTCAAACCAAAACCAAACATTTAAGTTCCATAATCAAAGCAAGTATAAGCAGCAGAACTCAAAAAAAGAACGTCCAACATTTTCTCTAGCTAGAAAACTGAAATTTTCCAATGCTAGTGTGACTTAGGATGGTCACTTCAAGTTGACAATCATTTTAGCATGAACAATGATCTTGGAGTGGAAGACTGAAATCAATGGAATTGGGGATCTCTTTTCTCATGGTTTGCCAATATGAAAAAGTATGATCTTTTTGGACAAGCAAGGAGAAGATAACCGACTTTTCATTGCAACTGGATTGGAACTTTTAGCAAGATGGGGGCTCAAATAACTTCAATATGACCAGAGGAAAACCAACATCAGAGTCCTTGCATTCATTTATATGAGGTTGCAAATACAACATTATATCCAGCGGTGTGGTCATTACATGTGAGTGACCCATGATACATCTCGTTTGTACCTTTTTCAGATAAATTAACATATAAGAGGAAGATGACTCGAGGAGATATTGAAGTGTCCAAGTGACACGTGAGTGAAGAGCCATCATGGTGCAACAGATTGTATTCAGTGAATACCAGATTTTATTGCCATGTACCAAGCAATTGACACCATGAGGATATACAATTCTCCCATGATCAATTCAAAAAGATCAAAAGCTGCAAATATCTTTGATGCATTACAATTTAATAAAGGAAACAAACCATTCAGAATAAAATCTCAACAGTAGTCATCAACCGGCAAGTAGAACAAAAGGTAGTGCAGATTTCCACGGTGTTCTACACTGATGTGGAATGCCTCGGCTATAAAATTAATGAAGTATTTCAGCATAGATAGATCAAAGCATCAATCAACATGCAAAAATTTCAGAACTAATTACACTCCGTCTAGGAATTCCCTTACAATAAAGAGAGATCAACTGAATGATGAAAAACAATCCATAAAAGTGCAACATCGAGCAGTCATTACAAGTTAACATTGGATGACTCAAGAGCCAAATCCTTGATTGCACCGTGTAGATGGCTAGATTTTAACAAAACGAATGGAAAGAAAACAAAACATATCCTCATAAAAAGATACCTATTCCCAGGCAAGGAATGCATTTGCAGACTGTCCCCTTCCCTCTCTTGTTGTAGTAGCTCACATAGCCTGAACCTTGACAACTTCTACACTTCCCTGTCCATTCATAAACGACTGGCTTGCAATCCTAATAACAGAATCAGGTCAAAATACATATAAAGCGATCAGTTAAATGAGGAAAACAGCTAAATTCACAAACTACGAGAATAAAAAAGATAAATGCTGAAAAGGCAATGATATTCCGATGTTATTTGAATTATGAATGATAATAAACAAGCTGAACCTGGAAAATTGCACAATACCCCGAAGACATTGTCAAACGTAGAAAATTAGAACCCAATTATGCATCAAACAAACGAAAAAAAAGGAATTGAAAAGCTCCCCATATCCCCCAGATGGGAACCCCTAGCGTCATAAATACTAAGCCCAAAGAAAGAAGAAATTCTAAACAAGATGTTAAGTTCTAAACATAATTTCAACACAATCCAGTCCACAGAGTTCAGCCCATAACAACCAATATGCTTCTTTCTCTAATTTCACAAGAAAAAATGCAAAGTTAAAAATTGTCTCCCTTCACCACACACAAAAATCATAAAGGAAAATCTTCAGCATAAACCATAGTTTCAAACTCCACACCAGGCATTAATAAACGAAAACAATGAATATTCATATCTCTAGTTTCACCATAAAATCTATCGACGATCTTCACCATGTCAGACCATCACTGTCTTCACCAAACCCTACTTTGGCCATTATTCAAAAAAAAAAATTATCCCAAATCCTCATTTTTTAATTTTTCATGAATAACGAAAATGATAAGTAGACTAATGCTCTTCCTGGAAAAGGGAAGACAAATGCAATTCCTAGAAAGACAACCCCTAATTCCCCAACCGTAAATCAATCCCCAAAAGCAAAAGATCAAAAACATCAGCTACGTGCAGAGAGAAAGGAAAGGCCGAGACGGACCTGAGTCTGGGGGTCACAGGCGAGCCGCCGATCGATCTCCTCGGCTGAGACGGGGGCCGAGTCGGGATACGTCATCGGGAGAGGAAGCGCGTCGTCATTGCTCAGGTAACTCTCTCCCTCCCTCGCCCACCTCTCCTTCGCGTTCGCCCTCACCCCTCCCCGTCTCGTCCCATCCACCGGAACCGGAGACGGCGTCGAGCCGACTTCCGGTTCCAGCGGAAACCGAACGCCAGCGTCCTCTGCCCCGCCGACGAACCACCACGGGGCGGCAGCGGAGTACTCAGACCGGGCGACACGGGACACTCGAACAGCGCTCCGATAATGACGACACTGAGATGGAGGTAACGCGGATGGTACTGGAGTGGGAGGAACGGTGGGGAGCCTCAGCATTTGGTCACCGGTACGTCTCGGAACGTCTACAGACCATCCTCTTCGCTCATAGTTTTTAGGGTCCGCCGTCGCGCATGGGATCGCGACACTTGCGCTCGGCTGTGGTTTGAGTTTCTCCCTCTTATATCTGAGGACGAGACATGTGTGAAGAGCCACAATAAGAAACGATACGCACTTACGTACATACTATGCAGTATGACTACGTCCGGCCCTCTGTTATCAACGGTACGCACTGACTTTGCAAAAAATTGAGAAAAATACTCATTGTATATATCATAAATACATTAATACAGCTATCTTTTAAGCATGATTTAGAGAAAATAAAATAAAATGGCAACTAATGAGCTTTCTGGAGTTTAATGGAGTTAAACATACTTTCTTTGTATCCAACTCATATTATGTGGTTTCATGCGCACCATGAACTATCGAAACTGAGTCAAACTGCGAGCCACTCAGTTCATTTATGTGGTTTCATGCGCACCATGATTAACCACTATTTTTCAAGGACATGAATATGATAATATTATATATCGTTTTCTTTTGAAAATCTTTAAAATTTATCATATTATACTTGTATCATTGAAAGCGATGAATAAACATGACTAGGCAAAAATAGACATGATCATATACATATATATATATATACATATATATATATATATATATATATATATATATATATATATATATATATATATATGTATGTATGTATGTATGTGTATGTGTATGTGTACACACGCACCCAATGAAAGGTTGAAGCCTAATGTACACTACCAAACATGTCCCATGAGTCAAACTCACCGGCTGTGACTGGAAGTGGGAGAACACTGCATGCTATATTTATATATACAATTCGTGCATTTACCAATTAACCTCGTGTATAGCCACTTGATTAAGTGATCAACACAGTCTACCCACTCGCACGTACAATATATATGTGTATATATATATATATATATAAATAATCTTACAAGAGCCGAGCCAAACTGAGCATCCAGTCTTCTTCACGTGCATATGAAATAACCTGACAAGCCTGCCCGAGCTTAGTTCGAGCTCAGCCTAGATTAATCTCAAGCAATCCGGTTCATTTCCAAGGCAGGTTGTTAGTATTGTGCACCGTAAGGCCAGTCTTGCACAAAAAACAGATTGCGGTGTCTGGATTATAATAAAATTCCCGTATGGTGTATATTCATTTATTCCGCACTAGTAATTTCCCCTTTTTTCTCTTTTGGTACCCCGGGTGGGTGGCCAAAGCCAGTTATGCACACCCCGAGAGTCGAACCTGCAATCCATATCATGCAAGTGAAGAGCCTTCCCAGGTGGGCTAACGGCATGAGTGCATAAGGGAAAACCTTCTTTCGTGGTTTCTTTGTGCTCGGCTCGACGTTCACGTTTAAATAACCACCAGTTAACACATGATGCACGCAAAGAGCTAGCCCACCTGGTGTATGGGGCGCAAGTTCGACTCTCGGGGTTTGCATATCCGGATTCGGACTCCCATTGCAGAACACAAGAAGTGATACAACGTACGTGAGGTTTCATTTTTGCCGCTTGCCCGAACCTGGTACTGGTTATGAGGTGTGCCCATCTATCTCTCTATAAGGTGTGCCCATCAAACGATATTTTTTATCGTTTGACGGTGCAACAACAATGGACAATGGCGGATCTACGTGGAGGGGTGGTGGCGGCCGCCCCTCACAAATTTTGAAGATTTACCAGTAAAACTTACGTTTTACAATGAATATATGGTTGTGATTCATGTTTCGCTCCCCTAATACGATGAAATATGTATGTTATCCCCTCCAACATTATTTTCTAGATCCACCACATTATATTTGAACCTTAAAAGGTAATGTCTGTCATTATATTTTTTTTACTCGCATTTAATGTATAATAATATAATATTTTTATTTTAAATTTCACTTTCAATCAAACGATAAAACTATTTTAATAGATTTAAACATGTATCATTTTTTTTCTCTCCCTATATATATATATGTTCATGTTATTTTTTATATACCATTAGCATTGTGCGTTCCTGTGCACCCGTTGAAAAGTTAAACCCAATAGTGTCTTATGTATTTTGTTTATTTTTAAATACTCTAAATTTATAAAAACGTGTTTGCCCTCACTTTTGGATGAGTACATTAGAGTGCATAATGAAACAAGTTACACAAATAAATAATCATGTGCGTATATATATATATATATATATATATATATAGAGAGAGAGAGAGAGAGAGAGAGAAAATATATATATATATATATATATAGTAAACATGCACATCCATTTATTTGAGAAGATTTTTAAAGATTTCAACGTTTAATCATTGGGAACAATGGTTATTGCATTTTGTGTCTTTTAGTTTTTGCTTAAAGATTTCAGTTTTGATTTCAATGATGGATTGATTGAGATTTGTAAGTAGACAAATGACTGTGAGCATGAATTTCTCTCTCTCTCTCTCTCTCTCTCTCTATATATATATATATATATATATATATATATATATGTGTGTGTGTGTGTGTGTGTGTGTGTGTGTGCACGTGTGTTATATTTTAAATATTAACTAAACCAAGACACGCACAAACAATTATGACATTTGAAGTATGGTGGTGGAAAACGAACGGTTCATGAAATGCAACTCAAAAGGCAAGCTAGGCGATTGTTGATTTACAACGATTTGGTGTGCGAGAATGAAAGGATCTTTCAAGCCATTAGTCGAATTCCCCATGAAGTAGTGGCACATTGCTTATCCACCAATATTGACAATGGTATCCGAAAGATCTACTATTGAGGTTATTTACGTAGTAAGATGTCTTATTGAACATTTTAGAGGAAAAAAGAATACTAGTAACATTTATGTATTTAGAAAAAGCTTATCATAGAGTATCAAGAAATATTCTTTAGAAAAGAAAGGTATCTCATTTACCTAAATCAATCTTATAAAAGACATTTATCATGGTGAATAAACATATGTAATAACTCATGACATATTTTTTGAAGTTAATATTGGATTACATCAAGGATCAGGTTTAAGTCCATATCATCGACGAGTTAAAAAGATATATTCAAACGGAAGTACCTTGTTGTATATTGTTTACGGATGACATTGTGTTAGTAGATGAGTTTAAGGAAAAAGTTAAAGAAATTGAAACTATGCAGAGAAACGTTAAAAAGTAAAAGCTTTTAAGTTTTCAATTTAATAGAACAAAGACATAATACATGGAATGCAAGTTTAATCATTTGGTTATTTCAAGTAACACATAAATTAAGATTAACATATATTGAATCTCTTATAACAAATGTTTTAAATACTTAGGGTCAATTTTCTATAGTGATAGAGATGTTACACAGAATTAATGCACATTGGTTAAAATAAAGAGGTGCATCAATATTATATATGACAAGAAAATGATATTAAAATTTGAAGGTAAATATTATAGAGCAACAATTAGATCTCACATGACTTATAATTATGAGTGTCGGACATTTAATTATCAACATATGTAAAAAAAGTTCATGGTAAAAATGAAAATATTGAGATTGATGAGTAGTCACGAAAGGAAAGACCATATATGAGAAATCGTTAAAGATGATTTGGATATGTGTAAATAAGAAGATAGGAGAAACTAGATTGTAAAAATATTAAAAGAGAAAATCACATAAGTGTTGGGAGGAAACAATAAAGCATGTTTTAATTTATGTTGAGTTAAAGGTTTGCATAGCACGAACAAAGAATTCGAATTCATGTTGCCGACTCCATTACTATATAAAAAGGCTTAGTTGTTTGTCGTATCAACAATGGTGAGTGATCAATTCACACCTTAAATGAATGTGCAGCAAATGAAGAGTCTTCTGCTGATTGAATGAATTTTCAAGATGGAGAAATACAATGAATCAATAAAAAATGAGGAGGAGAAGAAGGCCGTACTTGCGTGTCTCTCTGCTCCTAATTCCCCTTCTTCCCGCTAGCGGCAGAGACGCTTGGCTCGCGTCCCTCTCAAAGTCGTTCTGGACGTCTGAGTGTCGGACTCTGACGTTCTGCCTCTTGAAATCTGTTTGGGACATTAATGTCTGCACGTTTCACTCGGAGTGGTCTGGACCCGACCGAAAGAGAACCCTAACGTAGTTCAGACAATCAAACACCCTACAAAGAGCAGGACTTATACCGTTTGGCCAGATTTCATACCCTCTTCCCAAATATATTTTCCGGACACTAATGCCTAAACATGCATGTAAGTCTCAATTTGAAATTGAAGTTCCATACTCAAACAGACAAAGGAAAAGAACTCTCGAGTCCGTTAAGTCTCCGAAACTCAAAGGTGTTGCATTGTCCGAGTATCCTTGTGGCGTTTGGCCAGATTTAAATCCAAATTACCCTAAAACCCGTCATTTGGAAGACATTTTTGTGACACCAACGGCTGAACATTCACACAAATGTCCTTTAAAGTCCCTAAATTCAAACAATGGAGGTATGTGACACCAAGTTATTTTAGCTAAGTTAACCTTCACAAATATTGTAAAGAACTTGATAATACAGAAATTATACTGACAGGGAAAAGGTGCATCACCCATTAATAAGATTACGACTCAAAACACAAGACTCTTACTAAGCGCTCTTTGTCATATGCAAATGCCCAAAACTCGCTATAAAGTTCCCGTGGTTGCCATGTAGGAGCCTGATTACACAACCATATATAAATTCATTGTCGAAAGGTCACACTAACGGACATATGTGCATGCACCTCACAACCAATGGTTGGAAGTGTTTGACTCTAAACCCCAAATGCATTTCTAGGATGACTCTTTTGAATCCCAACTCCATGACAGTTGAAGTCCGTCACAAGCCCCTCATGCCCCTTCTAGAAGATCTAATACCAATACTCAATTTTGTAAGCTTCAATAATTTAGTAATTTCACTTTAAGCTTTAATTTGTATTGAATGTGTTGTCATCAGAAGTGATTTCGGTGTCAATAGAATCACCCAAGTTTAAGTCATGGATTATTAAGCCCACCACAAGTTCATCAACTCGAGATGGTGCGAGAAAACCATGGGATATTCAGTTAACCATTAAAGGTTTGCTAGATCGACCACCGTCTTAGATGCGTCATTGAGATCTAATATTACTTAACCATGGCCGCCGCACTTATGAGGGCCTTTGAATCTCTTGAAGGCCACTTTCATCACATCATTTCATTTTTCAGATCAAACTGTGAGCCTGAACCCAAACAGAACCTTCTCATTGAAGAAATGCTATTTTAGCTGTCAACCACGTTACAAAGAAATCCATGTTTCTTTCTCCTCTCTCGTTGCCCTTTTCCAAGGCCAGCCGCATATCTTAAGCAAAACAACAATACCAAGAATTTCCTGGAAAGAACAAAGAAAGTTCGTAGAATACAACAGCAAAGACCCGTTTGGATCATCCGCCTCCCCACCAAAAAGCAGGATTCCAGTTCTTTCATTTCATCGACTCGGAACAATCTCAATCCGATTCATTTCCAACCGCCCAATAAAACTGTTGCTCTTCAGACGTTCAATCCCAGCCCGCACTGCTTGTACGTCACCGACTGCTTTCGGGGGCTCACGACGATCACGCAGTCCACGGACACCTGCATTCATCACACATGAACAAAATCACCATCAGGGAACTCTGAATTTTCAAAACTGGTATCCTATGACAATCACCAACCCGCTTTGGGCTCCTTTAACACAGCATGGAGTTAAGCAACATGGTAAATCTGTAAATTATGCTTCGTTTTGGTCGTAAGATACAAAAAAAAGATATGCATATCGAACCCTCCAAAAGACGCCCTAGTTTAGCTTTCAACGGCTACCTATCAAAGTGAATAAAGCAGCAAATATTCCAGGCAACAAAGATCATTTTGGAACTTGTAACATTCACCTATACAAAAGCGGGATAATCTAAGAATATCCTGGGAGAACAATTCGAAGAGTCCAGCCGAAACCAGAACCAAGACTTCTTCAACACGAAGTAGGGTCGGCGGCATTTCATGGATTCCGATTCGACCCATGCCGGCCTCAAATTGAAGATCCGGCATCGGTTCATATTCCGTCGACAATCAACTCAGTGATCAATATTTGCCAAGCATTATCCAGAGACCATAGTGCCTTTCACATGTTGAGAAGAAACATAAATTCTTTTTCTCTTAGTTTCATGTCGTATATAAGCGCTTTTGAACTTTGTGTACTTTTCTGCAGCACCTTCTTCACTTTATTTAGTGGACTCACCGTCAGTTTGCTTGCAAACTAAGCGTTTAGTAATGATTCCGGTGATCGGCCCAATGGACACTTACCAAGATAACTTGGATTCAGTTCACATTAAAGAGAACAGTAATATTAATAAAAATATTCAGGGATTGATCCAAACAAGACAAAGTTTAGACAAAAGATACTGATATACCACAATATTCATAAATGGTATTATTGAAAACTTAGTCTCATATTCGTTCGTGGACCGGGGTTCGACCCGACCAACACACGGTGGCCTAATTGGGTGACACAAAGTACACGCCTTCTTGACTGTGCTCGGCAACCAACTCTCCTCACTGTTTCCGTGTTACCAAACACGGATTAAAATTTCACCAAATCAACAGGACCGGAGACAGAGCTGGTAAACGAGCTGAAGGCTCGGCAGCTCATACCTAAACTCGAAATCTTGTTTATGTTCATCATCTCATTAGATCGTTCGGGATGAGCCTAGACAGACCTAACACGAGAGGAGTTCTCCGCTCTTTAAATTAAAATATAACTTTTAACATGTAATCTTCCTTAAAATTTATTAGTACAATCATGTCAATAATTTCTATGTAGTTTGCTTGTAAAATGAAAGAAATTGATCATTTAATGACAATGTGACCACCCAATTCCTTTGGTTATCATGCATTTGTAGCGGGATTTGATCTGCTTACCATCTTGTTAGTGTATGTTCGTGTTCGACCACTTTTTCACGATCACAAATATAATAACATTATCATATGAAAACCTTTAAAAAATTAGAATTATATTCATACCACCAAAGAGCAGTCATGAAGTGGGCAATCAAATATGAACGAGCTCAGGATCATCATGAGCTGAACCAAGCCGAACTGCAAGCGGCTCCGGTCATTTACCAGCCCTAACTACAGAAGATCTTGCTAGTGCACAAACGAGGGGCAGTTTTGGTATTGAAAGGAAAACGGAGGAGCCCACGGAGACCCCGTTCTGCTCCCAACAATGGGGAGAGAAATGAAGCTCATTACAAGCAAGCAAAACTATAAAAATCCTGAAAAATCTCACAAGATCCAGGAAGTCTTACGATCTTTAAAAATTCAGAAATCCGAGTAAAGTGCAGATCTTTATAAGCCAAATCGAGGAAGAAACAGTTGCATTCATCAGTAACACAATGCAAATCGGCACTAATCAAAGTTATCAAATCCGGATAATCGATGATTAACGAGGTAATGATTGAAAAACAGAAAAGGGATTTAAAAAAAAGATCAAAATCTTAGCCGGGGAAGCGAAACGGGGGATCCTGAGATTTGAAGAAAGGGGGCGAACTCACCTGGATGTTCGGGAGGTTGATGTCGAGGGCCCGGATCCTGGCGCGGACATCACCGGTGACGGAGAGCTCGACCCGGTCGGAGACGGACGCGTCGCGGACGAGGTCGGCCGCCGCCGTCTGGAGAACGTTCACCCTCTGCACGCTCAGGCGCGTCTCCACAGTTTCCCGGCTATACGCCGGCTGGTAGAACCCGGGGCACTGGGCAAGCCCGAGCGGCACGCCCTCGTACATCACAATAAACGTTGAGGGCGCGTACCTGCAATACCGACACGCCAACTAAGATACGAAAAGATTAACGAAAACAGAACTCGGCGCGATACGAGAGGCAGAGGAGCGTACTTGATGCCAACCCGGTTGGGGTTGGAAGCCGAGAAGAACAAGGAGATGTTGAGTGAGAGATAGGCGACGCCGGCGCCGGCGCCGGAGACAGTCGCTGGTGGGGTCTCCACGAGGAGATACTGAACGTTAGCCGACTGAAGGTCGAGTTGGGGTTTCCTTGGTTTGACGGCGAGGAAAATCACGACGACGACGGCGACGATCAGAAGGGCGAGGAAGGTGAGGAGGAGGAAGAAGCAGCAACAACAACCCTTGAGAGTCGCCGACGACGAGGACGCTGGCATCGTCGGCGACGGTGGTGGATAGTACCTCCGGCCGTTTTGGCGGTAGTGGTGGAAGTCGCCATCCGTCGCCATTCTGACCGCCGACCGATCGCTATCCCGGCCACATCTCAGCACGATCTCCCCTTCCCACTCTCCTCCTTTTCTCTCTCCGTGTCCGCTCCCAGAAGAAACCAAAATGTTATTGTCCGTGCATTATCTAAATTACAGAACTCCTCCTAGACGTTCTCTGAAATTACAGAACTCCTCCTAGACGTTCTCTGAAATTACAGAAATAACACCAGTAGAGAGCGCTTGAGTTTACTGCGGTCATCGACGTTTGTAGTGCATAAGGACCTTCTTGTAATTTCAGTTAGCAGAGAAGCTTAAAGCATGGGCACGCCGGCACGGTTAATTTTTAAAAGATTTAAAAGTAAAAAACGTAACACGATCGGACGACACGAAATAAGGAGTTCTTTTCCCAACAATATGAAAGGACACGACACGATACGACACAAGCTGAAGTTTCCCGGTGATGTAAATGCACTGAGCCGCTATCTTCCGATGGTTCTATCATATGTGGAGCATGTTGGTCGGGATGAGAATTTCGTGACGTATTTTTTATTATCCTAGAACATTTTTTCAAACTAAAAATACTTTTTATTAGATTTCTTTAGTTAGGTAGTTCAGGTTGGGTATGGGTTGTGAACATGAACAAGAATTTTTGGGTTGTGCCCGTGGCAACTGTCTTTCGGGTTGTGTTCATACCACGCCATTTGGTTTTCTTGATAAAAACTGGTCAACTTGAAAATGATGTGATTCTTTCGTGTTGATTTAATTGGGCACGAAAAAATATGGACTGTTCGGGTTCTCCTTTCCATCCCTTGTCTTTTATTTCCATACTTGATCATATGGACCTATCCTAACCACTTATTTAAGTGAATGAGATGCATGTGTTGGTGAACCATTAGGCTTAATCAAC
The DNA here is from genome assembly GCA_036023115.1 of Brasenia schreberi. Classification (NCBI taxonomy): domain Eukaryota; kingdom Viridiplantae; phylum Streptophyta; class Magnoliopsida; order Nymphaeales; family Cabombaceae; genus Brasenia; species Brasenia schreberi. The sequence goes on along the minus strand of JAYKKT010000075.1, from coordinate 3,242,855 downwards.
TTGCACTTGGATAGTCCATGCAAACACACATATGCATGCATGTACGTGTGTGTATATATATACAGTATAGCTCTTATGCACGTTAATCCATGCTTAAATATTATGAAGAATCTCAATTATTTGATTAGTGAGATGAGTTGTCATTCAAATTTTAAAAGCAAAAAAGTACCTTGATACTTTTTGTAAGTACAATAAATACACCATTTACTTTTTTACATAAATATCTCAATAATTAATCTTTTAGATCATACGAGTGAGATCTTTGAGAATGTTTAAACATAGATATGCATATGCATATGAACTAATTTTATCTATGTGTGTATGTGTATGTACGTTTATGTGCATTTTTTTTGCCAAATGACTTTTGTTACGTTGCATTAGCTGCTCTCGTTAGCACATGGACTAGTATGGTCTACCACATAACTCGGCAGTATATAGCAGCTACTAACTTTCTTTATACATTATAATTAATGTCATTGTTATTATTGTTGTTGTTGTAAGTGTTTGTGCACGCACTCACCACACATCTACAACTTATTGAAGCAGTATTGTTCAAAGAAGCATGCCATTAGTATTAACCACGGTCACCAAAGAAGCATGCCACTAGTATGCCTATGTTAATTTAAAAGCTTTTTTTGTCGGCTGCCTTTTTTCTTTTTCTCGTTTCCCGTTTGTACTTTTCACAATGCAGTTCACTTTTAAAATAGCACCTCTAAATTCCAGTAGGTGTAAGACTGACATCCTTTTCTCCCTTTTGTATGCCTTTCTTCATTCTTTATACATGTAGCTTTAAAAACGTAAAGGGCAATTCCCACAATAAGAATATCGTAAAGTAGATGAGTTGATTCATTTAAAGGTACCACCCGTACCAGTGGACGGGGAATAATTTCAAAAAAATGAGTGAAAATGCTAGTAATAAATCTTTGATCTTTGTTTTTTTCTATTGTTTGATAGATAAGAGGCAGCATCTAATATATGCATGTGTAACACAAAAAGCAAGTATGCTTTTGTCACTCTCACATGCACACACACATGTATACGATAGCATGTTTAGGTGTTAATATATTCAAGCAATTCTCGATTATTCAATTCAAAATGAATGATTGTCATTTGAATTCATGTGTACTTCTTGCATGTTAACACCCGGTTTTGTTATCACGGTTCTAAGAGCCCGTGATTCATCCAATAATTCCAAACATTCTCTTTATCACTGAGATGGTTTTATCAAATTTACTGCAATAAAAGTAGATATTATGACTAAAAATTAAATGGCTCGCAATTTAGGACAAAGGGATGTTACAAAACGTCCCAAAAGTATATATATATATATATATATATATATATATATATATATATATATATATATATATATATATATATATATGTGTGTGTGTGTGTGTGTGTGTGTGTGTGTGTGTAGTGAGTTTAAGCAAGTTGCGTTTATACATGTTATTCTTATATTTGGAAACAAAATTAAAAATAATTTACATTCCAAAAGTAAACTACCAGAGATGACAAAAGGAAGTTATTTTGAAATACAAAGAACAAATAAAAGGCCTATAAACAATCGAAAAAAAGGGTTGTAAGGGCAAGTTGAAGTTTGGATGTGGATATCGTGTGCATCTACATTCCCGTACCCGATTTGCCGGCCAATGTAGGGTGAGAAAGAGTATAAAGGCCCATATGAATTCTTAGACCCCATTGAGCTCATTCATGTATCATATTCACATGTAAATCCATTGGAAGATCATGCATTTCTGGGGAAAATTCACAAATATACCATGTAATTTTTCAAATTTTACACTTTGAAACCTCAATTCCTCAACATTTTTAGGACGAACTAGAGTACAAGCAAGCTTGACTCTACTGGTCAATAATTTGCTTTGCTCGAGTTCAAACAAGCCCCGATCTTTAGTCTAGAGCTGGAGCTTGAGTTATGTCCCAAGCAGCTCGGCTTGGGTTGATAGGCTTGTTTGAGCTCAGCGCAACCAAGATTAACTCGATTAAGCTCTGCTCAAGATTGAGCTCGACTGAGCTCATGAATTAGGTCAAATAAATTTGGGTTAGTCCAAATACATAAAACTTCTAAATAAAACATTATATTTATATTATAATGCACAATTAGGTTCCAAAGCTGCTGGAGTCAACTCGTACGGCTGGGCTCGGTTTGCGAACAACTTGAGCTCGAAAAGATTGAGTCCAGTTCGAGTAGCTTAGTTCACTTGCACCCCTACATAGAACAATGTATATATGACGTCATTTTGACGCATTGTATTGACATGAATAACAAGCATGCGCATATGCATGTGTGTGGGGATGATGTGCATGCAATTTGGAGGGGATCAATGAGAATGCAATAATAAAAAAGCAAGAAAAATGAATGCAAATAACTCAAAAGGCAGGCTGCTTTTGAGCTTTCTCACATCACATACAATGCATCCTTGTGTGCGCACCATGAGCCACAATAAGTCATTACTTTGTTGTTCTCAGTCCAAGGTGACAAACCAAGAATCTCTTCCTCAACTTAGGTCCCCATAAACCTAGAGTTTCTAAAGGCTATTTATTTTATTATGTAAAATTGATTTTTGTTAGCGAAAATTAATAACCCATGAAAATTGCTTGATTTTAGTGTCATTTTCCATCTTATTCCGTTTCGATAAGATTGAAATTATGATTGTTTGCAAAAAGAAAAAAATTATGATTGGTGGAAACTACCGGGCTGGAAAATCAGTTTCAAACCGTTGGTTCCGGTTATTTTAAAACCCAGCTCCAATTTGAGTCTTAAATTACCTGCAACTGACAAAATTGTTTAATTTTTTTTAAACATTAAAAATTCGACTAAAACTGACAAAACTATTTAAAGATTTTAAATAAAAAAATATAGAAACAGGTAGTTTGGAAATGCAGGTTCAGGTTCGAGCTGGTTAGGTTCTGGTTGGAATTGCGGGGTTGACTCCAAACTGGCGATTTCTACTCAAACTGCAGATAAATTTACAAATAATTCGAAACCACACTTTGCTTGAGAAAAAAAATGTAAAATACTTGAATACCCAATCAGCATAACAAATTGCCAGAGGAGAACTTCTCCACTTTGGGCCTTGTTACTAGGTATGAAAGCCCCACCTTTGTGTCGTGTTGGTCGTGTTTAGGAGAAGCCAACTCACAACTCAAATCTTGGGATTCTGTGCGGATTGAAACACAAAATTGTCGGCTCGTGTCCATGTTGGGCTTCTGTGTTGGACAACATCTTGCTGTCAAACTTTTATGTTTTGGGTCATGATGTTCCGACTGTCATTTTTGCACTACATATGCATATCAGTCCAAACATAACTTTTTTTTTTGGTGTGTTATTTTTTATTGAAAGTAACTTTTAGGCTTAATGCGTAAACAGGCAATACGTAAAAAAATAGTAACATGTTAACATCAACAAAAGTCATAAGCAAGGAGAATAAAGAACAAGCAAAGCAAAATGAAAATCAATATTGAATTAAATCATCCTCACGGACCTACTTAGAGAAATTAGTACCTCGTCATCAAGTACTTATGGACACCAACATCTTTCTCCCAAAATAAAACAATCATCGCAGACAAGAGAACATACCTAGACTCAAGCCGCCTTCAACCACACCTCAGTCACCTAATCAATCAGAGGGTTCCCAAACCTGAACTCAAGCTTGATCTACATGTGAGTGTTCATGTGTAGTCATCCTTGTCCTTCTCAAGCTTTTTGAACTAAGGCTCATGAACTACCACATATATAAAATACCATGTGTAATTCTTTCGACCATCAATATGATACTAAAAAATGAACAATGATATTTATATACATAAGCCTCACATGTGACTTTCACACTTTTAGACCTTTATAAAAAGTATATTAAATAGTATTTAGAAATATTTAACATAAACTAAATACAATTAATTTCACATGAGCTTAATTAACTCAATCATCATTAATTAATCATTAACTCCAACAGTTTTGTTAGATGATATTTTTGGGTAGATTTTTTTTTTATGACGCTATATATCTCATCGCTTCTCTTGCTGTTTTGGGCTGTGCCCTCATTCCTTGTACATATAATTCGATAAATTTCAAAAAAGTTATTGCTAAAACATTGGTTATCCGAAACCACAACCCAACCCTACACGTGCACACCCGCACAGGGCGGGGTGTGTACTAGGTTAGTGCAGCCCGTCTACCATGAATGAACCTTGACCCAACAAAGTCACAGGTGTAGGGTACATAGTTCGCCCCACCCTGAAAGAGTTTCTAGATCCGTGAGTACGATCCTCTCTGTCTTTACATTTTAATAGGGCTAATTTTTTTTCTACAATTGCTGAAAATCTTTTTACTTCTTTTAATGGTTAAAACCAAAATCCTTATTTCTACCACTGTCTGGGCCGGGCCGGGCCAGCCCATTGCCCATCCTTACTTTCCCTCACTGTGGGGTCAGACCCATTATACAAATATTGGTTATATAGATGTATAAATGCCTTGTATGTTGTTACTATCGTGCATTTATTTTCTATATGTACGGTTCAACCAAACCCGGCTATTCAGACATGTTCATTGAAAAAAGTTCGTTACAAATTTGAAATTTAAAGAAAAAAAATGGAACCCACATTTTGGAATTGCCGGTCACGATTCTATGGAAGGTGGAACTGGAACTGAACCGGGTGATCCCCTCCCCCTGTTTCAGCCGGTTCCTGGTCCAATTCGTTTCCCATTGAAACTGTTAGGCCACTTTAAAACCAACCCACATCTCCCTCAAAACAAACAGTTCTGTACCCAGTTTCAGCTAGTTCCTAGCCCAGTTTGGATTGGGTTGAAACCACCACATCGGTTTCAAATCAGGCATACCCACTTCTAACATTATCCTTCTCCCTACAACAACAACAAGCTTTTTCCCATACTAGATGGAGCTGGCTACATGAATTTTTTGTTTTCATAGAGCTCGATCATGTGCCATGTCAACATCCTCCTCCCCCTCAAAAAAAAGAGAAAGAGAGAAAGAGAAAATTCTTAGTGTGCTGGTAAGTGAACCAAGCTGCGCTTAATTTGGATTGATTTGGCTCATTCCTTGCTCGATCCTGTTCACTTCATTAAAACATATGACAAGAGCATATACACGACAAGTTCAGCTCTGTTTGCCTCATGAAAGGTCACCGATACATTTTAAGGTTGACTGCAATATGGTCATTTAAGTAAATAAAGTGCTTCTTTTCTATTAACTTTTGCAATAAGAAATAACTTAGCTCAATAAAGGGCCACATTATCAATGGTACTTGAGAGAAATCTCTCTCCAAAGTCTGTCAAGCTTGGCTCGTAAAAGGATAACAAACAGTCTGTAAACATGTTGAACAATGTCTATTAGAGTAGGAATGAGCTCACTCGAAACGAGCCAAGCAACAAAGAAGGGTTATTTCTTTTTTTAGACCTGTTTGTCAATACTAGTGCTTTAAAAAAACCAATGATCGTATATGAATGATCAACATTAGTAGTGAATTGAATCTAATGACTCCCTCTCTCTCTTTATATGTATATATATTCTTTCTCTCTCTCTCTTTATATATATATATATATATATATATATATATATATATATATATATATATATATATATATATATTTAGAGAGAGAATATAACATATGTTTACTTGGCCGTGTGAAACATGAATTGGCATGATGTCAATGTTTACTCGATTGATAATAAGCCCATGACATGCTAGCAAGGAACGGAGAGACAGTGCTTCCTCTGAGAGAGGACCACAACTTTTGTCGAGCTCGTGCAGGATTTGACCGTTAGGAGGTGGGTGACATGTTTTCATTTATATAATACAGGGTTCCGCAACATAAATAAAAGGAACCGAAACACAAGCTTCCAATTGGATCCAAATAGAGGATCCACTATCAATAAGAACGATCTTATGACCTGCTCCAGAGTTCCTCGTGTCTGTGGTGTGCTATAGTGATTGAGCTTAAATGGATGAGGACACTCACGACCCAATCTGTACTAATTTCGTGTTTCCTTGTGTCCTAGCTTGTATTGAAAGCTACATACCCGTCCCCTGTACCCATTCCACGGTGACTATGGGCATAAAATCGACGTTTGGGTTCGGGACCGAGTACAGGTATGCCCGTCTCGGACGGCCCCACTGCCATCCCTAGAACTTACTTGCTCATGAATTTCGGGTCTGGATCTAGGTATGAAGAAGTGGATCTTGGATTAGAGTCGAATCCATGATTAGCTGGAAAATCGGATCCAAACCCAGTGGGGGGAAGCGAGTAGGTCGGTCAAGTGGTGCGAGTGGTGTCCGTACGTCTGGGCGGGTCAGGCCCTGGAAAAATAACGGTTCCCGATACAGGACAACCGGCGTGAAATAAATAAAAGGAGATATCTGCCATTTGGCGACCCGAGAAGCTGCGGAAGAACCCGGCCCACGCCCACGACGTCACATCGCAATCTTCGCCTATTTCGCATCTCGCCCTTTCTCTCTTTCGTATGAAATCCCGAACTTCGAAAATCCTGCCTCGATTGCGATCTTGTGCGCGTCTTTACAACTGAAGCACTCATCTTTTTGCGATCACACACCCACCGATTTCGCGATCTGCCAAACGCGGGCGCGAGAAACCCGTCTGTACTCTAAAGGAAAAGGGAACACAAGGAAACCCTAGATTTCTACGTCGTTCTCCGGGCACGCTTCAGTCGGCCGTCCGGCCACCTGGGAAGACAGACAACGACGACTCACCGTGCCGGCGTTTTCCTTCTTCTGCTCGTGGTGTTAGGTTGGTAGAGAGAATTAGGGTTAGGTCTAGAGTTAGGGTCTAGAAGGAGGAACGGGGGTTGGGATGGTGGTGGCTGTCTCCGGCGGGTGCAGGGGATGAACAAATGCCATCGGGAGGAGGCGATGCCTCTAGCCGCAGGCGCCGGCGCCGGCGACGGCGGGGCGGTGGATGTGTATGCGCAGGCACGAAAGGCGCTCTGCGAGAGGTCTCCGTTCGAGTTGCCGGAGGAAGCAGCGAGGCTACCATCCCTTCCGGTTCGGCTCTCAGCTTTCTTGTCAAGGTTCGCCGGAGAGAACAACCGGCAGAAGCACCGGCGGTCCCACTACAAGGCAGATGCCGGACAGGGTTCTCTCGGTTCGGACTGGTCGCGGAAGAGCATCTGGAAAAGAACGGAGGACTATTTCCGTCCGGTTACGTTCGGAGATATGGAGACTCTGTCGCCTTTGTCGAGGATCGATTTATCACACGGGGACGATTTCTTTGATCCGTGCCTTCTCAATCCTTCGTGTCATATTGGAGGAAATGAGCCCGAATTTAGTCCAGCGGGGGGCACGAACGATTGTGTTCATGAGGAGAAGCCCGTTCTCGCCGCTGATTTCTCGGTTGTGGGTGTTCCCGTCGATGGTGATGCAGACGAGAAGGTGAAGACGCCGATTCTGGATTCAAACGTGCAATCGAGTTGTAAAGAGGAGAACGATCACCATCCTATGGAAATAGATACACTAATTCCAGCTACTGTATTGGAGAACGGCAATGTCGATGCCCATTGTGGCAATGAGAGTGTGGGCAATCTTACTCTCACCTCAGAGGTTAAAGAGGCGCCGTCGTCAAAGAAAGGAAGAGGAGGGAGGATAAGCAAGAGGAAGCTCAAGGGCGACCAAGCCAGTGTGCTTCATCGTCGGCGGGTTCAAACTCGATCTATGTCCCCGCTGATGAACTCCGCCGCATCGGCTTGCCCTGGTAACTCAGGAGTCGGTGGTCTGAGCTCGGTTTCCGGAGGCCGAGTACGGATGTTGCAGTCGAACGATATCCCGCTGCTAGTGAGCTCTAGGGCTAAGGTGATTCCACCGAAGCGTAGTACCAAGAAGAGGGGACTCTCTGAGACTGATCCCCAAGTGGAAAAATTGATTGTTTCGAACCCGGCGGTTGGAGAAGGTAGTACCTCCACTTATTGCCATGTCTGCGGCAATAGTGGTGCAGAAGAAAGCAATCGAGTTCTGTCATGCGCTACTTGCCATCTTTTAGTCCATCAGAAATGCTATGGTGTTAAGGAGTTTCCGACAGGAAGGTGGTTGTGCTCTTGGTGTTCCTACATTGCCGGCTTGCATGGGAATGATAGGACTAAAACCAATAAGAACTCGGTTGAAGATGGTGCATATTCTCTCAAGAAGCCCTGTATGCTTTGTCCGAATAGTGGAGGAGCCTTAAAACCCATTGCTGGGGCAGGCCAAAAGCGTGAGAATCGTGGGGTGAGGTTTTCTCATTTGTTTTGCTGTTTGTGGATACCAGAAGTCCACACGGAGGACGGTCAGACCCTGGAGCCGATCGTGAATATTGAGAAGGTGAAGGAGAACTACAAAAAATTGCCTTGCGCGTTGTGCAAGGTCAAACATGGTGCTTGCATTCTCTGTAGTAACGGTACGTGTTTTAAATAAAGAACTTTATGATTTCCTTCTCACTGTCATAGTCCATGAACTGCCTTAGAAGTTAGAATTTGTGCATTTTCTGTGTTTGGACATGTTGACATGTTTGAACTAGTGACAATGGACGCAGCATGTGATCAATGCCGTCACACATATTTATGTAGGTAAACATGCATCCATAATTATTTTGGTATGTACGCTTGACCTATGTACATGTGCACAGACATGCGCCTGTGCATGCACAGGGGCAAACACGTTGATGTGGTTGATTTGTTAAGAGTTCGAGCCTTCAATTAATGGAGGCTTGAAAGTTTTGCGGTCTCTGATGTTTGAATGTGCTATAAAATTCTACATTATCAGATTCTCCGTTTAAGAGAGGATCTGTTCTAAAACAACAATGCACGGCACTTAGATGGTCACATTTGAAAGAGGGAATAAAATTTGTTGAGGTGATTGTATATCATATACACAGAGGGTATTCCTCCTAAAAGGAATTACGTGAATAACAAAAGGGGCACTAGAGTACCACTTGTTTGTCAGAGGGGTTTAACTGCAAAAATAAGTGGAAGCTAAGGTTTCAATTCTGCAGGTATTGACAGGGGATTTCTTCTTGTTGCCAAGTATGATTAGCATTCTGTACTTGGAAGCTTGCTTCCTAGAAATCCATTTTGATAGTTGATGATAGGTACATCTGAACTTGTTTCGGTTGAGGAATTTGCATGCACTCTAGCTATTATAGACAAATGTCTTGAGTATAAAAAGAAGAAGCCTACCCATAATGAGGGCAAGAACTGGTGCAAATGCTGTTTCACACCTCATATGATATGGTCTAATCTGGTGTTTGAAGCATCTGACTGGTTACCTTGCCAAGCTTAATTTCTGGGATACTTTAATTGATGAGAATCAGGTTTGACATCTTATAGCATGACATGCTTTTGTACCAAGTGTCACACAGTCACTTAATGTTGTCACTACATCACAGTTTCCTGCAGAACATCTTTTCATCCGTTATGTGCTCGTGAAGCAAAACAAGGACTGGAGATAAGGCGAAAGGTTGGCTCTGGTGATGTAAGAGTAATCCTTGTAGATTCCTTATTTCTTCATCTTTTCTTTTTCCTTAATAAGACACTTAAGCGCTTATGCTTCTCGTTGTACAACCACATTTTCTTTGTCTGACTTGCAGGCTGAGTTGCTGGCATTTTGTTCAAGACACTCTCCTGTTCATAATTTTAAAGATCCACAGTCAGAATCCTCTCCTCATCTCACAGATGAGGATCCATCAGTAGCTAACCTCTTCTCAAACCTTCTAACTACAAATGGGCTGCGCAAACGCAAAAGTGAAGCTAAAATAAAGAAAGCCAAAGTAAAATGCGCTCCAGTAGATAATGCGATCGATGACAGTTCGCAGATCATGGCTAAAGATCGAATATTAGATGGGAGTACTGAGCTAGTGGCTACACCAAATTGTATTGCTCCTTCAAAAAATATTACTACAGAGACATCTGGTAGTGTTGGAAAAGATGGTCCAGCTGATGTGGCAAGACTTCATTCATCTGCTTGTACTTTGACATCAAAAGAGGTAATTGAAATCTGGAAATGTTGATCTCCTAATATATGTACAAAGATTATGATCAAGGGACTTTTTGACTCCAGCTCTTTGGCCCTCTTTAATGGTTGACTTAGTTTTAATGATAGGAATCTACTGAAGTACATCTAGCATAGTTGTTCAGCTTTTGGCTGCACTGTGCAAGTAGTGAAGGTGATGATCTATTGTGAGAATCTGGCTATTAAATTAGGTGGTTATTTAGGATAACTTAATTTTGTAATGTTCCTAGTGTTCTATATTAGTGAACCAATGAATGACCCATTAAAAAATCGAACATTTGTGTAGTGCTTTGAATACCGTTAAGTACTTTTACTCTTTGAGTCCAGTAGATCAGTGTTGTCTCATGCTTATTAAATGCAAGTGGATTTGGTTTGGCGTTCCTCATTTTTGGAGCTCCTCCCTCCTCAAAGATCTCTGGGTATAGTTTTCTTAGTGCCATTAGTCAATGTCTTATTTGTGCCATTCTCGTCTTTTACTATATTTTAGTGGTGTTGTTATCCGTCTGATTGGAATTTCATACTTGAGGTACCTGTCAAACAAAATTGTATCATTTCTAAACGGAAGTGGGCAACCGCAAACACAAAATTTCCTCTGGAAGTACTATATTTGATCGTGGTTCTGTTATTTATACCCTGGTTATTTTTGGGAGAAGATGGCCTGCTGCAATTTGAAATTTGCGACCAGTGAGCTCTTTTCATTTGTCTGGATTTGGAAAATGCAGTTGTTTTTCTTTTTAATTGTCAATATCAGCTGAAAAAGAAACTTGCTCAGCATGTTCTGTGCCTCTTTACACATTGTTTTGTTTCTCGAAAGGCAGCAGATTCCGATGACACAGATGGGCTCCCTATTGGGTCATTAAGACCAAAGAGAAGAAACAAAAGTGGAAAATTGTTTGCAAGAGATAGTGAGTCAGGAAGGACACCTTTGGAAGTAGAAGTGCAGAAGTTAAACGCTGGATTGCTGGGTGATGCAAATGCTGAAGGGTCAAAAGTAAGCATCACACTTGGAGGTCTTGATATCTCCTCCTGTGTAAATCCAGAATCCAGTAACACCATGGGGGCTGAACTTGCTAAAGAGGTGATTATTGAGTGCATTCATTTATCTTGAAGTTCAATAGTTTGCGATAGTTAACCCAGTGAGAATGCATGGCTCTTGAATGCATGGCTCTTTCACTGTAATTGTTGTCATGGATGCCTCTAAGTTTTTTTATTCTTCTTTCTTCTATGTTTGGGTGAGCAAAATGCTGCTATTATCTTCCATGAAGCAAGCTGTGCTAAATCTTTTGAAACAGGAAACTTGCCATTTATACACTGCATTAATTTTCTTGCCATTTTGTTCCAATTCTTACTTTTTAGAACAAGAATTTATCTAGTAAAAAAACTTGTTTCATGTTAAATTTCATTCTTCGTCTATTGTGGGTAGTGAACTTTTGGGACCTATATATATTGAAATGTTATTCATCAGAAAACATTTTATGGTTCTCTCTTTGTTGTTCACATGATTTTCTCTGTAAGATCAGTGCTGTAAGCTGGGCCTTCGGTATTTAATGTTAGTACATCTGTTGTTTGGGTTTCTTTAGCAGTAATATCAATTGGCACTATGAGTCCATGGTAAGTTTGGTCACAGTCACAAGAATGTCCATTAAACCCGTGATTCTTAACTTGCGAACTCTTAGAGTAGAAATGACAGGTCGTATGCTGTGTTAGGGAATCATCAAAGTGTTCATCATTCCCAAGTGGCTTAAAGAATCACATCTTATGGTCCCCTGTTCTGAACAGCTTGCGAAAGTGGGTTTCTGATTTTATACCAGCAAGTCCCTTAGAATGCTGGTAACACAGAAAAATAAAACTTGTTTGTTTATACTTAAAGGGTATTTGTTCAAGATGATTTATTTTGGTGGATTAAATTATTAAGATGACTGCATTTAGGTTGCTTAATTCCTATACTAAATATTGTTATGGGCTTCCATTTGTGCTGCAAGAATAACTGTTATTGAAACTGATAAGTTCACCTGTCTCGTTTTTCACCAGTTTTATGTAGGTTGAGAAAACTGTAAGAGCAATATTAAGGAAGTTTACACATCTGTTAACTGCTTCTTGATGGTTTCCTATATTGGAATAGCACTCTGTTCAGCAGACGGAACTTTCAAATACATTGGCTTGAAGGCCAAATCTTGTGCGCATTTTCCTCACTATGTGTGGTTGGATCTAATATGCTTTTAATGTTCTTATGTAGGTTATAGCCCATTATCTAGTCCAGTCTTAAGCAAAGTTGCTTGTGCATCTGGTTGATAGATGGCTTGTTCTGGTCTTTTGGTTGAGATCTTATTGATTGATTTACTAATTCTTAACATCTAGATATCTACTTATGTAGTAGATGCTGTTTCTTTGATCTTCTTATTTTATATGGCATGCAATCACTTTTCTTGTTCTTCCTTGCTCCTTCTTGACAGATTGATAGTGCTGCATCACTGTCGGGAAATCCAGGTTCAGTTTCTCTTTCCAGTGAAGGATCTCTTCGAAATGAAGGTATGTGGTAATTGAATTACTCAGGTTGAAACCAAGGTATGTGGAAATCCAGGGTCACAAGTTCAAAACATATCTAAAAATGGGGTTTTAAAAAAATTGAAATTTGAAATATTGCACCATTTCGTACTATACAGGGTGTATCATACACAGTGCCCTTATCGCAGTGTATCATATGATACACTGTAATATGTTGTGGTAACTGTAATTTTCGATACAGGTATTTGTATCGTATCAGTTCAGGTACTGATACACCCATATCATGTATTGTATATGATACGGTTTTTATAACATTGATTCATCTTTGATCTGATGCTTGCACCTTTGTTTTTATTGTGAAAGTTTATTGCCACCTTGCTGACCAGGTAATCCTGTATATCATCAAAAAGTGAATGAAGTCATTTTACTATATCTTTTCATTAGCCATTCGTTCCTGAGTTCTTTCACTTGGGGAAGCATTCAAATCTTGAGTGTGCAGACCAATGATTGCACTATGTGATTATTGGATGCCATTTTGTAGCCTTAAGGTTATTGTGGAATTCAAAGCATTTTACCAAACTGGCCTATGTGGAATTCAAATTTCGTTTCAGTTGTTGTTTGCTGTTATCTTTTTAAGATACAAAACTGGTTTTTCCCCTTCCTAAATTTGGTTATTTTGGAGCTTTAATCGATGACTTTCTGTAGAACGCTTTCTCATTAGTTATTGGGAACTATTATAATTTGGTCAATGTGTGTAGTGACATCTATTGGATATTTTGGTCCAGTCTGATGTCAATTCATCTAAATTGCACTATCATAACCCACCGTCATACTGTAGCTATTTCGTTGCTACTGAATTGTGTAGAAGCTATGCTGCCTTTGAAGATTCAAACCTAGAATACAGTGGAAGTGTGAAACTCATCGATATGACTTGGTTGCCTCCGTGGGGGGATACTTTTGGCCCAGAATGTCTTGCTGTTAAGAGGGGCTTCCTTTTGGGAAGAAAAAGTATAGATAGGAAGAAATTGCGTCTACCTAGGAAATTCATGATTTAGTCCCTGACTTGTTTGGAGCAAAGGGCTAGCATATGGTTGAAACAGAAAGGGAAGTTCATCTTTTGGATTGAATGGTGCCCCTTTTCCCAGTTATCTTGTTCGATATAATAACATTTCTTTGTTCTTGAATGGTTGAAGCTTCCCTGGGAGTTTGGGCAAGGGACATTGTTTAATTGTCTTCAAAATGAAGAGTGAGATAGCCATACTGGAAGCTGTTATGGACCTCTTGCTTAGTCTATAAAGCTGATCTGGAGTTTTAGATGGACTCATGTTTTTGTGTTTATGTGTAGCTGAAGAATCAGGGCCTGTTGGGACATTTTTCTGCAATTCAAGCCTTTAAACTCATAACTAGGAATATTCTCAGCCCTCTGAAACTAGTAGATCCCTACATGTAGGATAAAAATAGTTTTTGAGTCACGTGAGATAGAGGGGCAGTGGTCTGCAGCATCATGAGTTCATAACTTAGGGGCCCTGGTCTATATCTAGTTGACCGTCCAAGGATGAAAGGGGATTCCTATGTTTGGCTTCAGGCCGATAATTTGATAGGACTGGCCCATTTAATCAACCTCATTGATGCAGACCATCTCTAGTTAATATTTCGATGTGGGTTCATTTTACATCTTTGTATCTTGCGCAGTGTTGTCTGACGCGTATCGTTGGGCTCCACGATACGGGCGTATGGTATCGTATCGTATTTTAATATTAAAATAATGCAAAAATTAATTTAAAAAATTAATAAAATTAGTAAAAATTCGAAAAAAAAATTCAGAAAAAATTCTGGTAATTGCTTTAAATTCATATAATGTAAGTTTAGTACAAATTGAGCATTCAACATTGAACAATTGCATCCAAATTTACATATTTTGAATCCAAAAAATGAAATACAGTTACATTTTACAAATTGTAATCAGGATCATCAACTAAATAATCTTTATCTTCTCCTTGTTGCAGGTCCTCTTCCTCATTATCATCAGCGACACCTTCTTCTTGGAAATCAAATTCTTCGTCTCCTTGATGTTGTTGTTGCGCTCCTTCCAAATTAATTTAGGCAATGTCTTCTTCAGTTAGGAGGGCATTTTCTTCAGTGTCTTCCATAACCCAATCTTCTAATATATCAAAATTATCCAAACTTATTGGATCAAATTGGCTTTCTTCTCTATTTACTTTTTTTAATTGCCTACGACAAACAAAGATAAACAATTAGTAAATAATATTAACAATTGAAGACTGATACGAAAAATAGAGTTTTTAAAATCAAATTGGTGACATTTCAAAAATCCTTGGCTTACAAAATGAAGTCTTGTTCAAAATAGCAAAATATTTTCAAATGGTAGATGCTATTAAGAAATGAGATGATCTTGGTTGAATCGAGTAACCAAAGGGATAAGCCTTCCTCATTTTATTTCTCTCTCTAAAAAATTGGCAATGTTCAAAAGAAAAAGAAAAGACAAAAAGAATACAAAAACTCCTTGAAAAAGAAGTCTTCCCCGAAAAGAAAAGTGAATACACAAACTTCTTCAAAAGGAGTCTTCTCTTTGAAAGGAAAAAGAAAAGAGAATGCAAAAACTCCTCTGAGAAGAAGTCTTCCCCGAATAGACAGAGGGAATATAAAAACTTCTTCAAAAGAGGTCTTCTCTTGAAAAAGAAAAAAAAGGAAAGAAAAAAAGGAAAAAGCCAAAGCTCAAAAAGAGCAATTTTTCGACTCTTTGCCTTAAACCACGGGACGCGTATCGTATCGGGTATCGCTGGGCTCTACGATACGGGCGATAGGCCCAAATTTTATTTTATTTTTTTTCAAAAAAAAAATCAATTTTTGTTTTTGAAGGTTTCTGGCCTCTCTTCACTTCTCTCTAAGGCATCCTTCTACTGCTTTAAAAATCTAGTGAAAAATCTTCATGAAAAGTAATAATATTCTATTGATCGGTAGTCTTTTGATGTGATGCAAGACCCATGGGTCAATCTCAAACAAGCATATTGAAGGATGCTTTAGAGAGAAGCGAAGAGAGGTCAGAAATCTTTAAAAAAAAATTGATTTTTTTTGATTTTTTTTTTTAAAAAAAAGGGTGTATCGCTCGTATCGCACGATACGGTGCAATACTCACCGTTTTACGATACGGGGTAGTGTATCGTATCGCACCATATCGTACGATACGGTGCGATACGGATAACATTGATCTTGCGTACAACTTTTTGGAATACATGTAAAGGCATATCTTGATAGCCCAGTTGTTGCTAGGATTTGATAGGCCCTGGTCTATATCTAGTTGACCATCCAAGGATGAAAGGGGATTCCTGTGTTTGGCTTCAGGCCAGTAATTTGATAGGACTGGCCCATTTAGTCAACTTCATTGATGCAGAGTTGCAGACCATCTCTAGTTAATATTTGGATGTGGGTTCATTTTACATCTTTGTATCTAGTGTACAACTTTTCGGAATACATGTTAAGGCATATCTTGATAGCAAAATGGTTACTAGGATGTGGTTTATCACTAGCTTTCCTCATATGAGCCGGAATCCAAGAGAGTCTGAATATGATGATCTATTCATGTGCAAATTCAACTTGTTTGTATCAGCACTCGTTAGTCCCTCCTTCCTGGCATTGTTAGTTTGTATTTATCTGTTGTAACTATCAACAGGAGCATCAACGCCAGGTTGGTGTGTATCAAGTATTGCTAGTCCTTACCTTTTTGATACCACCAATTTTTATGATCAATAAATTGTGATTTGCCTGTTTAATGGTTGCAGGAGGAAATTCGTTGCTGGCAGAAGCACAGGAAGGACAGGGCCACTGTACAGTAGAGGCTACGCCATGTACTGGGTGTGGAAATCCTTATTCCTTGCATGATTTCAAGTGAGTTTGACAAAGTCTCTTCTATCTTGCGTTCTACAGTAGAGGCTATCTCATGATTTCTTGTTGACGAGGATTTATTTTGCCCTTTGGTTGACACGCCTGATGGTTTATGTGCTAAATGTTAATTCATGCTTTCTTTTGGTTGTGAAGCACCAAGTCTTCTCGTGTGCATCCGTTTATCCATATCAAATTGATGCAAATGCAGAGGGCATCATTTAGTAGGCAACAAAGTTGCCATTTACGGTGCAATGGTAAGATCCTGTTGCTGTATATTACTATATTCTCACACTAATAGTTCATTTCTCGTACTCTAATATATTTATTTGTTGTGCTTCTTGACAGGTCAGAGTGAGGTAACAATGACTGACACAAAAATATCCCCTCCTGAAAGTTCTACAGAGCAGCAACATGGGCAAGCTGCATGTTATTCATCAAATCTAACAAAATGCAGACAGTTGAATATGGCGAGGAGGATGGGAATTTTGGGCCTTTCTCCAGCAGATGAAGTAGAGGGAGAAATCCTTTTCTTTCAGAACAAGCTTCTTGAGAGTGCAATTGCCAACAAGCATCGATGTGGTATTATCATCTCACTCTTTCTTTTTCTCTCGTGTATGGTACCTGCACTGGTTGAGCAACATCTTCCATTGTGCCCACAGCAGCTCGACTTTGGGTCATTGAAAAGATCTGCAGTTTTCCTTCTCTATGTTCTCTCTTTTTACTTGGATGCTACTGTGACTATGGAATATCTCCAATCTATCAAATCCATCCAATCATGCTTGCAGAACATTTAGTTTCCAAGGTTGTTAGGAATCTCTCAGAAGAGCTGGAGAACTTTAGAAGGCAGAGGTGGGATGCACTGACTGTCAACCAGTTCCTTTGTGAGGTTAGAGAAGCAAAGAAACAGGGAAGGAAGGAGAAGAGGTACAAGGAGGCTCAGGCGGTCCTTGCTGCGGCTACTGCTGCAGCTAATGCTTCTTCAAGAGTTTCATCCTTGAGAAAAGATATACATGATGAGGTGGCAACATCTGCTAATTCTGGTTCTTTATCTTTATCCATACGAAGCTCTTTTACTAATTCACTTAGGGTTGTTGATATCTACAGGGTCCTCTGAAGGTTACGTTCACAAGTGGTAGAATAGGTTCCTATTCTCAGTTGGTTCCTCGTGCAAAAGAAACTATGTCAAGGTTGGGTGTTGCCAAAATTTCATCAGATAAGCACTCAGAATTCCGCAAAGAACATCACCTGTTCTGTAGCATTTGTGGGAAACGTGACAGAGCATCAAACAGGGTTTCTGTTTGTGTCAGTTGCAAGGTTCTGTATTCTACTTGCAGTGCACTTGTCTATGTAAGTATTCTTTGTTCATTTGGAACTAAGGTATAGATGCCCGCACAGGTTTCTGTTCATATGGACTGCTACCGTATTCTCAAGAACTATGTGGCTCCATGGTACTGCGAACCATGTGAAGAGATACATAGGCAGTATAGAGGATCCATGCATGTAAATATGCGAGAAAGGCTGGATGTTCAGTGCACTTTATGTGGTCGCCATGGTGGTGCATTTCGGAAATCTACTGATGCCGTATGGGTTCATGTTATTTGTGCTGAGGTAGTGCTTTTGCTGTCTTAAGCATTTGAGCATAGATTCCTTGGCAATCACTTTTAGCTTCCTAATAATCTTGCAGGGCCACTAAACCTTTATGGTGGTAGTGTTAATTATTTGCTTATTTATGTCTTTGAGATGATTATACATGCATATATGCACATACGTACATGTATACTTTATGTATTATTTATTTATATATTTATACTTGTATACATGTTAGGGTTGTGTACATGTTGGGCACTTCTTATACCGTCCTGTACCTGGTCACATAGCAGTCCCTACTTGCTTCCCTTAGCTTGCTATTCTAAATGTTAAGCATACAAAAGTATTTTGTACCCTCGATCACTATAGAAGAATCGACTGTTGAATTGATGGATCTTGACATTCATAAGGGTTGAAGCTAAATTATTGGATGACCGACATTCTCCGCTTAAAAGGTAGGATTTTGCTGTCAAATTCGGATGACCAAAACACTCCATTCCTCCAAAGTGAATCCTGCAAACACAACCATGCAGTCACAGGTGAGGCCAACAGTGGGGGTTATTCGTGATGGTGGTACATTGGTGAGGGAGATTATTTAGTTCTAGCGACAGTTCAACAGTCACCATAGATCATTGACAACTGATTCAATTTATCGCCTTTAAGTTATTCTCTCTAACTAGCGCCTTAGGTTGTATTCCTGCCTCTGCTCCACTGAGAGCCTAAATCCTTCTTGTATCTTTATCTATAGCTTTGCTCCTTGGCTCGCATATGCTCCAGCCGCTGACTGTAATAGCTTGCTTCTAAGGTGGCGGGCACTCAGCTGGCTAACCTTGTGTTAATCCATGATCAAGCGGACTGATCCATATCATAAATAATATGTTACAGTGGGATGAGGCCACCCATCTCACTCAAATTTTGAAAAATAAAATAGAGATAAGTAAGTGGTTCATTTTAAAACCATGAGCAATAATCATAGTGCACGCTTAGACCACGAATTATTTTCTGGGCTGACGACAACTTTGTCTCCTTTCGAAAATTTTAATAATGAAATAGCCCACTGTGAAAAGTTAAAACAGTGGTTTATGCCCAGCGGTAGCTTACCTGGCAGGGCTCTCGACTCACAAGATGCAGGTCTCCAGTTCGATTTGGGGCCATAATACCTGGCTTGAGCTTCCCTGCTGTAAACAAGAAAAAACTATGGTTTATAATACACGAGGATTGAAACGGAAAGTTCTCTAGGTAAATGTTCACTATGTACATCACGTATTCAAGGGCATTACCATATGCACACCCCTTTTAGTATATATACACCCCAATTTTGTAAATACCCTCACATCATTTTCTCTCTCCTCTCCACATCAAATTCTCATGATATTTTCCTCCTCTAGTGATCGATTTTCATATGATTTTCCATTCATTCATAAATGATATATACTTATTTACAACTAATATCACCGATTAGTTATTTAAAAACCTAGTTTGAATCAAACGAACCAAGAAACAACAAAAACGGATAAACAAATTGAGGATACAATCAATCTAACCGATTTCTGGATTTTTCTTGAATTTCAATAGTTGGTTTTTAGCTAAATCATTGGATCTTCGTTGCTTTACTTGAAATCTTTTGAATTTTTAAATGTTTGAAGATGATTCTCGCTTTTGAGTGACACGTAGCTGGCATCAAAACTGTGGAAGGAGACTCGGCCTGAGCACGTTTCCCTTGAAGACGGAAACGTGCTTGTTTTGCATCTCATTTAACCGAATAGTGTTTTGTCTTATATTTGATATTTATGTCTTTATTGTATAATGTCAAACAACTTAACGTGTGCACTTATGATAGAAGTGATTCATAGAAGATGATGATCGATCAATGTACTTATCATACGACAACTAAGAAGTGTGACAATGATTTCAATGCACTGATGATGTGTATTTGTTGATTGTGGAGGTGATGGGTTAGACTATTTCCTTGTGTTTGCGACAGATAATATGTTTAGGAGTTTTAATAAACTTATTGATTATATAAGACTACTTGGGAGGAAGTATAACATTGTTACGATTATTAGTTGTTTTAAGAACAAAAGCGTAATAAGTAAGATATGGCTTGAGTGTGAAAGGAGTGGAAAGTATAAGCAAAATCAAAATATTAATGTTAAAAGTACTAGGTGAACATGCACTAAAAAGGTTGGTTGCCCCTTCTTATTATAAGGAGAGAGCAGAATGGATGGTTATTGGAAGTTGCATGTAGTGAATGGGATACAATCATCCTTTAGGATTGTATCTCTAAGAATATGCATTTGGAGGAAAATTGAGTAGCTATGAATACAATATAACAAAAAAGCTCACATACAACCATGGCAAACTCAATCACATTTTGACGCATTTGAAGTGGGTGGACGAGGAAAATTTGAGTACGGTAAGGCATATTTACACTAAAGGATAAAAATGAGGAAGGAAGATCATGATTCTCGAAGTATTTTATAACAATTACTACATGATCTAGACATAAACCATTATCATATATTGTATCATAAAATTCTTGATACGGATACTGTCAGTGATATTATATTTGCACATGCTTGTTTTGTGCACCTACTTCATACATTTCAATAGGTATTAAAATTAATAGCACATATATTTTAGCTTTTCTTCTGCCCGTCTCTCTCTCTCTCATAAATTTTATTTATCGATACTTCCTTTTAAGCAAAATAGTCTGATTATATGGATTCAATCGCATGGTTTGGTGATTTTGGTCTGTTGGGAACCACAAAGTTGATCTAATTATTTCTACATGGGGATTTCATTATTCAGTTGGAGTAATTTCTCAACCAGTGATGGAGCAAATAGATCTTTCCTTACTTGGTAGTTATATTTTCTTTTGTTGTGTGATACTCCAGTCTGTTTATGCTGGTGGCGAGAAAAACAAGTTAACAGACTGTCTCAATGGTACTCATGCGTCTTGATCCTGAAAGGTCAAGATAACGTGCCAGGTTTTTCCTTTTTACTGTAGAGAATGGCCACAGTTAGGTGTGCGTGGACACATGTGCATACACACACACACACACACATATATATATATATATATTTATTTATTTATTTTTCATGTACGTGATTGCATGCAGACATACAGTACTACATAATGGTAATATATGACTTAGTGGCGGCATACTGTGAGGCATTAATCTTCCTCGAGAGAAGTAGTGGATAAACTTTGTCTTGACTATTGGTTAAGGAACAAAATGACACAACATTGCATTTACTTGTTATGAATTATCCTTTGATTACCTACATCTTCTGCATAATTTTATGAGACCAGTGTTTCTATTTTGGGTCTTATAGTTGTTACTTTATTTTAAACGAAGATGCTTTTGTTTTGCAGTGGCTGCTGGAATCAGTATACGTGAGGGGACAACCAAATCCAGTTGAAGTAATGGTGTGTATGATAGCCTATGTACATCTCTGTCAATAGCTATCAGCTTGAGATTTGTAGTTTGGCTATGGTTTAGAATCGACCTATGATGCTAAGCATTTCTGAAGTGTTTATAAAATTGGTGAGTTGAGCAC
Organism: Brasenia schreberi; assembly: GCA_036023115.1. Lineage (NCBI taxonomy): Eukaryota > Viridiplantae > Streptophyta > Magnoliopsida > Nymphaeales > Cabombaceae > Brasenia > Brasenia schreberi. The sequence continues at coordinate 3,221,261 of JAYKKT010000075.1, read as the reverse complement.
TGAATCAGATGAACAGAAATCTAGCATTTTATTGTGAAAGATGGAAAAAAACATAATAATAGCAGTTGCCATAAATCGGACAAAAATGAAGAAAACTAGATTCACTGATAAGTGATAACTGTATTATGGCTATTCTTTTAATTATTCAAAGCATGAAAAACCACTGTATTGTTGTACCTGCCTACGGGAGCTATACAACATTGTATCACCCATTTGCATACCATAGATCTAATATTTTGTCTGGGAACACAATTGCATGAAATAATTCACATATTTTAATGGTCATCTTTTTGTGAACACATTCTCATCCTCATCCAGTTGCCAGAAAAAGGAACAATTCCCTGCCAGTTGATCAGACCCTTCTTCATCTGCATGAATTCTTCAAAATTGTTAATATACAAAGGGGGGGGGGAGGTCATTATCATTTCCGAGAAATCATTCTAGGAACAACAGTACATTAAAACCACAGATTTTCTATTTCTGGCGATTGCTTTGAAAATTGACCTGATTCCTGAGGTGTCATATGGGGCCTACATATTGTCTGTTTTGAGTTTGAATGCATTTATATGTCATCCACTATGATTTCTAGTTGATTTTCTTTGATATATTCTTCTTCGGTTGGTGCCTCATTTCACATGCAAGAGTACCCAGAGACCAACTCATGCTTGTCTCGTTTCTTGCTTAGGATTCGCTTTCTGCAGAAAGGGATTTGTATTTTTGCTGCTTTTGTCGCAGTAAGCAAGGCATTTGCATAAAGGTAGGGCTTCATACTTTATGTACTCTTGGTAGATACTGCTTAGACAAGGTATGGAGATGATATTGATACTTGTTAAACTTATTTGTTTGTTTACTCCTCTTGTCTTACAGTGCAATTCTGATGAATGCGACAGTTCATTTCATCCTTCATGTGCCAGGGAGGCCAACTTATACATGAGTGTGAAGGTTGTCGATGGAAAGGTTAAGCATAAAGCTTATTGCAGGGCACATGGTCCGGACCAGATGGAGAAGGTTCTGGCCATGTTATTTCTCAATTATGTTACTTCCATTTCACAGGGAGTAGTCTACACAGTATTCTAATCGTTTGCTATTGAAAATACAGGTTGATGTTAAACCTCATGGACCAGAAGAGCTGTCCATTGTCAAAAGAATTCGGGTTAGGGCACATTCTGAACCCTTTTCTATACGGTATCTTGTTTTTTATTTTTTTGTAAATGGAAGGGATATTTCTACTGATAAAACTCACTTTCTTTAGTTATGAACATGCCTATACATTTGGACTTGTTATACTTGCTTATCAGCAAGTCTTATTTCTGTAGAAGGAAACCAGATTGTGTCACCATTCTCCATTCTTCTTAAGATTGGGTTTAGCATTGGCAGTTCACTAGTGCTCTTGTCCCTGACCTGTTTTTCCCTAGCTGTTTGTAGGGAAATTTGTGTGCATTCTTAAATAAATACTCGTATCCTGTCAACAAATGAGCAAAGCACTAGCTAAATTGTCTTATAGTGATTTTCTGATAACATGATTCATAAATCTTCTTGAGGTAAATATGTGACTTAATTAAAGCGACTATAGATAATGCTTATCTTTACCAACATGGACTTAGATATAGTTATTTAAGGATGCGTCTACCCATATTCTTAAAAGTTGCCTCTTCCGAGTTGCATGGGGTTTAGAAGGTGCTGTCTGTCACCAGCTAAGTATCTCTCTTGTTTATGTCTGTGATGCATCATTAGTAGTTGTGTTTATAATGAAGCTGCGGTTACCTAAAAGTGCTGGTTGATTGTGAAAATGTTGAGATGCCCAACAAATTGACTTGCTTATGTGGCTTCTATGACATTGCCCATCCAGTAAGTTTAGTAATCTTTTGTGAGTCATCGAATACTTTCTTTTCTTGAAGTAATTATTTGTTATGCTTGTCTAGTGGGGCAGGCGGCCAAGTAACTGTGTCTGTGTGGGGTGTGCTTGCATTTGTACACTCATATGCACTGATGCTACCGAGCAAGCATGTACATGTGTAACAAAATACCACATTCATATTTACAATGATAGTAATAACCCCTAAAGAAGATCTAAATCAACTATTTATGCACATACTGTTTCCTTTTCATATGAAATGTTTATGTTGTATATAACCCTTTTTTCTTTGCAATGTGAACTATTTATGCATATGCTGTTTCCTTTTCATATGAAATGTTTGTGTTCCCTTTCTTTTGCTATGTGTGCGTGTGTATATGTATATTGAAACTCAAACAAAGACTCTCTATCCAAATCAATGTATCATCTGTTTTCTGGTTGTTTTTGGAAACAAATTACTCCAATATGTTGCATTGATGTATTTAGGTATTTTGTGACTTTGTGAATTTTGAAGCTTACATAAATTGTATCCAGTGATGTTCAGACTTTATGAAGTATTTCTTCATAAGAGGGATGGTTGAATTACCAAACCATACATTTCTATGAAATTTACGATGTGGGCAGTTTGGAACAGTCAAGGGAAAATTAATTCTCTGTGTATGTGTGTTTGTACTTGTAACTATTAATTACTGTCCGGTGCCTGAGATAGTGTCACAGCGTTGTTGGGGTTCTGATTACATCTGTTTCTAATGGAGATCTTTTGCAGGTTGATTTCGAGCAGCTACGTATCCTTTGTGAACGCATTATCAGAAGAGAAAAGTTGAAGGTCAGTTGGTTTTGAATGCACAGTTTCCATACTGCAAGAAACGTATGTCCAATCCTCCATGTATTGTTACCTGATAAACAGTTGCTGTAGGTCACGTGCATCAGTCCTTGACCTGATGGCTTGCCATCTGCCTTTGGTTGACTCGAAGTACTGAGTAGTTAGTCGTAACATGTCCATGTATAGGCTTGTTATGTCCTTGCTGGACCATGATTCTTTTGAAACGGTAAAACCTTCTTGGAAAAGGTTCACCCCCTGTGCATATGGATATGCTCATGTTTTAATTTTGAAATTACCTACTCAGTGCAAATGCTAGCAAAATTGCGGCTTGAAAACTTTGGTTAATTTTCTTCTCACCGTTTGACCATCTATTGTATGAGACTGGTTTGGTACGTCTATGATGCTAACCAGCTTGTGCTTATGAGTTGAAGCAGAGCATCTGAATGCATTTGCTTTAGTTATTCTTCAAACATATGCACCCATTGGTATGTGGATAGGTAAAAAGGCTTCACCTTCAGCTGGCTGCAGATATGGAAGCCTTTATGTTCTAGTAAAAAGAAAACTGTGCAGTCTGTGATATTCCAGCCTGTGAGAGAGTTGTAATCTTTAATCACAAGATTCCATATTACACCTGTGCACATGGCAGACCGAAAGGATGTTGTATGCGGCTTTTTACTGGAATGTTACACTTAGGAAGAAGCTTGGATGTGTCCAAGAGTAACCAAAAAGTTGTTGCAAATATGCTTCTTTATGGAAATGTGACCCATTGTAAGAGTATCAGTACTTCTGAAGCATGAACAGGGAGAGATTAGCTAGAAATTAGAAAGATGTCTTTTCTAGATTCCTTGTCTTTAAGACTTTAGTACCTCGGTGGAATATGATATTTTAGTCATGTCATCATATTCAATCATGAATTTCATTTTATTTCGTTACTGAATCATTGGTACCATTGTTCTCTTTAAGCAAAAGCAAGATTTACGGAACATCATAAGACAATTATGAGTTTCTGAGGTACCACACTGTTCTTAGAAAAGTCATCTCCTCAAGGTCAGAATTCTTACTCATATTTGCACTATTCTTGAGAAAGAGAAGCCATGATTTGTCTTCGATGCATTCACTTATTAATGGTTGCTCTCGATGGCATCTTCCGTGATCACTTCTCGTTACTTCTGTACTACTGACCAGTGTCTCTACCTTATAGTTCTGGGTAAACTCCAAAATCCATTCTCGAGGTGAAACCAAGTTATATGCTACAGTTCTCAATTGAATTTCTTCCTCTGTCTTCTCTCAAAGACACTTGCACGTTTCAGCAGAGCACACTCTGATATTTGCTGCCATTTGGTTGTTGGATTAAATTAGCGCCAGCATTAAGTAGCTATTTCATAGCTGACATCAAAAGCATGTGCTGAAAAGCGAGCAACAGTTGCTTTATTTTAATTTCTATCAAGGAGGGTTGGGAATAGAAAAGAGAGGTCTGTTTGTGAGCTTGTTGTGGTTAGCCCACTGCAAAATTCTGGCAAGTTAGACCAACATGTTTTGCTTCCATGCATATCGAATTTGAGATGCAAACTTTGGAAGTTCAAAAAAGGAAGTCTCAATGGATTTCCCTGTGGCAGCTTTCTATTCTCAGTCCAACTCATTTGGGGCAAACATTTCATTCTTGTGTTGTGGGAATCTTTCTTATGTCACGATGTATGCATCTTCTTTCCTTTTTCTTGTCAATTCCTATACTTTGGCATTGCTAATCTGTTATCCTCGTTCATTAATTGGAGCTTCTGGATTTTTTATGCTTGAATGTTCTAACTGGGCTGAATCCATGTGCAGCGGGATCTCGTCCTCTGTTCTCATGACATACTTGCATCGAAAAGGGATTGTGTTGCTTTCTCGGTTCTTTACAACAGTTCCTTTGTGCCGCCGGATGTGAGCTCTTGCTCAGTGACGACCTCACTTAGGGGATGTACTGATGACAACAAATCCTGGAGTGAAGTAATGCAAAGATCTGATGAGATAACAGTGGATAGTAGTCTCTCTGGTGTTCGTGGTGGTTCACATCCAGCCCAATTGGATATGGAAATTAAAAGCAGTGACAGGACTAAATCTGAAAAAGCTTATGTGAGGAAGAGAGCTGATGAAACTGCAGGCAAGCATCTTCCTGAACAATCTGTATCTGCTGGTTTCAGGGGTGCGGTGGATGATAAGGCACGAAAACTAAAGTGCAGGAAGGTATGTACTCTTATATTTTGCTTCTCTTTATTAGGCCGACGGCTGATGTGGACATGCTTTAACAGCATACAGAAACCCTTCAGAAAGAGGTGGTGATGACACCAATTGAGGCTTCAATGCAGAATCAGCGACTGCCAAAAGGTTTCGCTTATGTTCCTGTTGACCGTCTTGCCAAGGAGCAGGTTGCAAGCCATGATGCTGAGGTACATGATTCCCATAGCTAAAGGTACAACTGCTGGTAAGGTGTCCATTTTGTGTGCTTGCTGCACTAGCCTTTCAGGCTCTTGAACGGAAGCTGTGTCTACCTTGTTTAAAGCTTCACATGGAGACGGTTGTGTTTCCGATTGTGAAAGCTCCATCTGGAGATGGTTGTCTTTCCAATGAAACCCGTCGATGAGATTAAAGTATGGCTCGGCATGATGGGTGACACTCGGGGTGCCCCTGTTCGGCATGAAAAATTTGAAGATTCAAAACAATTTTGATTCACTTCGTGTATCTATTTGTGAGAGCAAAAATGTACAGGGTGAGAATTACCTTTCACCAATGTATGTAACAGGGTTGATAGGCCATCCACATTTCTCTTTCGAAATTCCTCTGTTGTAACTATATAGCAAATGTACAAGTATTCTGCTTTGCAGTTTGTAAGATGTTCATTTTCATATCGTGAAAATCAGGAATTCGAGGCAATAACGAACCAGTTTGTGCATCTATCTATCTATATATATCCGGTGTTTGTGCTTTCCTTGTAAGCCGCATGCTTGCCTATAAGGACCGTATCGAGTTCTTAGAGGGCGAGATGATTACTTCCTCAAATTCTTGGTCTTAGGAAGTTGCATGGGAGAAACGGCTTCACTTCTAATTTGATGGCTCTGGTTCTCTATCTATTAATTCCTATCTGACTTGGTTTGCTGCAGAGTATTTTTTTATTTACAATTTTAGTGAATTATCGAAGTGGACTCCATGATTGAATGGTCTGAAAAATCTTGAGTCACTTTCTATATTTATGCAAATTTAAGTATACGACCGTTGTCTTGAAATCTGCAACTATAAGTGAGTAGACATGCAAGTTGATATGAACGTTAGCCTTCATGAATAATGAGGTCGTGAAGATTGAAGATACACATGGCAATAGCTCGCTCGCTTTATTTTACATGTGAAAGAAACTTGATGAGTTCCTTACGGAAAAACTAGCAAGTGTATATAAGTTATAGACAGCAAAGGCGCCCTTCACTGCTACCACTCCCCCTGTAAAGTCTTACTCTGCCACATTTCGGGAAGGATTTTCTTTTTTATGTACGACGGGAAAATGGTGGTTGATTAAAAAAGGGTTAATCAGGTATTGCTGGTTGCTCACAGACAGTCCTCCCATTAAAAGGAGTGCACATTACAAAATCAATTCAACTGCCATCCTCTCAGATTGCTCAATACAGATAATCCAGATAGCACCAATCACATGGAATTTTAACTTATCTTGGGTACTCCAAGTACCACCAGACTCATCCTCAAGATATCCTGAGGTGACGCAAGAAGCCTGCGTTCACAGAACGTTACGGATAAGAAATAACTCTACCAGCAGGCATCCTCGAACTCTTAGATTAAACTCCTTTTAAGCACCATAACTGATAGAAAAGCTTACGAAGCATTCTTCAACTAAGTACAAATATGAACAAAGTTGCAACCGACTCAGCTAAAGTAGTGTTTACTGCTCATTATGACTAAGAAAATGCTGAAATTTCTAAAGACAAAAACTGAAGAGAAGCTATTTATTATATATAAATCTTGATAATGGGTACACTGAATGTACAACCTCAATAACTTACAAACTCAGCTGCTGCACATTCCATCAGCAGCCTATCCAGGTAGAGGATAAAGAAGGTAATAACTCAATGTCTTGATGAGAGCATCCACGAACACGGTACAGTACATCCAAATAATGGTACATATCAACCAGGAATTTCACGTGACAAGAAGTGCTGGCCCCAATCATATAAGGTTGCAAAAGGCATCAAACCACATAACATTGGAAGAATGATAAATATGCAGCTATAGAAAGCTGAGCGACGTATCCAGTATGGAAACAAGATCTTTTCAGTGCTTTGAGAAATAGTGACAGGACCATTAATAACGTAATGTAATGCTGGAGTGAACATATTAGCGATGGCGTGTAATGAGCAAAGAATACACCAATAGAACATCCAACAGTTTCCACTTCCACCTAGCCCATCCACACATAGCTTGCCAGAAGCACTTCCAGCAACTCCCAGTATAATGAGAATGAAGGTCAGGGGTGTGGTTTGGCCAGAACAGCTTGATTGCCGTAGTAAAAGATAGGCTATGACCGTAAGTAAGGATAAGCTGAATAGCATGCGCCCAAGGATTCCAATATAGCAGGTAAACTGGATCAATGGGGTACTCATCAACGAAATTATATTGGGCACCCACCAGTATCTCCATCCCTGATACAAAGAAATCAGTTGCATGAATCTTGAGTCTACAAAAGCTGTTTAATTGTCAGATGGTAGAACAAGATGCAACTAACCTTGTAATTCTGATTACATTGTGCCGATGCTTCAATAAATATATCATATGAGTAAACATATGTTGCATATCCAACCGAGGCGGACATGATAAGTATACCACCAAGGAGACAATCTGCACAGCTCTTCTTGAATTCCGAATATGCTGCCTCTTTCATTTGATTCTCTAGTTTGTCTTTTTTGAATGATGCTTTCGAGAAACCAAAAGATAATTTAAGCCTTTCTAAGAGATTTGCATCAGAATCAATCATCAGCTTTGATTCCTTAAGCTGCAAATTCTTCATCGTCAGGCCAATCTCAAACGTTTTGAGATCATTAGAACGTTCCTGCTCCCTAACAGATCGCTCGAAGGTACCCAAAATGGACTCTCTAAATCTGCTGTCTGACATGTCCTCTGAAATACAAGAAAGCTGCTGATTAACTTGCCCATGAATCACAACTTGTCCATTTATAAAATTATTCGCGCTATCCTCATTTTCTTCAATAACAGTGGGAGACTCCTGATTAACTGAATGAGTGTCCTCCTGGATCAATTGGGCAACAAAAGAAGTCGCACTGGTAAACACATCTGGATGTTCCTGGATGCCGTCGGTAGCACGGGAAGACGGCTTCACTATGTTGGAGGTAATTCTACAAGCTTCATCAGCAAGAACAGAAGATTTATCAGATAGTATTCTAGGTAAGGCATCAGGCCTACAATCTTTCAGAGCCGATGTGTTGCAAGCCATTCTTTGCTGATGAAGGGATGCCCCGTTGACCAAGTGGAGGGTCTTTAGTGTGCTTCCAAAAGAACTTTCAAAGTTTTGGATGAATGAATTGAAGTGGCTTCCAAATGCCTAAACAAACGAAACCATGGCAATCACATGAGGGAACCTAATTCAGCATATTCTGAACATTTTTAGAAATTGAGCACGAGTAAACCAAAATATAAATGGCATGGGAGAAATCAACCGTCACTTACATGGACAAGTGATTCTTTTATTGCACTGCTACATAGCTGCATCCAAGTTTAATAAACAATGTTAGACATGAACAACGTCACTGCATTGTTGGATGCATTCCAGATGGAGGACTTTTAGAATGGCGTTGAACAGCAAAAAGACACATCCTAACATAAACACCTGAATAGCACATTAACAAAAAAGAAAGAGCCAAAGAACCGGATAAATCAGAAGTCCTGGCTGGAATGCTCAAGGAAACATACTTCCGGCCTTGCTGGAAAAGAATCCAGCTTTAATACCCCGTTATTCATGCAGCATATTTGGTGTTTCATTCAACTTTCAACTAGATGCATAAGGTAGATAACGCGACTGGTGCTCATGCAGATTATCAACTACCTTAAGCATTTTCACATGGCATCTAGCCTAAATGCGAACTTGCAGTCAGTAACAGCCACATTAAACAGAATCAAGCAAAGGATATACCCTTGAGAGATGATCAGCCGAAATGTTTCCTCCTGCGGCATTTGTACCACAGGCATAAAGTACCTGCAATTGAGAAAAACTATAATCTTTCACAAACAATGCACACTAATAGATACACAGTCATAAAAGATTTACTAATTGTGCAGTGCACTACTAACTACTAAGGCCAAGGAATTTATGGAATTACCGCATTACAGACTCTGCAGAAGTACCCACTGATGTTGGTGATATTTCAAGATTGGGGAAAGTACCACAATATTTTCAAAATATCACCTTTATTCAAAATTCAAGATACAGTTGCAATATTTTCAAGAAAAAAATTTACTTCTTGTTTTTAATTTTAAATTCCACTTTTAATTTTTTATTCTTGAAAGCTTTTGTTTAAGAATCTTATCTACTTCACAAGGAAAACTGTGTATTAAAACTACTATTTCTTATGCTAAGATTTTTCTCTTTATACCTAAAACTTCTTATGTGGTCCGAGATCATTTCAAGAAACAATAGATTTTTTAATATATCTCCCAGAGAAGTCTTGCCAAGAAATTGCGAGAAACATGACTATTTCACTAGCTAAATTGGCACTAACGGCTCCCATGGTCTCATTAACTACTATAATTTATTATGTCCTAAAAGGTCACTACAATGAGTTGTTCAGTACTATATTTTTTTATTGGATAATCGTAATTCACTATTAAACTGTGCCCATCTAAGGGATCACCCTTGCATGACCGGTCCCAAGCCCGGATAAAGGAGGAGGGTTGTGTTAGGCTTTCGACATCCAATGTAAAACTTTGACGGATTTTTATACTATGGATTATACAAATTATATGCATTGCGTTAGGGCATCCCCTTTTAGCGACACTGGAAAGTTCGAATACAGTGAAAAATATCCAAGAACCTTTACATTTTCGCTCGAATGCAGTGAATCAATTACAGAGAGAGTCTCCACATTTTTACTATCGATGATGCAGAGGGTAAGGAAGCTAGTCCTAGATAATAAGATCTATATTGGTTCTTCGAATATTGAATCATTGTTCGGTAAGCTAATGGAGGTGATAGATACTATGATTTGAAAAAAGATTCATATCCTATTTTTACAAGAGACAAAGTGGAGTTGGAGAAAAAGCAAAAGAGATTGAGGATATAGGTTTTAAATTATAGTACTAAAAAAGAAAAAGCTCGAAACGGAGTTGGTATTATCAATATTGTTCGATGCGCATCGTATCGTGTATTGTTTTGGTCCACGATACGAGCATCTCGTATCGTAACGTATCATACTTTAATATTAAAAAAATAGTAAAAATCTGAAAAAATCTAAAAAAAAGAAAAAAAAAGAAAAAATTGATAATTGCAATGAATTCATATAATGCAAAGTTTAGTTCATATTGATCATTCATCATTTAACAATTGAAAAAAATTTATATATTTTGAAGCAAAAAATGAAATACATTTACATTTAAATATTGTAATCAGGATCATCAACTAAATAATCTTCATTTTCTCCTTGCTAAAGATCCTCACCACCTTCTGCTTCAAAATCAAAATTTTCATATCCCTGATGATGTTGTTGCTCTCCTTCCAAATTAATCCATGCAATTTCTTCAATTAGGAGGGCATTTTCTTAATTATCTTCCATAATTTAATCTTCTAATATATCAAAATTATCGAAACTTATTGGATCAAATTGACTTTCTTCTCTATTTACCTTTTTTAATTGCTTCCAAGAAAGAAAGATAAGTAATTAGTAAATAACATTAACAATTGGAGTCAAACAATATATTGAATTGAATCTTTAAGTACTAACTAATACAAGATTACCTTTCACGAAGCCGCATGTTACAACGGATGAAAACTAAGTCATTAAACCGCTTATGTTCCAACCTATTGTGCTTTTTTGTATGAATATATTCAAAGACACTCCAATTCCTTTCACAACCCATTGCACTATAGGTTTAGCTCAGAACTCTTAGTATAAAATCTCTAAGGTTTGGGCAATCACTTTTAAACCTATTCCACCAAATATCTGTACTTAATCCACAATAATATAAGATTTAAGAAACTTAGATACGAAGATAAACAATTTACCTAGGCGCATATTAGTGTGGTTGCAAAATGCTATAGAAAACCCATTAAGTGAAAGCATTATCATAGATCTCCATCTCTCAATGTATAGCATCTGCTCTACTCTCATCAAGGACTAATCTGTCTATACAATCAATGATGTCTTGATTAACCTCACCGTCCCTTTTAAAGCTTGCTGAGTACCTGAATGTTGGGTTTAGATAATATGGTGTTGCATGAATAGGCTGATGCAATTGTTTGTTCCATCTATTATCTATAATTTTTCACACGGGCACATAATCTCTCTTTTTCTATTAAAATTATTTCTAATAGCTTCTTTTGCTTTATCCATGGGTTCATAAAGGTAGCCCATAGATGGTTTATCCTCGCTATCAACCAATCTCAAAACCTTTACTAAAGGACATATAATCCTAAGTGTCTAACACATGCATTCCAAAATATATTCCTAAAGACAGTCTCTGAAATCTCATTCAACTTTTTGCTTCTTCTATTTTGAGGCGACTCTGCAAATTGTTGTCACTCATCTGAGGAGAACATTCTCTTCAAGGCTTCTTTCTGTCTCACAATACTCTATACAAATAAGAAATTAATTGCAAACTGAGTTGCAGCTGTACAAAGAAGCTATGCACCATCCGTATCAGTGTTGTCTGACGTGTATCGTTGGGCTCCACGATACGGGCGTATCGCTCGTATCGTACTTTAATATTAAAACTGGTAATTGCTCTAAATTCATATAATGCAAAGTTTAGTACAAATTGAGCATTCAACATTGAACAATTGCATGATTTGCATCCAAATTTACATATTTTAAATAAATAAAATAAAATACATTTACATTTTACAAATTATAATAAGGATCATCAACTAAATAATCTTCATCTTCTCCTTGCTGAAGATCCTCATCATCATCAGCAGAAACACCTTCTGCTTGGAAATCAAATTCTTCATCTTCTTGATACTGTTGTTGCGCTCCTTCCAAATTAATCCATGCAATGTCTTCTTAAGTTAGGAGGGCATTTTCTTGACTGTCTTCTATAATCCAGTCTTCTAATATATCAAAATTATCTAAACTTATTGGATCAAATTGGCTTTCTTGTGTATTTACTTTTTTTAATTGACTACAACAAACAAAGATAAACAATTAGTAAATAATATTAACAATTGAAGTTAATCAATTTATTGAATTGAACATTTAAGTAATACATTACCTTTCACGAAGGTGCATGTTACAACGAATAAAAACTAAATCATTTAGTCTCTTATGTTCCAACCTGTTGCACTTTTTTGTATGGACTATGGATGTGTTCTAAGACACTCCAATTCCTTTCACAACCCGTTGCACTAAAAGTTTGGCTCAGAACTCTCACTGCAAAAATCCCTAAGGTTCGGACAATCAATTCCAAACCTATTCCACCGAACATCTGTAGAAAAAGACAAACATTAGACACATAATCCGCAGTAATATAAGATGTATTGATTTAAGAAACTTAAATACGAAGATAAACAATTTACCTGGACGCATCGTAGTGCGGTTGCAAATTGCTATAGGTAAACCCATCAAGTGAAGAACATTATCATAAATCTCCATCTCTCGATGTATAACATCTGCTATGCTCTCATTAGGGACTAATCTATCAATAAAGTCAATGATACCTCGATTAACCTTACCATCCCTTTTGAAGGTTACTGAGTACCTGAATGATGGGTTTAGATAATATGTTGCTGCATGAATAGGCTGATGAAATTGTTTATTCCATCTATTATCAATGATTTTCCACACGGGCATATAATCTCTCTTTTTTCCATTAAAATTATTTCTGATGACTTCTTTTGCCCTATCTATGGCTTCATAAAGGTAGCTCGTGGATGGTTTCTCCTCCCTGTCAGCCAATCTCAAAACCTTTACTAAAGGACATGTAATCCTCAATAATCTAACACATGCATTTCAAAATGTACTCCTGAAGACTGTCTCAGAAATCTCATTCAACTTTCTGGTTCTTCTGTTTTGAGGCAACTCTGCAAATTGTTACCACTCATCTGAGGAGAACATTCTCTTTAACGGTTGCTTATGTTTCACAATACTCTGTACAGATAAGAAGTTTGTTGCAAACCGAGTTGCAGCTGTTTGAAGAAGCTCTGCACCTTCTGTATATCTCCTCATCATACACAAAACAAATGCATGGTTATAAATGGATTTTGTGATATCTTGGCAACACTCAGTTGCTGCCTTTATTTCATCAATCTCACTAATGTCCTCAAGGACGAGATCTAAACAATGGGTTTCACATAGTGTCCAGTAGAAAGTTCCATAAATATAAGCTAACTCCTTCCCAACTGCTTTGTAGTTAGCTGCATTATCTGTAATTAATTGGACTACATTCTCTAGCCCAACCTCTTGTATAACCTTATCAAATTCTTGCCGTAAGATATCCGCAGTGTGCATCTCCTTTGCCATATCTAAAGATCTCAAAAACATAAGTCTCCGGTAGATGTACCGCTAGCCCAACCTCTTGTATAGCCTTTATTTGTAATTTTGCTTATGCTTTTGTTTTATGTACCGCTAGATTATGGCTTATTTTGGATCTGGGCTGTTGTTTATGATTGGGCATGTTTACTTAATTATGCATGTATGTCTCCGGTTTTTCCCAACACATCCCTCTTGAAGGCATATCCAGAGAGGGGAATCGGGCAAAAAATTGGGGTCAAAATTGCAAGATTATCACATGCCCAACACTGTGAGATTTATTTAATTTCACATTTGGGGCTTTTACCAACAATAGACAGCATAGCCATTGATTGATAATTTTCTCACCAATATCAGATAGGTTCTCCAAATCTCCTCGGAGAGGATGAATACACGCTAGGGGAGCGCCACAAAAAGTTTGAGACAAAAAGGAAAGCGAAATCTTCAATAAAAACACAGAAAAGGAAAAAAAACATTTTTGCACAAGGAAGGATCAGACTCACCTTAGCGAAAACCGCAGCCATTGACATGCCCAGAGGAAGTCCAAGCAATTCAATCTCTTTGCTATTTTCTCTCGATCTTGGTTCGAATTCTGGCCTCTCTTCACCCGAACCTTTCTGAAACGTTGATACACCCAAATGAGTTTGGGACCTCCGACCTCCGGGAACCAAAACCCGATGCCGCCGCAGCGAAAATCCATCGTTTCTATGACCTATTTTAGTTCTCCTGCGACCACCATGACCAGAAGTCGAAAACATTCAACGCTTTCTCGTCGTAATACGAAAAACAAAAGAACTTGATAGAGAGAGAGACCTGTTGGGATGACGAACGCCATTCTCCTCCGATACGGAAAGGGAAGAGGATCCCTTCCGTGTATTCTCGACGTGGGAAAACCTTCTGTGTTGGATTTTCGGGAACGACCGGCCTGCGGCGGGGTTTCTGCACGTAGAAGAGGAACACTCTCCGTCAACAAGGAAGGGAGTTGCCGAGTACTCCACCGGAAATCCGGCAACCGATTCAGAGGATTGGCTTCCCGAGAAGCTGGCGTCTTCTGCCATCGATTCGGCTTCTCTCAAAATTTGGGAACGCCTTCCCGGAGACCAGTCTTCCACTGGGGTGGGCTTTCCTTCTGTTCTTCAGAACGTGGGTCCTTCACCGGTTCGGATCCTTACCTAACTGGATCGAGACGAATCCCATGGCGACAGTCTTGCCTTCGGCACATTACCCTCAAGCTAAAGTCAAAAGTGGCAATTTTATTGGTTTAATCTAGTATAAAATGAGAATTTAGTACGAAATAATTTTTTTGATAAAGTCATCTTGGTGCAATTACATGTTTTTTTAACAGTTACCGTTATCTTGGAGCATTTGGATGCCAATATTATTGGTTAAAAATGGGAATTTGTCACTCTTGGCAGAACTTGGTTTCAAAGTGAATACTCCAGTTTCTTTTTATACCAACAACAAAGCAACTTTTCAAATTACTCTAAATATGGTTTTTCATGAACGAACCAAGCATATTGAGATAAATTGTTACTTCATCAAAGAAAAGATTTCACAAGGCATTTTCAATCTGATTCACGTATGCTCAAAAGGCCAATTAGTAGATATCTTCACAAAACCTGTATCAGTAGGAGGATTTCAGAAAACTCTTGATTAATTGAGAATTACAAATCTTCAAGATTCAACTTGAGGGGGTATGTTGGAGATCAACTTGAATCTTGTTAATCTAGTGTTAATATTTAATTATATATATGTACATGGAGTTTTTTGTAGAGTTGTTCCATTTATATTTAGTTATGTGTAATATGGGTCCTAATGGATCAGTCTTTGATCCATTATGAACTAAGTCCCATTAGTCACTAATTACAGGTATTTATGTCAGTTAGATTAATAGTATAAGTACTTAGTGAGTCATTATGGTGAGTGTGTAAGTAAGAAATCGTGATTAGTATGGGGCGGCAACAAGAGGCCGACCAACTCCTCTCTTCACTTCTTGATGTAAGTTTTCTTCGATTAGTGGCGTGCTGCTTTGAGTTGAGTTGCTTCCTATACCCTTTTCAAAACTGAAGAACCCTTTAAATGGCTTCAGGTAATTTCCTATAATATGGCACAACTGCAACATCATGATTCTGATAATCTTCAACAGGACATTTCTCAAGGTAGAACATGAGGAAACTTCAGGATTGTCCATTGACATGACACTTTATCAAATTATTAGATATGTACTATCCAGTTTACATAGGTAAACATTTTCTCAACAATTAAGCAAATAACCGAGACAAACAATTCGAGGTAGAGCTACCCCTTTTTGGAAATACAGGGCTCCAGGGCAAACAACTTAATACCTGGCTTTCTCCGATGTATATTAGGTTAGCTGCACCTAATCGGCTCTGTTATGTTTATGTAGCTTGAAAAGTTGCAGCAACAGTTTCTATTAAGTTGTTTTGTATACAAGAAATTGCAGAAAAATGTGCAAACATTGAATACATAAGGGTCTGAGTAACAACAAAAATAAGTACGTCCTGCTACATTACATTCTGCTCAGTGATGAACTGTGATAAGACCTGGGATATACAGCCTGCGAAAATGCTGCATAACTCTGATGTGAATTTTCTGCATTGAACTTTGTAGCAAAAGAATGATAATATGAACAACTCAATGGGTGCAACCAGATGCAGCTTGTCACTGATTCGGTGAGGATACCCAGCGAACTGATTCAGGCTTTAATATAACACTCTTGACAGTGTGTTAATCAATCGAAGCATGTGAGTCTCTCTGGTTCTGAATTCAGAAAAGTGCACTCCAAACAGCCTCATCTCCTTCACCACAACGCGCATGCACATCTTTGATCTTCTCCACAGATTTGCAAATACCACTGCAGCTCCAATCAAAGGATGCAATACAGACATTCCCAGCCTGGGCCTTCCACTCACAATCTTTGATGAAAAGCAAATGCAAACAAGAGTCACGGGAAAGAGGAAAGAAGGAGAAAATACTTCATCTTTCAGAAGAATGTTTTTCCCAGTAAATCCTTCGTTTGCAAGAGATTGTCAAACAAAATCGTATCAGACCCCCCTATTAGTCTGGGTCCTATGGGCAACAATCGTACTGTATTGCACAATATGGTATGACTCTTTTATTTATTTATTTAATGCTTAAAAATCATATACATTTACAAACAAAGATAAAGAATCAGAAAACATGAAAAAATTGGAAACAACATTCAAATATATTTAGCTTTTGTAATTTTGGTAGAAAATATTTTGGGAAGAAAGCAAATGCATATATACGCACCTCAGGTAGAAAGAGAGCTTAGAGAAGAAAATATGATTTTCCAAGGAGATTTGATGGGCAAAAACAACAAATGGTGTGTATAAGAGGTTTAGGGAATAAAGAGAGCTTGAAAATAAGCTCTTTTTTACATTTGAGGGTTCACCCCCCCAAAAGGCGGGTCTTCTTCCTACCCATTGCTTGGTCAAAAAGATGCTACTAAAGAAAAGCGCCCCCGCCCCCATTGCTAAAAACCAGTGGTTGAAACCAAAAATACGTGTATCATATTATACGGGCCAATACGGCTCAATACTCTACCCACAACTATTTTGATGGATGCACCTTATCAGCCCTTGGCCCATAAAATAAACTCGGTACTTGTACGAGTCTTACAACATTGGAACAGACAACAAACACAGGAAAATGGAAGGAGAAAATATTTCAGCTTTTGATCCCAATTAATTTCTTCCCTTAAAAGCCATTGACGAACAAATAACTTGCTTATATTAAACATTATCTACATGCCATCATTTTAAAGTAATTTCCATGAAAGGTTGCATAATGATTTACTAATGACAGTCAGCGGTTGGTTCTTAACCACATGGGTCATTTTGTCCATCTTGGAACATGAATGGTAATTCTTATCAATACTAATAATGGAAGGGTCGCTTGGAAAAGAATGTTTCTTGCATCTAACCCAAGGGCTTCAAGACATTTTTACCTGGTGGAGTTCCACAACACATGTTCCGCTCATCTATCTGCTCTACGTCAAACCCGATAAACCAAGATCCAAGTGAGACATCTTCATTGGCATACTTGTGTAGAATGACCCTATATATCAGACAATCAGTTTATGAGAGGAGGTATTGGTGCATGCAAAAGACAGGAAAATCATAATATCTCGCTTACTGGTTGATCGAAATGTACGTAGCCAGATCCTTTGAAATTGCATAGATCTGCCCAGTTGCGTGCCGAAAGTATTTGTTGCCTTCCTCCCCGAATTTCCAGTATTCAGGTTCATGATAGACATGGACATCATCATCCACCTTAACATAGAAATCAGCATCCCATAATTAAATGAGGTTTTATTTCACTAGTTGGCATATAGAAATAATCACCAACTATTTACCAGTCTAAGGAAATCATGATGTTCCGCATCTTCTGAGTCTATTGATCTATCCAAGATACTGTTTACAGTAGCACTGCAAAAATAAACGCATTCCAGTTACTGTAACATTATTTGTTTGACATGGAGGAATTTGCTAATTTAGCCTCAACATATCATTGGGATCATCGATTTGACCAATCAGATCGGTCAAATATAACAGTGCAAATGAACAAGAGAACTAGATAAATATCCCTCACTTTGAAAGCATGAAAATCCATTGATTGTTCAAAACAAATAGCCTCTATAAAGTGAAGTTACCACCACTAGATAGGTATTCTTGCATACCAAAAGATCCAAAACCAAGCCGTCTCCCACACTAAGTGGAGTCAGCTTCATTGATTCTTAACTACTTCTTGTATTTGTGTTTAACACTGAGAAAGATCATGTTATATTGTTTTCTTCCAATGCTTTCGAGGCCTTCCCCTGCATCTTTTGAAGTGTTGACCACCCACCTGACCACCTTCCAAATATAGAAACCACCATAAGTTTGTCTTGTTCATTTTATTTTCTACCGATGGATAAGCATATGCTTGCATGAAGTGCAAAACATCCTATGATTGGAAAATCTAGATAACCTGCAGAGAAAGTATAATCAACTTGAAAAGAAGCTACAGATGATTCAAGTGGCCTCTATAACCAACCCAACTTTGGCTTTCACAACTGATCTTGCAAGAAGTTATGACACGCAGACACTTGTGCGCACCCAGAGAGAGAGAAAGATGCTCTCCATGGAAAAGTCAAGACATAATAGGAAACATAAATCTTTGCAAGGATAGACCGAATCTGATAGGGTCTCAAATATTGGTGAGTGTACCTGTGGCCAATCATGAAACGAACAACAATTCCCTTCTCATGCTCTAGTTGCTGCAGCTTCTCCCCTGATTGAACTAAGACATTAGATGCTAATAGAAAAAATATTGGTACATTTTCTATTGGAAAGTGCTGCAAAATGTAATATAATGGAGATGTAAACTGAAGATCCTAAAAAGTTACTTTGCAACACTATAACATGAAGAACAGTAGCAACAAATAAGATCTGGGAATGACAAATATCCAGTTCCATATCCCTCAAAAGGACAATGACATGCATCTACAAAGTGCACTTCTGTCAGCAGATAAACATTAACCTAGGCAGTTAGACAGTGGTTCAGCTTTTCGCCTGTTACGCTATAGGGGGTATGTGAATGCCTAGGTCATCCTTCATTGAGAATGAAAAGCAAGATCTTTTCACTCCTGTTGGAGGTTTCATGGTCTCTGGTTACATATGAAGCAAACAATTTCACAAGGGTAAATAAAATGTACTTCAAAATTGCTGTCAATGCGTAATAAAATTGTTGTTTGAGAACATATGGCAATTAAAGGCAGAATTTCCAGCAAAAGTTGTAATAACAAGCTGCATTAAGTAATGTGAAGCTAATGGATATGTACCAAAGCAGACAAATGAAATCTGAGATCATAAGCAGCAAGAGTGTGGACCGAGTTATGGATTGGTGTAAAACAGGGTCATTAGTACTGACTTTTGATAGTTGTTGTCAGAGTTTGACTTATCAAGTATGCTTAAGGTTCAATAAATTGCAGAGTTTTCAAGAATGGTACTAGCAGAATGGACATATTAAGTCTAGATCGAAGAACTGCTAACATGGCACACGATAGGGATATGTGGAAACAAAGAATCCATGTAGCCGACCCCGTCTAGTATGGGAAAAGGCTTAGTTGTTGTTGTTGTTGTTGTTGTTGTCGAAGAATGGCTTCTCTCACCGAGTGAACAGGTTTTTAACAGTACCCGACCATGCTTTGATGCTACACAAGATTATGAAAAGAAAATAAGAAGGGAAAAATAAAGGATTATCTGAAAGACCTTGAGGCATCCAGGTTTCTCTAACAGAGTCTCTACGCTTTCTGCTACTGAAAGCTGTATTAATGCCAATCACAACAAAAGCTTTCTTCCGTGGTAAACTGTCATGAGAAGATTTCATTGCTGAAGGAATATTTTCAGCACTCGAATCTTGGGAATCACGAGTAGCAGCTAGCTCCATTTGCAGCGTAGATATTGCTTTATCTAGAGACCTGGAAACATCAATCACAGGCATCAAGTTGAAGACCCAAAAGATCTATAGACCAGCAAAGGTGGTACGAAACCTATAAACTCATAATAAGCACCAAGATGAAATATGCACTCGTCCCATTCATAGACAGCGTTAACTCTACAGATTCACAAACTCAAAGCGTAGCACCACGCACACATACTTTACAGCTTCATAAGTCCGATGGGCTTCACCCATTACACCTTTATCTTCGCGAAGTTTCTGCCAAGTAGAAACCACAAAAGGAATATCAGTGAACATTAGACACTGTAATCCGTGAAACTTATATTGAAGGAAAGGAGCTACATAAAGTGCCGACCCGTTTTGTGATGCATTCATCTGCCATATGTACCTCCTGTTCTTGCCGTCTCCTTGTGAGGAACTTCCCACCTGATTCAGGAGGAACCCATACCCTAACAAACAACTTGAGAATTTCAGGGAATTGTGCACGGTTCTTTTCCTTTCCTTTGGACATATTCTGCCCGCACTTTCATTAAATCCAGTTGATTAATCATTAATTCCTATCAGACCAACATGACTCCAGAGAAAAAGAATACTAATTACTCCACAAACTGTCATTTCTTTTACGTTGAAAGTCAAAAACAGAGAAAGCAAATTAAATAAGCAGGCTTGCTTCTTTCTCCGAAGGCATCAACAGACCTCATGACTCTGATCAAGGACATCAGATGAAATCTCCAAACCCAGGAAAACTTGCGACGTTCTCCAAATCGACCAAGTGAAAATCCCAAATCTATTTGATTTCATTCACCTCACATTCTATTCATTCTCAAAGTTCACAAATCGAGCGGAGAAAATCGCATTTGATTCAATAGGAAATTTTATAAGGATAGGGAAAGTAGAATACCCGGTACTCAAAAAACACCAACCTAGATTTGCAAACCAATACTTTTACGTTGTGGATCTAAGAACCGTAAACACTACTACGTATACGCGCTAAAAGAGCACATCAACAAGAGATATCAAGAAAGGACAGGAAGTTATCTCTCAAGCCGATCTCCCGATCTGGGTATTCACAATTCCTTGCAATACGAAATACGCCAAGAAGGCAAAAACTAAAAGAATCTAAAGAATCATTAAGAAAGGAAACAAAAGACTCAGGCCTCTCTCTCCCTCAGCTCACCTGTTGGTAACTATCGTTCCTAGCATAAAACACGCGACGCAGAGGATGAATAACGCTATCCTGCTCATGCCCAACCTCTCTCGGCTCCCTCTTCCACCCCTCATCTCTCTCTCGCTCTCTTAGAGAAACCGCTTAACTCCTTTCTTCCTCCTTCCCTCTTTCTTCCTCTTCTTCGCTCAGGAAGAGTCCAGGAGCTGTGGACGAATGCAGAGAAATTTATACACGGAGAGAGAAAGATACGCTGCCTTCCTCTTCTTACCGAGAGAGAGAGAGAGAGTCGACGCTTCTATCGTCTTACCTTCGGTTTGGGATGGGGCCCGCTGGGGGGTCCCAATCATGCCCATCGTCAAATAAGTGTGCCAAATCAGCAGTCCAAGTCAGAAAAAACGAGTCATGGCCCCACGTTTTTCTTGAACGTTGACCCAACCCGCCCATGCACGCCCCTTTCTTAGTTTATGGTCGTTGCTCCCTTTTTAACGAATTTTTCAGAGAACCTGCTTTTGGATCGAATCGTGATTCAGACGTTGCCCAATCGAATCGAATCGATCAAAATGGCCTTAATCGCCATTTTAAAATACAGAAAATTCTGAAAATAAATAGAAAGATAATTTAATTTGAAGAGCTATGGGATTCACATCCATATTAATCCGGTGTTAACACTTTAGGTGTCCGATTTGGGGTTGAATCACGGTTTGAACCGGAATGAAAACCTGCAACCACAACGGACCAAATCAGACCCAGAACAGTAACCAAACCTGGATAGTGCCCAGTTCAGTTAGAGTCCCTCCTTCCATCGAACTGAAATCAGACCCGAACTGGAAATGCCAGTTCAAGCTACCGATTCAAGTCCTTTTTTTATTACTTTTTAATTTTCTGGTTTTATGTGGTTTCAGGTTTGAAACTCCGCCCATGTAAGGGATCACCCTTGCATTGCCGGTCCCAAGCCCGGATAAAGGAGGAGGGTTGTGTTAGGCTTCCGACAGCCAGCGTAAAACTTCGTCGGATTTCTACAACATGGATTACAAAAATTATGAGCATTGCTTTGGAGCGTTCCCGCCTAGCGACGTGCTGCAGAGCCCGAATGCAGTAAGAAGTAAGCAAGGGCCACTATATTTTCGCCCGAATGTAGTGAATCAATTACAGAGAGGGTTCCCACATCATGGACGTGTGTGGGTAAAGAAGTTAGTCCCGCTACATTGCTGCCCGAATGTAGTGAAAAATTTTCAGAGAGGGTCTTCGCATTTTGATTATGGACGGATGCGGGGGGTAAGGAAGCTAGTCCTAGATAATAAGATTCGTATTGGTTCTTGGAATATCAGAATATTATCGGGTAAGCTAATGGAGGTGGTAGATACTATGATTCGGAGAAAGATTCATATTCTATGTTTACAAGAGACAAAATGGGTTGGAGAAAAAGTAAAGGAGATAGAGGATACAGGTTTTAAATTATGGTACTCAGGTAAAGAAAAGGCCCGAAACGGAGTTGGTATTCTCATAAATAAAGATTTAAAGGAGAGTGTAGTAGACATACAACGATATGGTGACCGAATCATGACATTGAAATTAGTGGTAGGAGCAGAGGTTTTGAATATAGTTTGTGCTTACGCACTCCAAGTAGGACTAGAAGATAGTATAAAGACAGTTTTTTGGGAAGAGTTAGATAAGGTGTTTCAAAAGATTCCACAAAGGGAGATGATTTGTTTAGGAGGAGATTTAAATGGACATGTCGGTAAAGAGGCATTAGGATATCAAGGGATTCATGGAAATTTTGGTTATGGGGATATAAACGAGGAAGGTAGGGAGATTTTAAATTTTGCTATGTCATTTGATCTCTTTATAGTCAATACAATCTTCAAAAAACGAGATGAACATTTAATTACTTATAAGAGTGGCTTATCACAAACACAAATTGATTACTTTATTTGTAGAAAAAAAGATAGAGCGTGTTGTAAAGATTGTAAGGTAATTCCAGGAGAAAGCTTAACCACCCAACATCGACTTTTAATTATGGATTTACAAATAAAAAAATGGACAAAGAAGAAAAGAGTGCATCGAGCTATTCGGACTAAATGGTGGAACCTCAAAAGCGATAAAGAAGATATATTTAAACAGAAAGTCCTTCAAGGAGATGTTTGGAATTATGTTGGCACACCCTGTGATATGTAGAACAATATGGCTATACATATTAGGAAAGTGGCGAAAGATGTGTTAGGGGTATCTAAGGGAGGTGTACCGGCACAAAAAGAAGCTTGGTGGTGGAGTGAAATAGTACAAAATAAAATCAAGGCAAAGAGGGCATGTTACAAATTACATTATGCTAAGAAAACTAGTGAAACTTAAGAAACTTATAAGAAAGCAAAGAAGGAAGCAAAAAAGGCCGTTAGTGAAGCAAAAGCTAAGATTTGGGAGGACCTATATAAAAAACTCAACTCAAAAGAGGGTGAAAGAGATATTTTTAGGATAGCTAGGGCTAGAGATAAGAAAACTAAAGATCTTAATTATGTTAGATGCATAAAAGACGAAGATGAAAAAATTCTAGTGGCAAATGATGATATAAGAAATAGATGAAAAAACTATTTTTATAATATTTTTAATGAAAATAAAGATGTTAGTATTAGTTTAGGAGATTTAGCCAAGTCAGAAAAGTATATAAACCATAATTTCTACCGACGTATTCAAAAGAATGAAGTCAAAGAGGCTCTTAAACATATGAAGAGTGGTAAATCGGTAGGACCAGATAATATTCCTATAGAAGTTTGGAAAATACTAGGAGAAATAGGAATCACTTGGCTCACAAGACTATTTAATGAAATATGGAAAAACCAAAAGATGCCCGAGGAATGGAGAGCAAGTACACTTATTCCCGTATATAAGAACAAGGGAGACATTCAAAATTGTGCGAATTATCGAGGTATCAGGTTAATGAGTCATACTATGAAATTATGGGAAAGAATTATTGAACGTAGGTTAAGACAAGTATCAAGTACAACAGAGAACCAATTTGGATTTATGCCTGGTAGATCTACTATTGAAGCGATTCACCTTTTGAGACGTCTTATGGAACATTTTAGAGCAAAAAAGAAAGACCTTCACATGATATTTATTGATCTAGAAAAAGCTTATGATAGGGTACCGAGGGAGGTTCTTTGGAGAACTTTGGAAAAAAGAGGTATCCCATTGACATATATTAACCTTATAAGAGACATGTATGATGGTGCAAAAACATGTGTGAGGACTCATGAAGGAACGACAGACTTCTTTGAAGTTAATATCAGTTACATCAAGGATCAACTTTAAGTCCATACTTATTTATAATGGTGATGGATGAGTTAACAAAACATATTCAAGATGAAGTACCTTGGTGTATGTTATTTGCAGATGACATTGTATTAGTGGAGGAGTTTAAGGAAAAAGTTAATAGAAAATTGGAACTATGGAGAGAAACATTAGAAAGCAAAGGCCTCCGACTTAGTAGAACAAAGACAAAATATATGAAATGTAAGTTTGATCATTTGGTTACTTCAGAGGACATAGAAATTAAAATTGGCACACATTGCATTCCCTAAAAGGAAAGTTTTAAATACCTAGGGTCAATTTTTCAAAGTGATGGAAGAATTGATGGAGATGTTACACATAGAATTAATGCTGGTTGGTTAAAATGGAGAGGAGCATAAGGTATTCTTTGTGATAAGAAGATACCATTAAAATTAAAAGGTAAATATTATAGAGCAGCAATTAGGCCTGCCATGTTTTATGGTTCTGTGTGTTGGGTAGTTAATCATCAACATGTACAAAAGATGTCTGTGACAGAAATGAAGATGTTGAGATGGATGAGTGGTCATACAAGAAAAGACCGTATACATAATGAGGTTATTAGAAACAAATTAGGAGTGGCACCAATAGAGGATAAATTGAGAGAACATCGTTTAAGATGGTTTGGACATATAGAAAGAAGATCAAAAGAAGAACCTGTAAGAAGGTTAGAAAAACTAAATTTGGAAAGTATTAAAAGAGGTAGAGGACGACCACAAAAGTGTTGGAAAGAAACAATAAAGAATGATCTAGCTTATTGGGAGTTAACTGCTAACATGGCACACGATAGGGATCTGTGGAAACAAAGAATCCATGTAGCCGACCCCGTCTAGTATGGGAAAAGGCTTAGTTGTTGTTGTTGTTGTATGTAGTTTCAGGTTTGAATTGGAACCCACTATTACAAACCAGAAGCAAAACCATGGCAAACCCAGAGCAGTTCTAGTTCATGCTTGCGGTTCACCTGCAACCCGTAGTCTGATTAAAACCCTCAAAATGAATCAAACCGAATCTGCTGCTTCAATTCGATTGGTTTGGACGTGGCCCGAGGAACCAATCGGCACGTCAAAATTACCTCAAAACGAAATCCTACCGACGACTCACAAATAATAAATGAATTATGACCAACTTCTAGGGAAGGTTGTGTTGCAGCCGCAAATGGAGCATCATTCAAGCCCGAAGCTGTGAGTGCTTTGGGCCTTTTTGAATTCCTTCTTAGTTGGTTCAAACACAAACAGCGAAGCCAGTGGTGGTGGATCTACATTGAGTACCGAAATTTTGAAAATCAACTTAAAGTTTATAGCTATAATTCGACCCACTCGAAACCATTCAAGGAACTATTCACTCCACCTAAAAGAGATTCTAGATCCACCACCGTGTGAAGGATTTGATGCTCATAATAGATGAAGGTCGAGCAACCAGCTACGTTATAGCAGTGGGCAACTAATACATAGAAAACAAAATTTTTATTTAAGAAATTTTTTATATCTTATTTGAAACTTAATTGTTGATATGAATCATCGTGCTTGTCTAGCAATGGTAAGAGGCAGAATTGTGACCATATGATCCATAATTACGTTTTGAAGAAAGAGTTGGTGTGCACAAATTGAAGGTAAACCGGTAGAAACATACTTAAGGTGGTTCGAATATTTGGAGAGACAGTCGTATGTAGTGAAAGGTACAAGACAGTCGCATGGTCCATCGTTCACCTCGATGCTCGGACGTCTTCGTCGGCTCTTACAGCCAGCTTAGCCACCAAACTGTATCTCAGCACCATCGAAGACCCAAGCTTGATCAGTTAACCTTTGGCTGATGTCTATGTTCATTTCATTTGATTTGGACTTCAGGCATAAAAAGGCATGAAAGCGATATGTATTATATGCTCAATCTGATTGAATGGTCGTTTCTTTGCTTGCTGGACCCAACTAATAGGATCAGATTCACCTGGCAATGGAAGAATGCTTCTTGGGCATGATCTAGATCCAAACCCTTGATCCGTTTAGTTGAATTCGGCTTATTGGACCTGATTGGCCGTGACTCTTGCGGTCTCTCATTCAAATTTCATTTTCTATTCAGTGAACACCAAAATCAAATCAATAGACTAATCCACTTTTCTGAGACTCCAGGAAACTGGGTTTAAGATTTGGGTGACATCCTTCATCTTATGAACATGTAATTATGTTGTGCAGATACCATTTGCAGAAGCACAACACAATCACGAAAACGATTTGCAGAGAACGCAATCTCAAGAGAAAGAAAGAAGAATATAACCGGTTTATATGGCCTACTCCATGGCAAGAGAATGTTGCTAGCTTTTATTATTAAGCTTTTCTTCACGGAAATTCACATTTCCACCTGCAAATTCTCCACAACTCCGCATTAACGGTACCCATCATTAAAAACATGTATTGCCATTATTATGTGTTTAAGTAGCTTATGTAATCTAATCTTATCTTTACTATTTCATAGTCTTTCTTATCTCTCTTAAAATGAAGAGGTGGATCAGGTATTCATATTCTATGTGAAAAGAAGTTGTAAATATTATAAAACAACCATTAACCTGCTATGTTATATGGTTTTGACTGTTGAGCAGTCAATATAAAAGATGTCCATAATAAAAATGAAGATGATGAGACAAGATGAGTAGTCATATCAGGAAAGACGGTATCTGTAATGAGGTTATTAGAAATGAAATGGGAGAGGCACCAATAAATGAGAAAATGAGAAAAAATCATCTAAGGTGGTTTTGAAAGAATACAAAAGGAAGCTCTATTGAAAATGTATGAGGAAAAAAGTGTTAAAAGAAGAAGGAAAAGACTATAAAAATGTTGAAATAAACAATAAAACATGTAGCTTATGTTGAGTTAACTGTGAGCACAATACATAATCGAGGTCTATAAAAACAAAGAATCCATGTAGCATGCCCCATCTAGTATGGAAAAAGGGTTAACATCTGCATAATATTTAAACCCCATTAAAGTGAAAAATATATTTTACACTAAGATGAGGTTAGCTTGTTTGTTCTCATTGTGACTCATTTTTAGACATAGGTGGAGTTGAAAGTTCAATAAGATCATTATATACAATATTAATTTTTCATGTTATGTCAGAGGCCAAGTTTCCGTTCAATGAATCAACGTCAGTCTTTTTAACTGTATGAGTATTTACATCTTGGGCTGGTCAACAAGCCAAAGGAACCAACCAGTGACGGATCAATGAAAGTGTCTTTTAACTGTATTTGAGTATTTAAATCTTGGATGGGTCAACAAGCCAAAGGAACCAACCAGTGGTGGATTTACATTCATGCGAGGTAAGGTGACTGCCCCAGCTAAAATTCAGAAAACCAATGAAAATTTACTAAGAGAAGATCGAATCCTTGATCACTATACATAGTTTGCCCCACCTCGCCACACCCCATGAAAAATTGTAGATGCGCCACACCCCATGAAAAATTGTAGAACCAACCAATCCTTTTTATTGCTCTCCTCATTTCTTAGCAACAAGCTGAGCTAACCACTAGCCATACATTTTGTTGTTCAAACATGTTCACCAACAGGCTACATCATCTTGTTTATGTAACGCTTATGTAATCAAAATCTTCATATACAAAATGGTCCTTTAATTACCTAATGCTTTAATACACCTTGGGTAGATTTGATTTAAAACTTTAGAAAATATCATTTAACAAGCTTTAGCGAGCTGTATGGTTTACCGAACCAAACTTGAGCGAGCCAAACTACAAGCAGCTTGGTTTGTTATGTTTGTTTTGTTATGAAACTTAGACTCATTATGTTTGTTTTGTTATGAAATAACCAAAAAGAATTTATATAAGCATAAACGTAGACTCATTATAACGTTTACTTGTTACAAAACAATGAACAAATGTACATGCTCAAACATAAATCGTCCATAGATATTTGAAGACTTGCTAGCTCGTATAAAAAACGAGCTGACCACAACCAGCCAGTTTTTCGTTTGTCCGGTCATTCTCAACCCTACCTACAGAGACTTTCACCCGAGCCTAGAGGGACACCAGACTCACCCTAGCAGCAGAGTCTCTCTCTCTCTCTCTCTGCCGGGACACTTATATTGTTTGTGTGTCCATCCACCAGCCATTCCCCCTCGGATAAAAGTCTTGGCTCTGCCATTGCTTAAGAATCTTAACATTTATAGAAGGGGGTTACTAAAAGGACACCCTTTTTACTGAGAGCACACTTCGTTATATTACACTCGCTGTGCAAATTATACTTCTTTTTTCATCGGTCGTACTCAAGGAGATGCTTTTTTATATATGCAAAAGAGGTAAACCAAGCCATTTTGTCTCTCCTTTCTTTTCTATTTTTTTAGAGAAAATAAGAAGAGTGAAGAGAAGAGAGAAGCAAAATGATGATGGGTTCCAACAATACGAAAGAGCAGAAAGAAATTGGAGGGAGGGAGCAACCACTAGCAGATGCCGATGACAAGAATACACAAGAGAGTGGCTGCACGAGAGAGAGGGGGGCGGCAGTAAGCAAGCTCCGGTTAATCCTCATATTACGAGAACACCGCGAAAGGAGAGAATGTGATGAGTGTCGAGTAAACATAGGCAAAGATGTGTCCTTAGTAATTTGAGGTGTGCATTTAATAATTATGTTGCTGAATTATAACAAGATAGTATGATCTTTTCTAAGGTGTCAATTGTAGTGTACCTGGTCTTTTAAATCAGATCCCTCAGCACGATGACTTAAATATGGTTAGTGCAGTGAAATTCTGGAACCAATTGTGCCTCTACATGTTCGCTCGGATACTAGACCGACAGCTGAGCCCGCTCGGGCTCAACTGCACCACCTTAATGCAATACAAAGCATTTACAAATACCATAGTTCAGATTGTTAGTAATTAGGAATTGTTATTGTTCATCATGCATTACGTTACAAACTAAGAAAATTTGATTTCCACCATCATCCATTAAAGGCAAATGTTGCTGAGAACCATAAAAGGCTGCAGAGTTCAGCATTCCCGGAAGAAGTTACTTGCTGAGTTTGCAACAGCAGAATCAAATTTCGTAGTAATCCCCTTTCCTGTGTATCATTCGCAATCTGGGATTGGGTACCTACCAGGCTCTCACTCAAGTTTCAAACTTAGGACCCTCATCTTTTAGAGTTGAGTCCCAGCTTAGGGTAAACAACTGACCAATGGTGTCATAATTTGTTTTAGGGCCTGTTAGTTTCAATGAGACAGAACAAAGATCTATTCTGCGAGGCAAGTGTGAAATCCAGAAATAACCGGGAAGATCTATATTAGCAGTCAGAATTTTTGAAGATGTATGGATAGTCTCACTTGAACTTCACCCAACTGATAACAGAAAATATTTTAGGTCCCCCAATGCTCCTTATGCCTCTCCTAGTAGTTGGCAAGAGCGTGCGAGTGAAGAATACGCACAATTTCCTTGTCGAAGTAGAGACACCTATATTCTGACTGTCCTCTAACATGAAAGCCTTCAATGGAAACCTGTCTTGCAATTTTCACCCTTCACTTCTCATGGAACAAACAGCCTTAGATAATGTGTATATTACCATGTGAGATATGAGAGAGATTTCAAAAGACAACTTATTGCATTTTCACCTTGACAAACTGATGTGTGTACATGAAGCACTCGATGATGCCCTTTAATGATTATGCTGATTGCAAAAAGCCCAACGCCAAACAGCAAAACTCTTCACCAATTATCCTGCAATACCTCCAAAATTTCGGGAGCCTATCACTGATTTCACGAATTTCAGACCAGTTGGCCACCCACCTCCCAAAAGGAAAAGGAAATAAAATCTTTCACAGAAACCTTTGATGTTGAAAACTAAAATAATCAACCTTCAGTCTCAGTGTTCGACGAGCTCCGTCCAGAACAAAAGAACCCTCAGTTAGACTCGGGTACAGAGTCATTGAATTGCTGAGCTTTGTGACGGAATGAAGCAGATGGCCTTAACTTCAGTAACTGCAAAAGAAAACGAGATTTTTCAATATACAGCCTTCGATGCATCTCGTTTAAGCAGACAGAGAGTGAGAGAGAGAGAGAGAGAGAACCTCGTAGAAGGCATTGATTTCTTCCTCGGTCAATGCTTCCTCGCCAGCATTCTCTTCCCAACCAAGAGACCTTAGAAAAGCTGCCTCTTCTTCCTCTGGAGCAACCATAATTGGGCCTCCATTTGAATTTGCAACCTTTTCACAATCATCCAGAATGACCACTGATTCATCACGGGCATCACCATTGACATGAACTGCACCTTCAGAATCTGCAACAGGGATGTCTTTCATTTGGTCACTAAAAGCAGCCTCAGCAGCTGGCTCCGCCAACTTTGCATCAGAGGATAAAGTGGGATTAGGTTGGTCCGAAGCTATTCTCATATTCGTTGTCTTCCTCCTCAATGAATTGAAGAATTCAATCCTATTTTGGCCATGAACAGAAGATGGCTTTTTGTCATCAGAGATCTGTCCGGCTGCGGAAGTTGACAACTTGACATCTACCACAAGTTTCGGATTCTTTAAACTACTAGGAACAAAACCAGCTGGCAAAGACACATTGGAGGAACTACTTGAGATTGCAGTTGTGTTGGAAGGCCCCAAACTATCGCCGGACATAGGAGAGATTCCATTTTTGTCGCGATTGGGCTTGAGAACAAGAAGTTTCCCACCTTGAGATGTCTTGGGTGTATCAGCTTTTACAGGTCCACGCACAGAGTTGACAAGCAGAGATCCAGGTCGTGCAGTTTTTGCTTTTGGTTTATCAGAAGAGCCGAGTGCCTGCACATGAAGCCAAGTGAAAAATGACGCTAAAAATGTATTTATTCTAACAAAATTTTCAAGTCTAGAGCTTTTAATAGAACTTCACCATCTTCAATTGCACTTCCACAAATAAAAAGGACCATCAATAAAACAAACCAAGTTCGTCCAGAAAAGGAAGAGGTCTTTATCTAACACTCTCGTACTTGTCATTATCTACCTAATACTCTCGTAGGATGCTGACAAAGAAGGGTATCAAACCGTTAATTCTGCAACTACTAGAGTTGTCCAACATGAAGAAACTAACATCTGGAGCATCATTTTATTAAGGTAGAAAGAAACGTGAAAGCAAGGCCAAATGTGTCGGAATCTATAAAATATGAAATGCTCCAAGTCTTTGAATTCCACGAGAAAAAGTCAAAACTAGCAAAGCGGTTGACATATACTCTACCTTGGGATAAGCATTCCGCAAGACATACAGAAAAGAAACTAAAAGTTAGTCGTGATGTAGATTCAAGGAGATTGAGGATCCCAAAACAGTTAAGTAGGCTAGAAAAGAAGGAAAACACTAGCTTCAGATATCAGTGGAATCGATTGTACTGCAGTACTGCAGGAAGCAAACAAGGTTAGAAGAAGGGACAATGTACCACCACAAAGAAATGGTGATTCTTATTTTGCACAAAGAATGACCGCTGAAACTCAACCAAGCGGCAAGCATTGCATTTTGCTTAGCTTCAAAAAAGGCAAGACTGTAATAGAGTAATTCAATTTGAAATGTGCTGATTCAAGGGAAAATTATTAAAGTAGGTTGGACGTGTGAATGGCAGGGTGGCAGCGAATTCATGAGAATAGGTGGCAAATGGATGAGCAGGCCAAGAGGCAAAACGCTTCTGTAAATTACTTCATGTATCACTGTAAAGGTACCTCATTTTGAGTTCATGAGTTGTCAAGTAAGCAAGAGCAATAAGATCTGGGCTTTATCATGTGCTTTTTTGTGCCTGCCCTCCTT
This sequence comes from Brasenia schreberi, assembly GCA_036023115.1. Lineage (NCBI taxonomy): Eukaryota > Viridiplantae > Streptophyta > Magnoliopsida > Nymphaeales > Cabombaceae > Brasenia > Brasenia schreberi. The sequence goes on along the minus strand of JAYKKT010000075.1, from coordinate 3,189,116 downwards.
GTTCCCCTAGTAAATGGTGATAAGAGTAATTGCATACACTTAGCACCCTACCCGTTCTTGAGACAAAATGCAAAAGCCTATCGTAACTCTTCAAAAACCCTTGTTTCGACAAGTAAACCGACCACAACTTGCAAAAAGTGCAAGTTGTACTGAAGGAAAATTATTTCAAACCTGCTTCTGCAAATGGAAGCAAAGCAATTGCATGTGCCACATGCCATCTAATTGCGGACTAATCATTCAACTGCTTCATCTAGTGCAAAGCACTAGACTAGAACTAAGCGCCTGACACCACAGAAACTTAAGTGGCCATCAACTTTGAGAAACCTAAGCAGTAGTGCACAAGTACTAAAAAATAAGCAAGTGCCTAAGACAAATTTTAGATAAGGAACATATGTCTAACAAAAGAGTACACGAAGTTTTCAACAGTATTAATGTACATTGTATAAACAGCAAAATAGGAAACTGAAGCATGAAAGTTGTCACATGGGCACAGAGATAGCGGATAGTAGTGGTTAATGGAAAGATTCCCATATTGCAAATTGAGCATGGAATCTGTTAGTTTTTGAAGGATCTTAGGGCCAGGGAGGACCATTCTTCTTATGTAAATGCACAACACATGCAAAAGGTAAATGTTGAGATGCTTCACATTACATTTTAATGGTGTGACCCTATGGGTCTTTGAAAGTGATGTTGTTCCTAACTTTCTAAATGTTCCATATGATTAAATGGGATAGTCGCAACAAAAAGTAGATCAAGCATTCCTCTCGGGAAGAATCCACTACCGATAGATCAGAAGGTAGATTGCTCTTCATATGTAGTATCAATTTGGAAAAACCTATCTTTATGTTCTGTACCGAAGAAGAATGCAATTGAGACCAAAAAGGTAAACCCAGTTACCAAATTTCGTCAGTATTACTTTCTAAATTAGTATTGTTGTAGGCTAGATCAAACAAAACTGACGTTTCATTTCCACAACATGAGCATGCTCACGCATTAACCAAGAAAACGAGGATGTATAACAGAGTTTGCCAAAGAGGGATGCATTAGAAGAAAGGTAAAATGAACAACTTGAGAAGAGAGAGCTTTTCATACTCATCTGGACTGAGATGTACAAGGGACTATGACCCATTAGGATGTTTAGAAGGTAGAAGGGAAAATATATAGATAGAAACCAATTTTGAGATCAAGCACCCTCTTCTGACTAATACTGTAGGCAGAAACCCTTATCAATGAGAAAGGAAACAGAAAATTCGTGATGAGCCTACAAAGAAGAAAATGATCACGAATACATCATATCGCACAGTTTGTCGAAACAAGAATTTGACATAAAAATGGAAAATCGCTGATCCCAAGCCCGGATAAAAGAGGGTTGCATAAGGCTTCTGAGAGTCGGCGTAAAACTTTATCGGACTTATCTATCATGAATTCTACAAAATTATAAGTATTGCGTTGGGGTGTTCCCTCTTAGTGACGCACTGCCCGAATGCAATGAAAAGTAAGCAAGCCTCTACATTTTCGCCCGAATATAGTGAATTAATTGCAAAGAGGGTTCCCACTTCATGGACGGATGTGGATAAAGAAGTTAGTTATGCTACATCGTCACCCGGATGTAGTGAATAAGTTACAACAAAAGTCTCCGCATTTTCAACATTAACAAATGCGGTTTGTATTGGTACTTGGAATATTGAAACATTGACCAACAAGTTAATGGAGGTGGCAGATACTATAATTAAGAGAAAGATTTGTATTCTATGTTTACAAGAGACAAAGTGGGTGGGAGAAAAAGCAAAGGAGATTGACAATAGATGTTTTCAATTATGGGGTACTCAAGAAAGGGAAAGGCTCGAAATGGAGTCGGTATTATTGTAAATAAAGATTTAAAGGATAGTGTAGTAGGAGTAGAGGCTTTGAATATAATTTATACTTATGTACCCTAAATAGGATTAGAAGATAGTATAAAGAAAGTTTTTGGGAGGAGTTAGATAAAGTAATTCAAAGAATTAGGATATCAAGGTATTCATGAAAACTATAGTTTTGAGGATATAAATGAGGAGGATAGGAAGATTTTAAATTTTGTTATAGCTTTTGATCTCCTTATAGTCAATACAATTTTCAAAAAATGAGATGAACAATTAATTACTTATAAGAGTGGCTTGTCACAAACATAAATTGATTATTTTATTTGTAAAAAAAAAGATAGGTCGTGTTGTAAAGATTGCAAGGTAATTCCAGGAGAAAGCTTAACTACTCAACATCGACTTTTAGTAATAGATTTCCAAGTAAAAATGTGGACAAAGAAGAATGAGTGCATAAAGTTGTTCGAATTAGATGGTGGAACCTTAAATGTGAGAAAGAAGATATATTTAAACACAAAGTTCTTCAAGGAGATGTATACCTTCTAAGATGTGGAACAATATGGCCATACATATTAAAGAGGTGGCAAAAGATATATTAGGTAAATCTAAGGGAAACATACCGGCACAAAAAGAAGCTTGGTGGTGGAGTGAAGTGGTGCAAGATAAAATCAAGGCAAAGAAAGCATGTTATAAATTGTATTATGCCAAGAAGACTAGTGAAACTTGGGATGCTTATAAAAAAGCAAAAAAAAAGTGAAAAAAAACTGTTAGTAAAGCAAAAGCTAAAATTTAGGAGGATTTATATAAAAAACTTAACTCAAAAGAATGTGAAAGAGATAGTTTTATGATAGCTAAGGCTAGAGATAAGAAAACTAAGGATTTTACTTTTGTTAGATGCATCAAACATGAGGATAAGAAGATTCTAGTGGCAAATGATGATATCAAAAATAGATGAAAAAATATTTCTATAAGCTTTTTAATGAAATTACATATGGTAGTATTAGCTTAAGAGAGTTAGTCAAAACAAAAAAAATATATAAACCATAATTTCTATCGACATATTCAAAAAAATGATGTCAAAGAGACTATTAAATATATGAAGGTTTGTAAATTTATAGGACCACATAATATACCTATAGTGGAAAATCCTAGGAGAGATGGGGCTCACTTTACTCACAAGACTATTTAATGAAATATGAAAAGCCCAAAATATGCTCGAGGAATGGAGAACGAGTACACTTATATCCATAAGTAAGAACAAGGGAGACATTAAGAATTGTGTGAATTATCGATGTATCAAGTTAATGAGTCATACTATGAAATTATGAGAAAGAATTATCGAACATAGGTTAAGACAAGTATCGAGTATAACAGAGAACCAATTTGGAGTCATGCCCGGTAGATCTACTATTAAAGTGATTCACCTATTGAGACATCTTATGAAACATTTTATAGAAAAAAAGAAGAACCTTCACATGATATTTATTGATCTAAAAAAAGCTTACGATAGGGTGCCAAGAGATGTTTTTTGGAGAACCTTGGAAAAGAGAGGTATCCCATTGACATACACAAGACTTGTAAGAGACATGTCCGATAACATGAGTGCGGACTCATGAATAAATGATAGACCCCTTTGAAGTTAAGATTGGGTTACATTAAGGATTAACTTTAAGTCCATATTTATTTATATTGTTCATTAAAGAGTTAACAAAACATATTCAAGATGAAGTACCTCGGTGTATGTTATTTGCTGATGACATTGTATTAGTGGATGAGTCTAAAGAAAAAGTTAATAGAAATTTGGAACTATAGAAACGTTAGAAAGTAAAAGCTTTCGACTTAGTAGAACAATGACAAAATATATGGAATGTAAGTTTGATCATAGATACTTAAGAGGACATCAAAATTAAGATTAGCACACATTGCATCGTTCACAAGGAAAGTTTTAAATACCTAAGGTCAATTTTTCAAAGTGATGAAATTACACATAGGAATTAATGTCGGTTGGTAAATGGACAGGGACATTAGGTATTCTATGCGATAACAAGATACCAATAAAGTTGAAAGGTAAATATTATAAAGCAACAATTAGGCATGCTATGTTTTATAGTTATGAGTGTTGGGTAGATGTGAAAAAAATATTTGTAGCATAAATGAAAATGTTGAGATGAATGAGCAGTCACACAAGGAAAGACCATATACATAATGAGGTTATTAGAAACAAATTGGGAGTAGCACCAATAGAGGATAAAATGAGATAAAATCGTTTAAGATGGTTTGGACATGTAGAAAAACGATCCAAGGACACTCCCGTAAGAAGATATGAAAAACTAGATTGTGAAAATTTTAAAAGAGGGAGAGGACGACCACAAAAGTGTTGGAAAGAAACGAATAAAGAATGATCTAGTTTGTATTGAGTTAACTGCTAGTATGGCACATGATAGGGCTTTGTGGAAACAAAGAATCCATGTAGCTGACCCCATGTAGTATGGGAAAAGGCTTAGTTGTTGTTGTTGAATTTTGAATGATTACACACTGTCCATCATTAAGTAGCGGAATGCATAGAGGATACTATTGAGTAAAGCAACCTGGCATTTGCTTGCCATGAGTAACTGCAAGCAAAACCTTGCTTGTTGATGTACTTTTCTGTCAACAATTAGAGTGAAGTTTGAATGATTGTACACAGTCGATACATTCAAATAACAAATTGCATGTAGCACAGAAGCGTGTGAGCCCCCAAGGAAAAATCTAAGTGACTCAGCAAGCTGGTTCTTTAACTTAGAGAGCTGTTGACAAATTACTTGAAGAAAGATGGTTGAGGATATTTGATGAGATCTAAAAGATGTTCAATTAACCACATGGGGCATGAAAGTGAGTATTTCTTAAAGAAAGATTATTAGGGATGTCTTGATGATTTTTACAAAAATGACAAACGCAAACCCTTTTTGTGACAAGAAGATACCATTAAAATTAAAAGGTAAATATTATAGAGCAGCAGTTAGGCCTGCCATGTTTTATGGTTCTGAGTGTTGGGCAGTTAATCATCAACATGTACAAAAGATGTCTGTGACAGAAATGAAGATGTTGAGATGGATGAGTGGTCATACAAGAAAAGACCGTATACATAATGAGGTTATTAGAAACAAATTAGGAGTGGCACCAATAGAGGATAAAATGAGAGAACATCGTTTAAGATGGTTTGGACATATAGAAAGAAGATCAAAAGAAGAACCTGTAAGAAGGTTAGAAAACCTAAATTTGGAAAGTATTAAAAGAGGTAGAGGATGACCACAAAAGTGTTGGAAAGAAACAATAAAGAATGATCTAGCTTATTGGGAGTTAACTGCTAACATGGCACACGATAGAGATCTGTGGAAACAAAGAATCCATGTAGCCGACCCCGTCTAGTATGGGAAAAGGCTTAGTTGTTGTTGTTGTTGTTGTTGTTGTTGTTGTACCACATGGGCATGAAGGCCAACAGTGGCAAAAAATGTTGAGTGCTTTTAAATTTTCAATAGTCTCTTGGACTTCAATATCCCCCTTTTGGATACTTCTCTTGAACTGTCGTCTGCATGCCCTGTAGGGGTAGTGGAACGTATCTCATCTTGGTGGTTCTCCCGAGTTGATGTTATTCCTGTTTGTTGTTCTAAGGTTCTTGTAGGTGACTGTGACGATATAACTTTCTGTCAGTGCCTCTGCGTTATGGTTATGGTCTCTGGAATTTATGATGCATGTTCAAGTATTTTGTCTCTGTCATTTACAAAAGGCCAGGTTTTAATACCTTCAAGCTGATTTCTGCAATAGATGATCCCTGCTACACAGTTGCAATGCTATTACTAGTTTCTCGACCCCCTAGGCACCTTCCTGATGTTTGTTCCATGGTCATTGGTGGCCTTCTTGAATATAGTCAAATGCACCGTTGGATGCTTAGGTGCCAAACCCCTGAAAAACCTATTTGTTGCCTAGGAGGGACTACTCAGCTTAGTAGAGACCCAAAAGAGGGATAGAGGAGACAGAAATGATTTATAGCGTGCTAAAACAGCTAGTGCCAAAAAACATGACTATAAAATGCAAAATATTACAGCATACCATTAAAAGAAAGAGTAAAAGATGAAACCAATAAAGCCATGCTGCCTACCACATCATGGAGATGAACAAAGAACATAAGATATTCTAGAGCTATCTAGAAAAGGGAAGGATAACACTACAGTTCTTACTGAGTTTTTTGGCATTGAAGGTGTCATTGGGATCAATTGTCTTGACTGCTTAATGGCTAATTCCTCAAGCTTTTGAGTCTCAACAGATAACTGCAATAAAATGAGAGAGAAAACATCAAGCAACACAAAATTAATTTCCCACTAATCTTAAATAAAGCACTTACTTGTGGAGTGGTACGAGCACGTGCAGGAGCTTGCGCTAATGTTTCAGCCATATTAAGGCCGGTAGCTGTGCTTGGTGACACCAAAGACGCACTTGGTGCAGCAGATTGTTGAACAGATGAAAGCATGGGGTTGTTGCTTCCAATGATAACAGGAACTTCAGCTAAAGCAGACGTCCAACCATCACCACCAATTAAAGCTGCACTACCTAATGGTAGTCCTTGAGCAACTGAATTAAGGCTAGGAGACGGAACTCTACCTATATCAACTCCTACACTAAACTGTCCATGCTTATCTTCAGAACCTAAAGAAGGGAAATCTCTTTCAAATGCAGCTTTGTGGATACTGCTCACGTAACTTCCAGCAACAACCATGCCATTGTTCATGACTCCCAGCTCACTCCCTGGTCTTCTAATCCTATTCTCATTCCTTTCAACCTTTTTAGAAGAAACCACTGACTGTGATTGTCTCAGGGTCTCTTTATCAGAACCAATGATGGTGATATTATTTGTCAAAGAATCAGCACAATTACGATCCCTGTCTCTAACATCTCCCAAAGGTAACATGTCTCTTTCACGGAATCCAAAGTCTCTTTCCCTATCCCTATCCCTATTCCGATCAGATCGTGGAGTGCCCCTATCACAATCATAGTCATAAGATCGGTGATTACGTCCAAAGTTACTATATGAACGTGAGTGTAACAGTGGATCCTTATCATGTGCCACACCACCATTACTACTGGAAGTCCGACGAAAGTGAGAGACTGAATTTCTCTCTCCAAATAAGGAAGAATTAGAACCATCATAATCACTAATGCTTGATCCAGGCAACTGCAAATGAGATGACCTGCTTCTGCTTGGAGCTAATACAGAAGAATCATCTGCAAGCATCAAGCAATCGAATATGTTGATATTTTACAAGAAAACGGAAGTTTCAACGGAAATGCATTGAGAAGGACAAAGAGGGTTGCAAACGCTCAGTACCCAATTGTGAAACTGAGTTGAGGTGATGCGTGGTGTTGCCACCTCTCACCGAGTTTCCAGTAGATGCCTTCAACCATTGAGGAACAAGTGTTGGCTCGCCTTTCTCCATGGCTCTTCTCAATCATGATCGAATCGTATGTGAACAAACAGATATTGTGTGGCCGACATGTAATGCAATTGTTGGGTACAGTATCAACAAAGCAATACTGTACCAACTACAAAATCAAAATTCTCCTGCTTCTTCCACCTCTTAAACTAAGAACACCAACTTGGAAGTAATCCAGAACCTTGCATACCACATTAGGAATGGAAGGTCACTGGTTTATCCCATAAGGCTTATCTTGCCCGGCCAAGAAAGGGTCATGTAGAGGACAAACCAGCAAAGGCTAACTCACATAGAAAGTTAGGTCCAACTAATCTGAATCAATACGGTCATTGAGGATATCTACATACAGTCTCCTCCATTTAGGCATAACAATGTTCACTTGCTCTCTCAAAATAGTCCCGTGAATAGAAAAATTCTACATAGAATCAGATACCTCACATCCAGCATTGCCAGGATAAGATGAAAAAGAGTGAATCAATCCACCACAACAAATGCTGAGCAATGAGTCACCGCATCCCTTAGATCCAACAAAATTAACCCAAAGAATTCACTCTCACTCTCAATAATTCCGTTTGCTGGTAAGCCCACTATGAATAATGCCCCAAAATCAGACCCTCATTTCAATACTGAGAACCGCAATTTTCCTTCACGAAGACAGAATAAACACACAGAGAGAGAGGGAGGAAACCCTAGAGACTAATGCCCCAATACCCAACACCAAATTGAACTAAAGCCACAATAATCCGAGAGGAAACATCATGAAAAGCAAAAGGGAAGAGAAAACACAGAAGGAGTGCATCCAAAGAGTAAGAAAAGAAGGGAGCAAGTAACCTAAAATTCCCCGGGAATAACCACACAAATCTCCACCTCTGCTTTCCGAATCCACACCAAAACAGACAACCAAAACACTCCCGACAACACTTCTCCCACTTCACCCCGGCGAAACCGAAAACCAACAGCAAAACTCACGAAATCAGTACCCCAATAGACGCAAGCCAAACGTGAACTTTATTGTTTTCGCAACGCAATTAACCGTTCTTCCTCTCTACGGAAGACAGAGAGAAAGAAGAGAGGTCTTCCCCGTCCGTCCCCAAAGAGACGAGAACTCCGGTCACGAGAAAACTTAGGGGCAGAAGATGAACTGGCCGACGGCGCCCTCGCAGAGATGATAGAGAGAGGAGAAGGGTTTTATCCAAGTCCGTTGTTAGTTGCAGAAACGTATGAACACCCTCTTTTCTGCGCTTCTTACGCCTCAAAAAAAATTTATGCCCCCTCTCGCCCTTTGTTGCCCTCACTTTCTTCTCTACGCTTCTTCCCTAAGTTTCATTTTATTGCTCCCTTCCTCATCATCACGTTATTTTCGCTCTAATTTCCAAAGCCAACGCATACTACGTGACAAAGCATGTCCCGTTCCGAACGGGTCGAGCGATTTGAACCGAAAACCGAAAATTTGGAAACCGGCAAACCAAACCCGAACTGTAACCAGACCTAGAACTGTAACACGAAAGGTGGCACTTGGTGTTGCGTGGCGGTGGTGCTAATTTCTTTGTCGCTGCCTCATGAACAGGCCCCAACCGTAGAGGTCGCCGGTTTGCACCCGACTCTATGGTTCGAATCGGACACAGAACAGTCTCTGGGACCAATTGGAACAAGAACCAAGGAACCTGAACCCAAAACTTGAACCAAATCAAGGGCATCCTCGGATTGCTTATGGTTCCACCTTCCGGAAAATCGAACCAACAGCTAAATCTGAAGTGGCAGTTGGGATGGTTTCAGTTCGAAGCTCCCACCATTCATGCATGTCTTTTAAATGAAGCAAGAACTAAAAGGGGAACAGTTGACCCAGGAACCATAGAATCAAACCCGAGGGGTCGGTTTCAGTTCTAGAAGTTCCTGTTTCAGGTACTAAAACCAAGGGTTTGAAACCACCGGTCCCAACTTACTCAGGATCAATCAGGTTTGCTCATCTGCTTGAAGGAAAAGCTCGATGTTAATGGATACTGTGCATGATGGAATCTACACAAAACTAAGTCAACACAAAACATACTCTCTCTCTCTCTCTCTCTCTCTCTCTCTCTCTCTCTCTCTCTCTCTCTCTCTCTCTCTCTCTCTCTGTGTGTGTGTGTGTGTGTGTGTGTGTCTTCTACACTTCGAGCACTAACAATTTATGTTTTTCACTTCAAAATAGAGTTATAAGATCCATTCAATGTTGTGGTAAGACCTACTTTTACAGAAAATTGGTGACTGTCCATAAGAGAAGCAGGGCCAATATCTGTATGATGAGCCCAGGGACATCTCCACCCCTCTCTTCTTCCTTTACGCTATCATCTTCAAGGTTATTCTAATATAATAGGCAGAGAAATCTTTCTAGAGGAGTGCAAATCCCAGCTTACTTGGTGGAGCTCTAGTTGAAGAGAATGTACATTGCAAGACTCATTTGGTTCACCGATAAGTAGCTTAAATGCAACTGGGTTGCAAAAAGAGCCACAGCACCTCCCCAGTGGCTTGGCTCCAAAAGGGCATCAAAATAGATGACAAATTCAATACCTAGGGAGCGCATTTCAGGCATAGGTCTCCCAAACTCCAGCTTGGCAACAAAAGAAACGCGAAGGGGTCAGGTTGGGGATCATGTTCAACAATTACAATTTGTTGTGAACTCAATTGTTATCCAGGATTGAGGAAGAAGATTTGGACCCAACATCAATGACGCAAAATAGCAACTAAGAAAGACAAGAAAATAATATAAGCCGAGGGAATCCTCATTCTACATGGTTATATTTTTTATTATACACAAAAAAAGTTGTATGCATGATGGGGTTATTAGAAATAAATTGGGAGTTACATCAATTCATAAAATGAGAGAAAATTGTTTAAGATGGTTTGAATACAAGAAAAAATTATCTACCTTATATTGAGTTAACTATTAACACTGACACATGATCGAACTCTATGATAACAAAGAATTCATGTAGCCAACTCCATCTAGTATAGAAAAAGGCTTAGTTGTTGGTGTTATCGATCTTCCTTGCATTTAAATGACTAATTGGATGTATTTTTTTATTTAGTTGGGACAGAATATTAAGAAAACTGGGAGAATTTTCTGAATTTGGATGTTGAAACTGGATATGAAAGTCCAGCTTGCATGTTTTCACATCCTATTTTAGCTACTAGATCCAACTACTGATCTTGGTTTTTATCAAACTTGGATCTAAAACTAAGAGTGCTAAGAGGCTTTTTAACCGCAGTTAGAGCCCTTTGCCTATTTTGATAAGAAAAGTTGTGGAAGGTGTCGTGTAATTGCCATCATGCAAAGTTACATAGAAAACAAAGGAGTCAATTGAGAAGCATGCTTTGAAGCGTCTCGTTGTCTAAACTAACCCATTTGATACGTTTGAAAATAGGCTTGCATAGACAGTACGGGTTTAAACTTAATTCCTCTTAATTTTCCTTTCACGTTAAGCTCAAATAGCTAAACAATACTCGAACATGAAGGAGCATGTTTAATGTATTCAATTGTATTATATTTATACACAGCCACGCACTTGCGCAACACACACACATAGTATATAATATATAACATATACTGGAAAAACAGAGGAATTACTGCTTGTATAATCTAAAATAGTAAAGGGGTCGTTTTCTACTGAAAGTGGGTTTATTCCCCCTTAGGGTGAAACAAAAGCATCTATCGAAAAGCTTGTGGAATGGTATGGAAGAGAAATAAAAGCCTTAAGCATATGCTTTTCGTTATTTGCTCATCTAGTGGTTGCATAAAAATAAACGTGGCTTCTTTCATAATAATTAGTTTAATATTCCATAATGCAACAAGCAGTTGCTTGGTTCAAAAGGAACCTTTCTGTCAATGATCCTAGCGGCAATAGCTTTATGCCTTTAGAGATTGAATGTTACTCCATAAATGGCAAATGCCCTAATTCATTTACAAGGCAGCATATTCATGTAAGTTGGTTATTTAAAACTTAGTCCTTTTTCCAACGTCACGTGCATTAACCTGCATTCTAGAAGAACCTGATGGGAACCACATGAAGCAATTAAAATTCCATAGAAATACGAGCGATTGCAATTATGGTAGTCGATCGTATCATACAATACGTGTTAATACAACATGAATCATGATAAACACAGTATCGCTAACGGTAGAGCATTGACCTGTAGATAGTAAGTATATGGCACAAGGGGTAATATTGATATGGATCATACGATATACATAATACACCAGCAGATCCGTTGTGTATTATTTGCATGTGTATTTCTTAATTTATCATGCATTATACTCTAGATTTTCCTATTTATTGTTTAGTTTTTTTATTAAAAATATTCAGTCATTTCTTAAGTCTGTTAGTTTTTTCTTTTAAAGTACGAAATGACCTATTTCACCGATACTAGATTGGAAAGCTATGCTTTGGCTCCTGCAATAAACAAACTTCTCACAAAAGTGAAATTGTCTTCTTCAAAATGCAGAAGAAACAATATCATGAACAAGAATTCATTCTCATAAATCATACCTCAAAGGAGTAGGTGATCATCTATCTTTTGCTAAAAAATCAATCGCAATCCAGACTGCCAAAATACATCATTCACGCTACAATTATTGAACCAGAAAATGACTCCATTGCCTTTTACAGAGGCATTACTCAGCCAGGATCACACTCAACTAACTTTACAAATCGCCAACCCAACCCTGCAATGAACAAATACAATATACTGTACATCATATTGTTAGTAGGCTACAACATATTCAACACATGTGGCTTGCCATTCTAGAGACTAATGCAAAACCAAGTGATGCAAAAAAGAGGACACGAGTATGGCAATATGTCAACCATGTTTGCGATTATCATGTCTTCCTGCAGCCTGATAAATGTCAACTCCATGTGCTTGCTCATGCATATGAAGGCTTTCCAAAAGGTGAAAGCAACCTGCAATATCGATAGCAATGCCATTGGTTAGTATGTTTCCCGCCACAGCTGACATGGTTAAGTAGCACTGTTCTTTTTCATTTTCGATCAAAATGGGGAGGCTTTTCGGTGAAAATGGGGAGGCCGAAGCCAGGTATGCACAAACTGTTAAAGAATATGCATATTTAGTGTTCTTTGTGTTAGTTTTATAATTTCTGATGTTTTTAGGTATTATTGTAATTGCCCGAAATACTAGGGGTATTTTGGTAATTTTTTGTATTAAGGGTATTTTGATCCTTATATAAGGGCTTATTAGGGTTTAAGTTGCTGTGATTAAGAAAGAGAGAGAAAGAGGGAGGGCGGCCTCCATCGGAGGTCCGCTCCCTCCTCCGATCTCCATTGTTACTCTTGCTTTTTATTAATATTTTCCATTGTTTATTATCCACTGTTTTTTCTCGATAATTACAACACATACCAGGTGTCGAACTCAAGAGTCCGAGTCCCTTTTCCAGGTGAGCTATTGCTCTGAGTGCCGTTGAGTGGGATTTTTCACGACTTAGAAACAATATGGCGAATTGTAAGAGGGTTATCCCTGAGTGGGTTTTTTAAAAGGTCGATGAACAAGTTTGATTTTTCTAATGTATCCATGCGCAGACAACTTGAAGTAAAGGTTAGGGAAGAAGAAAAAAATACACGGACCTCAACAAACTAAGGAAAAAAGTTTACTGGAATCTCATCCCTCTCCACTGCGTGGGCCAGAGGCTGTTGAAGTTGATTTGACAAAAGGATGCTCAAGGAGGTCAGATGCAGTTGGCCTTTTATCAGGATTTACTTGTAGACACTGTTTGATAAAATCACGTGCATCTCTTGATAGGTTATAAGGAATCGGTGGTGGTTCGCCGTGGCCAATCTTGAATATCGCAGCAGTCTGCAACACCATAGAAAGCATAATATTCCCTGCATATTAAAAAGCGACCAACTGCTCTCTCTCCACACTTTATTTTGCCATATGACGCAAGCAAGAGAACAATTTTGACAAAGAAACTGTAGAAATCATAACATCCTACCGGTAAAATTGACTAATTCAACTCTTTTGGAACTTCTAAACATGGTCTAGATAACATTGCATCAATTCTATGCTGCAAAGACCTTTAAATATAAGCACACCTGTTGGGGCACATCTAAGGAGAAGAACAAAGCCAACAACAACAAAGAAGAGAATGAAAAAAGAAAGAAAGGATCAACTGGTCCAAATAATATATACCGGCATGGAGTTTCTCCTTTGTATGATCAAGACCTTCCATAACATTGGCATTTGGAACTCTTGCCCACATATACCTATTTCACATAGGTACGGATGCCTGGATATGCTACAGGATCGGTAGGGCCATTAATACAAAAGTTATTTTACAGATGGGTGTGTAACGATTGCTTGGTCATGCATCTCGCACTTTAGCGCAAAATATACAAAATGAAAATAATGTGAATGAGGGGATCCTTTGAAATGGGCACAATTGCAGCAGAATTCAGGCATCAACACATTCAAGACTAGTAGCCTGAAAATAGAGTATATTGCCCTTTTGAAGCATTTATATAACAAGACAAATGACAATTTTGAAACGTTTTCAAATTATTCTATTGGTGAAAGCCCAAACGGACATAACTACAGTTTACTTCATTGTGATAGTTTCGATATAGAAGCATCTTGCACTGTAATAGTTGCAGAAATGAAACATGATGTTTTAAATGATCAGCAAATGACTTTTGAGGATGTACAACCGAACCTAGAGACTTTAAACACCAGCTAGGATTATAAAAAAAACAAGATGTTCTAGATTGATATGTTTAAATACTTACAGGCTCCAAGTGAGCATAAGGGACCTGACGAGTTAGCATCTCTAGAACAGTACAACCAAGGCTCCATATATCAGCTAAAAGCCCATATGGCTTTCGAGGACGTACAACCTGCGAAACGGGAAGTTGGGAACAATTAATTAGCAAAACCAAATTAGAAAAGATAAGAACTTCATTCAAATAAAATGGAAATACTAATTATAGTCATGCAAGAAATAAGAGGAAAACCTCAGGGGCCATCCAGTATGCAGTTCCTTTGCAAGAACTCAACATATGTAGTTTGTCTACCTGAAGATTATATATATGATTTGTCTTAGAACATGCAGTTCATAACCAAGAAGCTAATAATGCAAACAACTTGCACAAATATCAAATCTTACTTGCTTTGCCAACCCAAAATCTGCAAGCTTCACCATGCCATTTGCATCCACCAAAATATTTGCACATTTAATGTCCCTTCAAAAGCAAAAAATCCAAGGTTCCAATGTAAAACATGATCAATTCTGGCAACACATGCTAAACAACTATTTCTCTAAGTTTGTGGTTCAAGAAGTTTATGAGCATCTTTCTCTACTTCCAAATATGCATGCCGGAACATCTCTGTATGCGGGTGTTTCTGGGGAACTGTGTGGTGAACTGGCATGAGAGTGCACTAAATTTGGGTATGTTACAAAGCAGAGACAAAAGGATGCTTTGCATTCGATGCAATAAACTTGGTATGTACGTACAAAAAGGAATTCCAATGTCTCCTATAATTGCTATAGAGAAAAAAAACAAATAGAAGATAAAAGTCCTGACATGATGAAGCAAACTGTATCTATATGTGCACAAGGGATCTATAAACCTATCATATAGATAAAGCACCCAAAATATTTTAGATCCATCTAATATTTTGCTATAAAGAGAAGTCCTGAGAGAACAAGACAATGCTAGGAAAAGGATGGAAAAGACTTTTCCTGTCAGTGAATCATGTTGACTTAGATAGCATGCTTAATTAAATGCAGAAAAAGTTGGCATATCACCTGTGCACCACACCCTTGTCATGCAAATACTTCAAGCCGTTTAGAATCTGCCTTATCAGCTTCAGCTTCGCATTGATGAGTAGCTGGATTTAGACTATTAAGTCACAGAAGTAACTTAGTTCTAAGGTTGCCTGGTATCAAGTATCAACACGACTATGTAAAGAATGAGGCATGCATTTTTATTGAATTGAAAAAATTCTATATATTTACAGATGAATCAGTGAGTTTTATACAAGATAGAGAGATTATACAAGATAGAGAGAGACTCCAATGGCTCCAAAGGCTATCGAGCTAGCCGTTGGGAGCTGTTCTCGTCCTAGTGATCAGGCCACATTGGCCCGGTCCTCGAAGTCATCAGTGTTGGACTCTATTGGCCCAACCAATCCTATTACATCTTAACACTCCCACAAACTTAAGGAATGTATACCGAAAGTTTATCTAACAAAAAAAAATATGAATATGAGAGTTTTGATTTTATATAACCATATGAGAGGATTAAGACACAGCATCCAACCAAGGAGAGCAACGTAATGAGTGTTGTCTTTCACACCAGCGCCATGGGAGTTCAGTTTTAAATATGTGAGCAAGAGGCATCTAAACATCATGAATTCTACCACAACAATAGTGAGTTACTGCAATCTTCGCAGTATGATAGAACCCCACACTATTATACTACAAGCTGACAATAACAAGGATGTTGGAGAGAGACATGATTTGTTGAGCACCAATTTGTTCACCATAATAATAATACCAACATCTGACATGTGAAGCTCACTAAAAAGTGAAGATCACAGTTCTTGAAGAGCACAGCCTCTTTCACCAGCATCCCTGTCTTTATCCTTCAGTATCTTCCTTACATCTTTTCTGAAATTGATCTTTTTCACACAAGCAAGAACCGAAAAACAAGAAAAGAGCAACACCAAAACAGAATTGACGCCTCACAATTAAATTAGCTCCAAATCTCAAAAACCAATAAAGCAATTCACGGTTTCCATTCCAACCCAAAATGAAGTCAAACCAGAAACAAAACCAAGAAGATAGTTTACTCCAATTAAAAAAAGTTTTTTATTGGAAAACATTGATCATCTAAGCATGATTATCAAATATAACAAATAATTTCATAAATCACAACAAACTCGTGATATTACAAAAAGGCCTTGGTATACCAAATAAGCTTTAAGACTAAGATCAAACTCGAGTTTTAAGGACAAACTCGAACCCAAACAAGCTTTTAAGACTAAGCTAAAACCATCCAAATCAAACAAGCTTTAAGGCTAAGCTAAAACTATCCAAATCAATCAAATGTGAAGGCACTTAAATAACTCACAATCTCAACCGTGATTATATGATTCCAAGAACAAGATAATCTACCAAGATGATCAAAAAAATGTTTTAAAGATTTATAATTAACTTAATATTTTCTAAGAATCTTTTCATCATAAAATATTTTTCTCAAAAAAAATTCTTTTAATGCAGTTTTATCATTCGCACACAATGCTCAAAATATAGCAAATTACTATTTGATACCCAAGGCAAAAACTCTTTTTATGCATTATCTTCAAATATTTGTATCAAGCACAAGATTATCAAGATAACAATAAGTACATTTTAAACATTAACTCATCTCAAACAAAAGGCCAACAAACGTGACATATAGCCACAACACAAAGATCTTAATCAAGTCAAAATGCAACTTCAAAGTTATCAAGGATTCAAGATCACAAATTATCAAATAACAGGAAATGCATTTTCAAAAATCGACTAATCTTCAATCAATAGACAACATTAAGCACCTTAATCACAAAGGTCTTCGATAAAAGCCCAACAAAAGTAACATATTGTCACACATGCACGGGTCGCAACCACAACCCGGCCCGAGCCGATGCCACGTGGCCGCTTCTCGCGCGGGCGTGATGGTGAGCAGTAACCAAATACAGTACTAATTTAATGCAAACTCAAGAAATATCTAACTAAAATAAATATCCATATCGAAGTTCTAAACAATACGTCCAAAATTGTGCAGGGCCCACCTAACAATAACCCCAAATAAAAGACTTTCTAAATCATTCAATACTTATCATACCATCTAAAATAAAAATGCAGCTCCATCAAACTCCTACTCTGCTCCGTGTGCCTTCGAAGTGCTAGCTTCAAGATGAGTTGTAAAACAATAGGGTGAGCTCCTATACATAGCTCAGTAGGGAGATTAAACATCTTTAAACAGAAAACATACTAAAAGCATGCATAGTTCACAATCATTTCATAGCAAAGCACATTTACCTTGAAATCATGATATCAAAATTCATACGCACAGACGCACACCTCATTAGTTTCGATAATTACAGCCCATATTGTGTCTGCCCCAAAGGCCACAGGAGTCGTCCGGCCCTCCCTAATGTGACCTCGATAACCCCATCCACAACGGTAACCACGCCGACTCTCACGACAGAGTGCCCGATAACACACCCTGTATTCGCCCCAAGCCAGATTTCCCGAGGGACCTGCAAGTATCTAGAGACCCCACACAAGTACGGCTCGTATATTCACACATCATTACATTTCTAAAACCAATTACAGTTCATCACATTCACAAATCATATCCAAATCCACGAATATCCAGAATCAAATCCATATCCACATAACATTTAAACAACGTTTAAATACCATGTTCATACAACACAAGCATATCAAAACATGCTCTTTATCAATCAATATCGTAAACATTTTCTGTTTAAAAAGCATATCAAATAACCCATAATTGTGAATAACATTTCACAAACATCAATAAAACATTTATCAATCATGCACATTTAAATCTATCTAAAACAGTAAAATCACTTCTAGCATGGTTCTGTAAAAGAATGCATAACCCCCTACCTAAAGGAGCGCTAAGATCCAGTCCCCAAGCTACTGGGCCACTCTTATCACCACCAAATCCTCCAATTTTAATCTCTAAACAAGAACAACTAAGCCTTTTCCCATACTAGACGGGGTTGGCTACATGGATTCTTTGTTTCCACATATCCCTATCGTGTATCATGTTAGCAGTTAACTCCCAATAAGCTAGATCATTCTTTATCGTTTCTTTCCAACACTTTTGTGGTCATCCTCTACCTCTTTTAATACTTTCCAAATTTAGTTTTTCTAACCTTCTTACAGGTTCTTCTTTTGATCTTCTTTCTATATGTCCAAACCATCTTAAACGATGTTCTCTCATTTTATCCTCTATTGGTGCCACTCCTAATTTGTTTCTAATAACCTCATTATGTCTAAGGTCTTTTCTTGTATGACCACTCATCCATCTCAACATCTTCATTTATGTCAGAGACATCTTTTGTACATGTTAATGATTAACTACCCAACACTCAGAACCATAAAACATGGCAGGCCTAATTGCTGCTCTATAATATTTACCTTTTAATTTTAATGGTATCTTCTTATCACGAAGAATACCTGATGCTCCTCTCCATTTTAACCAACCAGCATTAATTCTATGTGTAACATCTCCATCAATTCTTCCATCACTTTGAAAAATTGACCCTAGGTATTTAAAACTTTCCTTTTAGGGAATGCAATGTGTGCCAATTTTAATTTCTATGTCCTCTGAAGTAACCAAATGATCAAACTTACATTTCATATATTTTGTCTTTGTTCTACTAAGTCGGAGGCCTTTGCCCAACCAGCATTAATTCTATGTGTAACATCTCCATCAATTCTTCCATCACTTTGAAAAATTGACCCTAGGTATTTAAAACTTTCCTTTTAGGGAATGCAATGTGTGCCAATTTTAATTTCTATGTCCTCTGAAGTAACCAAATGATCAAACTTACATTTCATATATTTTGTCTTTGTTCTACTAAGTCGGAGGCCTTTGCTTTCTAATGTTTCTCTCCATAGTTCCAATTTTCTATTAACTTTTTCCTTAAACTCCTCCACTAATACAATGTCATCTGCAAATAACATACACCAAGGTACTTCATCTTGAATATGTTTTGTTAACTCATCCATCACCATTATAAATAAGTATGGACTTAAAGTTGATCCTTGATGTAACTGATATTAACTTCAAAGAAGTCTGTCGTTCCTTCATGAGTCCTCACACATGTTTTTGCACCATCATACATGTCTCTTATAAGGTTAATATATGTCAATGGGATACCTCTTTTTTCCAAAGTTCTCTTTTTAATCTCTAAACAATTACAAATAATTAAATATTAAAATTTATTTAACTATAAATCTAACGAAACAAACTGTATCCGAATTGGATCCCAAACCCCAATCTGGATCCGTTTAAGCTATCTGAGATCAAAATCGATACCCAGATCCATATCTGATCCAAATGAGTGACACAATACGTAGTTTGTGTCATTGTGTCAACAGAGAACCTTTAACTACTGACACGGGTCTTGTTTCTAACCTAGAAATCCATTTCAAGACACGACCCAAACTTGACCCATTTCTGACACAGAACCCGACACAAAACCTGTTTTGACACAGAATTGGTTCTTAACATGCGATACGAGGACACGACACGAATCAGTGTTGGTTCATGACATTTCAGACACGACACATCGTGTCCGTCACGACACGACACGAAAACGAGGGACACGCCCAAAAGGACTGATTTCCCTTTTTTTTCGGCATCGATTTCGTCAGTTTCCGGCGAATCGTAACCGTTTCCCGGCCAAATCGACACCATCGACTTACCTACCCCACCAAAACACTTAGTTCTACCTCAAACCTTCAATCCAAGCCCAAAACGATGATTTTCAACAAGTTTTTTTATCAAAAATTAGAAGAAAAAAAACAAAAATCTAAAAAAAATAAGTGAACTCACCGAATTCAGACCGTCTCCTCGCGTTTTCTGATTGGTTCGAGGCTGTCCCAACTCAGTGGAGAATGTGCTATGAAGGCCCCTCTTTTAAAGGCCTTGGTCGATGCACACTCGGGCGTTACTGCACAGTCTGTGCAGTAACGCTTAAGCGTTACACATATAGCCACAATATGGATCTTAATCATATGAAGAGATGCAACTTATTGTCTAGCAAACAACAAACTAATTTTTCTTCTAAACGAGCATTAAGCAATTGATCCAACAAATGTTAAAATAGACAAGTTGGAAAGATCACACCTCGATGGACTCGAATCTAAATACCAAGCAATGTTAAATCAGATCAAACGAATGAGTGTGGATTTGGGTCCAACAAAAATCATATTTAATACAGAAAGAGTCTGGATCCATGACCGAATCCGGGACCCGATCTGATATGTGGCTTAAAAAGAGGACCATAGGGTTTCTCTCTATGTTAAACACAGAGAGGGAGCTCCCTCTGCAATCCCTCCTTGTCATTTGCACATATCGTAGAACCCCTCTCTCATCGTACCACATAAGCCATCGCCGCCACAAACTGACCACCGAATCCGCCTGAGTCACACCATACGACCTACTACTATATTCATCGTCAGCCCATTCTCACCGGAATCCTCAAAGCCGAAACCATTGCTACCGCCCCATCTTCCAAACAAAAACCACCCTTACCTAGTAGCCCAAAATTGTCGCCTCTCGTCACCGCACAACCGCTATGGACCACCGCTTCCTTCCACTATTCCCTTGGATCACCATCCTTGGCACGACCGACCTTAGTTAATCCGGTTGTTTCCACCATCGTCGCCATTGTTGCAACACCTTGCTACCCCATGACACCATTGACCCTTCTCTTTGTTCCTCTTATGTATTTGAGTACGAGTGATTGTAGCCAAGCCGTAACACGCAACCATCCTCAGCATGCCAAGGCCACCGAGATCAACCCTCATTGCCGCTCATCAAAATCATCACACGATGGGGTTTGGTCATTTGTACTCAAACACCTAATAAACCATCATCACTGACTCTGTCCACCGTGACCCAAACAAACCAAACCGCACCCTCAACCCCAACATGATTGTTGCCTTTGCACCTGCAAAACCGCCACCAACATCCCAAGCCACCATCTCCACCTTCCTTAACCACCACCTATTAACCACTAGATCCACCGCTACCAAAACTGCCACTTCGCAATCATCGGTCGGGCATCTATCACCGTCGACATCTCGCGTCATCCAGCCAGTTGTTGTTTTCCTCGACCGTCACTGAGAGTCGATCGTCGTCGCATCGTTGATTAGGCTCTCACACCATGTAAAGAATGAGGTATGCATTTTTATTGAATTGAAAAAATTCTACATTTACATATCAATCAGTCAGTTTTATACAATATACAAAGAGGAGAGAGAGACTCTCCAACGGCTAGCTGGATAGTCGTTGAAGGGCCGGTTATGGTCCCAGTGATCAAGCCACATTGGCCCAGTCCTTGAAGTCAACCGGACCCCACCAATCATATTACATCTTAACATACTAATGGAATTTAAGTATCTTATTTATGAAAGTTAGCCTTTTAACCAAGTACCCATGAGGTATCATTAGAAGACTAGAAACAGAAGGAATCATCTAAAAGATATAAAACATTGGCACCCTTTTATTTGTTGGAGCCTGCTTGGTGCCAAAGCCTCCAATAACTATCTAGTATTTAGCAGACATTCTTCCAAATGCGCTCAATCCTCCTCTTAGTATCACAGTAATCGGTGAACAGTTGTTTGGACTTTGGAGAGTGAAGATGCTACAAATATTAAAGTATATGAATCATGAAACAAATAAACAGAATACTAAAACATGAGCATAAGAGGCCATACCTTGCCACTACCAAGGTACTGAACAATGTTCTCATGTTGGAACTCACTGAGCATCGCAATTTCCTGAAAGGCAGAAGTAGAAGACCAATCAGAAGAAGGCCTCACCTTAAACATCCCAAGGCACCAAGGGCACAACAGTTAGTAGCTACAATTCACTTACATGTTCAAGTTGGCCGAGTTGCTCTTCAATTTTCTGACCATGCAGGGAGACTTCCTTTACCGCAAAGAAAAATCCATCACTGAAAACAAAAACGTGAAGAACTTACAAACACAAAGGGTGACATATAAAATGATTCATTTTCGCCTCTCATTTTAAACATATGACAAAACCGTTTGAAAGAGTAAAATCGCATTGCTCATATATTCATGAAAGAACAGAGAACTAAGATAAGTTAAACACTTAAATTAACAACAGTGAACTTAGTTAGAGAGTAAGCATGCTTGCATTTCCATACAAGTATCAGAACAGTATGCAAGTCTTTTCTCTTATATACCAATTTCATGATTCCCTGTTCTACAGCTAGAAAATATATCCTCTTTGAGTCCATGTGTCCTTCCTTTATTCCTTCTGATCTATATTTCACGTCTATGATTTACAACCATTCAACACTTCAACCAGATCAACCGCTTATCTTCTTCTTTGTATACTGGTATAGAATAGAAGTTCATAGTGGAGAAGTATGCAAGACAGCAGAATTCAGCTTATGATCACCTGGTAACTAAAACTTAGAAAAATAGAAACTCCCTAACAAATGAAATATATTGGCTCGGTAATCAACTAATCTAATAAATCAGAGTCACCAAATTCCCAAGCAAAATGAGGCTGCTTTTTGCACACGCAATAGTTCATAGAAGGAAGCAACAGCATTATCGTTATCATAGTTCACTTGCACAACAATGAATTCGATATATATCTAAAACAGAGTAGAATTCAAACTTCAAATCCACCTTATCAAGAAAATCTCCTTGATAAATGAAGTGCATGGATTCAATGGTCCATTAATCTAGTAAACAAAAACAACCACGCCCTAAATTCTGCTGCAAAACCATCACAACGGAAACTAGTTGAATTCAAGAAAGCAACCGCATTACTCTTATTGGAGTTCAGAAGAAAAAGATTTGCTCCCTCCCTGGACTACCAAGAAGAAAGCCAAATGTCTTAAAAGTTAAAACCAATTATCATCAACACAACAAATTATCTCCTTGTACTGCAAAAATCAGAAAAGGAAACACCTACGCTCTCACCTGCTGATTCCTTCATAGACGGTCCCGAAGGATCCACTCCCAAGAACACCGCCCCGCTGCCACGACTTGATCTGCCGCCTAAATTTTCCGTTCGGTGAAACAATAAACAAGGACGACTCCGTCGTCGTACTCGAGGAATCGTCGTCGACAGAACTTGAAAACGAACAGCAGGCGGAGAAGTACGCGCCACGGCAAGGCGTTTCCTCCCTATCCAGGTACCGAGATACAACCGCCGGAAGCCCCATCACCTCGATCCTGTTATTGGCCATTTTCTCCGTTGGAATAGTCTCATCTGGACCGGGAGAAACCCTGTCGTAGTCAGTAGTACCGTTCTCCGCCTCCTCCGCATGCGGGACGGCGAACCCTGATCGGACCCCGATTTCCGACGAGGACGAGGACGGCGATTTCAAAGCTAACCACGCACTGAAGGGGATTCCTAGATCATCTATGCACTTGACCCCGATCTTCTCGTAGATCTCACTCAAGTTGCCGTTGATGACGCGGAAACTAGGCAGGTCCAGCGATCGGGGTCGAGGCGGTAGCCTCGCCGGCGATGAGCACGGGGACGGAAACGGCGAAAGTGAGCCGCTGTCAATATTCTTCTCTGCGTTCCAGCGTTTCAAGATAGTAATCGTCTTGTGCCGGTCACCCGACTCCGGCGACATCGTCGTCACCGCCTTCTCTCTCCTCCTATTCCCTCCGATCAGCCGCTGAATCATAAAGCGACGCCTTCCCCACGGCCATCAAACCGATGAAACAGTCGGATCTCAAAGCAAGAAAGATTCGAGATTCGAACCATCGATCGTGCGGAAGAAATGAGTAAAACGGAGACGACTAGAGGAGGAGCGACGAAAGCGATGAACCGAAGTAGAAGCAGAATGTTTCAAACCTGACTTCATCATCGGAGAAGCGAGAGAGGAAAACATGAAGAATCGAGAACAGAGAGTGTGGGGGAGAAGCGGAGTGGTGGGTCACTTTTGCTTGGCGTCGACCTTCGGCACTGTAGGGATCATCTTGGGGTCCGTCACCTGTTCACACGAGTAGAGAGCCCTGCTTCGTGGAGGGTTGGGCAGCTTTTGGTCAGGGTCAGAAACAAGTAGGGATGGCAATGTTGACCTGATCCGTGTAACCCAAACCCGACCCGAATGAGATGGACTATACCCGACCCGATCAAGTCTGGGTCCGGGTATGGAGATAGGATGCTCGGGCCTGATACCCAACTATATATATATATATATATATATATATATATATATATATATATATATATATCACTTTCTACTTTTTCAGAGAAAGTTAATTTTGTCTTTTTCGTATTTGAATCTTAATCGTTCCATGAAACAAACGAACGGTCCTTGTTGAAGCATTTAGTATATCATGGTCTAACAACTCTCTCTCTCTCGCTCTCTCTCTCTCTCTCTCTCTCTCTCTCTCTCTCTCTCTCTCTATATATATATATATATATATATATATATATAGAGAGAGAGAGAGAGAGAAGGGTAGTGGTAAACCGTGGTGGATCTAAAAAATTTAGTGGGCTAGACGAACTGTTTATTTGACCATTTAACATCGGGTGAACTATGTATGGTAGCATAGACTCAATCGTGTGCAGTACCTTTTCTTTCTTCGTTGTTTTTTTGAATTTGTGGTTGGGCGTAGGGGTGAACATTATTCAGATATAACTGAATAACCAAACCGAATCAAATCAAATTTTTTATTTTGGTTCGGTTCTACTAAAATTTGATCCAATTTTGGTTTGAACTTTTAAAAAAATCAGTTATTCCGTTCGGTTCAATTTTGAAGGTTTCAAAACCGAATGACTGAATATGTATATATATATATATATATATATATATATATATATATATATATATATATATATATATATATATATATATATATGTGTTTTTATGTATATGCATATATATATATATATATATATATATACAAATACATACATATATGTATATGTACATATATGTACATATGTATATACATATATGTATACATATTTATATATACATATGTGTATATGGTGTGTATGTATATATACATATACTATATATAATATGTATATATATATAATATTTAAGTATATATATATATATGCACATATATATACACATACCTATATATAGTGGCGGATCTAGAAAATAGTGTTATGGGAGGCGAAGTATGTATTTCATTGTGTGTGTGGAGAGTGTCTCCCAGCCTTCTACATAGATCAGCCACTATATATAGAGAGATAGAATTCAGTCATAGAGGATAAACTGAATAAGAGAACTGAACTGAAATAATTCAGTTGAAACAAAGGCAATTCAGTTTCGGTTATTTCGGTTTGGTTCTGTATAAAGATCTACATTGACGCAAGATGGGGCAGCCGCTCGATTAGGGGTATGTGTCGGTTTGGTTCTGTTATTTAACGGAACCAACCGACGCATACCCCTAATCGAGCGGCTGCCCCATCTTGCGTCAATGTAGATCCACCAGTGGTCAGTGGTGGCAAATATATAATACCTTTTGATTTATAATCTTGCATAAATATTTTTTATCATTCAATTGACATGAATGTGGAACATTTAAATCAAAAGTATTATTGCACTTTTGTATTTAATGCATATTGAATATATCTCAGAGAACAAAATGTAGAAATGCTAAAATTATGAACCAAATGACATGATATAGTAACGTCAATGAGTTTGAAACTGAATAGGTACCCACAATGTGAATTATTAAACCCGGCGATATAAATCAGTGGAGGCCATCATTTTCGTATTGTGGGTATCCATTTGCAAACTCATCGAGTATAAATAAATACATGTTATGTTTTTGGTCTGTGTTAACCCGAGTTTTCGCTCTGTGTCAGCTCCTTATCCATTGAGTAAAAGAAAAACCCAAAGATATACCCACCCTATTAAAGTTTGCGTTGGGGCAGCATATAGATATATCTGTCCAATTGTCATCCCTAAAAACAAGTTGATCCGAACTGACCCAAATTACAATTTAGATCCATTTTAAAGACCCATACATGATCCTGTAGGATTTGGGTGGCATCATAACTAGCTGGCTTCAAAACCACACATAAAAAATGTATATATATATATATATATATATATATATTAAGAATAACATACTATATGTGTATATATAGTATACTTTACATATCATTTTTTATGTGTGTGTATGTATGTATGTGTGTATAAAGGGAGTAGCTGCATTCTTGTTCATGATAAATTATTCATGTTAACCTTTAAATGGAGAGAACAATGATTTAGATAAAAATCAAAATTTAAAGTTATTTGAAAAATAAAAAGTATAAAATACATTATACATTTTTTGTTTTTTTATCTAAATCATCAACTTCTTCAATTGGTTACAAATTAACATGAATTATATAGTATGAGTAGAAGCATAGCAACTCTTATATATATATATATAAGAATGCTATGATGCTCTAGTAATATATACTTTGAGACATGAATGGCCTTTGTTGGTGCTGTTTGCAATCGCCTATCAAGGGCGATTGGACCTCTTCCTGGAGGATCCTTAAAACAAACATGCCTAAAAATAATCTATCGGGTCGGTGAGAGACAACCCAGATGCAACCTGATTTTTTGTGAAAGTACCTAACTCTCGACTTGAACAGGGATGCTTCCTGTCAAGATCGGGTCAAAAGTTACCACCTTGACGCTCGTTACATCTTTACATCAACGCTTTCGTCAAAGTAATTAAGTTACGATAATTAAGGTAAAATATTATTTAATTTACTTTTACTTCTTTGGGTACATGGCCACCAAAGGGCCTAAAGCAAAGTATCTGCCCCAACTCAGCTCTTGAAAAGATAACGAACCGTTCTCAACGATATATGAACGAGACCAGTGAGATGAATTAGAGATGACGAATGTTACCTAAAATCTGGACTCCAGCTTATAGTATCATTGAAACTAACTTCTCTCTCTCTCTCTCTCTCTCTCTCTCTATATATATATATATATATATATATATATATATATATATATATAGGGTGGGGGGGTCATCTGCATTTTTTTGTGCATAATCTTTGCACAATTTTTTTTGCTTTTGATATTTGAGATCGAAGGTAGAGATTTAAATCAATGAAAAGCATAAAAGTATAATGGTGTATTTGGTTCAAATCTCTATGGTCGATCTCAAAAATCGAATGACAAAGATATTTGTGTAAGATTATATACCAAATAATATTACGCAACTAAGACTCCCTATATATAATTACAATGCAACAAGTTTGAATCATGAAACTGAAAATCTAATCCAACTTATAATGCTTATTTAGTTTAACTAGTTTTGGTTTTCATGTAAATAACCTATTCAAGCTCGGCTTATCAATCGGATTCAGGCTTGGATGTAAAATTGAAGTCTGAACCCGAATCTCATAGTTAGTGGGTCAAATTGTGGTTTCTGGTTAATATTAGATGGGATTCGGGTTTGAGCGGGACACAATGTGCCCCGGCTTTGTGCTTTGCTCGCCTGTCATTTTAGGGCGGGGCCCACCATATGAAGCAGTTTTGTCATCGGGTCGTGACAGAGGACCGGGCCCACATTGGCCATCTACGTGTAACTATTTGCGTGCGCCTTCCTTTTTTTGTATTTGAATTGTGGGCCCGCAATGCATCGCGAAGCCAATTAGTCAACTTCTATCTATTTTCACTTCGGGCACAAGTTCGGGCGCGCCTTGTATAAGAGACTCTTCCCCGCAAAAGGTTCTACTGTTAGCACCCAGAGCGTTAGCTCAATGGCAGCACGCTCTAGTGCAGTTGCTGCTGGTGGGGAGTTCGACTCTAGGATGGATGTGTGTGTGTGTGTTTGGCTTTAGGCAAAAAAAAAAATCATCTTTAAGTTCAACAAACTTATGTGAAGTTCTTTGTCTAAACCACAGGTACCCAGAAGCCAACAAGGATCCTAGTGTTCCGGTTCGAGCCGAGTTGGTCCACTACGGAGGTATGGCCTGGTCTTCTGCATTCAAAGACTTGAACTTGAGACCTTGCTTAAATGGAACAAGTGTCAAACCACTTGACCCAACCAAGTAAACTTCAAGTGAAAGTTAGTAGCTAACCGAAAGCCACCTAACATACAATGTTACTATTTATTACAATAAACAATAGGATCGGGCACCGAAACAGGCATCTTTATTTGACCCCGTTTCTTACTTGATGACACTTTGGAGATTTCCTCTCACTTCTGGCTTCATTTTCCTTACTTATTCAATAATAAATAAATAAATAAGGACATGCAAATTATTTTGATCCTAGATCATAATTATGGTGTGACTTATACTCATCATGGCATGATAACCAATTTCTTTTTCCAAAAAATTACTCCTTTACTTGGCACAGTCATGAGACCAACCAGAACCAAGTTTATCCTGCACAAAGTAGGAGTTGTTACTTGTGTTCGTAATATTGTTCCATATTATCAATTTTCTTTAGAAAATTAAAAATCATGCCTTGTCGAGTTTTTCCAATACTTTTGATTTTTCTACCCCTTTTAAAGTGGAAAATTTTCCGAAAACCTAAAATACAACTGCACCTCACCAAAAAAAAAAAGGTGAGTCTGCCGCTGCTTGCAGCCATGGCCATCCAATATGGGAGGTATTGTCGCTATTGTGTTGCCCATCAAACCCATAGTTCAAATGCCAAGCATCATTTGGAGCTTGTTGGTTCGACGTATTGGGCAATGAGAGGGAGCTTACCGGAGATCGTTCCGTCTTTGTTCTGCATGGTCAGCAGTCGCGGTAAGACTGGACAATGCAAGAATACACAATGGAGCTGAAGTATGATAAGAGCATAGAGAATACACAATGGAGCGGTAAAATGCATAGATATTGGAAAAACAAAAGCAATAAAATTCTTAATGTATGTCTGATACAATGTTCTAAGAGAATTTGATCTCGATTTTTGGTGCTCATGGTTTTAAGTTGGACGGTCCAAACAAGAAACCCTTGTTAAAATTTAAATAATGATGAAAACTTGAAAGATTTTAATCTATGGTATGGGGTTGATCCTTTTATTTTAACAAGCATCTGTGTGTGAGAGAGAGAGAGATTATTTTCAAGCATATTCGTGGAATGCTTTCTTTTTCAAATAATTATACTTGAATATGCATATCGTCTTACTTGTAGGTAGGAAACAAAGGTGCATGAGTTAAACCGGGAGAAGAGGCAACCGGCCATGATGAAGACATTGATGTTAACAACTATGAAATATCTTTCATATGTTGCCATTGCTAAGACACAAAACATGGTCCACCTCAGCTTGTGCATCATCAAAGATTTTTACCCAAACTTCTCATGGGCTACAATCAAGCATACATACATATATATATTTGCATATGGATCGGGTGTGTGCATTTACCACTTTCCTTATAAAGACACATGAATATACACATATATACAAATAGTGATCCATACTCAATCTTTTCCATGCTTAAATCTCCTCAAATATCTTCACTGTGATCAACGATAAAGATTTGAATCTTAAAAAATAATATATATATATATATATATATATATATATATATATATATATATATATACCATTGTACTTTTCATACTCGCATTTAATGTACAACAATACAATCTACTATTTACTTTCAAACCTCTATTGTTGATTTTGACGATCAAATAGAGATATTTGAGAAGATTTAAACATGTATCGCATTGAGCATGTACCACTATTTCTATAGATATGAAACTATGGTTCTATAGACCCAATTTAAATAAAAAAAGTCAACAGCAAAGAAAGAAGAGATGGACCTAGACCCATGAGCTTTTCACTCAAACTCGTCTCATGCTCTTATCTTACGCTATACTAAAACTCAAACTTCATATCACTTGTAAATCAAACACACAATGATTGTTACAAGCTCACGTAAGATTAAGTCTACAATTTCATCACCAGGGCGTAGAACATCAAGCAAACACATCCTTACGGGAGTTAAACAAACTGTTTTACGTGTCGAGATCATTCAAGAGGCAGAAATATGTAGAGGTAAGGGCAGAAAGCATGGAAAAACATTCGGCAATGCATTTCAAATATGCTCTTGCAGAAGTATCAATTCGTCACAGGGCTGAGAAGCCAATGTACATGGATATTCTTAGTCTGCGTTATAGAATATCTTACTATCTTGCATCATATTAGCAATTTTAACTCGAAGAAAGCAAAGAACGTCGTAAGTTTTCCATTCTAAGTGACCTGACCCAAGTTTTATGTGGCGTCAACTACCCAACTTGTTTAAGGGAAAAAAAGAAGGCACCCCCGATAAATAATTATTTATCAATAATATTGCGTTATAGCACAGCAAGCAATAGTTCACGTGGCTAAGGTGTTGACTAACAAGTTGAAGGTCATGAGTTCAATACCGGAGCAAGGGTCTTGTTTTTGGCCTCCCCATAGTGCCAAAGAAATAAAAGATTGCCCTATAAAACCGATATTTGCTTTGATCATTAAGCATTACAATGGCCCCTCCGGGAGGTCATTGACTCGTGACTGATGCTCTCATTTATTTAACTTATCGTCTGCGTTTTCAAATGTCAAACGTGGTACAGAGAGCGTTAGCTTTAACGGCAGGACGCTTTAACGTAATTATGGGTGGTGGGCAGTGGTGGATCTAGAAAATAGTATTGGAGAAGGCGATTGTACATATTTCATCGTGTTGAGGGGGGAGAGCGAACCATGAAAATTTTCAAAATTTCAGGGGAGCGACCGCCTCCATGTAGATCCGGTGGTGGGGAGTTTGACTCTTAGAGGGTACATGCATGTGTGTGATGGGGCGTTCGACCTTGTTTTATAACCAAAAAAAAAAATTGTGAAAGCGTTTGCAGAAAGTTACCAGAAACACTTCGAGAAACTTCAGAAACGCATATAACGGAGAAGTTTATTTAAATCGTTGTTGCCACATACAGTGACAAATCGAGTTAATGGGACGGGTTCACGTCCGTTACTTCAGGGTCAGGTCAACCCTAACCAGATTCTTTTTTTCTCGAGTCATTTATAACTCGACCTGATCAGGTTGAGGTCAACCCGATACAACTGCAATTATACACACTCACAACACAACACATGAACACACCCGTCTTCGGGTCAGCCAGAACCCAACCTAGTGTGTTAAACCTCAACCCGAACCTGGACTTTCTGAGTGGATAGTCAGGTCGGTCTGAAACTGCCACACCTAGGAAGGAGTTCAAGTTCCACCGGGGTGTGCACATCAATAGTAGGCACCTGTACGAGCCAGCTTGCTAACCAACAACAGTAACAATAAGTTTTCTTCCACATGGGTCAGTTACATGAATTCTATGTTTTCATAGGGCTTGATGATGTGTCATGCGGTACACTTTCGAATGATAGTGGAAACCCCTAGAAAGGAATTCAAGTTCTACTGGGGTGTGCACATCTATAGTAGGCACTTGTGTGAGCCAACTTGTCAGTCAACAACAATAACAAGTCTTTTGTCACACTAGATGGGGTCGGTTACATGCATTATGCATTTTCATATAAAGCTTGATCATGTATCATGCATTAATATTTTGACAACCAGTATAAAACTTTATTGGATTTATCTATCATGGACTCTAGCTTGCCAATCAAAGAAAGAAATCGATAACCCTCAACCTGATTCAGGGCAATTTAACTTAATCACAACATTGATTTTAATCTCTCATTAAATACTTTTAATAAAAGCCCTTCTTTTAGATATTACCCTTTAAGCCATGCAATCAACAATACTTTGAATTAAGAGGTTGATATGTTTGTAACTCGCATATACTTTTCCTTTCCCCCAAAATGTGAAAGGACACAATGAGTGTGACACTCGACACTCGACACTCGGATATCATTTTGGAGGCCACATGAGTGTGACAATAGACTGAAACATCCCACTTAGCCTATTTGTGGCAGACTAACATGACATGAGATTTGCTGGGAAGAGAGACCTCCTTCATCAACATCACAAGACGACTGTGAGGCTTTTGAACACAATGAGGCAAGTCTCTGGATTTTCAACAGAAGAGCATAGACCACACGTTTATGGCTCCTATGTCTTTCATTTTCTGATGATGACCTCCCGGGAGGACCATCATCCCCGCACATTAGAGCGCCTTCCAAAGAGACATAAAATTGCATCTTCAAATGAATGTTTCAAAGATTTATACAATACGCATTTGATCACAAGAAATCCACACGGTGAATACAACAGTAATCACATATACTGTTACTTATCACGCATTTTGATATGCCTGTCTTATAAGCCGTTGGGTGTTCAATTAGACAAAACGGAAAAAAGCCTTCATGGTCAAACCTGTTAACCGATTGAATTCGTGTGGGACAGAGATAGATGCAACCGATGCTCCTCACTTTTGATCATGCTTTGGTCTTGGAGCAGCAAATACAGCCTTTGCTTCAGATATGACCGAACTTTCTCTCTCAAGGACCTTCTCTAGTGCTTCAACCTTTTCCGCAAGCAGACGCATGCTTGAGCTTGCATCCTTCACCAACTTATCAGCTGCTTTTAGTGAGGAGCATAACTGCAAGATTCACGGCATACCAAACACAAGCAAAATAAATTAACCTTAAGAGAGCTGCACCAAGTATTCCTAAACTACAGATAGCTATCAGCAATTGAGAGAATCATGATTTAGCCAACTGCAGAAACTGAAGTTATCACTCAGTCCGGACTAAATGAGTTGGTCATGACAAAATGAAAGCTGAATTACTAAAACCAAGTCCAAGGACTGACATAATTCCTGAATTTAACATTAAGCATGTAAAATATAGCGTCACCTTGAGAGTAAGATCGGTCCATGAGTGATCCGAGCTTTCCAGGGCTGCAGTGAGCTTATTATAGTTTTCCTAACACAAGCAAATGCATGATCAGATCTCTTATTTACATATTGAACTATAAGTCCGTGTCTTGTATGATTCGTACGACTTGGGTATTTTAAACCTTCAACCTACACAGGATCGTTGAACATGTGAACATGCTGATTGCGGAGATGGTTCAGAAGAAAAAAATATGTTGATCGTGTATGTGCATCATTTCAAGAAGTTTGCCCTTCCACAATCCTTGCATTTTGCAACCTACTGCAGACTGTAGTAGCTTAGAGGCCAAAAACCATACAGAAAACTAAGAAAAGCATTTACCATTGCGGAAAGCATCATCAAAAGTACGTTTTTCCCGCTAAGGTGGAAGTAGGAAGTGCAGCTAAATGTCCACTTCGACTTTGCTACAGCATTATATTTGTTTGTTCCAACAAAGAAGCATCGCAAGCACTCCACAAACAAGTAATTGATTGGCAAAGGTCTAAGTATTGCCAACTTAAAACGAGCTCTTTTATGAATTCACAGGAGACCAAGTGCCACAAATTTGATGGCAGTTGGCGCTCCAGGGGTTGAATAAACAAAGCGGAAACCTGGATCGCATTTGTCTCACCAGGGTAGACTTTGACCTACACCACTTAAGTGAAATTCTCAAAACAAAAACCTTAGCTGGTCAGAATGGAATCGCTCACAAGTGAAAGAAATCAAGTTTTCTTCAACAATTAGAGACTATTTTTCATCTCAAATATTAATAATCTTTTAAACTGAATTTTCATGATATACTCAATTTATCAGCGACTAACCGCAATGGATCGAATAGGATAGTTAGGCTTGGAGGTTTATAGTTCACATACATTTGAACCGTTGAACTCCGCCCACGTAAGGGATCACCCTTGCATTGCCGGTCCCAAGCCCGGATAAAGGAGGATTGTGTTAGGCTTCCGACAACCAACGTAAAACTTTGTCGGATTTTTATACCATAGATTATACAAATTATGAGCATTGCTTTGGGGCGTCCCCACCTAGCGACGCAATGCAAAGCCCGAATACAGTGATAAGTAAGTAAGGGCCACTACATTTTTCCACGGATGTAGTGAATCAATTGCATAGAGGGTTTCCACATCATGAACGGGTGTGGATAAAGAAGTTAGTTTCGCTACATTGTCGCCCGAATGTAGTGAATAATTTATAAAGAGGGTCTTCGACTCTCTGCATTTTCAATATGGACGGATGCGGGGGTAAGGAAGCTAATCTTATATAACAAGATTCGTATTGGTTCTTCGAATATCGGAACATTATCCGATAAGCTAATGGAGGTGGTAGGTACTATGATTCGGAGAAAGATTCATATTCTATGTTTACAAAAGACAAAGTGGGTTGGAGAAAAAGCAAAGCAGATAAAGGATACTGGTTTTAAATTATGGTACTCAAGTAAAAAAAAAAGCTCGAAACATTGTTGGTATTATCGTAAATAAAGATTTAAAGGATAGTGTAGTAGACATACAACGATATAGTGACCGAATCATGACGTTGAAATTACTGTTAGGAGCAGAGGTTTTAAATATAGTTTCTGTTTACGCACTCCAAGTAGGACTAGAAGATAGTATAAAGACAACATTTTTAGAAGAGTTAGACAAGGTGATTGAAAAGATTCCACAAAGGAGATGATTTGTTTAGGAGGAGACTTATAAAGACAACATTTTTAGAAGAGTTAGACAAGGTGATTGAAAAGATTCCACAAAGGGAGATGATTTGTTTAGGAGGAGACTTAAATGGACATGTCAGTAAAGAATCATTAGGATATCAAGGTATTCATGAAAACTTCGGTTTTGAGGATATAAATGAGGAAGGTAGGGAGATTTTAAATTTTGCTATGGTATTTCATCTCTTTATAAACTCCGCCCATGTAAGGGATCACCCTTGCATTGCCGATCCCAAGCCCGGATAAAGGAGGAGGGTTGTGTTAGGCTTCCGACAGCCAGCGTAAAACTTCGTCGGATTTTTATAACATGGATTACAAAAATTATGAGCATTGTTTTGGGGCGTCCCCGCCTAGCGACGTACTGCAGAGCCCGAATACAGTAAGAAGTAAGCAATGGCCACTACATTTTCGCCCGAATGTAGTGAATCAATTGCAGAGAGGGTTCCCACATCATGGACGGGTGTGGGTAAAGAAGTTAGTCCCGCTACATTGCCGCCCGAATATAGTGAAAATTTTTCAGAGAGGGTCTCCGTATTTTTATTATGGACAGATGCGGGGGCTAAGGAAGTTAGTCCTAGATAATAAGATTCGTATTGGTTCTTGGAATATCGAAACATTATCCGGTAAGCAAATGGAGGTGGTAGATACTATGATTCGGAAAAAGATTCATATTCTATGTTTACAAGAGACAAAATGGGTTGGAGAAAAAGCAAAGGAGATAGAAGATACAGGTTTTAAATTATGGTACTCAGGTAAAGAAAATGCTCAAAACGGAGTTGGTATTATCATAAATAAAGAGTTAAAGGAGAGTGTAGTAGACATACAACGATATGGTAATCGAATCATGATGTTGAAATTAGTGTTAGGAGCATAGGTTTTGAATATAGTTTGTGCTTACGCACCCCAGGTAGGACTAGAAGATAGTATAAAGATAGTTTTTTTGGAAGAGTTAGATAAGGTGATTCAAAAGATTCCACAAAGGGAGATGATTTGTTTAGGAGGAGATTTAAATGGACATGTCGGTAAAGAGGCATTAGGATATCAAGGGATTCATGGAAACTTTGGTTTTGGGGATATAAACAAGGAATGTAGGGAGATTTTAAATTTTGCTATGGCATTTGATTTCTTTATAGTCAATAAAATCTTCAAAAAACGAGATGAACATTTAATTACTTATAAGAGTGGCTTATCACAAACACAAATTGATTACTTTATTTGTAGAAAAAAAGATAGAGCGTGTTGTAAAGATTGTAAGGTAATTCCAGGAGAAAGCTTAACCACCCAACATCGACTTTTAGTTATGGATTTACAAATAAAAAAATAGACAAAGAAGAAAAGAGTGCATCGAGCTATTCGGACTAAATGGTGGAACCTTAAAAGCGAGAAAGAAGATATATTTAAACAGAAAGTCCTTCAAGGAGATGTTTGAAATTATGTTGGCACACCTTGTGATATGTTGAACAATATGGCTATACATATTAGGAAAGTGGTGAAAGATGTATTAGGAGTATCTAAGGGAGGTGTACCGGCACAAAAAGAAGCTTGATGGTGGAGTGAAGTAGTACAAAATAAAATAAGGCAAAGAGGGCATGTTATAAATTACATTATGCTAAGAAAACTAGTGAAACTTTAGAAGCTTATAAGAAAGCAAAGAAAGAAGCAAAAAAGGCCGTTAGTGAAGCAAAAGCTAAGATTTGGGAGGACTTATATAAAAAACTCAACTCAAAAGAGGGTGAAAGAGATATTTTTAGGATAGCTAGGGCTAGAGATAAGAAAACTAAAGATCTTAATTATGTTAGATGCATAAAAGACGAGGATGAAAAAATTCTAGTGGCAAATGATGATATAAGAAATAGATGGAAAAACTATTTTTATAATCTTTTTAATGAAAATAAAGATGTTAGTATTAGTTTAGGAGATTTAGCCAAGTCAGAAAAGTATATAAACCACAATTTCTACCTACGTATACAAAAGAATGAAGTAAAAGAGGCTTTAAACATATGAAGATCGGTAGGACCAGATAATATTCCTATAGAAGTTTGGAAAATACTAGGAGAAATAGGAATCACTTGGCTCACAAGACTATTTAATGAAATATGGAAAAACCAAAAGATGCCCAAGGAATGGAGAGCAAGTACACTTATACCCATATATAAAAACAAGGGAGACATTCAAAATTGTGTGAATTATCGAGGTATCAAGTTAATGAGTCATACTATGAAATTATGGGAAAGAATTATCAAACGTAGGTTAAGACAAGTATCAAGTACATCAGAGAACCAATTTGGATTCATGCCAGGCAGATCTACTATTGAAGCAATTCACCTTTTGAGAAGTCTTATAGAACATTTTAGAGCAAAAAAGAAAGTCCTTCACATGATATTTATTGATCTAGAAAAAGCTTATGATAGAGTACCGAGGGAGGTTATTTGGAGAACTTTGAAAAAAAGAGGTATCCCATTGACATATATTAACCTTATAAGAGACATGTATGATGGTGCAAAAACATGTGTGAGGACTCATGAAGGAACGACAGACTTCTTTGAAGTTAATATTGGGTTACATCAAGGATCAACTTTAAGTCCATACTTATTTATAATGGTGATGGATGAGTTAACAAAACATATTGAAGTACCTTGGTGTATGTTATTTGCAGATGACATTGTATTAGTGGGAGTCTAAGGAAAAAGTTAATAGAAAATTGGAACTATGGAGAGAAACATTAGAAAGCAAAGGCCTCCGACTTAGTAGAACAAAGATAGAATATATGGAATGTAAGTTTGATCATTTGGTTACTTCAGAGGACATAGAAATTAAAATTGGCACACATTGCATTCCCCAAAAGGAAAGTTTTAAATACCTAGAGTCAATTTTTCAAAGTGATGGAAGAATTGATGGAGATGTTACACATAGAATTAATGATGGTAGGTTAAAATGGAGAGGAGCATCAGGTATTCTTTGTGATAAGAAGATACCATTAAAATTAAAAGGTAAATATTATAGAGCAGCAATTAGGCATGCCATGTTTTATGGTTATGAGTATTGGGCAGTTAATCATCAACATGTACAAAAGATGTCTGTGATAGAAACGAAGATGTTGAGATGGATGAATCGTCATACAAGAAAAGGCCGTATACATAATGAGGTTATTAGAAACAAATTAGGAGTGACACCAATAGAGGATAAAATGAGAGAACATCGTTTAAGATGGTTTGGACATATAGAAAGAAGATGAAAAGAAGAACCTGTAAGAAGGTCAGAAAAACTAAATTTGGAAAGTATTAAAAGAGGTAGAGGACGACCACAAAAGTGTTGGAAAGAAACAATAAAGAATGATCTAGCTTAATGGGAGTTAACTGCTAACATGGCACACGATAGGGATTTGTGGAAACAAAGAATCCATGTAGCTGACCCCGTCTAGTATGGGAAAAGGCTTAGTTGTTGTTGTTTGTTGTTGATTTGATCTCTTTATAGTCAATACAATCTTTAAAAAACGAGATGAACATTTAATTACTTATAAGAGCTGCTTAACACAAACACAAATTGATTACTTTATTTATAGAAAAAAGATAGAGCGTGTAGTAAAGATTACAAGGTAATTCAAAGAAAAAGCTTAACCACCCAACATCAACTTTTAGTTATAGATTTACAAATAAAAAAATGGACAAAGAAAAAAAGAGTGCATCGAGCTATTCAGACTAAATGGTGGAACCTAAAAAACGATAAATAAGATATATTTAAACAGAAAGTTCTTCAAAGAGATGCTTGGAAATATGTTGGTACACCTTGTGATATGTGGAACAATATGGCTATACATATTAGAAAAGTAGCGAAAGATGTGTTAGGTGAATCTAAGGGAGGTGTATTGGCACAAAAAGAAGCTCGGTGGTAGAGTGAAGTAGTGCAAAATAAAATCAAGGCAAAGAGGACATGTTACATATTACGTTATGCTAACAAAACTAGTAAAACTTTAGAGACTTATAAGAAATCAAAGAAGCGAAAAAGGCCGTCAGTGAAGCAAAAGCTAAAATTTAGGAGGATTTATATAAAAAAACTCAACTCAAAAGAGGGTGAAAGAGATATGTTTAGGATAGCTAGGGCTAGAGATAAGAAAACTAAAATCTTAATTCTGTTAGATGCATCAAAGATGAGGATAAAAAAAAATTCATGGCAAATAATGATATAAGAAATAGATGGAAAAACTATTTTTATAAGCTTTTTTATAAAAATAAATATGTTAGTATTAACTTATGAGAGTTAGCCAAATCAGAAAAGTATATAAACCACAATTTCTAAAGACATATTTAAAAGAATGAAGTCAAAGAGGCTCTTAAACACATGGAGGGTGGTAAATCGGTAGGACCAGACAAAAATCCTATAGAAATTTGGAAAATAGTAGGAGAAATAGGAATCACTTGGCTCATAAGACTATTGAATGAAATATGGAGAAACCAAAAGATACCCATGGAATGGAGAGTGAGTACACTTATACCCATATATAAGAACAAGAGAGACATTGTGTGAATTATCGAGGTATCAAGTTAATGAGTCGTACTATGAAACAGTGGGGAAGAATTATCAACCGTAGGTTAAGACAAGTATCGAGTACAACAGAGAACTAATTTGGATTCATGTCAGGCAGATATACTGTTGAAGTGATTCACCTTTTGAGACGTCTTATGGAACATTTTAGACCAAAAAAGAGAGACCTTTACAAGATATTTATTGATATAGAAAAATCTTATGATAGGGTACCAATGGAGGTTCTTCGGAGAACCTTGGAAAAAATAGGTATTCAATTGACATACATTAACCTTATAAGAGACGTGTACGATAGTGTAAAAACATGTGTGAAGACTCATGAAGGAATAGCATACTTCTTTGAAGTTAATATTGGGTTACATCAAGGATCAACTTTAAGTCCATACTTATTTATAATGGTGATTGATGAGTTAACAAAACATATTCAATATGAAGTACCTTGGTGTATGTTATTTGCAGATGACATTGTGTTAGTGGAGGAGTCAAAGGAAAAAGTTAGAAAATTGGAACTATGGAGAGAAACATTAGAAAGTAAAGGCCTCCGACTTAGTAGAACAAAGACATATAAGTTTTATCATTTGGTTACTTTAGAGGACATAAAAATTAAAATTGGCACACATTGCATCTTTTTTTCATAGTGACGGAAGAATGGATGGAGATGTTACGCATAAAATTAATGTTGATTGTTTAAAATGGAGAGGAGTATCAGGTATTCTTTATGATAAGAAGATATCATTAAAGTTAAAAGGTAAATATTATAGAGCAACAATTAGACCTACCATGTTTTATGGTTCTGAGTGTTGGGCAGTTAATCATCAACATGTGCAAAAAGATGTCAGTGACAAAAATGAACATGTTGAGATGGATGAGTCATCGTACAAGAAAAGACCATATACATAATGAGGTTATTAGAAACAAATTAGGAGTGGCACCAGTAGAGGATAAAATGAGAGAATATCGTTTAAGATGGTTTGAACATATAAAAAGAAGATCAAAAGAAGAACCTTTAAGAAGGTATGAAAAACTAAATTTGGAAAGTATTAAAAGAGGTAGAGGACGACCACAAAAGTGTTGGAAAGAAAAAATAAAGAATGATCTAGCTTATTGTGAGTTAACTGCGGCACATGATAAGGCTCTCTAGAAACAAAGAATTCATGTAGCCGACTCCGTCTAGTATGGGAAAAGGCTTAGTTGTTGTATACATTTGAACAGTTGAACCCACATCACGCAGTTAGGAGAGTGCCACCACCATGTCTAGTTAGGGATTTTACAATATGATATATCCTTCCCTCATACTTCTCATGAATGATAGGCTGCATAATAGGACACAAAATCGCATTTGTTCAACTCAAACCCTCAAACAGACAAGCGGGAAGATCATATCTACAAATGGATAAAAGAATACGTTTTCATACAAAACTAATTCTTTTTTAACAGATCATGGAAAATTGATAAAGTTGTGGAGAAATCACTCACCAGTAGCCTAATCAAAGCATATGTCTACAAAAACCAATTGAACCCCTTCTCTCAAACACGACAAAGCAAAACTTCCCCCACTTTTCGGCGTGTAATCTAGGAAAATGTATTCATCTTTTTGATCCACGCATCGCACGGATGCAAAGGATGAAACATTTTCCATCGTAGTTCTTTTCCGGCAAATCAAACATGCCCGATTTCCCCCCCATTCTGACGGAATCTGTTGAGCACTTGAAATAACGAATACGTGAAACCCCGAAAAAGATCCCAAGTTCCCAAATAGTATCCTGGAAAAAAATCGTGGTTTTGACGAACATGTGGGCCCCATGCTAAAACCAGAAACTTTCTCCGGCGCAGTTCTTCTTTTGGACAATCAAACAAACGGGAAAATGCTTTATTTATGGAAGGCATCATGAAACAATTCTTTTGGGAAATTGGAGGATGAATTCGTGAAACTTCAAAATCATTTTGAGGTACGATAATGATTCCACAAATTAAGCAACTATTCATTGTAGGAAGCCCAGTCCATTATTGAAATGAAGAATACTAAAACGAAATGAAATGCATGAGTTCGTTATGTTGTGCTTCAATGAAAATCTTCTAGGCACAGAAATATAAGATGAATTCCTGAGATGGACTAAGTGGGTACCTGAAACAAGAGTTGAAGATCGACGGGCTGGTGAATTGAAGACGACTGGTCGACTGAAACGGTGGGTTCATTGGCGATTTCCATGGCAGCGCCGTCACCGACGTCGCTCAACAGATCAGCTATGCAGAGGAGAGGGCCCCCGGAGATCATCTCTCTCTCTCTCTCTCCCGCTAGAATTTTCTAGCGAAAAGCTACGTTCGAACGAGAGACCGAGTAGGGGTGGAGGAACAGGGTGTAACAAGGTCAGACTCGAGTTGGTTAAAACCCGACCCACTTTAAAACAGCCCTGAAATCGAGACCTCGGACTGGAAATCGACCCACCATTGAACGAATTGAAGTGACCGGGTCAAGTAAATCAAATGCTAACCTGAGGCAGGATTGGTTCTTTCAAAATAGGGACATCAATCTATACCTGACCCGACCTCGGGTGGATTCCCAAAGGTGAGAATCTGTCCTGCAGGGGGTGCAATGGGACAGATATGCGAGCAGGGGACGGGTCTGAGATGAACCCGGTCGGATTCACCTTGAAAGTAGGTAGACATGGCCAGTTCCAAGAACCCAAACTGGCGGTTTAAACCAGAACCAAATTGGGACCCATAGAACTGGCTTACCTGGAACTGAAACCATGACCAGCACAAAGGAGCCCCTGATTCAGCTCTGACCTCATGATGTTATGAATCGGGCTAGAAGACCGGAGAAGAACTCGGTGGTTTCAATTTGGCTTAAACCAGCGTTCCAGAACGGTCCTACAACCGTTCGCTGAAACAACTGTACCAACGGTTCAGGGCAGTGGTTCCAAACGGCCCTCAAGGGCATGGCTCGTACCATCATTTAAAAAAAAAATGGTGAGTGCCACTTGGCGCCCATCCTTTAATCAACCGACAAACTGACCTGAAACAATCGGTCATGATGGTCGGTCAATTTAGTCAGTTGTGCTTCTCTTATATACGTAATTATATTTCATATAATGCATATTATATAATCACAATGTTTTGGAAAATATAATTTAAAAACTAATATATTTAAAGGAGGAAAATAAAATCTCCAAACGGAAAATAAATCTTGGTTTGACATACTTGTCCGGTACCCATACTTTTTTTTTACTAAACATACAATTTCTTTTTAAACAATTCTTTTCAATTTTTCTTTCTTTCGTTACAGTACGGATACTTTCTCCTATACAACCCAATCCAGATTGGCACCAAAAGTGCTTACTTGCTCAAATACATTTTAGAAAAATAGATGCACGCTTTTTTTTCGTACCCTTTGGCCTGACAAAAAATACCAAGGCAATTCATCATGCATGTAATTGATCAAACTTCACTTCAACAAATAGTAGCAAGTCATACACAAACGTAAGTAGGTGATTGAGCGCTTCTTGGTAGTTAGCAACACAAGAAGATAAATAACTTCAATGTCTATTTATGATATGTTATATAAATAGATTGATATGGAACTTCAATCTCCCCAACTAAAATGATTGGGTTCTCTTTCTGTTGTAGAGGACATTCGAAGAAAATGTTGTACTACATGCCATTGCAACTTCAATAGATTTTTTAGAGCTAGCATAGATACACCTAGATTTTATGAAGTTCGATTGGTATGGAACCAGAAGCTCATCCCTCCCCAACCAAAATAATTGAGTTCTCTTTATGTTGCAAAGGACATTCGAAGAAAATGTTGTACTACATGCCATTGCAATTTCAATAAATTTTTTAGGGCAAGCATACATATACGTAGATTTTATGAAGCTCGGTTGGTATGAAGCAACAAGCTTTGCTAAAATCAATTTCAATCGGTTGACTAAAATCTTTGTCAAACATTTATGCAATATGTTATATAAGGAGATGGGAAAGAATTGATCTCCAAACTCTGGCTTCTATGTTTTGTGGATAAGAACTACCATCATTCTATTAATTTCGTCTATTAATTTTTTGTCTTGTAAACCATGTTTTATTAAATTAATAACATCCCCGCACACTACTTTCCAATTGCTTTGATAGAAAAGTGTAGGTATCCATCTTCCCTAGGTGATTTTAGTAGGTTCATATTGCATAACACATTTTTAATCTCTTCCTCCTTTATCTCTTTGCT
The DNA here is from genome assembly GCA_036023115.1 of Brasenia schreberi. Classification (NCBI taxonomy): domain Eukaryota; kingdom Viridiplantae; phylum Streptophyta; class Magnoliopsida; order Nymphaeales; family Cabombaceae; genus Brasenia; species Brasenia schreberi. Next base: position 3,145,718 of record JAYKKT010000075.1, on the reverse strand, counting down.
CATGCTTTTGAGTGTCTCTCTTTCCATCAAAACTAGTTGATATCCGTGATTACCCACCTCATTGACCCACACTCAAATAACTTTTAGAAAAAATCCATTTCCTTTACTATGCTCATTTCATGTTTCCAACTGTCACCTTAATCGTAGAGAACCATGATTTTGATTTCATGTTCATTCTATTGTTGTTTTCATATGATAATAATGTGTTTGATGTTTAATTGTTCTTACCTTGAAGAAGAATATAAATTACATTCTCATAGTTAGAAAGATTCTTATTCTCAAACACTAGAATGCTCTTTAAAATATAGAATGCCCTATATAATTGTGTGTGTATATATATATTTATGTAAAACTTATTTATTTTTAATAATAGCGTACTCATATCTTAGTTTTTTTATAAAATTGCGTACCCCGTACCTATACCCATACCGGGTATCGGTACCGTACACATATCCATGCAACATAGATCCTTAACCTTTTTTGCTATGTAGCCTCTATGAAGGCCCTAAACAATGGGTGCTTTAGCCACATAACCTCTTTTAAAAGGGTCTTGCTCTCTTATTGGATTACCTTGATTCATTTAAGAGTGGATGATGATTTGATTGGTTGCACATGATGTAAAAATAAAATGGTCACAATCAACCTTCGTATGCATTCACCCAAAATTCATAAAGGAAGGGTTATCTGTCTGGATCTTGTTTTGCTTTTACAAAATAATGCGATGAATATTCAGAGCCTTTATCTCCCAATAATGGAAACAAAAAATCGAGTAAAAAAATGTAAAATGAAAAGACTGACAATAAATAAAAATCAATCAATATACGAAAAGTAAGTAGAACTCCCCTCTAGACAAACCAGGTAAAAAGAAATAGTCTTCCATCTTCTTATTCACTATCTCTCTTTGTATCCGCCCTTGCTCATAAAAAAAAAATGCATTCACTAGACATCACTCCTTGAAAGAGTGATGTATCTATCATGTGTCATTCAAGAGTAACGTGCCCAAGATACATCAATTGTTTAACATAACACACCTTAAATACATTTCATCATATCATAAGGAGGAAAGTGGTTCAATCACACTATTTCTAAGATAAAGATGCACTTACAATGCATTGCTCCTCGAATAGTAATGCACCGTGAACATATTTGTCCTTTAAGTAAAATAGATTTTAGATACATCTCATCATTGGTCATCAAATTATTTTCTTGTTAGAAATGTTTGTCATGACCAATGATTTAGAACTCCATTTAATATCAAATTTTTGTGAGATTTATAATTAAATTGAAAACAATAAAGAAAGAAGCCTCAAAGAGATTGAGATAGTTCCATAAAGCTATCAAAACTTTTTATGAAAGTTTTGCAAAAGAAAAGTTGAAAAAAATAACATTTACAAGAAAATCAAATGATTAAGAGAGACAACGATATTAAAAAATTTGTCAGAAAAATAAACAAATGAGAAGCTGACAAAAATGCTGAGGGAGAAGGAAAAACAAGTGTGAAGTAAGAGAGGAAAGAAAATCTGTAATAAGGAGAATTTGAGATTTAAGAAAATAATGTATGTTTAGTAAAATAGATGTATAAATAACAATGATGTTGGTTAAAGCAAGTTGTTACTCAGCTTTTGTAAACTGCTAAGTACGGTTTTTAGAGGTGCACTATCAAGAAACTTTTTCAGTAGAGGCCGGCTTACTAATTTAATTTAGCTACGAAGTGTACATTTCACGTATGCTTTCAAAAGGAAACGGCCGTAAATTGTAATGTCATAACAATTGTAGGAGGTAATCCACAAATAAGTCATCACTTGAGCCCTTTCGGTGAAATCATCTTTTAAGCGACGCCAACAGTGTCACCTCCGTATTTCAGCTGCTATCGTGTCACATATAACGTGTCGGTGTCACACTGAACGCGAACCCGCCAGATTTTGCCGCGGCTTTCTTAAAAGCTCGCCCGGCGACGAATACGCGACACGATCTGGAGCTACAAATCGAAGGAAAAAACAAAAATAAAACTTCTTTTTCATTCCACTGCTCGTAATCGTATTCTCCACGCTGCTTTGTGGCGAGAAACACACACAGAGAAAGAGAGAGAGAGAGCGCCCAGATTCATGGCGACGGTGAGTAATTCCTATCATTCCGGTCGAATTAGAAATTCTCCACTATTGTTCTTTACCACAAATAGATCAAAGATTTTATGAAACTTCATACTCTTCGAAGAGTTTCGAAGTTCTTCCTTGTTAGAAACGACGACATATCGGGATGACGTCTCTCTCATTTGGTCGCAATCGACGGAAGCAAATCCCTATATGAATAAACCCGCTCGCTTGATCGTAACTCTTCACTTGCGTTTCTCAGATTTCGTCCTTCCCGATAGCTCATACTTCTGCCACAAATTCAAAATCAGTCGGGTACAATAGCTATAGCAAAATCGAGCTCTGCGGAAATTGGAAGCCTGGGGCTCGTAAGGATGATGACGACGGAATTCATCATCCGGGGAAAATCAACAATCTTGGGAGGCCGCTACATTTGAGACCATTGCATAGGCGACGTGGAATCTACGCAGTTTGGCAACGAGATATCGACAAAGCTGTTGCTTCCGTTGAAAGGCGTATTGATTCCGGGTTTCAGGAGGGAGTCTCCAAATACTCTTTTCTTACGGAAATGGGTGGCCAGGTGACTTGATGCTCTAGAGTTTTTTATCCGTTAATGGAACTTTTTTTTGGAGCCGTTTAACATTAAAGTGGAAATAGAAAGAAGTTGTTGAGTTGTTTCTGGTTTTGAATTGACCTGAGGTTTTCTTTGACGTTGGTGGTACCCTATCTACAGGTCAAAGTATTGGTTAGACGTAAGGAACTGAAGTACGAAGTTTCAGTGGAGGTCTCGTCGCTACCATCTTCTATTGGCGAGCGTGATCTGTTCCTGAATTGGGTGAGATGGCTCATTGCCTTTACTTAGCATTTTATGTCTTTTTTTAAATGATGAACAACATATATCACTTAAATTGGTAATAAATCCGTGTATCACTTTAATCGGTAACAAATATAATGGGATTGTGATGTGCATTATGGTAGTGTCCGGCAAAAAGGAAGTCCACCATGCCCACGGGATACTAATGAATCCTTCAAACAGATAGAGTATGTGGATCCATTCCCAGTCCTGCACCATGTTGTGGAATGCAGTTTCTGCATTCAACTATCTAGAAACCAAATCATGACAACAAATGACCACTTGCTAGCTTTGCTTTTATTTTCAGTGGTTTTGGTTATTGGCATCAAAGGTTAATTGCATAACTTGCAAGTTGAATCTCTGGAAATATGGAGTCATCGTGTGCTGACAAAACAACATAATTGGGCATTGATAGAATTGTTGCAGTAATTTTGCATATGTTGTTTCTTTGCCGTCCTTGTGAAAGAGTGCTGCAGTAAGAGAGTCCTGTTCCCAGGGTCCGTGTGGAGGCATTACATCCTTCCACTATTCAAACTCTTACGATCATCAAAACAAGTCCAAAAACACCAAAATTTCACATCGGAGTGCAAAATGGGCGATGTTTAAGTTATTAGTAATTTAGTATAGTAACTACCAGAAGGTTGATATACAAGTGCGCCTTTCACCCTTGCATTGCATTTTTTAACATGTATTTGTGGTGCAAACTATAGTATACATGAGGCATGTCAACACAATATGCTTTATATGTTACTTACATGTAACTCCGATCATACCATTTAAATAAAAAATAAAAATAAATAAATAATATATATATATATATATATATATATATATATATATATATATAGAGAGAGAGAGAGAGAGAGAGAGAGAGAGAGAGAGAGAGAGAGAGAGAGAGAGAGAGAGAGAGAGAGAGAGAGAGAGAGAGAGATTTGTGATGTGTATGATGTAATGTGCATCATATCACTAGCCCACTCCTTATAGGTACTAACATGTTTTTACAACCTTGGGCTAGGCCTTTCCACCAATTACTTTGGAAATGTCGGCCATGGTCAGGGGCTGCTTCTGTCAACTTATGCTTTTCTGCAAAGTTGTATACGAATCATGCCATTTCAACCAGGGTTAAGGCGAACTTTTTCAGCCTGTAATCTCATGTCTTCACAATTATTCATACAATCATACTTATGAAAAAGATGGCAGTTCACTAGTCAAACTTAAAATCAGTCCTGTGATGCTTGTCTAACATCTTCTGAGTTCTATAAGTTTCTGCTGGCAGGGTATGTTTAGATCAGATTCCTCCTCTTGGGTAGTTCCAGAATCTGAGAGTTTATCACCCGGTGAAAGCCATGTTAAACTAGAAAAGTAAGAGTACATCAGATGCTTCAGTATGTTTCCTTTTCAATTCGCACTCTGTTGACAACTGCAGTTTGATGATTTCTGACGCATTTAGTTACATCATTAAATCTCAGACACTGTTTTTTACAGTGCATCGGTATTCTTTCTGTATTACTTAACGTAAAAAGCATCTTCTTGTCATTCTGAAATACAAGTTGTGTAAGTGTAGAACATTTTTACTTCTTGAACTGTTCTGCTTTCATCACAACAATGATGTATTATCTTCTTCTGACTTATAGTGGGCAGGATTCAGTGCAGATGCTGTTCAAGAGGAAAGGCTCTTATGTATTCAAACTGGACTTATTTTTTGATGTGAAAAAAGCTCCTTTTTATCTCTCGTTTCTCCTTCATTTGCTATCTGATAGTGGTACTGATGAGTACTGGATAAGGTCTCTTTCTCTCTCTCTCATACCCCCAAGAAAAGTTTGTAGGACTCTATGCGAGATCTCTCCCTAGCTTCTTTCTTTCTGTACTTTGTTACTTTTTAATGATAATTAATAAATTGCACGGAAATTTCTTTTGTTAATTTTGCTATAGTGTTTTTTCAAAATACTTGGTTGAGATATAGAGCATGTCGTTCTTTTACTGGCTTATTTGATCAAATTTCTGTTTAGTTGTTAATGGAAGTGTTTGTCGTAATATTGAATGCATGCCACTTACAAAACTGAAAATTATAGCCAAAAAAGAAAAATGAGAAAGAGTTCTTTCTACCTAGAGGGAATATGTCGAGAATAGTTTGAAAAGTTCAGGCAACTGTGAATATCGTTGTCAGTATCTATATGATTATTTCCTTAAGTACCTAATATGGACATTTTTCTGGAGGGATTGGTGTACATGGACAACACATAAGGATATACGTGCATTAATGTCTATGTTAGTTGTGCAATGGTTGGTTTGGATATGTCATGCTACAAAAAGCTACATATTTTGGTTGAACAAATTCTTATGTACTTGTACCTCACACCAAACCCAAACCCAAAATGAAGCCTTCTTCCACACTAAGTGGGCGGTCTACATGGATTCTTAGTTAAGCCTGTGCTCGATTGTAAATCATATTTGTAGTTAAGACAACCTAGATCATGTTTTACATTAGAAACCCTAAGAGGGATTAAGGAATAAAGTGACTGTTGTTCCTTGTGTCACCTTCTTCAATGGGATGTCTTTTATGTGTTCGAATCTTCCTCTTCTACTAAAAAAGATTAATGTCAACAGTATTGACCGTCTTAATTCTCACACTTTTCACTATAGAGCCACTCCCTTGGATTTTCCAAATGTTTAAACCACTCTAAGCAGTCTCTCTTATTTTATCTTCTATTAGTTTTACCTAAAATGTCTATACTAGTCTTGATACATATATTGGTCCATGCTCGATTGAGCATGGTTCTCAATCCCCCATTTTGTATGATTCTATCACTAAAACCACTTGTTGCCTTCAACAACCTTCCACTACTCATACACTGGGCAAAATTGTCTTCCACTGGTCAAAACTATAACCCTCACCATCAAACTACCTAAAATACCTAAATATTATTATATATAGGTGGTTTTATAGTTCTTGAGGTGGTTCTAATAGTAGATGATGGTTTTGAACTTTTGAGTTTTGACCCGTAGAAAGTGATTTTTGTCAGTGGTGGTGGAGGGCGGAGGTCAGTAGTTGAAACTGTGGAGGCATGCGAAGCAGGGATTGAGCATCGTGCTTAATTGAGCACAGACCATGTCCTCTCTCTCTTTATATATATAAGTAGTATGTAAAATATACTTCTAAATGTAGTCTTTCTTGTGCGGCCACATCCATATCGACATCTTCATTTAGTCCACCAGCATCCTTGCACATGTTTGATGTTTTGGTTGGCCAACACTCCACACCATAATCTTAGTCTTACTTTTCCTTCATATTATTTACCTTTGCTATATTCTTTTTTCATCTTTCACTATCCCCTCTTGCCATGAGTACTTCCTCTTGTTCTTTTTATCTGTCTCTTATAAGGTCCTTTTATTTTCCATTCTTTTGTATTAGGTAGTTTATAGATATCTATGTTATCTTCTTCTATATTAAACTTCTTACACATATCCTACAAAGCTCTTGCATTTGCTCCACTTGTTGTCACTTTTTCTTCTCTCTTGGCCACATTCTGTTTATCTTAAATTTCTCAATGCAAAATTTAACTCCACATCAAGCCACTTTTTGTTTTGGTGCATCTCATTTAGGTTCACCTAGTATCTCTTTCACCACTTCTTAAATATTCTTCGCCATAGCCTTTTCACATTTCACAAGTAGTTCCTTCATAATCCCTTTGAAGCACTTTCTCCTTAAATAGGGATTCCTTGTCCTTTTAGATTTTATCATTGAGTGAGAGTCATTTTATGCATTAATTTTCTTCTTTTTACTTTCCTTTCCTGCTTTTAAGAAACCACATCTACTATAGATGGGTTAGCTCATAATCTTAATATATGTATGTATGTATAAGGAAGTTCGGGTTGGAAAATGCACAGGTGTACTTATCATTCAATTAATGAGATCATGATGAGTTAAAGATCAAACATACTTGTAATTATAAAGGAAAACGTACCAAATAAAACACCCTCATAATAGAATATGAGATTATTAGCCTGTAATGCTATGGCGTGTAATGTACCAAGTTTGTCATTTCACCATTTTATGTTTCATGGACATTTCTCATGCTAATTATCTATACCAAACATTGCATTGTTATTCTGTGCTTATTGAAGGGTCTATCAGAGTCATGTTGATTCTCTCCTCGTTTGCTTTCTGTGCAGAAATCACTTGAGGCAGAACTTTTGTGTGCCAGTGGGTATTGGGAGAGGGTATCCTTATCCCCTTGGTGTTAGCTTCAGCGATGGTGACTCTGCCAATTTTGCTCTGTTTTCCCGGAATGCTAAAAATGCGGTCCTGTGTTTGTATGAGGAGAAGACTAGTATCCCATCTGTATGTTTTTCTTAATTCAATACAATCTTGTGGATTTCACCTCTTCATTTAATTACTCATGGTGGCATATTATTTTTCTTTTGATTCAGAAGCGTTTGAATGAATTTGCAGTTCATTCATTCATCACAGTCTGGTAATCAAGTCATCTTCATGCTTGTCCTTCAGAAATCAAAGCCAGAACTCTATGTTGCAAAAATTTTGTTTTTTGCTAGTTTCAAAGAGTTTGAAGATATTGAAGATCTAAGTTAATTATTTTGCCTGAAATCCTGGCGTGTTTCTCTGTGATCTACCTTGCCAAGTATGTTGACTGCTTTTCATAGCTTCCCAAATATTTTACCTATAGGAAGCTGCTCATTCCTTGGTTTTGTTTGAAAATGCTCTTCTGCGTTTTACTCTCTCAGCGTTCTATGCCGCAGTAAATGATGTAAATCTATCCCTACACAGAAAGCAGTGGAAGCATAATTGCACAACATGATTCTGCTCATTCCCTGTTCAGTACCTAGCTCCTAAGAACCATACTTGTGCCAATACAAGCGAAGACATATGAGAGTCCACAAATTCCTGCAATGCTCATCAATTTTTCCAGTGCCCAAAATGGATCAAAATAGTGGCAAATGGAAGAAGCAACAAATAAACTCTGCCCATGCAAGGGACCACTTTTGTATGGCTGGTCCCAAGGGGTGCAATGTTTCTAGCATAAACACCAGATCCCATCTGAACTCTGAAGTTAAGCATGCTTGGATGAGAATGGTACTAGGATAGGTGACCTTCTCGGAAGCCTTCGTGTTGCACCCTCTAGCTGACCCCACCTAGCATGGGAAAAAGTTTAAGGGAAGAAGCAACCAATAGGCTGAACTGGATCTGCCTAAATAGATGAATTTCAAAATAGAAGAATCAAAGTAATAGATAATTTCCTGTTATGACAAATATGTGTGGCAGATAGAGAATGGCACTCATGTTACATTTGATCACCTGTGGTTTTCTTTGTGACAAGTATGTTTTCGTCCAGTTGGCATGTTTTATTCATTCCAGGATGAGAATTTTGTTGCTTTAGTATGGGATGCACTTGAATAAGTTATGCAAATCTTTCCAAGGATAAGCATTTCTGCTGTGCTGTAGCACTTGTTTATGATTTTCATGCTTCATCATGTTTGCCTTGGATGACATGAACACTTTCTTTTTCTGCAGATAGAGATTGAATTAGATCCGTATATTAATCGTACAGGTGATGTTTGGCATGTCTCTGTTGAACACATTGGGAGATATTCAAGCTATGGATATCGATGCAAGGTACAAGACAGTTTTTAAGACTGCATAAAGAATTCAAACACGACAATAAAGAAATTGTTAAGGTTCATCAATATATTCGAACTACTTTCTGATATAAATGGATTTCATGTGAATCAGCTCAAAGTCAATTGGCTCATGTATTCTCATGATAACAGAATGTCTACGATGTTGTTTTGAAACTGGAGACCTTCATTTTAGCTACCATATGGTAACTATGGTTTGTGATACTTGTTATGAGCCATTTGACATAGCGTGGTAGCACACAACAATGAGTTAGGGGGACCACAAAAATTTAAGTTTTAAGCAGGGAGTGCCTGAAAAATGTTTTAGGGGATCGATGTTACATGTGTGTATGTTACAAAAAAGATTATTCTACTTAGATGTGAAACATAATTAGGTGCACTTTCTTTTGTTCCTTGCTCTATAACAGGGCATGTTGTTTTTTCGTGTTACTGTGTTGGCACATTCTAAATTAATTGTGGAAATATATGGAAATTAATCTGTGGAAACAAAGAATCCATGTAGCCGACCCCGTCTAGTATGGGAAAAGGCTTAGTTGTTGTTGTTGTTGTTGTATATGGAAATTAATCAATAGAATCTCTCATAGATGGATAGCTCTTCTCTCATCAGCAAGCAGTTGTTAGGCAGACCCTCTGCAGGTCACTGTTAGGAAAATGGGTCTGGGCCCCTCTGGCCCTGGCCGGGTAGACCCTGGTCCACTGGGCCATCAGGGTCAGGGCCAGGGGGGCCACTAGCCGTTGGGGGCCGGCTGCAACCAGCCCCCCTCTCTTCCCTCTCCCTTCTCTCTTTACTCCCGCACTCTCTTTCACTCATTCTTTCTCCATAAATACACTTGTAATCTCTTGTAAATTCAAGTCTTTGATGACTAATGAATAACGATTATTTATTCAAGCTTGTGCTTTGTTTATTCTCCTTTTCGCATGCACTTTGCTCTCGGCTATTCCCTTTTCTAAGGGCTTGTGATTGTTACTTTGTGGTATTGTCTACTCGTTGATCTTCCGCAACTATATTGAAGTATAGACTTCATTACATGGTATCAGAGCCATTTTTTCGATCGTGAGAGTATTGTTCATTGTTTCGGAAAGCGTGCCAATCGTATTTTGTATTGTTCATTGTCTCGGGAAGCGTGACGATCATATTTTGTAAGTTTACTTTTTTAATTTCTTTCTCCTTAAACTATGGATGATAAAAGGGGTTTCAATTTTCGTCTAACACCTTCGAACTATAAAACATGTGCCCAATCTATGGAAAACTATTTGTATTTCAAAAAATTATAGAGCTATGTAAGTGGTTCAAAGGTAAAACCCTCTATTAATGCCACACTCGAACAAAAAAAGGAATATGAAGGAGGCCATAGAACAATCCTATGAGTGCTCATGAATAATATAAACGAGCACACTAAGGATACTTTGACATATTTTACTAACGCTAAAGAAGCATGGGAATATTTAAAAAAATCCCATGTTCAAAGCGATGTGGCTCATAGGATGACATTAAGAGACAAATTGGTCTCACTTAAACAAGGAGATAAAAGGGTAAACGAATTTTTTGGGGAATTTTCCAATGTTTGGAATCAATTGTATGGTTACAAAAAGAAATGTACACAATGTCTTAGTGAGAGACAATATGAAGACAATGAGGACTTTGTATATCAATTTCTAAGAAGTCTCTAGGAAGAATTTAAAGGGGTAAGATCATTACTCATTCATAGAAAACTTTTTCCTACAAAAGAAGAGATTCTTACCGATCTTCAAATGGCGGAAACAAGAATGAATGAAGCAATACTTCAAAAAGACACCGCCTTGGCCGCATCAAAACCCGGAGCAAATATGAAGGCTTACCGACCTCCTCATTTCAAAAGTAAAGAAGGAAGAAAAGACATCATTTGCCATCATTGTAGAGAAGCCAGGCATATAAGGCCAAATTGCCCAAAATTGAAAAAGAAGGTGGCGGTAGTAAAACATGCTTCATCTTCTTCCATTCTTGCACTTGAACAAAAATTAAAGCAACTTAAAGCCCAAATGAAGGAAAAAGCAACGGTTGGTGTGGCTTGTTCATCTTCAACAAAAGAAACTCAAGATATGATCTCTTGGATTCTTGATTCGGGTGTTTTATTTCATATGACTTATAATGAACATATCTTAAAATCATGTGTTCAAAAACCCTTATCATGTGTTTATACAGCGGATGGTGTACAATTAAACGTTGATAAAATTGGTGACTTGCAAAACAAGAATTTTGAAGTTTCCAAAATTAGTGTTGTTCCAAAACTAAATTTAAACTTACTTTTCGTATCCCAAATTTCGGATAAAAATTGTGTTATAACCTTTTCATCCACCGGATGTATTGTACATGACCGCCTCTCGAAGAAGGTGATTGGGCGTGGCCATAGAGAGGGAGGACTTTACATTATGGATTATTTGCATAGTATAGGATATGTTAATGTTTTGACAAATGAGTCTCTTTTATGGCACAAGAGACTTGAACATCTTAATGCTCAAAAATTGTATCAATGTCCTCTTGGAATGAAATTTAAGGAATCTTTTTCTTGTAAAGATTGTGTTCTTGGTAAAATGCAACATCTCCCATTTTCAACCAAAACACATGTTACAATAAGACCCTTCGAAATAATTCATTCGGATGTATGGAGTCCGGCACCTGTTTTGTCTAAAGGAGGCATTTCCTATTATATTATTTTTGTAGATGACTTTACTAGGTATACATGGGTATATATTTTAAAAGCAAAATCCGATGTCTTTTAAAATTTTGTTATTTTTCATAATCTTGTAAAGAATCAATTTGATTCAGAAATCAAAATTTTTAGATCGGATTCAGGAGGAGAGTTTATATCAAAGGATTTTGAAAACCACCTCAATAAGTTTGGGATTATACATCAAACTTCTTGTTCTAAGACTCCTCAACAAAATGGTGTTTTCGAACGAAAGCATAGACATATCTTGGAAACCACAAGAACTTTGCTTTTGTCAAGTGGTGTTTCCAAAAATTTTTGGGCAGAAGCTATTATGACTGCAGTCTATTTAATTAATTGAATGCCTTCTTCGGTTTTACAAAATATGTCTCCTATTGAAAAACTTTTTAAAGTTTCTCCTAACTATTCAAAATTGCGTGTTTTTAGATGTAAATGCTTTGTTTATACTGACAAAGATGATAAATTATCATCTCGGACCATCGAATGTGTTTTTCTAGGATATGGAATAATCAAAAAGGGATATAGGTGTTATGATTGTAAAAATGATAAGCTTTATATATGTCGAGATGTTCGATTTTTTGAAAATGAATATGTTTTTAAAAGCATGGATGATGATAGCTCTATTAATGGCTCCTCCTACTCCTTCTTAAATGATATTTTAGGTGAAGAGGTAATTCATGAAGAAAATGAGCTTGATGAACCTATGATTACGAGACATTCTATTACACCCTTTGATCAACATTACAATAGGAGATCTATGGCTATTCCTAGAAGGTCAAATCGTGATTCTAGACCTCCCGAAGGATTTGTCTCATATGATAGTTTTTCACCAAGACATAAAGCTTTAGTAACAAATATTTCAGTTATAAAGGAACCTAGAACCTTTAAAGAAGCTCAATTATCACAAGAATGGACTCATGTAATTAATGAAGAGTTGGATGCTTTATTTAGAGCCCAAACTTGGGATATAGTCTCTAGACCATCAAACAAAAAGACTATAGGTTGTAGGTGGGTTTATAAAATTAATATTCTTTTCGATGGTTCTCTTGAGCCGTACAAAGCTCGTGTAGTGGTAAGGAAGGGTTCACTCGGGAGTATGGTATTGATTATGAATAAACTTTTGCCACATTGTTGCACCCACGTCACCTACTGTTGAACTCTTCTTGCCATTGCGGCCTGACTTCGACAATAGCCCCGCTTACACAAATGGATGTTAAAAATACCTTCATTAATGGTGAGTTAGAAGAAATGGGATTTATATATGCGTCCTCCTGCAGGATACACTTGTCGAACTTGACCAGCAAGGTTTGTCGTCTTCGTAAGACTCTTTATGGTGCTCGAGAACAAACGCCTTCCAGGTTTTGGTTTGCTAAATTTCCGCGACCTTGCTCGATCGAGGTTTGGGGTTATAACTTCCGATGCTCGTTGATTCTGCTCATTTTTACTTTCGAAAAAACAAAAAATGGTACTATTGTCTTAACCTTCTTATATGCGATGATATGATTATTACAGGTAGTGATGACACAGGTATCCAACAAATCAAGCAAGAACTTGGTAATGTGTTTGAAATGAAGGATCTTGGTCAACTTTCCTATTTTCTTGGCATTGAGGTAACTCATAATGATAGAGGTTTCTTTTTATCACAAACTAAGTTTACTAATGATGTTATTCTTAGATCAGGTATTACAGATGATAAAGTTGTTGAGACACTAGAAGTAATCAACCATAAGATGCGCCTAGTTGATGGTGAACTTTTGAGTGATCCCACACCTTATAGACAGATGGTTGGAGCACTCATATATATCACCATAACACGGCCTGATATTACTCATGCTGTTTATACTGTAAGTCAGTTTCAGCATGCACCCACCTCAGTGCATATGAGTGCTGTTATGAGGATTGTTCGTTATATTCGACAAATCTCAACTAAGGGAGTATTTCTATCTTCCTCCTCGTTATTTCAGTTGCTTGCATATACTGATGCTGATTGGGGTGGTGATGTGTATGACAGACACTCTACTACTGGATATTGCATATTCCTTGATCACTCACTCATTTCATGGAGATGAAAGAAACAACAAAAGGTGTCTCTTTCGTCTACTGAAGTAGAGTATCGTGCAATGGTCAACACTACTATAGAACTAACTTGGTTGCGACAACTACTTCAAGACTTGGGCATACAACTGGGAGCTTCTTCAATAATGTTCTGTTACAACAAAAGCGCTATGTATATAGCCAACAACCATACCTTTCATGAGCGCACCAAGCATATAGAGATGGACTGTTACTATGTTCGTGAAGAGCATCTACCAGGTAACTTGATACTACAGTTTGTAAAATCAGAATATCAACTTACAGATGTGTTCACTAAGTCCTTACGTGTCCCTCGGTTTCAATCTTTAATTGGCAAACTTCAAGTTATGGAGCTGTCAGTTTGAGGGGGGGTGTTAGGAAAATGGGTCTGGGCCCCTCTGACCTTGGCCGGATAGGTCCTGGCCCGGGCTATCAAGGCCAGGGGGCCACTAGCCGTTGGGGGCCCTGGTCCCCAACGACTAGTATTATAGCCGTTGGGGGCTGGCTGCAGCCAGCCCCCCTCTCTTCCCTCTCCCTTCTCTCTTTACTCCTTCACTCTCTCTCACTCCCTCACTCTCTCTCACTCTCTTTCACTCATTCTTTCTCTATAAATACACTTGTAATCTCTTGTAAATTCAAGCTTTTGATGGCTAATGAATAACGATTATTTATTCAAGCTTGTGCTTTGTTTATTTTCCTTTTCGCATGCACTTGCTCTCGGCTATTCCCTTTTCTAAGGGCTTGTGATTGTTACTTTGTGGTATTGTCCACTCGTTGATCTTCCGCAACTATATTGAAGCATAGACTTCATTACAGTCACACTCGGTTATCAAACTAAGGTTTTTGAGCCAGATCCCTTTCTAGGTGGCAGTGCCTGGGGCTGCTTGTGTTTGGTATATGATGTCGTGTTCCCGGAATGCACTTGGCTTTTTGTGAAACCATATCTAATGGGCGTGCAACTGAACCATAGATCCCGTGGCATATTGTATGAGAATGACCCACAAGTAGTTGTACGCATGATGGAGTTGGGCTTCAACATACAAGTTTTTCCTCCTTGTGTCCAGTATTCTGCAAATGAAATTGCTAAATTAGAACAAATTGAAGAATGGCATCTATGCTCATCTTTCCTTGCATTCCATTTAGGGGAATGAAAAGTGTTATTGTCTACCAGTCATTTACTTATCATTTTTTAGACTGGTATTGCTTGATTTGGGTGGAACTGTACAGATTCTCTAATTATGGGAAGTCAGATCCTTCAAAAATCACTCGAGGAAATCCCTGTGAAAAGGTTCTTCTACCAGTCTGCGGCACTTCTTGTATCAGATGAAATCTAGTTCACATCTTCATCATGATTTAGCCTACATATTGAGACAGTTATTCCCAAAGTTTTCTATCTAGACATCATGTACCTGAAGACATTGATAACAAATTCAAAGAGGGTATGATTTGTGCGAGTCATATGGTTCAGTTTCATGACCATCTTATGGATTTTGTGGATGAATATGTTGCTGGGAGCTGAAACTTGTGACCTTTTCACTGGAACTCCATAAGAGCATAATCGTACCTAATGGTATGACACTAACCGTCATCGACAAGCCCATCACATGTACATAGACTTTTCTCTTGATTTGTGGTAGTGATATGAGACATAGTATTGTGGTGTCAAAGAATCCTATCTAATGGCATCAGTCACCCAGTTTCTGGTGGCAAAGAAGACTTGCAATAAATGTTATGAAATATATAAAGTGATACAGTGTGATGTGGAATGATCTATTGCAATATGTCTCATGCTTATAGATAGTTTTGTCCAGTAAAGCCTGTATAAGAAGTAGCAAAGTGACTGTTGGATGCACATTGGATTCATATGAAGCAATTCTTATGATGTGAACTGACTAGAAGCGTGACAGGCAATGGCATAGACTCAACAACTTTTCCTTTTTCTTTAGAGAAAGACAACCAATTTTAGATAAAAAATGCAAATTTGGATTTCTTTTGATCCTGAAAAGTAGATTCAACCACTTCTCAGGGCCAAAAGAAAATCCCAATTTGGGTTTCCTTACTGAGAATCCTGGCAATTATAAGGTATTAAAATAAGTTTGTAGCATTTTCACCTCAAGAACACGGCAGTCATTTCTCAGTCTCAAAGTAGCTGGTTGCTGCATGTGTCTTTGGGTAGCTGAATCACTGAGGGCATCATATTGCCAAAGTTTCAAGCAGGGTATTTCACCTTATGTCGTGAAGCCCAGTAACCGAGGGTAGGATGTGATTCCTGATTTTAATTAGAACTCTATATTGCAATTCAAGCCCGAAAAAGAAATTAGATTTACATGTATAAATCTGCATTTGATAAGGTATTGCATTCCAGTGACTTAAGGATTTTTACATTCAAAATGAAGAAAGAAGATTTTCCTGTTTCACAAGCTTGGAAAACGGAATGATGACTACATCCTTTCTGTATATAACAAACTTCTTTTTGTTTCTTGGTGGATATCCTTGCTTGTTTGCACTGTCATGGGTGTTTTCAGGAAACGATTCGTTTTGTAGGGTGATATCCTTTGGAACAATGGGGGCAGGTTCCACATGCGGCGTGTGCTTTTGGATCCATATGCTAAGATAATTGACAACTTCAATACTTGTCAAGAAGGTTTTCTTGAAGCTTCGTTTTGGTTTGGTGAGTGTAAGTTGCATAACATCTGGATGTTTTTCTCGTGACACCTGTTGTTTTCTGTATAGGGGAGTCATCTTCACTTGTGAGGTATCTAGGAAGCTTACATAGGGAGTTACCGTTTGATTGGAATGGGGATGTCCGTCCAAGGTAATGTTTGCATGTTTATCTTATTTTTCTACTTGTTAACGCATTCTTCTCTCTCTCTCTCTCACTCACTCTCATATGCATGCATTTGCCTACTTGCTTGCTCTCCGGTCTGTCGGCTTAATTATTGACTCATAATCTTGCACTCCTGATTAGTCCTATTTTCTGAATCGTTAATGCTTTCTTAAAGTACTATAATCGAGTATTTATCTTTTCTCACTTACTTCCTTTTCATGGTCATGTAAAGCAGAGACATCTCCCATCTTTTGTTTGGGGAGAAGTTAGAGATCCTTGTGATTTTGTTTATGAAACGGCTTGGGTATTTGGTCATATTCTAAGGTTACTTAAAAATCTATCACATTGAATATTTTATAAAAGTGTTTAAGGGCATGCTTATTTTATCATGCATGGGGCTTGAACGTTATGAATTCACTTTGATATATATACCTTCTTAATATTCTTGGGAAGGTTAAACAGTTTTTCTTGGGTTAGTTTTACTCATTCAAATTGTAAGATCTTTCTTTTCTCACTCTAGTTTACTATTGTATGAGTATATATAAGGGCTTTGCCACAAGATAAAGTGGGGATTCTGTCAAACTACTCATGTTTTGGCTGAAATTTTGCTCATGTCATGCTTGAAAAAACTAAGTAGAAAGTATACCATCACATACCATCTAGTCAACTATATTAGTTTCTTATAGTTATGCATTTTTTTATGGAGTCTATTATCAAAAAGCATTTTTTTGTAATATCCATACTGTTGAGATTCGGGAGATGCGTAGTAGAAGATTAAATAAGAAATATCAATAACATTTAAGAGGAAAACAGGGGAGATCGAAGGAAGGGGTGGACCTCGAATGGAGGCCACCCTCCCTCTTTCTCTCTCTTTCTTAATCAAAATCACTTAACCCTAATACAAACTTCCACTTCCATCCCTTATATAATAGGTTGTAAAACAGAAAATTACCAAAATGCCCTTAGTACTATAGGCAATTACAATAATACCTAAAACCTCATAAATTACAAAACTAACACTAAGAATACTAAATATGCATATTCTTCAACACATACAACTCTTGACTCGTTTGAGTTCTTTGTGACAATGGTGGAGAAGACCAAAATTTCAAAAATAACTTTTGAGTCTATTGAGTTATTTTATGTGAAAGCTTCTGCTGTTTGAGTTGAGCTACACCAAATTGTACAAATTGGTTTTCAGAATTCCGATGGAGGAACTGGTGGTTTATCGGTTGAATGTGCAGCATTTTACTGAGGATAGATCTAGTCAATTGCCTGCCACTAGTGCTGGGACTTTCATTGGGGTTATAGAGAAGATACATCATCTCAAGAAACTTGGTAACTACTACTTTTGCTTGAGACATTATATCATCTTCTTCCTGCATTCATAGATTTTGTTTTGGGATCATAGACATTCATGCCTATATTCATTGACTTGTATTCTTTTTTTATTAGGTGTAAATGCTGTTCTTTTGGAACCAATTTTCCCATTTGTGGAGCACAAGGGACCTTATTTTCCATATCAGTGAGTGACAGCTCTCGTTTGCCATTTTCTGACATGATCTTGAAGTTTGAATTTTTTTGATATGTAGTCCCTGATGGTTCGTATTGGTTCTTGGAATATCGGAACATTATCGGGTAAGCTAATGGAGGTGGTAGATACTATGATTCGGAGAAAGATTCATATTCTATGTTTACAAGAGACAAAATGGGTTGGAGAAAAAGCAAAGGAGATAGAGGATACAGGTTTTAAATTATGGTACTCAGGTAAAGAAAAGGCCCGAAACGGAGTTGGTATTATCATAAATAAAGATTTAAAGGAGAGTGTAGTAGACATACAACGATATGGTGACCGAATCATGACATTGAAATTAGTGTTAGGAGTAGAGGTTTTGAATATAGTTTGTGCTTACGCACCCCAAGTAGGACTAGAAGATAGTATAAAGACAGTTTTTTGGGAAGAGTTAGATAAGGTGTTTCAAAAGATTCCACAAAGGGAGATGATTTGTTTAGGAGGAGATTTAAATGGACATGTCGGTAAAGAGGCATTAGGATATCAAGGGATTCATGAAAACTTTGGTTATGGGGATATAAACGAGGAAGGTAGGGAGATTTTAAATTTTGCTATGTCATTTGATCTCTTTATAGTCAATACAATCTTCAAAAAACGAGATGAACATTTAATTACTTATAAGAGTGGCTTATCACAAACACAAATTGATTACTTTATTTGTAGAAAAAAATAGAGCGTGTTGTAAAGATTGTAAGGTAATTCCAGGAGAAAGCTTAACCACCCAACATCGACTTTTAGTTATGGATTTACAAATAAAAAAATGGACAAAGAAGAAAAGAGTGCATCGAGCTATTTAGACTAAATGGTGGAACCTCAAAAGCGAGAAAGAAGATATATCTAAACAGAAAGTCCTTCAAGGAGATGTTTGGAATTATGTTGGCACACCCTCTGATATGTGGAACAATATGGCTATACATATTAGGAAAGTGGCGAAAGATGTGTTAGGGGTATCTAAGGGAGGTGTACTGGCACAAAAAGAAGCTTGGTGGTGGAGTGAAGTAGTACAAAATAAAATCAAGACAAAGAGGGCATGTTACAAATTACATTATGCTAAGAAAACTAGTGAAACTTTAGAAGCTTATAAGAAAGCAAAGAAGGAAGCAAAAAAGGCCGTTAGTGAAGCAAAAGCTAAGATTTGGGAGGACTTATATAAAAAACTCAATTCAAAAGAGGGTGAAAGAGATATTTTTAGGATAGCTAGGGCTAGAGATAAGAAAAATAAAGATCTTAATTATGTTAGATGCATAAAAGACGAGGATGAAAAAATTCTAGTGGCAAATGATGATATAAGAAATAGATGGAAAAACTATTTTTATAATCTTTTTAATGAAAATAAAGATGTTAGTATTAGTTTAGGAGATTTAGCCAAGTCAGAAAAGTATATTAACCACAATTTCTACCGACGTATTCAAAAGAATGAAGTCAAAGAGGCTCTTAAACATATGAAGAGTGGTAAATCGGTAGGACCAGATAATATTCCTATAGAAGTTTGGAAAATACTAGGAGAAATAGGAATCACTTGGCTCACAAGACTATTTAATGAAATATGGAAAAACCAAAAGATGCCCGAGGAATGGAGAGCAAGTACACTTATACCCGTATATAAGAACAAGGGAGACATTCAAAATTGTGCGAATTATCGAGGTATCAAGTTAATGAGTCATACTATGAAATTATGGGAAAGAATTATCGAACGTAGGTTAAGACAAGTATCAAGTACAACAGAGAATCAATTTGGATTTATGCCTGGTAGATCTACTATTGAAGCGATTCACCTTTTGAGACGTCTTATGGAACATTTTAGAGCAAAAAAGAAAGACCTTCACATGATATTTATTGATATAGAAAAAGCTTATGATAGGGTACCGAGGGAGGTTCTTTGGAGAACTTTGGAAAAAAGAGGTATCCCATTGACATATATTAACCTTGTAAGAGACATGTATGATGGTGCAAAAACATGTGTGAGGACTCATGAAGGAACGACAGACTTCTTTGAAGTTAATATTGGGTTACATCAAAGATCAACTTTAAGTTCATACTTATTTATAATGGTGATGGATGAGTTAACAAAACATATTCAAGATGAAGTACCTTGGTGTATGTTATTTGCAGATGACATTGTATTAGCGGAGGAGTCTAAGGAAAAAGTTAATAGAAAATTGGAACTATGGAGAGAAACATTAGAAAACAAAGGCCTCCGACTTAGTAGAACAAAGACAGAATATATGGAATGTAAGTTTGATCATTTGGCTACTTCAGAGGACATAGAAATTAAAATTGGCACACATTGCATTCCCCAAAAGGAAAGTTTTAAATACCTAGGGTCAATTTTTCAAAGTGATGGAAGAATTGATGGAGATGTTACACATAGAATTAATGCTGGTTGGTTAAAATGGAGAGGAGCATCAGGTATTCTTTGTGATAAGAAGATACCATTAAAATTAAAAGGTAAATATTATAGAGCAGCAATTAGGCCTGCCATGTTTTATGGTTATGAGTGTTGGGCAGTTAATCATCAACATGTACAAAAGATGTCTGTGACAGAAATGAAGATGTTGAGATGGATGAGTGGTCATACAAGAAAAGACCGTATACATAATGAGGTTATTAGAAACAAATTAGGAGTGGCACCAATAGAGGATAAAATGAGAGAACATCGTTTAAGATGGTTTGGACATATAGAAAGAAGATCAAAAGAAGAACCAGTAAGAAGGTTAGAAAAACTAAATTTGGAAAGTATTAAAAGAGGTAGAGGACGACCACAAAAGTGTTGGAAAGAAACAATAAAGAATGATCTAGCTTAATGGGAGTTAACTGCTAACATGGCACACGATAGGGATATGTGGAAACAAAGAATCCATGTAGCCGACCCCATCTAGTATGGGAAAAGGCTTAGTTTTTGTTGTTGTTGGTTCAAAAGGCATTTTTATGACATGAGGGTAATATATAAAAAGAAGTCACCTGGGAATCCTCCCTACGTCTCGTCTGTATCTCTCATTCCTGTCAACATCAAATCAACCAGCATCATTTGGAGCCCAGTGTTGAGAAGATCTGTGGACCAGATCTTACTATTTCAGTTCTTAATTATATTGGATCTAGTTCTATATCCATTCTTGATTAATATATGTTAATAGTGTATTAGTATACGTGTATATTAGTACTTCAAGTTATAAACCTTTTATATACAAGTTTTGTAAACAAATCAGAATCCTAAGAGGGATAAAGAAATAAAAGTGGTGGCTGCTCCAAAGCCATCTTCTTCAACAGATTATTATGTGTGTTGTTGTATCAACATTTGTTTTTTCTTGAAAAACATCAACAAAGAATAACACAAAAAATATGCAGAGAATGGAAGTCAACGCCTCCAAGGCTGCCGCCACCTCTCTTTCTTTTTATTTCTGTAACTTAACCTACTAATATGTAAATATTCGTCAATTAACGAAGGTTGATATTGCACGAATCAAGTTCACCAAGTCGCCAAGAGTCAAATGGCATTCAATCACGAATGCGGATCTTCAAGAATAATCAACGAGAGCGGAAGCACATACAAAACAAGTCAAAAAGTAGTACTAGACTGCCTACTTTTATTGAAGATTGAATGGCCTATTTATAGGCATTACATACATGAGAAAGAATGGAGCAAAAGGGAGAGAATGAGGGCTAGCACTAGCCGTTGGGCTGTGCTCAACGGCTAATGGCCAGGGCCAGCGTGGCCCTAGCCTTGGTCCTTCTGTCAAACAAGGGCTGCACGGGCCCTAATGGCCCATGCCCCTATTACATTAACACCCCCCCTCAAACTTTACGGGGAATACACTGAAATTTTGTCTAGCAGAAACTGAAACCGAGGAGCTGAAAGAGATTTGGTGAAGAAGTCTGCTAGTTGCATCTCATATGTGATATAATAAAGCGAAATCTTCTTATTTATACACTCTTCACGAACGAAGTGGCAGTCCATCTCGATATGCTTTGTCAGTGTTGTTGTAGGCAATGTATATAACACTTTTGTTGTCACAATACATGATAGCAGGGCATTGTACAGGGACTCCTATGTTTGCTAGAATGGATGTGATCCAAGAAATCTCCATCGCAGCTGTGGTCATGGCTCGATATTCGGCTT
This sequence comes from Brasenia schreberi, assembly GCA_036023115.1. Classification (NCBI taxonomy): domain Eukaryota; kingdom Viridiplantae; phylum Streptophyta; class Magnoliopsida; order Nymphaeales; family Cabombaceae; genus Brasenia; species Brasenia schreberi. Next base: position 3,123,822 of record JAYKKT010000075.1, on the reverse strand, counting down.
CTGTGGATGAGAGGGACACCTTCTGTTGTTTTTTGTACTTCTAGGAAATAAGAGATTCACCTAAAAACACACAAAAACTAGTCGTAGAGTGTCTATCGTTGACATCTCCACCCGAATCAGCATCCGTATATACAGATAAATCAAAAGATGAAGAAGAAGTTAAGAGGAACCCCTTGTGGGCAGTATTTCTAATATATCGAATAATGCGCAAGACATCACTCATATGAACGGAAGTGGGTGCCTGTTGAAATTGACTTGTTGTGTGTACTGCATGAGAAATATCTGGTCTAGTAATGGTGAGATAAGTAAGTGCACCTATGAGCTTTCGATAAGGGGTGGGGTCATCTAATTTCTCACCATCAGTGGATCGTAGTTTGGTGCTTAGGATTTCAGGTGTGTCAACAACCTTAGTATTTGTAAGACCAGATTTTTCAATAATATCTTTAGCAAACTTTGTTTGAGACATAAAGTATGGAGAGTTATTTTTGGTGATCTCAATGCCTAGAAAGTAATTAAGCAAGCCCAAGTCTTTCATATCAAATTCGTGATGAAGTTTAAGTTTAACTTCAGCAATTCCTGCTTCATCATAATCATGTCATCCACATACAAAAGCAAAATAACAATACCAGATTTTGTTTTTCATATAAACAATGCAGTATCAGTATAGCAAGTCACAAAATTATGCAAATGCATGAATTTTTTAAATCGGTCAAACCAAGCTTTAGGAGCTTGTTTCAGACCATACAAAGCCTTTTGCAATTTAAGAGCATGACCAGGAGGGAGATTAACACAAGGAGGAGGACTCATGTAGACTTCTTCATTGAAGTAACCGTTCAAAAAGGCATTCTTGACATCAAGTTGATATATATTTCATTGCTTAATTGCGCTAATGGTTATGAGAATTCTAATTGTGGTCATTCTAGTTACTGGGACAAAAGTTTCATCATAGTTAATTCCATATTCTTGAGCATAACCTTTAGCAACTAGTCTAGCCTTATATCTCTCAATGTGACCATTGCTATGAGTTTTGATTTTATATACCCATCGAAATCCAATGATTTTCTTATCCTTTGGTGTGGGTGCAACTATCCATGTCTGAGCCTTGTCTAGGGCGTTGAGTTCATCTTTTATAGCATCTTCCCATTCTGGAATACCTTTAGCTTGATGATAGAACATAGGTTCCTTAACTTGACGAAGGGTGGCAATCAAATTTCTCCGTTGTGGTTCAAAAGATTCATAGAACACAAAACGCTGAGGAGGTCGTAAGATCCTGGGTTCCAATCTTGTACTATCAGATTCTATATGGTTTTCAATAGGTTCCCTAAGACGTCTTGTATAATATGAGGAGAAGGGTTCGACAATTGAATGAGTGTCAATGGTTGTGTGTGAAGTGTCATTGTCTTCAACAGTGTTTTCTTAATAGGTTGATAATCTTCTAAGTCATAATTATCTTCATCTAAGACAAAGAAATCTTGAGGAAAAACCGATTCAGAGTTCTTCAAGGATTTGTTCTCATAATAAATATCATTCTAAAAAAATTTGACATCCTTAGACACGTATAGTTTGTCTTCTATAGGATCAAAGCACCTATATCCTTTCTTATCAATACCATACCCGAGGAAAACACATTCAATGGCTCTTGGTGATAATTTATCATTCATATTTGTATACACAAAACACCTACATCCAAAAACTTTAAGTCTTTCATAGTATGGAGGAAGATTATACCATTTTTCAAAAGGTAAGGTATTTTCAAGGTTAGACGAAGGCATTCTATTTATGAGATATACTGCAGTAAGGGTGGATTTGGCCCATAGATATTTAGGAACTTTACTTGCAATTAGCATGGTTCTACAAGTTTCAATGATTTGTCTATGTTTTCTTTCGGCTAGACCATTTTGTTGGGGGGTCTTAGTGCATGATTTTTGATGAATAATTCCATTTGTTTCAATAAATTTTTGAAACCCATTAGACATATATTCTCCTCCCAAATCGGATCCAAAGATTTTAATGGTGGCTCCAAATTGGTTTTTGATCATATTGTAAAATACAACAAAATTTTCAAATACTTCGGATTTATGTTTTAATAGGTAAATCCATGTGAAGCGTGTAAAGTCATTCACAAAAATTACATAGTATTGAACTCCTCCTTTAGAGGGAATGGGCGCGGGGCTCTCAACATCCGAATATATTAGATCAAAAGCCTTGTTTGGTATATAATTCCTTTCTCCAAAAGGGAGATGAGGTATTTTTCCAAGAATACAATCCTTACATTCAAACTTTTTTTTCTCTAATCGTTTTCATCAAGAGAATATTACATAATTTTTGAGAATCCAAGGGTCCAAGTCTTTTGTGCCAAAGCGTAGCATCTTGGGCTACATTACAAAACTCAAAATTTGGCATAACAAGATACTCCATTTTGTATAGTCCACTTTCTCTATGGCCTTGACCAATCACCTTCTTCGATAGGTGATCCTGCACCACACAATGTTTGGATGAGAAAGTGATTATACAATTATTATCACATATTTGCGTAACCAAAAGTAAGTTCAAGTTAAGTTTAGGTATTAGATTCACATTTTGAATTTTAAAGTTTTCCTTTTCAAAATTCCCGATCTTTTTGATTTGTAGTTTTGTTCCATCGGCCGTAAACACATGTTTTCCAATAATCTCACAAGAATCAATCAAAACATCTTCACTATGTGTCATATGAAAAGATGCACCGGAATCCAAGAACCAAGACATACCTTGAGAAGTAGATAGAGCATTCCCGGAGATGCTTGCTTTTTTTTAAAAATCTCTTTGATGTAGGCTTTGATGTTGTTGGGCAAGACACCTCCTTCTTCCACGGCTCCTACGTTTCCACCCATTTTTCGAAGTAGAGGACAAGTGGTTTTAATGTGTCCACTTTCCTTACAATAATGACAAATAGTATCCTTGTTGGGCCATGGTCCCATAGGCTTCTTCGACGTGCCTTCATTGTTCTTGGCATGTGGAGGCTTGTAAGTCTTCAAGTTTGCTCCGGGTCTTGATGTGACAAGCACAACTTCTTTGGCCATATTCATATTCTTTAATCTTATTTCCTCCATAACAAGATCGGCTAAAAAGGAATCCCCTCTAGGTCTAGGTTTTCTATGTATAAGATTTGATCTAATGTTTTCAAATTCGTCTCTTAATCCATGCATAAACAAGAAAAAATATTGATTGTCTGAAATTCGTCTAATTTGTGAAGATTTCCAAATTTGTCAAAACTTCTCAATTGAGTCCATAGCTCCGAAAATTCGTTACGATAATCCCTAATGCTTAGATTCCCTTGTTTGAGCATAACCATCCTTTCCATTAGATCGATTTGAAAAACAAAATCATCTTGAGAATGAAGTTTTTTCAAATATTCTCAAGTTTCAAGCGTATTTTCAAAACCACTAATTCTATTTCTAAGTTTTTCATCAATATTTTGACAAATAATCTATATAATTTTTGCGTTCATCTTTTCCCATAATTTCAAATATAGCTTGTATTTTTCATGTGCTTTGATGATTTCATCATCATCCAAGCTATCAATGTTCTTGGCATGTGGAGGCTTGTAAGTCTTCAAGTTTGCTCCGGGTCTTGATGTGGCAAGCACGACTTCTTTGGCCACATTCATATTCTTTAATCTTGTTTCCTCCTTAACAAGATCGGCTAAAAAGGAATCCCTTCTAGGTCTAGGTTTTCTATGTATAAGATTTGATCTAATGTTTTCAAATTCGTCTTTTAATCCACGCATAAACAAGAAAAAATATTGATTGTCCAAAAATTCTTGAAATTCGTCTAATTTGTGAAGATTTCCAAATTTATTAAAACTTCTCAATTGAGTCCATAGCTCCGAAAATTCGTTATGATAATCCCTAATGCTTAGATTCCCTTGTTTGAGCATAACCATCCTTTCCATTAGATCGATTTTAAAAACAAAATCATCTTGAGAATGAAGTTATTTCAAATATTCTCAAGTTTCAAGTGCATTTTCAAAACCACTAATTCTATTCCTAAGTTTTTCATCAACATTTTGACAAATAATTCATGTAATTTTTGCATTCATCTTTTCCCATAATTTCAAATCTAGCTTGTATTTTTCATGTGCTTTGATGATTTCATCATCATCCAAGCTATCAATGTTCATTTTGATAAAAAATATTTTTTCATCGTCCTAGCCCAACTTTGATAACACTTCGGGTCTAAGATACATCTAAACGACTCATTTTTACCTTTCATTTTTGTGCAAAAATGAAGATTTTAAACTAACCTCAAGTTTGATGCAATTCTTCAAATTTTGCACTTGTGACACGCTTTCCAATGTACTTGATTTCTTCAATCTGAGGCTCTGATACCATGTAAATATTCGTCAATGAACGAAGGTTGATATTGCACGAATCAAGTTCACCAAGTCGCTAAGAGTCAAATGGCATTCAATCACGAATGCGGATCTTCAAGAATAATCAACGAGAGCGGAAGCACAGACAAAACAAGTCAAAAAGTAGCACTAGACTGCCTACTTTTATTGAAGATTGAATGACCTATTTATAGGCATTACATACATGAGAAAGAATGGAGCAAAAGGGAGAGAATGAGGGACTAGTGCTGGCAGGCCAGCACTAGCCGTTGGGCTGTGCTCAACGGCTAATGGCCAGGGCCAGCGTGGCCCTGGCGCTGGCCCTGGCCTTGGTCCTTCTGTCAAACAAGGGCTGCATGGGCCCTAATGGCCCGTGCCCCTATTAGATTAACACTAATCACACTTAGGGCATTATATATACAGACTTGTAACTTGAATGACTAAAACACCCTTTATTAGTACCACTAAACTACCCATACATAAATTCAAATACATGAAATGTAAAATGTGTAGAAAACATAGATATAAGCTTGATCTCAATATGCCCCCTCAAGTTGGGCTTAAAGACTTGAAAGACCCAACTTGCCAAGAGCTTTCTTTAATCCATTAACAACTGGTTTTGTGAGAATATATGTCAATTAGTCTTTTAAATGAATATGAAGAAGGTTGAAGATTCTTTGAGAAATTTTCTCTATAATAAAGTGACAATCTATTTCAATATGTTTGGTCATTTCATGAAATATTGGATTTGAAGCTATTTGAAAGACCACTTTAGTATCGGTGAAGAAGTTGATTGGAATAATTTTTCTCATGCCAATTTCTTTCAAAAGTGATATGATCCATAGACCTTCATACATGCCGAGAGCGATAGCATGATATTCAACCTCTGCACTTAACCTGGCCACCACAGATTGCTTCTTACTCTTCCACGATACTACATTACCTCCTAAACATACCATGTAACCGGAGGTTGACCTTCGTTCAACTTTGGAGCCCGCCCAATCAACATCTGAATAAATCTCTATACTAAGTGATAATGTGGAGCAAACCATAAGTGATAGATGATTTAAATATCTGATGATGTAGAACACTGTTCTCATGTGATGTTTAGATGAGAATGCATCCATCTACTTACATATCTGATTACAAAGCTAATGTCTGGTATTATGATAGTAACATATATCAATTTTCCCAACAATCTCTGATATCTACCAACATCTTCGTATGATTGACTCATCATTATCTTCTTTCGACATTTTAATGAGAGAACATATTCGACAATCCTTCATTTTTATTTATTTTAGTAAGTAAAAAATGTATTTTCTTTGACTTAAAAATAAACAATCTTTGCTCTGTATAATTTCAATCACCAAGAAATAATGTAATTTACCCAAGTCCTTTAAGTCAAATAATGCACTTAGTTGTCGTTTTAGAATGACTATGCCTTTTGTATCGTCACCTTTAATAATAATGTCTTGTAGATACACCAGTAAATAGTAATCGAGACATAAATTCACCTTCATTATAACTCTGAAGAATTTTAATGGTGCGTTGAAATTGAGTATGCACAAACTGACAGTATATGAAAAGAATCTCTCACATCATCCTTGGTTTTCATGAGATATATCATGGTAAACCTAGTGTAATCATCAATGAATGAAATAAAATACTTGTGACCATGTAATGAAGTAGTAGAGCAGGGGTCCCAAACATGAAAATGAACAATCTCAAATGGTTTGAAGGATTTTTCTTCATTCAAAAGAAATGAAATACGATGATGTTTTGCGTTTTGGTAGGTTTCAGAGTTCAAATTTGTCATTACAATATGCAAATTCATGTAATAACATCCTAATTTTAGATAGAGATAAATGTCGTAATCTCTGGTGCTATAAAGATAGCTCCTCCTTATGCTTTTTTTTACTTATTGTTGACTGCATTGCTGCTCTTTTGACTTTCTCGGAGAAATAGAGGCCTCTTCTTATACCTACCCTTACCAAAGATCCTCCCCGTCCTCGGTTCCTGAAAGAAACATCTAGTTGAGTAAAAAATTATACGATATTTTAGATCTTGTGTCATGACAAAGACTGATAATAAATTAACTGGAATATTTGGAACATGTAAGACATTTTTTAATATGTCAAAAGGTGTAGTAATACTTTCTTTTCCAATGATGGGAGTGTGTGATCCATTTGCCAACCTAATATTAATTTTTTCTCGAGTCAACTCATAGTCATTAAAGAAATCTCGCCTACTGACCATGCGATCTGTGGCACCAGAGTCAATAACCTATATCCTGGGATGAGAAATAAATACATTACCTTTAGCCATAAATGAAAATAAGTATGTCATTATAGCTGGAGAATCAATATTAGAGGATGTGGATGGCAATCAGACGAGCCTTAAGTAACTAAATCTCTTTCTTCATGTCGGCTAATGAAGTTACACTGCATTTTGTATTATGTTTTTCACCTTGGTCACTGTTGAAGTAGGCTTTATTAGGCCTATTCTAATAGTAAGTGGGTCTGCCCACAAATTTCCAACGTGTTTTCTTCGTATGTCGTGATTTTCTACAGTGAGAACAAGTCATTTTATCCTTCTCTTATGAAGTAAATGAAGTTCTACCTTTGCTACACTCATGTCCTATTCGACGCTCATATCCTCCTAGTGTGACAACGCCTCATTATTGGCTTCTAGTTGCTATTTTTTTAAAAGTATTATACATTGGAGAGTAATGATTTCAGATTATAAATGTCAAGTTGGATGGTCGAAATTATCTTGAATGAGTAAGGTTTATTGATTTATAATTCTTGCTAAAAGAAGATGGGATTATCTTAAAGGTGTAGAACAATGTCTTGATGAGAGTAGTCCTATCTACTTCAAATGGAGAAAAGATGATGCATTTATATCTTCTTGATTGCTATAGTCTGTGGTTTATTCAATAGGAAGAACTTTTATGTATGTGGAATCAACAACTGACATCTCAAAGACTGCCTTTGAAGCTTATTAAAGATAAAAAAATGTAGCTAAATAGTATGCGATCCTGGAAAAGATCAAATCGGATCATAAGCGAATATTATGCAAATTCGAGGGGACTTTGAGATGAATTACAATTCTTTACACATATTAAATGTTTTACGTGTTGAAAGGAATAAAATGAAGAGGCTGAAAAAGAAAAAGTATTTGATCTTTTATGAGAAGTCTCTTTAGACTACGATGCAGTTAAGGTGAACATCCTTGGAAGGAAAGAATTGCACTAAGAGGCCTTGAGAAAGAAGAGATGACAAGTACAGAAAAGACTACCTTCTTTAGAAAGAATCAGGATCAAGCTAGTCGGGGAAGAGGTTGATATGGCAATCATGGAGGAAGAGTCCGCAATGCTCTATCTAGTGATGAAAAAGAAAAATTAGATGCTCTCACTGTGGTAAAAATTGATATAAAAAACAATATTGTGATCTGATTGGGAAGCCAAATTTCAGTAAGAATAAGGCATGTCACACCAATATGTTAGAACATACTACAAAAAAAGTTGATACGGGCACCATACATGAATTATTGAAATGTATAGTGTTAGAATTGAGTTTGTGCTAGTTTTTATGGCCTATGTATTGAGTTAGCCCTGTTTTCTTTGAATTTGTTTTTAAAGGTACTTTAAATTAATGGCAATTTTGCTTTTTTTTTCTTTATATCCTGTATTATAAACCTAGTGGTCAGTCGACCACAAGAATAAGAAAGAAAAGGGAGAGAGGGGCTGCTGACTGTCAAAGGGAGGCTAAAACCCTAATTCCCAATTCTTCGTTTACTTTTGCATCTATTCTTTTCTCAATATTGATTATTCTATATGGTATCAAAGCATCATCATGTCATCTAGGTTGTGGGTGTTCACGCATCCAAGAAAACCTTTTTAGGTCTTGAATGTAAAGATTCTAAACCAATGTTGTAAAAAGTGTATCAGTACCATTATCGCACTGGGCATTGATACGCGATAATCGCACTGGCATATGATACGATCGAAAAAATTATGACTCTATAAGAATATAAATTTGTGAACAAAACATATATAACACAATCAATATTGAATAAAATCGAATCCAAAGGCTTGATTTTAAACAAATATCCTAATAAATGACTATGACTTTATAAGAATATTCAAAGATATTGTAAGAAGAGAACAATCTGAGGTTGAACATAACAAAGTTCAATAACATCTCATAATGAACAATCATCCATAATACAAACAACAACAACAACAACTAAGCCTTTTCCCATACTAGACGAGGTCGGCTAGAACAATCATCCATAATGTGAATACCAAATACCTTTAATCAATAACAAAGTTATAATCATCCAAAGTTATAATCATCCATACCAGAATATTACAAAGTTATAATTACATCTACAACAATCATCCACAATGTGGATCATAATCAATAAACACATTGTAATTGACATAGTCAGGATCATCATTATCTTCATTATCATCTCCTCCCCCTTCCTCCTCCATAATTGGATCTGCCCATCTAACACCTTAATCTTCATCATCATCGTAAACTCCAAGTTCTACTTTGACTTGGAGTGCCCTCCAATTTTCATCCTCTAAATTGATTGAAATTCCTCCTCTTCGACCCAATCATAAAGAATATCAACATTTTCATAGCTTAATGGGTGACATGACACATTCCTTACCCTTCTTGCATGTTTTTGTATTTGTTTTTAAAGAAAGAATATCCATGTTATGAATAATATCAAATGTAATATAGTCATCAATCATTCATTATTAATAAGAAAGAAACAAGAAGTAACAATACATATTTTAAAATTGTTATCTTTGCCTTAACTTGACATTAAATACAATGTATACCAAATCATGCAATCAAGAATGCTCTATCTCCAGTTTGTTTCTTTTTTTCGTGTGAATGCATTCATAAAGCTCCAATTTCTCTCACACCCACTCGAACTTTATGTTTGACTCAATATACGGACCTTGACAAGTTCAGTGCATCTACACCAAAATATATACCAAATCACGTAGTCATGCATGATCTAGTTTGTCAAATACAATATAGTCACCAATCATTTATTATTAATAAGAAAGAAATATGAAGCAATAATACATACTTTTAAAATTGTTACTTTTACCTTTAACTTAATGTTATATGCAATGTATACAAATCATGCAGTCGAGCATGCTCAAGTCATGCTCCAGTCTGTTTCTTTTTTCGTGTGAGTGCATTAAAAAAAACTCTAACTTTTCTCTCACCCACTCAAACTGCATGTTTGGCTCAATATACGGACGTTGACAATTTCGGTGCATCTATACTAACATATATACCAAATCATGCAGTCGAGCATGCTCCAATATGTTTCTCTTTTCGTGTGAATATGTTCAAAAAGCTCCAATTTCTCTTACACCCATACGAACACAAACCTTAATAATTTCTCTCGCACCCACTTCCAGACATCCATCTTCTAGTTGTAGAATGAAGCTTTATTGGTTTTCCATTTTAGATTTTCTCCTTTTGTGGTATAACGCTATTTTCTTTTTTAAGAATCCAATTTCCCTCAAGTCAGTAGATAGTTCACATAAGTCATCCCTGTCCAGCAATTCGCTTATGCAATTTTTTGTTTTCAAATTAGCCGACCCCGTCTAGTATGGGAAAAGGCTTAGTTGTTGTTATTTGTTGTTGAATTTTTTGTTTTCAAATAGTGGCCTGTTCCATTTCCTCGTGTGCCTTGAGGAATCAAAAGAGCTGATGTTGGTTGATCACAGAATGGTTTCCACCCTATTTATCATTGTTAAGAAATGAGGGGATGATTGAGGCTGAATTTCAGAACCCACCATTATTAATATGATATTTTGGAATTGTTTACATGATAGCTGTCTCTCCATTAAGTTTTAGGGTTAATAAATTTACTGCAGCTAATTGCTTACATGGAAATTTGGCTTGGTTGTGAGAGTTACATATACGTCGTCTCGGTTTTGCTTTCGTAATCAATGTCCTGTATGTGGGTAGCACTTTGCGTTACCGTGTCTCAGGCACAAATTCTACTTATTAGTTTCTGTCTACAACAACAACTAAGCCTTTTCCCACACTAGACGGGGTCGGCTACATGGATTCTTTGTTTCCACAGATCCCTATTGTGTGCCATTTTAGCAGTTAACTCCCAATAAGCTAGATCATTCTTTATTGTTTCTTCCCAACACTTTTGTGGTCGTCCTCTACCTCTTTTAATACTTTCCAAATTTAGTTTTTCATACCTTCTTAAAGGTTCTTCTTTTGATCTTCTTTCTATATGTCCAAACCATCTTAAACGATGTTCTCTCATTTTATCCTCTATTGGTGCCACTCCTAATTTGTTTCTAATAACCTCATTATGTATACGGTCTTTTCTTGTATGACCACTCATCCATCTCAACATCTTCATTTCTGTCACGGACATCTTTTGTACATGTTGATGATTAACTACCCAACACTCAGAACCATAAAACATGGCAGGCCTAATTGCTGTTCTATAATATTTACCTTTTAATTTTAATGGTATCTTCTTATCACAAAGAATACCTGATGCTCCTCTCCATTTTAACCAACCAGCATTAATTCTATGTGTAACATCTCCATCAATTCTTCCATCACTTTGAAAAATTGACCCTAGGTATTTAAAACTTTCCTTTTGGGGAATGCAATGTGTGCCAATTTTAATTTCTATGTCATCTGAAGTAACCAAATGATCAAACTTACATTCCATATATTCTGTCTTTGTTCTACTAAGTTGGAAGCCTTTGCTTTTTAATGTTTCTCTTCATAGTTCCAATTTTCTATTAACTTTTTCCTTAGACTCCTCCACTAATACAATGTCATTTGCAAATAACATACACCAAGGTACTGTTGAAGAATATGTTTATCTAGTATCTTTGTGTTAGTTTTATGTTTCTAAGTATTATTGTACTCGCCTGAAATTGTAGGGGCATTTTGGTAATTTTTTGTACTAGGGGTATTTTGGTCATTTTACATTTTACAGCTCCTTATATAAGGGATGATAGGTTGTATTAGGGTTTGAGAGTCTGTGATTAAGAAAGAGAGAGAAAGAGGGGGGGGGGGGGCGGCCTCCATTGGAGGTCCGTGCCCTCCTCCGATCTCCATTTTTCCTGTCCATCTTGTGTTCATCTTTTCTATTATTGATTATCCGCTGTGCAACCACGTTTCCAACATGGTATCAGAGCCGTACCACTGCAAGATCGTTCAGTCGATGTGAAGAACAACTCTAATATATTGTCGGCAGGTGAGTGGTGAATAAAATTTTTAGAGCTTTTGGTATGATATCCTCGATTATATTGTGAAGAAAGTTGAAGATCCATGGATGTAATAGCAGATGGAGATTTGAGCTCGATGATGATGGTAAAAGTTTGGGTAAAATCCATGATTTATGGATTGTTGAGATTTCTTAGTCACCTACTGCTGAATTTATAACCTAAGGGATGTTGTTTGTTATGATGCATTAGATTGAGGCCTTGGCAATGCATGGTAGAGGTAAAGATGCATTAGATCTTTTCACTAAGATGAAAATTGAAGGCATTACCCCTGATGAAATCACCTTCATTGGCGTGCTCGGTGCATGTAGTCATGCAGGTTGGCTAGAGGAGGGCTTTAAACATTTTGACTCTGTGACTAAAGAGTATGGAATTCAACCTAAGGTTGAGCACTATGCATGTATGGTGGATCTTCTTGGCCGAGCTGGTAGGTTGCATGAAGCACTAGAAATGGTAGAAGGCATGCCAATAACCCCTGATAGCGCTGTGTGGTCTGCATTGCTCAGTGGAAGCAGTGTTCATAGCAATGTTGAGCTCACACACCGAGTTATTAGCAAAAGGCTTGTGGTGGAACCAGACAATGCTGCAAATTATGTTCTTCTCTCAAATGTTTATGCTGCTAAGGGCAAGTGGGAAGATGTTGTTAATGTGAGAAGACTGATGAAAATGAAGGGACTTGATAAGGAACCTGGTTGCAGCGTTCTTGAAATGGGTGGCTCCATCCATGAGTTCTTTGCAGGTGATTCATCCCATCCGATCATTGAAAAGTTGGATCAGTTGATGCCACGGCTTAAAGAGGCCAAGTTTATAAATGAGATCTAAATGGTAGGACATCTTTTTTGTTTGACAACTAGAGCCTGATTGGCATGTAGATTCCAGCACAGAGATAATCTCTCAACTTTCTCATTCATTAGTAAGGAAGATGGCATGCTTAATATGTATTATTTTGAAGCATGCAAACCAATCTATTTTCCAGCAAGTACATCAGGCCATTCTCTGACAGAAAGGAAATGGAGAATGTAATTAGTTGTGCAATCTGTGAATTATATCATAAGTCCTGCAAAATCGTCTGCATGAAAAAAAAAATGAAAAAAAGGGGGAAGAAGAAGGAAGGCTATTTGTTGCCTAAAGAGATGAGCCATTCCTTCCAAAAGGTGGTTACAACAAATTTCTGGAAAGGAAGATTTGAATCTTTTGAAAAAGGTAACTTTATTTCTTTTTTGAATTTCAAATACTGGAAATGGCATTTACAGATTATATTTCCTGATTTTGTGGAAAATAAACTAGAAAGATAGTTATGGAAACTTAATTTCCTGATTTGGTGGAAAAGATAAGATATATATAAAAAAAAGAGAAGTATTATCCCCACATTTTTTAGGAAAGAAAAGGGGTGAAGATGGTCAATTACCTAGTGGGCCCCATCCTTCCCACAGTTTGGAAAGTCCTATTGAAGCAGAGCATCGTGGTAAACCTGGGCAAGATATTCATTTCTCTACTGAGTCAACCATACAGATTTTTTCACAAAAACTGTATGGACTCCAGAACAAGCTATTATCTTCCTGGCGGATATGGTTTTCACCGAGTCATTGGAAATGAGAGATGCTAACGCTGTACAGATGCTTTTGGATGGATGAAGAAGATGCTACTGGGTTGTTCGTGAACCATACTTTTTTGATACATTTTCGTTGAATGGAAACCCAAGGCCAGTGGGTGAAATTAATGCTCTTGTGGACGAATTGTTAGTGATTATTGAACTGCTAGTTGGAGCATCATCTGCTTCAAAGGTTGTGGATGATGTTCGCTGTTTGATAGGATTTTTGGTGGATTCCCCACAAACAAATCAGTGAGAATGGACAAGTCAGAGAAATTAAAGATGCAGGATCAGAATATAACAGGTGATGAGATTACCATGGCCAAAGTGATCTCAGCATGCATGCATCTTGGAGAATTCGATGCTGCTCGGTCAATGGTTGATTACATTGAAAATAATTCCGTAAAGTTAGACTTGTACCTATGTAACGTTCTTATTGATATGTATAGAAGGTGTGGTTTTGTTGATGCTGCGTACAAAGTGTTTTTAGGGATGTCAGAAAGAAACATAGTCTCTTGGAATGCCTTGCTTACAGCTTATGCCAAGGCAGGAAAAACAACAGCCGCACGAAGATTGTTCGATGAAATGCTCAAGAAGAGATTATTAACATGGCATATCAAATGTTTGAGGAAATGTTCAAGAGAGAGGTTTACATGGACATCAAATGTTCGTTGAAATACTCAAGAAGGGATTATTGAAATATTCAAGAAGGGATTATTAAACACACACATCAAGTGTTTGAGAAAATGTTTAAGAGGACTGAAAGTTCAGAAAAAGATAACAGAAGATATAAAGTAGTACGTGATGATTGCCTTCATTGAAAAACAGTTGAATGCAAATAGAAGGAATGATGGAATATAGAAAATCAGTCTTTTTCACTACATATGCATAAAAAATTAAATCATCGAAGAGGCCAGAGAAATTTGTTGATATAGAATGTGGCAGTATCACCAAGAATCATGAAAGTTAAGACCTTGGGTTGCTGAAGTAAACAGCCAGGAGGGCTGGAAAAGCGGGTGCAGTCACCATGTAAAGGGGCGCATACTGACTAGTATGAGCAGATGTCTGTATTCTGCCATTTGAGTGATAGAGAGAAGGCACCCAACCAACACACCGGCTGCAGCCACCATGTGAAGGGGTGCAGGAAAAGGCGTATGAAGTGTGTATGGTGGAGTAGTACCTCCTATCACAAAAGATCAGTTTTCTCAAGAGTAGAAAAACATGACTTTTGAAGTGTAGCTGCGGAATCACTTTATAAAAAAGAAGAAAGAAAGAGGAAGCAACCGACACCCATAGAAGGATCGTGTGTTATCCTTGTGTTCTTGATAGTTCAAGTTGTTTTACGGAAGCCTCGAAGAGATCGTGTGGTGAAGAAAGTCATGATGATGATCAGCCAGGAAGGCAGAGGTAATGATGCAGCCAGAAATGCTGCTTGAGATGATCAGCCAGGAAGGCTGAGTTGATGTTGCAGCCAGAGATGTTGCTTGAGATGATCAGTTAGGAAGGTTGCATTGATATTGCAGTCATAGGTGCTGCTTGAGATGATCAGCTAGGAAGGCTGAGTTGATGTTGCAGCCATAGATGCTGCTTAAGATGATTAGCTAGGAAGGCTATGTTTATATTGCAGCCAGAGATGCTGCTTGATATGATCATTCAGGAAGGCTGAGTTGAAGATGTTGCAGCCAAAGAAGTTGTTTAAGATTAAACCAGTGATGAAGACAGATGAAGAATGTTGCAAGCAGATATGAAGATTTTTTGGCAAGTTTGGAGTTCGAAGTATCTCACTCCCAACTTGAGGGGGGTGTTTAAGAATATGTTTATCTAGTGTCTTTGTGTTAGTTTTATGTTTCTAAGTATTATTGTACTCGCCCGAAACTGTAGGGGCATTTTGGTAATTTTTTGTACTAGGGGTATTTTGGTCATTTTATGTTTTATAGCTCCTTATATAAGGGCTGATAGGTTGTATTAGGGTTTGAGAGTCTGTGATTAAGAAAGAGAGAGAAAGAGAGGGGGGGCGGGGGCGACCTCTATTGGAGGTCCGCCCCCTCTTCCGATCTCTATTTTTCCTCTCCATCTTGTGTTCATATTTTCTATTATTGATTATCCGCTGCGCAACCACGTTTCCAACAGGTACTTCATCTTGAATATGTTTTGTTAACTCATCCATCACCATTATAAATAAGTATGGACTTAAAGTTGATCCTTGATGTAACCCAATATTAACTTCAAAGAAGTTTGTCGTTCCTTATGAGTCCTCACCAGTGTTGTCCGTATCGCACCGTATCGTACGTATCGTATCGTGATACGGGCCCCCGTATCGCAGGTGCGGGCGTATCGCACCGTATCGTGCGATACGGCCCGTATCGCACGATACGGTGCGTATTGCCCGTATCGTACGATACGGGTGATACGCCCTGGGACCCTTATAAAGGGTCCCGGGCCGAGGGAAACCCGCGATTTTTCGCGGGTTTCCTCTCTCTTTTTGAGTTCTTCAAGCTCCCTAAGAGTCGGTTTTCGCCTCCTTGGTGTTCAAAGCTCTAAAATCGTGCCCTACGGTGTCCGTCCAAGCCTCCAAACTCGGATTTAGGTATATTTTTAATGTTTTTTTCCTTTTTTTCCTTTATATTTATTGTTTTTTGTGTTATTTCGGGTTTTTTTTTTGAATGACAAAATATGAAGTTATTAAGTGTGTGTATACGATTTTTATTGCATTCATGAAGTGGGAGACACTCGATTTGAGTGTTATTTGAAGATTGGGGGATTTACGAAGTGCTTTTATTTTCAGGTTTTTTTTGAATTAAAGTACTCCATTGAGATGGCAGGAAGGGGTGGTAGAGACTCTCATTCAAAGTCTGATGATCCGGCATGGCAGTGGGGTATACCAGTTGAGGGTTCAAGGTTAAAAATCAGATGTTTATTTTGTGAAAAGGTGGTTAGTGGTGGAATTTCAAGGTTGAAACACCACCTAGCAGGAACCAGGAAAGAAGTTGCTCCATGCACAGGCAGAGTTAGAAGTATGCCAGAAGGTATTAAATGGCAATGCTTGCAGATGATTGAGAGCATACAGGAAAGGAGACAACAAAAGGATGATTTCCAGATGTGTGAAGAAGCTAATGATGCTACTGCCACTGGAGTTGGATTCACTGATAGTTTGCCTTCAGATGCTAGAACAGATATTGGTAGTAGCAGTTCGCGAGCACCTAGCAGAGGAAAGAGGGTTGCATCTGAAGACTTTGGAGGTGGCAGAAGAGGAAGTTCAGGAAGGAGTAGAGGAAGAGCTTCTTCTTCTAGCATACATTCGTTCTTTCCTCCTTCCACTACACCTGGTGCTCAGCCAGGAATTCGTGCTGCTATGGCTTCAGAACAACTGCACGATCAAGCAGACCTTGCAGTGGGCAGATGGTTTTATGATACATGCATTTCATTTAATGCAGCAAACAGTTTTCATTTTCAAGCAATGGCAGATGCAATTGCTAACATTGGTCCAGGATACAGGATGCCCTCTTATCAGAAGTTGAGAGGGAAGATATTAGATCAGACCGTGATTGAAGTGCAGCAATACTGTTCGACTTTGAGACAATCGTGGAAGGAAACAGGATGCACTATCATGGCAGATGGATGGACCGATAGGCGAGGAAGGACATTGCTAAACTTTCTTGTATATTGTCCTAAAGGACTCATGTTTTTGAGATCTCTAGATATGTCAGAGGAGAGGCACACTGCAGAGATCCTACGAGAGGAATTTGATAAGGTTATACAAGAGGTTGGGCTAGAAAATGTAGTTCAATTGATTACAGATAATGCAGCTAACTACAAAGCAGCCGGAAAGGAGTTAGCTGATATTTATGGGACTTTCTACTGGACACCATGTGCAGCCCATTGTTTAGATCTCATCCTCGAGGACATCGGTGAGATGGATGAAATAAAGGCAGCAACTGAGTGTTGCCAAGATATTACAAAATTTATTTACAACCATGCATTTGTTTTATGTATGATGAGGAGATACACAGAAGGTGCAGAGCTTCTTCGCACAGCTGCAACTCGGTTTGCAACAAACTTCTTATCTGTACAGAGTATTGTGAGACAGAAGCAAGCTTTAAAGAGAATGTTCTCCTCAGATGAGTGGCAACAATTTGCAGAGTTGCCACAAAACAGAAGGAACAGAAAGTTAAATGAGATTGCAGAAACGGTTTTTAGAAGTTCATTTTGGAATGCATGTATCAGATTATTGAAAATTACTTGTCCTTTAGTGAAAGTTTTGAGATTGGCTGACAGCGAGGAGAAACCATCTATGGGCTACCTTTATGAATCCATGGACAGGGCAAAAGAAGCAATCAGAAATAACTTTAATGGAAAAAAAAGAGATTATGTGCCCGTGTGGAAAATAATTGATAGTAGATGGAATAAACAATTGCATCAGCCTATTCATGCAGCAGCCTACTATCTAAACCCATCATTGAGGTACTCAGCAACCTTCAAAAGGGACGGTGAGGTTAATCGAGGAATCATTGAATGCATCGACAGATTAGTCCCTGATGAGAGCATAGTAGATGCGATACATCGAGAGATGGAGATATATGATAATGCTCTTCACTTGATGGGTTTGCCTGTTGCAATTCGCAACCGCTCTACGATGCGTCCAGGTACATTGTTTATTTTCATATTTAAGTTGCATCTTACATTACTGTGGATTATTATGTCTCTAATGTTTATATTTTTTTTACAGATGTTTGGTGGAATAGGTTTGGAAGTGATTGTCCAAACCTTAGAGATTTTGCAGTTAGAGTTAAGCCAAACCTGTAGTGCAACAGGTTGTGAAAGAAATTGGAGTGTTTTTGAACACATCCATACAAAAAAGCGCAACAGGTTGGAACACAAAAGGCTTAATGATTTGGTTTATATTCGTTGTAACATGCGCCTTCGTGAAAGGTAATGTTGTATTACTTTCAAATTTTCAATTCGATATTATTTAACTTCAGTTTTCAATTGTTAATATTACTTACTAATTGTTTATCTTTGTTTGTGTCGTAGGCAATTAAAAAAAGTAAATAGAGAAGAAAGTCAGTTCGATCCAATAAGTTTGGATAATTTTGATATATTAGAAGATTGGGTTATGGAAGACACTGAAGAAAATGCCCTCCTAACAGAAGAAGACGTTGCCTGGATTAATTTGGAAGGAGCGCAACAACATTATGGAGATGAAGAATTTGATTTTGAAGAAGAAGGTGTGGGCGTGGCTGATGATGATGAGGATCTGCAACAAGGAGAAGATGAAGATTATTTAGTTGATGATCCTGATTACAATTTGTAAAATGTAACATTATATGTAACTGTAGTGTACTGTAAAGTGTAAACTATGTCTGTATTTTATTTTTTGGATTCAAAATATATAAATTTGGATGCAATTGTTCAATGTTGAATGCTCAATCTGTACTAAACTTACATTATATGAATTTAAAGCAATTATCAGATTTTTCCTGATTTTTTCTTGATTTTTTTCGATTTTTTTCGATTTTTTATTAATTTTTAATTATTTTTACATTATTTTAATATTAAAGTACGATACAATACGATACGATACGCCCGTATCGTGGAGCCCAGCGATACACGATACGATACGCGTCAGACAACACTGGTCTAATATATCCTTATACTAAACACTATTAACAGATATTAATCAAGAATGGACATAGAACTAGATTCAAATATAATTAAGAACAGAAATAGTAAGACTTGGTCTAGAGATCTTCTCAACACTCCTCAATTTGAGAAAAAAATACTCATGACTCCCAACTTGCTACGCATATTCACAAGTCCACTTTGATTGATTGCCTTTGTGAGAATATTGGCACATTAGTCTATAGATTTGATATAAATCAGTTGGAACACCTTGTTGGTTATTTTTTCTTTTATAAAATGACAATCAATCTCAATGTTTTATCGTTTCATGGTACATAGGATTAGAGGCAATCTATATAACTGCTTTACTGTCACAACAAAGGGAAATCATACCTCCAACCTCCATTCCTAGTTCATTAATGAGAGTTTAGTCATAATCCCTCACACATGCCTTATGCAATTGTTATATATTCTACTTCTACACTTGATGTGACGACTACAACTTATTTTTACTCTTTCATGAAATAGTATTGTCTTCAATTAGTGTAATATATCCAGAACTACAACAACAACAACAACAACAACAACTAAGCCTTTTCCCATACTAGACGGGGTCGGCTACATGGATTCTTTGTTTCCACAGATCCCTATTGTGTGCCATGTTAGCAGTTAACTCCCAATAAGCTAGATCATTCTTTATTGTTTCTTTCCAACACTTTTGTGGTCGTCCTCTACCTCTTTTAATACTTTCCAAATTTAGTTTTTCTAACCTTCTTACAGGTTCTTCTTTTGATCTTCTTTCTATATGTCCAAACCATCTTAAACGATGTTCTCTCATTTTATCCTCTATTGGTGCCACTCCTAATTTGTTTCTAATAACCTCATTATGTATACGGTCTTTTCTTGTATGACCACTCATCCATCTCAACATCTTCATTTCTGTCACAGACATCTTTTGTACATGTTGATGATTAACTGCCCAACACTCATAACCATAAAACATGGCAGGCCTAATTGCTGCTCTATAATATTTACCTTTTAATTTTAATGGTATCTTCTTATCACAAAGAATACCTGATGCTCCTCTCCATTTTAACCAACCAGCATTAATTCTATGTGTAACATCTCCATCAATTCTTCCATCACTTTGAAAAATTGACCCTAGGTATTTAAAACTTTCCTTTTGGGGAATGCAATGTGTGCCAATTTTAATTTCTATGTCCTCTGAAGTAGCCAAATGATCAAACTTACATTCCATATATTCTGTCTTTGTTCTACTAAGTCGGAGGCCTTTGTTTTCTAATGTTTCTCTCCATAGTTCCAATTTTCTATTAACTTTTTCCTTAGACTCCTCCACTAATACAATGTCATCTGCAAATAACATACACCAAGGTACTTCATCTTGAATATGTTTTGTTAACTCATCCATCACCATTATAAATAAGTATGAACTTAAAGTTGATCTTTGATGTAACCCAATATTAACTTCAAAGAAGTCTATCGTTCCTTCATGAGTCCTCACACATGTTTTTGCACCATCATACATGTCTCTTACAAGGTTAATATATGTCAATGGGATACCTCTTTTTTCCAAAGTTCTCCAAAGAACCTCCCTCGGTACCCTATCATAAGCTTTTTCTATATCAATAAATATCATGTGAAGGTCTTTCTTTTTTGCTCTAAAATGTTCCATAAGACGTCTCAAAAGGTGAATCGCTTCAATAGTAGATCTACCAGGCATAAATCCAAATTGATTCTCTGTTGTACTTGATACTTGTCTTAACCTACGTTCGATAATTCTTTCCCATAATTTCATAGTATGACTCATTAACTTGATACCTCGATAATTCGCACAATTTTGAATGTCTCCCTTGTTCTTATATACGGGTATAAGTGTACTTGCTCTCCATTCCTCGGGCATCTTTTGGTTTTTCCATATTTCATTAAATAGTCTTGTGAGCCAAGTGATTCCTATTTCTCCTAGTATTTTCCAAACTTCTATAGGAATATTATATGGTCCTACCGATTTACCACTCTTCATATGTTTAAGAGCCTCTTTCACTTCATTCTTTTGAATACGTCGGTAGAAATTGTGGTTTATATACTTTTCTGACTTGGCTAAATCTCCTAAACTAATACTAACATCTTTATTTTCATTAAAAAGATTATAAAAATAGTTTTTCCATCTATTTCTTATATCATCATTTGCCACTAGAATTTTTTCATCTTCGTCTTTTATGCATCTAACATAATTAAGATCTTTAGTTTTCTTATCTCTAGCCCTAGCTATCCTAAAAATATCTCTTTCACCCTCTTTTGAGTTGAGTTTTTTATCCAGAAGTAGACCTTTTATCATCTAGAGAACCAGTCCAATCAACATTTGAAAAAACTTTAATGTGAAGATGTTCCTTGTTCGAGTCTAAGATGTCATGTCCCGGAGTCGTTTTCAAATATGTTAAACTGCATTCATATGTGCTTTCGATAGAGCATGCATGAATCTTCTTCCCATTCCTAGTGCATATACAATAATAAGACGAGTAATGATAAGATTGATCAATTTTTCCAATAACCTTTAATCCCTGCCTATATCTTCACACTTTCTTCCTATGTTATCAATAGCATTTAGCGCGTTGTTAATGGTTAACCCTAATATAGTGGTAATGGGGATATATCGGATTTAGTGGTACACTTCTGTAATATATATAGTGGATTCTCTAATTTCTAAGAAATATCAAGAAACAAAACCACTTCTTTAATAAATATGAATCAAACTAAATAAACATGCAGAATGAAAAGAGGAACAATGTTATATCTCGAAAAATGGTGTGCATGAGTAATTGTTCTATCAAGGATGAGAGGGGGAATGTTGATGAGATAACTTGATACGCAGATAGCTTGTCTTCTATTGAATTCAAATGGGCAGGTCAGTCTATCATCCACTCTTATTGGCAACCCAAATTCAAATGATACAACACAATACAAAAAAGAAGATCGTTTCACAAAGATCCTTTAGCATTATAAATATTGCAAAGGAAGGAGAGGAGCCACAATAAAAAAATTTAGGCCCTTACACCAAACAACTATATGAAGTCTCCAAACAAAAATGTATATGCAGGAAGCACTTGGCAGTAGATACTTTAAACACAAGAGAGAACCCCCAGACAGAAAGTTTTCCTAAACAAATTTGGGGAGCATTTCTGTTGAGCCCAGACTATGGACAAAATAATGTGAATTCTACAAGCTGAATTCTCAACAGGACACTTTGACACCAAACTAATTCAATTAGATGTGAAACTTACCATATTCAGCAGACTGATTCCTATGAGGTGAATAACCTCAACAAGAAACAAAGTGAAACTTCTCTATTTTTGTAACACAGTCAGAAACTAATAAAACTCCGCCCACGTAAGGATCACCCTTACATTGCCGGTCCCAAGCCCGGATAAAGGAGGAGGGTTGTGTTAGGCTTCCGACAACCAGCGTAAAACTTCGTCGAATTTTTATAACCTAGATTACAAAAATTATGAGCATTACTTTGGGGCAACCCCGTCTCGCGACGTGCTGCAGAGCCCGAATGCAGTAAGAAGTAAGCAAGGGCCACTATATTTTCACTCGAATGTAGTGAATCAATTGCAGAAAGGGTTCCCACATCATGGACGGGTGTGGGTAAAGAAGTTAGTCCCGCTACATTGCCGCCCGAATGTAGTGAAAAATTTTCAGAGAGGGTCTCCTCATTTTGATTATGGACGGATGCGGGGGGTAAGGAAGCTAGTCCTAGATAATAAGATTCGTATTGGTTCTTGGAATATCGGAACATTATCCGGTAAGCTATTGGAGGTGGTAGATACTATGATTCAGAGAAAGATTCATATTCTATGTTTACAAGAGACAAAATGGGTTGGAGAAAAAGCAAAGGAGATAGAGGATACAGGTTTTAAATTATGGTACTCAGGTAAAGAAAAGGCTCGAAACGAAGTTGGTATTATCATAAATAAAGATTTAAAGAAGAGTGTAGTAGACATACAACGATATGGTGACCAAATCATGACGTTGAAAATATAGGAGCAGAGGTTTTGAATATAGTTTGTGCTTACACACCCCAAGTAGGACTAGAAGATAGTATAAAGACAGTTTTTTGGGAAGAGTTAGATAAGGTGTTTCAAAAGATTCCACAAAGGGAGTTGATTTGTTTAGGAGGAGATTTAAATGGACATGTCGGTAAAGAGGCATTAGGATATCAAGGGATTCATGGAAACTTTGGTTATGGGGATATAAACGAGGAAGGTAGGGAGATTTTAAATTTTGCTATGTCATTTGATCTCTTTATAGTCAATACAATTTTCAAAAAACGAGATGAACATTTAATTACTTATAAGAGTGGCTTATCACAAACACAAATTGATTACTTTATTTGTAGAAAAAAAGATAGAGCGTGTTGTAAAGATTGTAAGGTAATTCCAGGAGAAAGCTTAACCACCCAACATCGACTTTTAGTTATGGATTTACAAATAAAAAAATGGATAGAAGAAAAGAGTGCATCGAGCTATTCGGACTAAATGGTGAAACCTCAAAAGCGAGAAAGAAGATATATTTAAACAGAAAGTCCTTCAAGGAGATGTTTGGAATTATGTTGTTACACCCTGTGATATGTGGAACAATATGGCTATACATATTAGGAAAGTGGTGAAAGATGTGTTAGGGGTATCTAAGGGAGGTGTACCGGCTCAAAAAGAAGCTTGGTAGTGGAGTGAAGTAGTACAAAATAAAATGAAGGCAAAGAGGGCATGTTACAAATTACATTATGCTAAGAAAACTAGTGAAACTTTAGAAGCTTATAAGAAAACAAAGACGGAAGCGAAAAAGGCCGTTAGTGAAGCAAAAGCTAAGATTTGGGAGGACTTATATAAAAAAACTCAACTCAAAAGAGGGTGAAAGAGATATTTTTAGGATAGCTAGGGTTAGAGATAAGAAAACTAAAGATCTTAATTATGTTAGATGCATAAAAGATGAGGATGAAAAAATTCTAATGGCAAATGATGATATAAGAAATAGATGGAAAAACTATTTTTATAATCTTTTTAATGAAAATAAAGATGTTAGTATTAGTTTAGGAGATTTAGCCAAGTAAGAAAAGTATATAAACCACAATTTCTACCGACGTATTCAAAAGAATGAAGTCAAAGAGGCTCTTAAACATATGAAGGGTGGTAAATCGGTAGGACCAGATAATATTCCTATAGAAGTTTAGAAAATACTAGGAGAAATAGGAATCACTTGGCTCACAAGACTATTTAATGAAATATGGAAAAACCAAAAGATGCCCGAGGAATGGAGAGCAAGTACACTTATACCCATATATAAGAACAAGGGAGACATTCAAAATTATGCGAATTATCGAGGTATCAAGTTAATGAGTCATACTATGAAATTATGGGAAAGAATTATCGAACGTAGGTTAAGACAAGTATCAAGTACAACAGAGAACCAATTTGGATTCATGCCAGGTAGATCTACTATTGAAGCGATTCACCTTTTGAGACGTCTTATGGAACATTTTAGAGCAAAAAAGAAAGACCTTCACATGATATTTATTGATCTAGAAAAAGCTTATGATAGGGTACCGAGAGAGGTTCTTTGGAGAACTTTGGAAAAAAGAGGTATCCCATTAACATATATTAACCTTATAAGAGACATGTATGATGGTGCAAAAACATGTGTGAGGACCAGTGTTGTCTGACGCGTATCGTATCGTGTATCGCTGGGCTCCACGATACGGGCGTATCGTATCGTATCGTATCGTACTTTAATATTAAAATAATGTAAAAATAATTAAAAATTAATAAAAAATCGAAAAAAATCGAAAAAAATCAAGAAAAAATCAGGAAAAATCTGATAATTGCTTTAAATTCATATAATGTAAGTTTAGTACAGATTGAGCATTCAACATTGAACAATTGCATCCAAATTTATATATTTTGAATCCAAAAAATAAAATACAGACATAGTTTACACTTTACAGTACACTACAGTTACATATAATGTTACATTTTACAAATTGTAATCAGGATCATCAACTAAATAATCTTCATCTTCTCCTTGTTGCAGATCTTCATCATCATCAGCCACGCCCACACCTTCTTCTTCAAAATCAAATTCTTCATCTCCATAATGTTGTTGCGCTCCTTCCAAATTAATCCAGGCAACGTCTTCTTCTGTTAGGAGGGCATTTTCTTCAGTGTCTTCCATAACCCAATCTTCTAATATATCAAAATTATCCAAACTTATTGGATCGAACTGACTTTCTTCTCTATTTACTTTTTTTAATTGCCTACGACACAAACAAAGATAAACAATTAGTAAGTAATATTAACAATTGAAAACTGAAGTTAAATAATATCGAATTGAAAATTTGAAAGTAATACAACATTACCTTTCACGAAGGCGCATGTTACAACGAATATAAACCAAATCATTAAGCCTTTTGTGTTCCAACCTGTTGCGCTTTTTTGTATGGATGTGTTCAAAAACACTCCAATTTCTTTCACAACCTGTTGCACTACAGGTTTGGCTTAAGACTCTAACTGCAAAATCTCTAAGGTTTGGACAATCACTTCCAAACCTATTCCACCAAACATCTGTAAAAAAAATATAAACATTAGAGACATAATAATCCACAGTAATGTAAGATGCAACTTAAATATGAAAATAAACAATATACCTGGACGCATCGTAGAGCGGTTGCGAATTGCAACAGGCAAACCCATCAAGTGAAGAGCATTATCATATATCTCCATCTCTCGATGTATCACATCTACTATGCTCTCATCAGGGACTAATCTGTCGATGCATTCAATGATTCCTCGATTAACCTCACCGTCCCTTTTAAAGGTTGCTGAGTACCTCAATGATGGGTTTAGATAGTAGGCTGCTGCATGAATAGGCTGATGCAATTGTTTATTCCATCTACTATCAATTATTTTCCACACGGGCACATAATCTCTTTTTTTTCCATTAAAGTTATTTCTGATTGCTTCTTTTGCCCTGTCCATGGATTCATAAAGGTAGCCCATAGATGGTTTCTCCTCGCTGTCAGCCAATCTCAAAACTTTCACTAAAGGACAAGTAATTTTCAATAATCTGATACATGCATTCCAAAATGAACTTCTAAAACCCGTTTCTGCAATCTCATTTAACTTTCTGTTCCTTCTGTTTTGTGGCAACTCTGCAAATTGTTGCCACTCATCTGAGGAGAACATTCTCTTTAAAGCTTGCTTCTGTCTCACAATACTCTGTACAGATAAGAAGTTTGTTGCAAACCGAGTTGCAGCTGTGCGAAGAAGCTCTGCACCTTCTGTGTATCTCCTCATCATACATAAAACAAATGCATGGTTGTAAATAAATTTTGTAATATCTTGGCAACACTCAGTTGCTGCCTTTATTTCATCCATCTCACCGATGTCCTCGAGGATGAGATCTAAACAATGGGCTGCACATGGTGTCCAGTAGAAAGTCCCATAAATATCAGCTAACTCCTTTCCGGCTGCTTTGTAGTTAGCTGCATTATCTGTAATCAATTGAACTACATTTTCTAGCCCAACCTCTTGTATAACCTTATCAAATTCCTCTCGTAGGATCTCTGCAGTGTGCCTCTCCTCTGACATATCTAGAGATCTCAAAAACATGAGTCCTTTAGGACAATATACAAGAAAGTTTAGCAATGTCCTTCCTCGCCTATCGGTCCATCCATCTGCCATGATAGTGCATCCTGTTTCCTTCCACGATTGTCTCAAAGTCGAACAGTATTGCTGCACTTCAATCACGGTCTGATCTAATATCTTCTCTCTCAACTTCTGATAAGAGGGCATCCTGTATCCTGGACCAATGTTAGCAATTGCATCTGCCATTGCTTGAAAATGAAAACTGTTTGCTGCATTAAATGAAATGCATGTATCATAAAACCATCTGCCCACTGCAAGGTCTGCTTGATCGTGCAGTTGTTCTGAAGCCATAGCAGCACGAATTCCTGGCTGAGCACCAGGTGTAGTGGAAGGAGGAAAGAACGAATATATGCTAGAAGAAGAAGCTCTTCCTCTACTCCTTCCTGAACTTCCTCTTCTGCCACCTCCAAAGTCTTCAGATGCAACCCTCTTTCCTCTGCTAGGTGCTCGCGAACTGCTACTACCAATATCTGTTCTAGCATCTGAAGGCAAACTATCAGTGAATCCAACTCCAGTGGCAGTAGCATCATCAGCTTCTTCACACATCTGGAAATCATCCTTTTGTTGTCTCCTTTCCTGTATGCTCTCAATCATCTGCAAGCATTGCCATTTAATACCTTCTGGCACACTTCTAACTCTGCCTGTGCATGGAGCAACTTCTTTCCTGGTTCCTGCTAGGTGGTGTTTCAACCTTGAAATTCCACCACTAACCACCTTTTCACAAAATAAACATCTGATTTTTAACCTTGAACCCTCAACTGGTATACCCCACTGCCATGCCGGATCATCAGACTTTGAATGAGAGTCTCTACCACCCCTTCCTGCCATCTCAATGGAGTACTTTAATTCAAAAAAAAACCTGAAAATAAAAGCACTTCGTAAATCCCCCAATCTTCAAATAACACTCAAATCGAGTGTCTCCCACTTCATGAATGCAATAAAAATCGTATACACACACTTAATAACTTCATATTTTGTCATTCAAAAAAAAAAACCCGAAATAACACAAAAAACAATAAATATAAAGGAAAAAAAGGAAAAAAACATTAAAAATATACCTAAATCCGAGTTTGGAGGCTTGGACGGACACCGTAGGGCACGATTTTAGAGCTTTGAACACCAAGGAGGCGAAAACCGACTCTTAGGGAGCTTGAAGAACTCAAAAAGAGAGAGGAAACCCGCGAAAAATCGCGGGTTTCCCTCGGCCCGGGACCCTTTATAAGGGTCCCAGGGCGTATCGCTCGTATCGTACGATACGGGCGATACGCACCGTATCGTGCGATACGGTGCGATACGCCCGCACCTGCGATACGGGGGCCCGTATCGTATCGTGGCCCACGATACGATACGTATCGCACCGTATCGTACGATACGGTGCGATACGGACAACACTGTATTAGACTTTCAAGTTTTAAGCCTTTTATATATAAGTTCTGTAAACAAATCAGAACCCTAAGAGGGATGGAGAAATAAAAGTGACAACTGCTCCAAAGTCTTCTTCTTTAAGAGATTATTCTGCGTGTTGCTGTATCAATTCTCCTCCAATTAATAGAACCAAATTATAACACCCAGTCCACATAAAGTCATGGAACAGAGAACCCACAAAGGGGGAATAAAAGGGAAATTAGTGTGATTCCTTTTCCTTGGTTTGTTTTAGCTTTATACTTTATTTTGACAAGACATCACATCAAGTGTGATATCACTTTCTAGCTTTTTTTCTCTAAGGGAATGCCCAGATGCTCTCTCTCTCTCTCTCTCTCTCTCTCAAATCAGGCAGGAAAGCTGAGTGTCCCAGTCCACATAAAGTTACAACAGAGAAGGCAAAAAAGGGAATAGAAGGAAAACTAATGTGATTCCTTGTCCTGTTTATTTACTTTTACTCTTGATCTTGACAAGGATCA
Source organism: Brasenia schreberi (assembly GCA_036023115.1). NCBI lineage: Eukaryota > Viridiplantae > Streptophyta > Magnoliopsida > Nymphaeales > Cabombaceae > Brasenia > Brasenia schreberi. The sequence continues at coordinate 3,095,318 of JAYKKT010000075.1, read as the reverse complement.
CATCAAGAGTGATGAACTTCCTAAGCTTATTTTTATTCATATTCTTACCATTTCTACTATATCATAAAGGGAAAATATGGACATGGAAAACCTAAACCTGGGATTTGGAAAAATGGGAGAATTGCTAAATCAAGGATTTGTCAAGTACATTGGTTAATTAGTTATTAGGAACACATTAAGGAATCCCTACATACAGAGAATTAATGGCTGCGTGCATACATTGAGCAAAACTGTTGACGGAGAGAAGAACAAGAGATGGAGATGGATTTGGCAACAAAATCCTCCATCAAGAGGAGTTGAAACAGGGCGTTTGATCTTCCAAATTCATCTCCATCTCCTTGCCATCTCTCATACATATTGAATTGGTTATACCAAAATACCCCTAGTACAGAAAATTACCAAAATGCCCCTAGTATTTCGGGCAAGTACAATAATACCTAAAAAAATCAGAAAATATAAAACTAACACAAAGAACACTAGATCAGCATATTCTTCAACAGAGGGTGCTGTCATTTATCTGTAAAACGTTTATTTTGTTGGGTTTCTTGAACTTTTTAGTAGACAAATTCCTTCCTGATTTAGAACTAATGTTATAACACAATAATTAAAATACAGATAATGCAAGTGTACTTCACTGGCTAATTCCAGTTACTTATGCTTGCTTGTTAGGTTGCCAGTTAATCACAGTGTACAAGTTAAGCAACCTATTGAAGTTCACCACTTTTAACCGATTAACGTTAGTTGCAAATAGTCATACCTAGATGAAGTCTAAGAAAAACCATTGTTTCTACATAAATGCTTGAAAACTAACACATTATGGCACTCTAGGCAAACTTGTGATTACGCAATGAGGAATGAACATGTTCTCATAGATTAACTTCTTCCTTCACTCTTATGTGGGTGTAAACTCTGTTCGATAAATCCAAGAAGAAATAAAGAACAATCTTTATTGATAGAAGGAAAAAGAAGGGACAGATTTGGCTCAACCCTCTTGTGGATGTCGGCCACAGCAGACTGCATTTTTTCCTTAAGAAAAACCTAATCTCGGATTACAGAAAACCAGCAATTTATATAAAGGACTTTCTAACTTAAAAGACTAAAATACCCCTAATAAGTGATTACATATACAACCCAAATTAACGTGCAGTATTTCCTTAGTATTTTTCCTTTCTTTCACAAACTCATGGCTGAAAATTTTTATTTTAATTGACATTGTGAAACTTCATAATGCAGCTTTTTTTCCCCTGAGAACTCATTGGGGCCGGATCGAAGTGGAAGATCCTCCAGCAATTCAATGAAAGCAATGGTTAAGGCTTTGCATGCCCATGGAATTGAAGTGCGTGGTAACCTTTTCCATGTTATGACATGCCCCTATTACCGGTTAATCTGCAATCTCATGTGCTTAGCTTCTGTTAATCTTTAAAGCAAAATTCAGGTTTCCACTTTCCATATAAATAAACTTGTGCTGTCTTGCACCATTGGAGTAAGATATTGTGTTCCTCATTTTCTTCTACTCTGCAGGTTCTTTTGGAGGTGGTTTTCACTCACACTGCAGAAGGGGGGGATTCTACACTATCATATCGCGGAATTGACAATTCTTCATATTATATCACTGAGAGGTTCATTAACAATATAAAAATTTATAGGGCTTAGTTTGCTTTAGTTGAAGTTGCATTAATTCCTTCTCTTTGAGAACAACTTCATAAGCTGATGCATGTGTTTTTCTTTTTTCCATAACAGAAATAAGGAATCTGAAGTTAGCAGTTTAAATTGCAAGAACCCTGTGGTCCAAAAGATGGTAATTTCTTTTGCTGTCTTCATCACTTTCCTTAAGAGAAGGGGGATATATTTGTTCCAAGTCATCGTCATGGTTGTCATATATCTTGCAAGTAATTTCATTGTTGAAGTTCATGTTGATGTGTTACTTTTGCAATTTATTGCTATTTAACCAGCAGATGCCTATTTGCTAGGTTCTGGACAGTCTACAGCATTGGGTGAACGATTATCGCATTGATGGATTTTGTTTTCTTAATGCCTCATCTCTCATTCAAGGTCCATCAACAGGAGTTTTAACTCGTTCTCCTTTGGTTGAGGCTATTGCCTTCAATCCAATTCTTTCCAACACCAAATTGATTGCCGACAGCTTTTCTCCTATTGGAATGTCATCTGAGGTATCATTGTAACTGTATTTCATAAGTGCGAAGTACAGTCTGCTTCCTTGTTCTGCATTGATAACTTTTGGACTTCTATCCTCTAGATTGCATCTATTTTCTCCCCTTTCCTTGACCAACGATTTGCTTGCATAGGAAATTTCTTTTCCACATTGGGGAAAGTGGGCGGAGATGAACCCAAAGTTTTGCTATGATGTTAGAAACTTTTTGAGGGGACGAGGTCTTTTGAGCAGTCTTGCAACTCGTCTTAGTGGAAGGTATGATCCTCTACCTGTGCAACATTTTCAACTATGATCATAACAGATGCAACCTTTCTAGTTTCCAGATCATTACAAGGAGTAGGTCTATGGACGTATTGGTCATCTTGTTTGTCTTATGCATATCAAAACAAGATGAAACAAACTATCTTCCAATAACACATACTTATAGATCAAAGTCTCGCATTAACAATGTAATATTAGCCTCAATAAGATGATGTATCGTTTGTTTTGTATATTTTCTTGTTTCTGGAAGCTTCAATTGTTAACAGCTTGATCTTTTCCAAATCCAATAGTAAATTAAAACGGGGTTTATATTTCTTGATTTTATAAAATTTTCAATCTTGTTAAAGCTAGGAAATATTAAAGGTCCCCCATAAAACCCATGTAAACTATAACCTATCAATTTGTACAGTTCATACCTTCCTGCCTAGTCAATTACATATGTGATTGGTTCATCGCAATTCGGGAGCTTGTGACTGGGAAACTGACAAATGCCACTTAGGCAACATTTCTCTTAAGAGGCCCACTGTGTAACCCAACAAAATTGCGAACTAAATTGTTTACTGAGAAATATTCATAGCATAAAAAGAATATGAACAGAAACTATAATTGCCTCAAGAGAAATGTTAGTCAAGATATTGATACTTCCTTTTAGAATTTGGGTTTTGTTCCATTCCATCCAGTATCCAAATTCCAACAGATTTATATTTGACTTTCATTTTTGAGGGAATTATTTCAGATGCTTGTTTGGTTAAAGGGAAATTTGAAACACATTCACATGCTTAAATATTGTTGCTCTAAGTTCACCTTATGTTTAACATTGTTGAAACATTGCAGTGGTGACATCTTCTCAGATGGTAGGGGGCCTGGATTTTCCTTTAATTTTGCTACAAGGAACTTTGGTCTGCCCCTTGTAGACTTAGTCAGTTTCAGGTACTATTTGTGAGTGCATTGGTCATCTTATGAACACCTTACTGATAGCTAGCAGAGTTCATATTGTTGTTATTTTTGTTTGGTTAGTGACAATAATCTGTCATTTGTGGCAGTGAAGGCAATATCTCAGGAGAACTAAGGTATAATTTATAAATGTCCTCTGATGCCTCCACAGTGCTCACATTTAATTCAGAGGACACCTACTAGAAGACATGTTTATAAGTTTCTTGGTAGTTGGGAGATAGTGGATTGAAGTGCTAGATATAGACGTTCATAACTAGCTAAAATTTGAATAGCATTGGCGGTAGGTTGTTTCATTTGGCATGTTGTTTCAGCATCGATCAAAGTTCCATGTTGAACAAAGAAAATTGTAACCCCGATACTTGTTTGGATGCTGAGATTGATAATCAAATCTTGGACTTAAATCATGTATCAAGATCCAAAAGCTGGGATCCGGATCCTTATCATGCTGCATGTATTATGCGTACATGCAAGTGCAAACATAGTTGTCAAGGCAAAAAAGGGCCTGAAAAAACATTCTAAAGTTGCAGATTTCTCAAGTCCACATGCACGTCTTTCCTTCATGTCAATTCCATGCTTCCAGGCCTAAAATACAAAAGATAAACTTAAAAAGACATGCTTATGCGTAAGCATAAGAAATAATTGGTTTAGTACAAGATCACATACCAAAACATCCTAATCTATTTATAGTTTATCACTGGTATTTCTTCTATTCAGATATGCAAAACTTTTATACTTATATATATATATATATATAGTACTAACACTACATTTCAAAAAGAAAAGAATACATGTAAAATAACAAATTAACGGATATGGATTACATCATCAGTTTATATGTCATCTTGAGTCCGTCTACCTGCCAATCAATGCTTGAACTCTTGATGGGGAAGTTGAGCATCTATGGTAGTTAATCTCTCGCACCTATGCTAAATGTGGATTTGGAGGCCATTGTAGATAATAGAGTGGCAACACATCGCAAGCCATGCACGAGAGTTGGGCATCATTTTGTTTCCACTCATTACACTAGCCTTTCCTTCATATATCTTCTCCTCCAACCAAGTTTCTAAATTTGACTTTGAAGCCTGGATTGACACGGGCCTTATGTCATATTCAAGAAAACCATCAAGGGCTCCATTCCCTATTGCAGTACTAGAACTAAAGACGGAAATTTACTTACCTGCATTATTGTGCCATCAACATGTTCATCGAGTAAATCATACAATTCCTTCTCAATATTGTTCATCTGATTTTCTGAATCTTCATCCTACACCCTTCTAAGCTGACATGTGATACAAACTGGCTTGTACCTGGGATCCAACGTACTGCAATTGCTAATAACATGCTGGAATCCTCATACACAGATATATATGTCTGTGTGTATATAAATATAAAGGATAGCCCTTCTTCATTTATATAAATATAAAGGATAATCCTACTGATCTCGATGCAAATATCTTATAAACTTGATAAAATAACACACTGGCAGTTGCATGCTTGGTTGCAGAGAAAACATTCCATGCATCTTAAGGTATCTCCAGAAATCTAGAAAAGCACTTGTATAACTCCACGGGCTACTCAACTTGAAGCCCAGCCTTATTTGTGTCTTCAGGTTTAAAGATAAGGTGGAAAAGACCAATATTGCCTCTTGAAGATTTACGTAATGCCAGAATATCAACAGAGAAGTAGGTGAGCATTGATAAAGAGAAGTAATAAACCATTTCACAAGGAGACAAGTTATAGGATCAGAAGCTAAAGGTGGGCCCTAGGGAGAGCCTCACAGTTAGAGCTAGATCTTAGATCAAGCAAGCAAGCTTGGTCAGTGTAAGTGGTCCGCCTGACAGTTCTCCTGAAGTTTTTTATGTACTTATATAAAAGCAGATGTTAAGGTTCTTTATGCACCAATCAAGCATGTGCATGAGCCTGTACCTGTCTGTGTTTGTGCATGAACATGCTTTGATTTATGTGCATTTGTACCTTAAATTTACATTCTCATATGCATCAACATCTTTTCTCAGTTGGAATTGTGGCGAAGAAGGTGCCACAAGCAAAACTAAAGTATTGGAAATACGGTTGAAGCAGGTGACAGACTTATATGTTTCAACTTTGTAACTGCAATATATTTGACAGAATTTCATTTCTATTAACTCTGCACTTGTATTCTTTTCAGATTCGTAATTTTCTATTTATCCTCTATTTATCTCTTGGCGTTCCTGTTCTTAACATGGGAGACGAATATGGTCAATCAACTGGTGGATCACCACTCTATAATGAGAGGTACTTTCTTATTGTTTAAACCAGTTCATGCCATGTTTATCCTGAAGTGATGGTTGGTCCAATACGAATTTCTGTACTGTAATCCTTAATTGTTTTGACCATATTGGTCAAATGGCTTTTCTGTTGACACTCTTATGATGCCATGCAGAAGAATTGTTAGGGATAACTGTGATAGGCAAATTTTCACTGGAATTCAATATTTCCAATTTCAATGCACCAGTCTCTGCTTGATGCATTAAAAGGGACAATATATATGTCATGATTAGCAATAGCATCTCTTTCTATATGGCCATACTAAACAGCATTAGTGAAAAACAAGTTTCATCGTTATTTACAAGTCTAGTGTATTTCTCTTATGCAACAAGGGAATTTCTCTGCATCTCAATAATCATGATAATTCAATTTTATGTACAGATGCACTGGCTCTTTTCCCTTTTCTTTTCATTACCATACTGGCAAAAATTATCTCAAGAATTTTGAGAGATAAGGAACATGACACTGATAAACATTCAAATTTGAAGGTCTGGTTACAGGTTGTCCAGGACTAAAATGTTCAACGTGAAAGTCAAACAGCTTGCAGCTAAAGAAACAAGGAGATCATCCGGTTTTAGGATGGCCAGCCTAGCAACTTTAGGTGTTTTATGTTGCCCCTTTGCACTGCTCCCTTGGCACCATGGGACACACCTGCTCCCTGCTCGGGAAATCTGGAAATCAGGATCCTTGCAACTTGCTGGTGGTTGTCCCATGGCAAGGGGACCACCAACGGAATTTGCTGCAATGGGGATTCCACTTGGCAAGTGGTGCATGTTCTGCAACAAATGCAGGGAATCCATTGCACATCTCCTGTGTTATTGCAATTTTTGACGGGCATCTTTACTTCTTCCTGGGGATGTATCTGACTTGATATTGATGTCTCCACTCCCTAGGCGTTATTGGGTCTGTCCACTATCCCCCTTCCTGGTTCATGTGTGGCGTTGGAAGTGACTAAGGTGCCACTATATCCTCAAACCTGCTGGTTCTTTTGGCCTAAATGCAACAACAGGGTTTCCTGAGGAGGCCACCCTCTCTGGATGGTCTCAAATGGGTTTACCCTGTAGTTCTTCCATTAACCAGAAATGAGAACCGGAACATGCTTTCTTGAGTCATTTTGTCTTCTTGGATGATGAACCAGAACATGAGGCAGGTTTCTTATTTCTTTGCATTTGATAGTTGATTGATCATTGATGCCATGAACTTATATAGACCACAGTTTTTTTTATCATTTTCTTCTTTGTCCTTATGAATTCTGTATCCTGTTCGAGCCTAAGTCTTTTCATGTGCTGTTTAATTGTTCTAGTGATAATTTTGTTGAGATTTGCAGAAGACCATTTGATTGGAATGGCCTACTCACGGATTATGCCATTCAAACTTGCAACTTCATTTCCTTCCTTACTTCCTTAAGGAAGGCAAAGTCCGAATTATTTCAGGCAAGTATTTAAGTAATAGTGGTAGATTTTTTGTTGGAACTTGTTAATGCTAACGAGTAATAGCTAAGGTATTTTTGTCTGACGTATAATGTAATTCAATTAAGATATTCTTGTGATGAAATTTCTGCTTGCATTCAAAGCATCTAATTAGTATTCTTGTATCTTTCTTGTTGGCAACAGTATTCAATATTTCTAGAAATAATTTCTTATCGACATTTTTCTGTTCATGCGTTCCCTTCCATCTTGCTTCATAGTGCTCAGATGTCAACCATTTACAGGTGTTAGTTTTAGTGCAGTCTTGTAGTGACACTCGTAACATGCTTACTTATTTCACTCATGAACACTTTCCCATTTAAGGAATACAAAGTTTGATATGGATTTAGTGATCAGTGACAAGGTGTAGCTTGTATCAGAATTAAGTTGGAGAAGCTGTAGGTCATTGTTACATTTAAGAAGAATTCTTACACTTACGGAGCTGTAGGGCAATGCTACAGTTTAAGAAGCATTATTTGCGTTCATGATTTTATGCTTTGGACAAGAACATTTACCAAAGTCCAAAAGTCTATGCTTTGTCATCTTTAAGTTCAGAAGTTTTGCTAGGTCAGAGTCAATCTGTTTTAATCTGTTTTAATATGTTTAGCTTTAAGTTCAGAACTTTAGAAGCTTATAAGAAAGCAAAGAAGGAAGCAAAAAAGGCCGTTAGTGAAGCAAAAGCTAAGATTTGGGAGGACTTATATAAAAAACTCAACTCAAAAGAGGGTGAAAGAGATATTTTTAGGATAGCTAGGGCTAGAGATAAGAAAATTAAAGATCTTAATTATGTTAGATGCATACAAGACGAGGATGAAAAAATTCTAGTGGCAAATGATAATATAAGAAATAGATGGAAAAACTATTTTTATAATATTTTTAATGAAAATAAAGATGTTAGTATTAGTTTAGGAGATTTAGCCAAGTAAGAAAAGTATATAAACCACAATTTCTACCGACGTATTCAAAAGAATGAAGTCAAAGAGGCTCTTAAACATATGAAGGGTGGTAAATCGGTAGGACCAGATAATATTCCTATAGAAGTTTGGAAAATACTAGGAGAAATAGGAATCACTTGGCTCACAAGACTATTTAATGAAATATGGAAAAACCAAAAGATGCCCGAGGAATGGAGAGCAAGTACACTTATACCCATATATAAGAACAAGGGAGACATTCAAAATTGTGCGAATTATCGAGGTATCAAGTTAATGAGTCATACTATGAAATTATGGGAAAGAATTATCGAACGTAGGTTAAGACAAGTATCAAGTACAACAGAGAATCAATTTGGATTTATGCCAGGTAGATCTACTATTGAAGCGATTCACCTTTTGAGACGTCTTATGGAACATTTTAGAGCAAAAAAGAAAGACCTTCACATGATATTTATTGATCTAGAAAAAGCTTATGATAGGGTATCGAGGGAGGTTCTTTGGAGAACTTTGGAAAAAAGAGGTATCCCATTGACATATATTAACCTTATAAGAGACATGTATGATGGTGCAAAAACATGTGTGAGGACTCATGAAGGAATGACAGACTTCTTTGAAGTTAATATTGGGTTACATCAAGGATCAACTTTAAGTCCATACTTATTTATAATGGTGATGGATGAGTTAACAAAACATATTCAAGATGAAGTACCTTGGTGTATGTTATTTGTAGATGACATTGTATTAGTGGAGGAGTCTAAGGAAAAAGTTAATAGAAAATTGGAACTATGGAGAGAAACATTAGAAAACAAAGGCCTCCGACTTAGTAGAACAAAGACAGAATATATGGAATGTAAGTTTGATCATTTGGCTACTTCAGAGGACATAGAAATTAAAATTGGCACACATTGCATTCCCCAAAAGGAAAGTTTTAAATACCTAGGGTCAATTTTTCAAAGTGATGGAAGAATTGATGGAGATGTTACACATAGAATTAATGCTGGTTGGTTAAAATGGAGAGGAGCATCAGGTATTCTTTGTGATAAGAAGATACCATTAAAATTAAAAGGTAAATATTATAGAGCAGCAATTAGGCCTGCCATGTTTTATGGTTATGAGTGTTGGGCAGTTAATCATCAACATGTACAAAAGATGTCCGTGACAGAAATGAAGATGTTGAGATGGATGAGTGGTCATACAAGAAAAGACCGTATACATAATGAGGTTATTAGAAACAAATTAGGAGTGGCACCAATAGAGGATAAAATGAGAGAACATCGTTTAAGATGGTTTGGACATATAGAAAGAAGATCAAAAGAAGAACCTGTAAGAAGATTAGAAAAACTAAATTTGGAAAGTACTAAAAGAGGTAGAGGACGACCACAAAAGTGTTGGAAAGAAACAATAAAGAAGGATCTAGCTTATTGGGAGTTAACTGCTAACATGGTACACGATAGGGATCTGTGGAAACAAAGAATCCATGTAGCCGACCCCGTCTAGTATGGGAAAAGGCTTAGTTGTTGTTGTTGTTGTTTATATGCGTTCATGATTTTATGGAGAATTTAGAATTAAGTTCCACAATAATGAAATTTCTTAGCATGTAAGTTCTGCTGGATATTCTGAAATTACCTTGGTGTGGTTGTTGTTGTGAATCCTTATGAGTTTTATTAAATCCTTCGATTTCAGAATAGGAGCTTCACACCAATTGAGTACCTGGATTGGCATGATTCCATGTTAAATGAACCACTATGGCAAGATCCATCTAGGTATTTTTTTTACTTGTGCTATTTCCTCTAATAGGCTGTTGTGATAGATGTAGCACAAGATCTATTTTGAATTTTCCCAAGTGTATGTCACCTGCAATCTCTGTTTGTCTTCTGTTCAGACTAATCTTGCCAATCTCATAGTATGAAGCATCATTAGTTCTATTTGACATCTGTTGGTGACTAACCTGGACTATACAGATCCATATTCCAATGCCATGTGTAGATGCAGATGTGGATTCATTCTGGATCAAAATCAGGATCCTTGTCTGTTGTAGTATTGGACATACTAATTGCCGGTTTCTTATCTGGGATTGCCTGGCCTTGAGTTTATGTATTTGTATTATAATGTGGTGTGTTATGTCAATCTGCTACTTTCTGCAGACGTTCCAGCATGAAGTTTACTTCTAGTGTTGGTAGGTTTCTAAATTCATTTAGGTCGTAGTTGCTGGTATTTTGGCTTCTTTTTTGTTGACACCAGACGCTTTTTTGGTGGAACCTTATTCAATAACATGGACCACCTGAATTCAGTGGATCTAGTTCCAAACAGTTGAGAATTGGTTGCAGCATTTGATACAGCTGCGAGAAAAGCTTTTGGCTTCCTCAGGTTGTTAAGTTCTTGAAGAAGACTCCCTTTATTGACATCTAATTTGTCACTGAAGTTATCTATGCCATACACTCGTTTGCACAGAGTAAGCTATATTACTGAACTTGAGACATGACTCATCCAGTCTATCATGTGGCTTATTGTAACGAATGGATATTCATGATCAATATTGATTTTGATGAGGAACTTTCCCTCATCTTGCCCATGAAAAGAATTTGCTCTAAACCTAAGTAAGTTGCAAATGTTGGGATTGTGATACGGTTGTGGATTTTAGATTTGGAGTATCCATTTCAATGAAGAATATGCAGTCATTCCAGCCCTTTATTAGCTAAGTCTGTCTTTGTGTATCAAACCTTTTGCACGAGATCCTTAGCACTTGTTCTTTCTCCAACTTCTAAACTAATAAATAGCCTTCTATCGTTGAAGTGCAAGTGGCTTAATCAAAGAGACCTTTGAACCTACAGTTCTGGCATATATTTGTTCTTCTCAAACTTCTCTACTAATAAACAAGTTTATGGTACTAGAAAAATTGAGTTGTCAAGGAGATCTTTTAGTGTAACATGCACTCAGCTCATTTTTTAAGCTTTGCTACTAACAAATATATTGTCCATGTTTTAATCAAAGAGACCCTTTAAAGGTGTAGCATGAGTTGATTCTTGTGATGAAGCAATACATATTTGTTTAGCTCCTTTTTTCTTAATCACAAATTGTTGATTTCTCAAAATTTAGGTCTACATATAACTGATTCATGAGTGTGATATTTTACGTTTAAAAGTGGCCTATCCAGGAGACTCCAAATGGTTTAGATGGGGATGCACCCAACCACGTCGAGCCATATGAGAATGCGGCTTTCAAAGTTACATTTGATGAAGAGTCTTCTAAGACAAGGGGGATTTTTATTTCATGGAAAGGCTCACCTTGTCCAGAATTGTTTATATTAACTTAGGAAATCGGGACCCTCATATTTGGTTTCAATACCTCAAATTTTGTTAATTTTTGTTTTAGCATTAGGACTTTAGTATTATTCTTGTAGTTTTCTCATATTTCAAGTTAACCTCATGTAATGGGGGACACTGCAATTGTGGAGACCCACCATAAAATGTAGGGGATTCCCTCATGGAGAGCTTAGTTCTTTTCTGAAGACTCAAGAACACATAAATAGATACTATCTTTCTAGAATCTGAGGTCGGATGCACATAGTTGCTTCTGGTACATTTTGATCATGGGTTCTGCTTGATGTTTGATCCTTCCCCTAACAGTCTTATAATTCACATAATATAGCCATAGATGTAGATTTTAATTGGAGAGGCTCTTGCAGCAAGTTCCTCGCTGTGACGTTAAAGGAAGTGAAGTCTGGTAGAAGTTCAGATCTCATTGCTGGAGACTTGCATGTCGCCCTGAATGCTGGCAAGACCTCCATAAGGGTCGATCTTCCACATCTTCCAGAAAAATTAGCATGGTATTGTGTAATCATATTAATCTTTCAGTGTGTGTTTTTTGTTTGTCCTCTAGACAATTTTCTTTCTATACATTCAGAACATTTTGCATGACGTTCAAGGCAATGCAGAGTATCATAAATTTTTCATTCTTTGGATTTTAGAGACAGTGTACTAGCAAAACGCATGAGTAGCATCTGATATTCAGATGGAAATGATGGTATGGTATACCATATTAACGCAACTGTTAACTATTCTTAAATCAGGTGCAACTTAGATGCTTTTCTTCATGTATAAGAATCACACTGGCTGAATGGCACAAGAAGACTATTGTAGTTTAGAATTTTTGGAGAAACAGTGGCAAGAAGAAGCTTCTGATTTTGAGGGTAGCCTGGAGGTGTCGAGTGTAGATCTCTTCAAGTTCTCACTTTGTCGTGATGTTGTACATTAGCTTCAACTTGCATACAAGAGACATCCTTATTTTTTAACTTGAGATGTCCACACGCACAAGTGCACGCTTTCATATACACCAATTTTATATTGATAAATTATATAAGCCTTTGACGTGCTCTATTTTATTATATCATTTTATGATAATACCAACTCTGCCCATGTAAGGGATCACCCTTGCATTGCCGGTCCCAAGCCTGGATAAAGGAGGAGGGTTGTGTTAGGCTTCCGACAGCCAGCGTAAAACTTCGTCGGATTTCTACAACATATTACAAAAATTATGAGCATTGCTTTGGGGCGTCCCCGCCTAGCGACGTGCTGCAGAGCCCGAATGCAGTAAGAAGCAAGGGCCACTACATTTTCGCCCGAATGTAGTGAATCAATTGCAGAGAGGGTTCCCACATCATGAACGGGTGTGGGTAAAGAAGTTAGTCCCGCTACATTGCCGCCCGAATGTAGTGAAAAATTTTCAGAGAGGGTCTCCACATTTTGATTATGGACGGATGCACGGGGTAAGGAAGCTAGTCCTAGATAATAAGATTCGTATTGGTTCTTGGAATATCGGAACATTATCGGGTAAGCTAATGGAGGTGGTAGATACTATGATTTGGAGAAAGATTCATATTCTATGTTTACAAGAGACAAAATGGGTTGGAGAAAAAGCAAAGGAGATAGAGGATACAGGTTTTAAATTATGGTACTCAGGTAAAGAAAAGGCCCGAAACGGAGTTGGTATTATCATAAATAAAGATTTAAAGGAGAGTGTAGTAGACATACAACGATATGGTGACCGAATCATGACATTGAAATTAGTGTTAGGAGTAGAGGTTTTGAATATAGTTTGTGCTTACGCACCCCAAGTAGGACTAGAAGATAGTATAAAGACAGTTTTTTGGGAAGAGTTAGATAAGGTGTTTCAAAAGATTCCACAAAGGGAGATGATTTGTTTAGGAGGAGATTTAAATGGACATGTCGGTAAAGAGGCATTAGGATATCAAGGGATTCATGGAAACTTTGGTTATGGGGATATAAACGAGGAAGGTAGGGAGATTTTAAATTTTGCTATGTCATTTGATCTCTTTATAGTCAATACAATCTTCAAAAAACGAGATGAACATTTAATTACTTATAAGAGTGGCTTATCACAAACACAAATTGATTACTTTATTTGTAGAAAAAAAGATAGTGTGTTGTAAAGATTGTAAGGTAATTCCAAGAGAAAGCTTAACCACCCAACATCGACTTTTAGTTATGGATTTACAAATAAAAAAATGGACAAAGAAGAAAAGAGTGCATCGAGCTATTCGGACTAAATGGTGGAACCTCAAAAGCGAGAAAGAAGATATATTTAAACAGAAAGTCCTTCAAGGAGATGTTTGGAATTATGTTGGCACACCCTCTGATATGTGGAACAATATGGCTATACATATTAGGAAAGTGGCGAAAGATGTGTTAGGGGTATCTAAGGGAGGTGTACCGGCACAAAAAGAAGCTTGGTAGTGGAGTGAAGTAGTACAAAATAAAATCAAGGCAAAGAGGGCATGTTACAAATTACATTATGCTAAGAAAACTAGTGAAACTTTAGAAGCTTATAAGAAAGCAAAGAAGGAAGCAAAAAAGGCCGTTAGTGAAGCAAAAGCTAAGATTTGGGAGGACTTATATAAAAAACTCAACTCAAAAGAGGGTGAAAGAAATATTTTTAGGATAGCTAGGGCTAGAGATAAGAAAACTAAAGATCTTAATTATGTTAGATGCATAAAAGATGAGGATGAAAAAATTCTAGTGGCAAATGATGATATAAGAAATAGATGGAAAAACTATTTTTATAATCTTTTTAATGAAAATAAAGATGTTAGTATTAGTTTAGGAGATTTAGCCAAGTCAGAAAAGTATATAAACCACAATTTCTACCGACGTATTCAAAAGAATGAAGTCAAAGAGGCTCTTAAACATATGAAGAGTGGTAAATCGGTAGGACCAGATAATATTCCTATAGAAGTTTGGAAAATACTAGGAGAAATAGGAATCACTTGGCTCACAAGACTATTTAATGAAATATGAAAAAACCAAAAGATGCCCGAGGAATGGAGAGCAAGTACACTTATACCCGTATATAAGAACAAGAGAGACATTCAAAATTGTACGAATTATCGAGGTATCAAGTTAATGAGTTATACTATGAAATTATGGGAAAGAATTATCGAACGTAGGTTAAGACAAGTATCAAGTACAACAGAGAATCAATTTGGATTTATGCCAGGTAGATCTACTATTGAAGCGATTCACCTTTTGAGACGTCTTATGGAACATTTTAGAGCAAAAAAGAAAGACCTTCACATGATATTTATTGATCTAGAAAAAGCTTATGATAGGGTACCGAGGGAGGTTCTTTGGAGAACTTTGGAAAAAAGAGGTATCCCATTCACATATATTAACCTTATAAGAGACATGTATGATGTTGCAAAAACATGTGTGAGGACTCATGAAGGAACGACAAACTTCTTTGAAGTTAATATTGGGTTACATTAAGGATCAATTTTAAGTCCATACTTATTTATAATGGTGATGGACGAGTTAACAAAACATATTCAAGATGAAGTACCTTGGTGTATGTTATTTGCAGATGACATTGTATTAGTGGAGTCTAAGGAAAAAGTTAATAGAAAATTGGAACTATGGAGAGAAACATTATAAAACAAAGGCCTCCGACTTAGTAGAACAAAGACAAAATATATGGAATGTAAGTTTGATCATTTGGCTACTTCAGAGGACATAGAAATTAAAATTGGCACACATTGCATTCCCCAAAAGGAAAATTTTAAATACCTAGGGTCAATTTTTCAGAGTGATGGAAGAATTGATGGAGATGTTACACATAGAATTAATGCTGGTTGGTTAAAATGGAGAGGAGCATCAGGTATTCTTTGTGATAAGAAGATACCATTAAAATTAAAAGGTAAATATTATAGAGCAGCAATTAGGCCTGCCATGTTTTATGGTTATGAGTGTTGGGCAGTTAATCATCAACATGTACAAAAGATGTCTGTGACAGAAATGAAGATGTTGAGATGGATGAGTGGTCATACAAGAAAAGACCGTATACATAATGAGGTTATTAAAAACAAATTAGGAGTGGCACCAATAGAGGATAAAATGAGAGAACATTGTTTAAGATGGTTTGGACATATAGAAAGAAGATCAAAAGAAGAACCTGTAAGAAGGTTAGAAAAACTAAATTTGGAAAGTATTAAAAGAGGTAGAGGACGACCACAAAAGTGTTGGAAAGAAACAATAAAGAATAATCTAGCTTATTGGGAGTTAACTGCTAACATGGCACACGATAGGGATCTGTGGAAACAAAGAATCCATGTAGCCGACCCCGTCTAGTATGGGAAAAGGCTTAGTTGTTGTTGTTGTTGTTGTATTTTTGAGGATGATATTATCAATTCCTCTGTCTTGCTTATTTAGGTCTACCTGATAACTTTTTCATGCAAGATATGTTATGTCTGAACTGCATTTTTGTTGTTTACATTCATAAGAAATCATTCTTTTATTGACATAGATTTTGTTTGTGTAGGTCCCGTTTAGTTGATACTTCTCTGCCATATCCAGAACTTTTTTCAATGGAGGGTAGTTCCTTCGATCAGCCAGGCAAAAGGTTAGCTTGATTTCCCCTTCTGGCTCTTCTTGATTTAGGTGCTTGACTAAAATATATGTGCGAAACTCTTGCTCTTTTGGGTGCGGGTGCAGGTGTGGGTGCTGATGCATGTGTGGTATATAAAAAATTGAAAATTCATGAGTGCAGTGGCCGAGCTACATATATGTATCAATTATACATATATATATATATTGATTTATATAATTGTTGGTATCCCATGAAGTAGAAGAAAAACTCAGTTTTCATCACTTATTATTCACTAACAAAATAATAATCATAACCAACAACAACAACAACAACAACTAAGCCTTTTTCCATACTAGATGAGGTCGGCTACATGAATTCTTTATAACTCTATCTGTAATGAAGATCGGCTTCACTCGATCTCAATTCCCATGCAAAATGTCTCCAATACTTCACTCAAATGAAACTAACTAAAAGAGATCTTTATTAACAAAGCAAAGCCCTCAAGGCTGCACATTAAAAGAGAGGAGAGAATGTATTTATAGACAAGAAGAACAAGAGAGGTCACGACTAGAAGGAAAGAGAGGGAGTGGGCTAGCACTCAACAACTAGATATTTCTAGCTGTTGCCCAGGACAACTGGTCGGCTGGCTAGTGGCTGTACTAGACGAAGGATGGCGGCGACAATGATGACTATGGCAGCAGTGGCAACGACTGTGGCGACAATGGTGGCAGCGACAGTGGTGGTCCATTTGCTAATACTCCCTTGAAACGGACAGAGAAACCACTAACAGTTTGCATAGAAGTTCTTTAAAACATGGTGCTGGAAGAGCTTTGGTGAATATATCGGCCAATTAACACTCTTTGAACATATTGGAGATCATGATTGCCTTGTAGATATTCTTCACGGACGTAAAGACAATCCATCTCAATGTGCTTTCTATGCTCATGAAAAGTGTTATTGTGGATAATGTACATGACATTCTTATTGCCTCAATACATTTGAGGTGGTGACTCCATGTACATGTAGATCCTTCATGAGTTTTCTAAGCCACGTAAGTTCTGTTGCGATTGTTGCCATTACCCTGTATTCAGCTTCTGTGGATGATAGTGAGACTTTCTGTTGTTTTTTATACTTCCATGAGATAAGTGAGTCTCCTGTGAAAACAAAAATCCTGTAGTGGAGTATCTATCATTTGGATCACCTCCTTAATAAGCGTCAGTATAAGCAAGTAATTTTAAAGAGGAGGAAGAAGATAAGAAAACTCCCTTGCATGTAGTGTGTTTGACATATGTGATGATTCTCATGATTGCAATCATATGAATTGTGGTGGGTGCATGTTGAAAGACTTACAATGTGTATAACATACATGATATAAGGTCTAGTAATAGTCACATAAGTTAGTGCACCAACCATGTGTCGATATGGAGTGGGGTCGTGAAGTGGTTTCCCATCACCCAACCTCATTTTCTGTCCAAGTGCTTCATCATCAGATGAACCTGATCTACTAATAATATCATAAGCAAATTTCGTTTATGACAGAGAAACACCTTCATGATTACGAGTTACTTCAATTCGAAGAAAATAATATAAAAGACCAAGATCCTTCATATCAAATTTCTTATGAAGCTCAGTTTTAAGATTTTGAATTCTGATATTATCACTTCCTATGATGATAATATCATCTACATATAACAAAAAAATCACAATACCTTCAATATTTCTTCTTATAAATAAGGCAATATCAGTATAATATGTAAGAAAACCATAGTTGATCATAAACATATTAAATTTATAAAACCATGCTTTGGGTGCCTGTTTCAATCCATGTAAAGCCTTTTTTAAACGAAGAATTTGATGGTTGAGAATATCAAGATGAGGAGGAGGTTCCATATATACTTCTTCTTTTAACACCCTATTTAAAAAGGCATTTTTGGCATTCATTTGAAAAATGTTCCACCTTTATATCATACTAATAGCAATGATAGTTTTTACAGTTGTGATTATAGCTATGGGAGCAAAGGTTTCATCATATTGTATACCATATTATTGAGTATATCTTTTTCCAACTAATCGTGCTTTATATCTTTCTAGTATCCCATCACTTTTTGTTTTTATTTTATGGACCAATTTACAACCTATAGGCTTCTTTGACTTGGATCTTTCCACAAGTTTCTGGGTTTGATCTTTGTTTAAGGCTTCTAAATCTTTATTCATAATCATCAACCCAACAAGGAGAAAATTGAGCTTCTCTAAAGTTCTTGGGTTCCTTAAGGGAAAACAAGGTAAATGTGTCATAAGGAACAAATCTTTTCGGTGGTTTTGATTCTTTGGTTGATCTTTTAGGAGGGATCTCAGGGGATTTACGAGTATAATATTTTCTAAAGGAAGAAATTGATAATTTTGTACAGAATAATTGCGTTGAAAAGAGTAAAAGATTAATATTCAAAATTTCAAATCATACTTGAAACATGGCAGATTCGGCCGCTGCACTGGTCGGTCGTCTGCTTTCTTTTTTTGTTATTCAGTTACAACCCTAATCACCCAAATTTTATACTAATCCTATTCTAACTTAAAAGATAAAAATACCCCTAAGTATAGAACACGGTTCCCAATGGATCTGATCCGATCCATTGGTCCAACACGACACTAAGACATTTAAAACATAACTTTGAACCACTACTACACTAACAGAAATGATATTACTAGAGTATGGACTATATGTGTCAAGTATTAACCCTTATGGTTCCTTTTCTTCGTTTTCTAAGATATCAATCATGAATGAATATTTTGTGTTATTACTAGAATCATTGGTTTCATTATCGTAGTAAAACTCATTTTCATGATACTTGATATTCTGAAATACATAAAGCTTATCATTCTTTGGATCATAACATCTATATCCTTTTTTTGTTATCCTAAGAGTACACACTCAATGACACATGAAGAGAGTTTATCATTCTTATGAGCCAATACAAAATATTTGCATCTAAAAACTCTGAGATAAGAATAATTAGGAGCAATATTTAGTAATTTTTCTATAGGTAAAATATTTTGTAAGACTAAAGAAGGCATTTTGTTTATAAGAAAAACTGATGTCATAATGACTTCGTCCCATAGATTCTTTCAGACATTACTAGAAATCATCAGGGTTTGAGCAATTTCAATTGTTTGTGTTTTCGTTCAATAATGCCATTTTTTTTAGGAGTCCAAGTACAAGAAGTACGATGAATTATCCCATTATTCTAGAGATAGTTTTCAAAATCTTTTAAAATAAATTTCCCATCAGAATCAGATCTAAACATTGATATTAATACCAAATTGATTTTTAATCAAATTATAAAAAATCACAGAATGGTTAAATACCTCAGACTTAGCTTTCAGAAGATACACCCATGTGTATGTGGTAAAATCATCAATGAATATAACATAGTATGATACCCCTTTTTGATAAGACAGGGGCAGGTCCCCAAACATTAAAATGAATTATTTCAAAAGGTGTGTTTGAGCTAGACAACTTTTTAGAAAAAGAAAGACATTTCATTTTTCCAAGAGCACAAACTTTACAAAAAAGATCTTTATTTTTTATTCTAATAGAATGACATTCATACAATTTTTGAGCATATAAATGACCAAGTCTTTTATGCCATAAAAGAATATCTTTAGATACTGCGTTACATTGTCCAAAATTTTGTTCATGTAAATAGTCCATTATATAAAGTCCTTCTCTATGGCCATATCCAATCACCTTCTTCGTTAGGCGATTCTGTATAATACAACCGTTTGATGAGAAGCTAATAGCACAACCATTGTTAGATATTTGCGAGATTGAAAAAAGATTTAAATTTAATTTTGGAACTAAACTTATTCTTGAAACCGAAAAATTTGTGTTTTGAAGATTTTTAATTTTATCAACACTTAACTTAGTTCCATTAGTTGTAAACACATATGATTCATATTGATTTTGTATGTAATTGCTCAAATATTTTTCTCCACATGTCATATAAAACGAAGCTCTAGGATAAAGTAACCAAGATTTCATACCTATGGTTCCATTAGAGCTAGTGGAACAAATTGCTCCAATAGATGCACTTCCTTTCATTTGTTCTTCAAGTTTTTGTCATCTCTAGGTCAACCAAAACTTCTTCTTTTGCAAGGAAGGGTTTTCCATGGATAAGACTAGCTCTCCTTTGAATTCTTCCCTTAAACTTTTAAGAAACTAGTAGATAAAATCCTCATTTTGTTCACATTGCTTATGTCCAAGACACTGTGTACACTTGTTTTTATATCCACGAAGTTGATTCCCGACATTAGAAAACTGTGTAGAATTCATTGATGTTCTTATCCCCTTGTCTCATTGTCATTTTTTGAACGTCACTTTGCATACGACTCTTTTTGAGATAATCCCATGCTTCTCTCGCATTTGTAAAGTCTGTCAGAGTGTCTCTTACATGCCGACTTACATTATTCATGAGAATCTATATAATAGTTCTATGTCTTCCCTCGTTCTTCCATTTATTCCGAACTTGAATCAATGAAAGGTTCTATTTTTGTTTCGCTGATATAACCCCACAATTTTTTGAAATACAAATAATTTTTCATTGTCTGTACCCATGTTTTGTAGTTGGTGTTTGTCATATAGAAACAAATACATTTATCTTATATTTTCACAAAATACAATTAACAAAATTCTTACTTGAAGAAAGCAGCCCACAGGATCAAAATCCTTCTTGGCACATTTCTTGAGATCACCTTTTCTTGATCAATTGTCCTTGACAAGGCTTTGATACCATGTAATGAAGATCAACCTCACCCAATCTCAATTCTCACGCAAAATATCTCCAATACTTCACATTAAATAAAACTAACTAAAAGAGATCTTTATTAACAAAGCAAAGCCCTCAAAACTATACATTACAAGAGAGGAGAGAATATATTTATAGACAAGAAGAGCAAGAGAGGTCATGGCTAGAAGGAAAGAGAGGGAGTGGGCCAGCACCCAACGGCTAGTGTGCTGGCTTGGCAACGACTAGATATCTCTAGTCATTGCCCAGGACAGTTGGTTGGCTAGCTGGCTAGCAGTTGTACCAAATGAAGGATGGCGGCAGTGGCAATGATAATGGTGGTAATGGTGGCGACAATGGTGATCTGTTTACTAACACTATCATGTGTCATGCTAGCAGTTAACTCAATGTGAGCTAGATCATTCTTTATTATTTATTTCTAATACTTTTATAGTCTTTCCTCTTCCTCTTTTAACATATTCATAATGTAGTTTTTTGTACCTTCTTAGTCGAGTTTCCTTTGGTCGTCTTTCTATATGTCCAAATAATCTTAAACGATTTTCTCTCATTTTATCCTCTATGGGTGCCACTCCCAATTTGTTTCTAATAACCTTATTATGTATACGATCTTTTCTTGTGTGACCACTCATCCATTTCAACATCTTTATTTTTGTTATGAACATTTTTTGTATATGTTATATTAACTGTATGAATAATTGATGTCTCTCTCCATTTTAACCAACCTACGTTAATTATATGCATAACATCTCTATCAATTTTTCTCTTACTATGAAAAACTACCTAGGTATGAATACTTGATGTCTCTCTCCATTTTAACCAACGTGCATTAATTCTATGCATAACATTTTCATCAATTTTTTTATCATTCTAAAACATTGACTATAGGTATTTAAATTTTTTTTGTAAGTGATGCAATGTGTACCGATCTTAATTTCTATATCCTCTGCAGTAACCAAATGATCAAACGTACATTACATATATTTTGTTTTACTTCTACTAAGTCGAAAGCCTTTACTTTATAGTCTCTTCATAGTTCTAATTTCCTATTAACTTTCTCTTTAGATTCATCCTCATGCAATGTCATCTACAAATAACATATGCTATTTGTTATCTATTTATTTTTTATATCAATCATTTGCCATTCGAATCTTCTCATCCTATTTTTGATATCTAGGTATTAAGCGCCCGCATGTTCAACATTACCGGTCTAGAATAGGTTCAGCTGTTTCAACCAAAACCAACAGGTCAAGAACCATAATTGGACCTGGAACTGGAGACCACTTGGCCCGGTTCCTGTTTCATCTTTCATGGAACTGGATCCTGAAACCAAAACGGGTGGTTTCAAACTGGCGGTTCCATATTTCTTTTGTTCTTTTCTATATTTCAAATTTTGCAGTTTTTTTCTGGTTCTAGGCTGTTTGGGGCTCACACTAGAACTGGAACCTGCATCAACTGGTCCCAGTTTGATTTTGATTCCACAGTTCCAGCACCAGCCAGTCCTGGTTCGGTTCCAGGAAAACCTGAACTGGCCACGTCCAGTTGAACACGAGTTTGACACCCTATTCGAAGTGTCTATGCAATGCCATTAATTGGATGGTAGTAACAAGTGGGTTTATGCTCGGGCAAGCTACTGATCTTATTCCAGCTCCTGCAGGTCAAGCTATGAAATGAAGTCTCACAGCTGCACGCTTTTTGAAGCCCAACTAGTAGGCTAATATTTATGACGTTTCTTCAAAGAGCTTTCATCCTGTTTCTTGCAACTGACTTGGTCAGTGTAAATATTGTAATCTCATTTTTTAGCACGAAGTATGATTTGAAAGGTGAGCCAAAGTTGGGCTTCATTATTGTATATGCTTACGTAGGTTATACATCAACTGCTCTTTTCTTTAATAACACTTCTGCATGTAATGAGGGGCAGCTTTGATGAGCCTTATGTCATTTCTTTTTGTTTGGTAAGCTGTGGGTTGGTTGATACTAATTAGATATGCATGGCTTCGAATATCGAACTCGTGATCTTTAAATTGAAGGTTGTTTCAACTGGACCCTTCATATTAGCAGCTTTGACTCGTGTTCTGTGTGAGATTAGGGATGCCAATCACGCTCTGCCCCATATGAGGCTGGTTTCCGGGCCTCAAAATCCACCCGGCAGTAGGTTGGGGATGAGTGTGCGGTAAACCCACTCTGTCCCACCCCGTCTTGGAGTGTGTGTATATGTATATATAAAGATTTTGTTTAATTTTGTTTAATAATATAAAATATCATAAATAAATTTTATGTAAAAAAAATATTAAAAAAAAATGTTATTGAGTGAAGTGGGCCGGAGAGGGGCATATAGAGAATGTTGTGCAGGTGGAGTGAAAACTCGCTTCACCCTGTCCCGTTGTCATTGCCATCCCTATGTGAGATTCCTTCTCAACAAGTCCACAACCAGTACCCAATACAGGCTCTACGTTAGGGGTCCTGGAGTAGTAGTTTTATATCTATGGCCCAAGTGCAATATTTAGAGCACGAGAGCTGGTTGTCCAAGTTATTTCTAAAAGTAGATAATAACCAACGGTTGGTTCGTTCAAGTAGCTCGGCACTTGTCCCCTTCACCAAGGTCTTGAGTCCGAATCTTCTGAATGGAGAAAACTAATGCTGGGTGGTTTTATTCCCATAGTAGGTCAACCCATCATAAACCCTTGTGGACCTCTTGATACTGGTAGTTTAGAAAAAAGAACAAAAACTAACTAAAGTTTGATCAAGAAAAATGTTTTTGATTGTCATCTCGAGAGAGAGTATCTTAGTTGTTGATGTGATTACTGTTTTTGTTGATAGATGTTCATATAAAAAAAGTAAAAAAGATTGTCAATAAAGCATAGGGTTTACATAAAAGCTTAACTTAAAAGAAGATGAAAGATATATTTTATGATAGTTAAAGTTAGAGATAGGAAAGTTAACGATCTTACTTTTGTTAGATGCATTATATATAAGATAATAATATTGTAGTAGCAATAAATGATATTAAAAGTTGATGAAACGGTTATTTCTATAAGTTTGTTGATGAAAATATAGGTACTAGTACTAACTTCAGTGAGTTGATCACCTTAAAAGAACATATAAAATGTAATTTATTACTATGAATTTGAAAGAATAAAATTGAAGAGGTTATGAAAGTTGATAAATTTGTAGGATCAAATAACATTCTCATAGAAGTATGAAAATCTTAAGAGAAACGAGTATCACTTGATTGATAAGATTATTTGATGAAATATAGAGAAATCAAAAAATGACTCAAGAATGAAAGAAGAACAAAGTTGTATTCATGAACAAGAAAAAACTTTTAGAATTATATAAATTATCAAGGAACCAAGTTGATGAGTCATACAAATGAAATTATTGAAAAAAATTATTCAATAAATATTGAAACAAATAACGAGTACAAAGGAGAATCAATTTGGATTTATGTTAGAGTGATTGATTATTGAGGCTATTTACCTATTGAAACGTTTTGTACAATATTTTAGAGGAAAAAAAGCACAATTCACATGATAATTATTGATTTAAGAAAAGCATAATATAAGGCATTAATTTTATATGAGATATGCATAATGGTTCACAAATTTGTGTAAGGACTCATGAAGGAATGATGGATTTCTTCAAAGTTAATAATGGATCACATTAAGAATCAACATTAAGTCGGTATTTATTTACCTTAGTTACTTATGAGTTAATGAAGTATGCTTAAGATGAAGTACCTTAGTATATGTTGGTGGTGGATGACACCGTGCTAGTAGATACATCTAAGAAAAATAAAAGATTTTGTAACTATAGAAAAAAATGATAGAAAATAAAGGCTTTTGACTTAGTAAAATAAAAATAGGATATATTGAATGCAAGTTTGATAACTTTGTTCCTAATTAAGATTGGTATACGTTGCATCCCTTAAAATAGAAAGTTTTAAATACTTAAGTGTTATTCAGAACGATAGAAAAATTGATATAGATGTGACACATAATAAGGCAAGTTGATTGAAATTAAGAGATGCATTAAGTATTCTACATGACAAAAATACTATTAAAGTTAAAAGGGTAATCATAGAGCAACAACTATACCTTCTATATTATATGACACTAAGTATTGAGCAATTAATACATGTTCAAAAAGTATATGAATTTGTTGAAATAGATGTGTTAAGAAAAGACCATGTTTGTAATAAGATCATTAGAGATAATTTGAGATGATTTGGTACGTGAAAAAAACCACTAAAAGAAACTTGGATAAGGTGTGACAAATTAAATGATGAAAATATTAAAAGAGGAAAAAAACTACAAAAATATCGATAAATAATAAATGAATGATTTAGCTTACTGTCGAGGTAATTATTAGTATGATAGGTGACTGAGGTATATGAGAACAAATAATCCATGTACCTAACTCATCTAGTAGGTTGCATACGCAACGGTTTGGTTTGTATCAGCACGAAATTTTATACGTGCGTTTTGTGTTTTGCGTGTTCTTATTGTTCATATTAAAATATTTTTGTTGGGCCCTCTCTGAGTGGAGTCATCTTGTGTGTGCCATGCGTCTAATTTGTTTGCGTCCATCATTTGTCCGATGAGTCTCATAGTTGGATGCTCACGTCGTTGCTTTCAGTTTCCATCTTTTTGCTGCAGGGCCCCACATGTATAGTTCCAACCTTTATCATTTTCCTTCTCGGCCCCGACCCGGTGTCCCTCTTGTGCCCTTCCGTTTTGTTTGAAGGTTCCTAAGAAAGTTGGACCCCACCCTCTCTCTCTCTCTCTCTCTCTCTACGCGGGCAAACACACGCGCATGAAATTTAGCACAAGGCACATTTAAATCGTTGATTTTCTTTATAAGGATCTAGAACTTGCTTAGAAACGTGATGGGCAAAATACTTAATAAATTATTAATTGCTTATTGCAAAGGTAATATAGTTCGAGCTTTTGGTGGCCTGTAGTGAAACTAAGAAAACGTTTTAAATGATGATTCAAAATTTCTACAAAATGCTATTTTTCTTTTATATATATATATATATATATATATATATATATATATATATATATATATATATATATATATATATATATAGAGAGAGAGAGAGAGAGAGAGAGAGCATAGTTCATGCATACACTCATTCATACTTTAATTTTTTTTAAGATTTCAATTGTTCGATCGATTGATGGTTGAGATTTTTAAGTTAAAAAATAAATAATATCAAGCATATTTATTATACCTAAAAAAATAGCAACATACTTCTCGTTGATCAAACAGTTGAGGTTCTTGAGGATGTTTAAACATACATGTGCACATTTACCATATTATATATATTGCATCATGTATGAGTGATGCATTACTACATCAAATCTAGAGAATCGGATCAATAAATTAATATTAATATATATATATATATATATATATATATATATATATATATATATATATATATACCTTTTGATTTTTTAAATTTAAGAAAGTAATTTGGCAGTACTGTTGCACCTAAGAAGTAGAACTGAGTCAAAATCGGTTTTCATTTAGGTCTTAAATCATTTGGATCTAGAAAAATGTTTTAAAAGTAAAATTCGAATGGAAATATAAAAATGACAGTTTCAAATCACTGATTCTGGTTTTAGAATGGTTCCAGTTTTATAGAAATCAGAACCAAAACCAAATCGAGTGATCCACGCTTCCAGTTCCAATCGGTTCTTATTGAAACCGTCGGCTCGATCAGCTATGTTGTCAGGGTATTATACCATGTGGTGCACTAAATCCGGGTTGTATATACCACAGTAGCAGGCACTCGGATCCTACTGGCATCAGACTTCATTCGTCAAGCCATCCACGTGGTGCTGACGTGGAGAGAGGAGATTCGTCTAGCCCCACAATTTTGACAGGCTAAGGTCATAGACCGCGTTGACTACACGAATGCTTTTAACCTTCTTCCTTCTCACGTATGACCCGTGTTCCAGCTGTTCCCAGCATGCTGCGTTCAACCAGCTGTTCCCAGCATGCTGCGTTCAACTCCCCGGTGGTACAAAACCCTATTCACTCTTCCCTTCCTTCTTCAGCGGTTGACAATCAGCAAGCCACAGAGAGAGTGTGAGGAATGGGTAAGAAGAGAGCGAGAGAAGCGAGCAAGAACCTGCCGGCGGCCACCGAAACCCGGCATCCTGCGCTGAGCGCGGACCAGGAGATGAGCATCATGGTGGAGGCCCTCAAGTGCGTCCTCTGCGGTGGCTCTCCCGATTCTCTCCACTTATCATCTTCAGAGTCGTTCTGCGCCAGCCCACCCGAGGAGAAGCCGGAACCAATGAGGAAGAAGTACCGCGGGGTGCGGCAGAGGCCGTGGGGGAAATGGGCTGCAGAGATCCGTGACCCACGTCGCGCTGCGCGGGTGTGGCTCGGCACTTTTGACACCGCCGAGGATGCCGCTCGGGCTTATGATGCAGCGGCAATCAGCTTCCGTGGCTCCCGCGCCAAGCTCAATTTCCCTGAAGACGGATTCTTCTCAGAGCTTTCGGCCGAAGTTGCCACAGCATGTCAGCCCGGTACGGTAGAGGAGCTCCAGCACTTCACGCAGTTGCATACCCAATTGGAAGAGAAAGCTAGCAGCATGGCTTCCGGAAGTGAAACCGGAGTTCCGACCGAGACGAACTCCGGCGAGTATGACTACATTTGGGAGTTTCTGAACGAGCCCGACGACTATTTGCTATGCGGCAATGCGGCCGGCGGTAGCATGAATTGGCCGCTGGTTGATCAGTATTGGGCATTTGATGTCCTTCCCCATTGATTGGATTTGGATCACGGTCTTCTCGGCTCTGATTCATCTTCTCCCCTTCCTTTTTTATGAAAGGGAGAAGGGCGGTATCAGGGATTAGTTCGGGTCCTGATTTAGTTCTTAATTGGTTTCCTCTCGCTCTGTATTTGAATGAGCGGGAGCAAAACTGGTGTTATTTGTTATCTGTAAGAAAAAAAAGGAGAATTTGTTTGCTAATAGAAATTCTTTTCTGTATTTGGGTGCACTGAGCTCAGCAGAATCTGGATCTGATTCATGGAATGGACTTTTCTTGGTTTTATGGTGTGACATCTGAATCTGGATCCGAAACCTGGAACCAATTAACAAGAAAAGTGAATCCAAGATCAGAACCAAGCCTTATTCCAGCTATATGGATCTTTATTTTTGGGTACAATGGGAAGACCAAAGCCAGATGAACGCCTTGGGTATTAAACTCATGACCTTCAACTGGTGAGTCCACCCCTTAGCAAGGTGCTTGCTACATGGACTACCGGGCACTATTTTAGCATTTAACAGAAAAAGCTTTTTATTTTAAAACTGGAGAATTTTAAGCATATTTTCTCATTACAAATATCTTTTCCAATAACTTAATTATACATTTAGTCTTTTATTGCATAACTTCAAATCCATCTTCAAATTTATGCTCTTGTTGTTGGGTTTATCGATGCCGACCCAACCCAATCTGACTTAACCAGGA
Organism: Brasenia schreberi; assembly: GCA_036023115.1. Classification (NCBI taxonomy): domain Eukaryota; kingdom Viridiplantae; phylum Streptophyta; class Magnoliopsida; order Nymphaeales; family Cabombaceae; genus Brasenia; species Brasenia schreberi. Next base: position 3,067,049 of record JAYKKT010000075.1, on the reverse strand, counting down.
AATGTGTCTTACCCAGTTTGACTTGGTTTGGATTCGTTTTAAGAAAAACATGAATATCTTGACCAGACACAGGATGGCAACGAGATAAGAATTACAAAACCCAAACCTGACCTGTATGCATGTATGTATCAAATGTATGAAATGGGTCTAATTGATCGACCCAATGCACTCCAAATGAGTCAGGATTAGAAATCTATTTGGATTCATTGAATTATCTTGATCAAAGGGAACCAAATTTGTTGCCCTATTCTAATTATTTTAGTAATATAATTTAATACACGTACCTGGACATGTAAACCGCTGAACCGTGGTTAGACTGCCAATTTCAGTTTATTCGGAATCGAATGCCTGGCAACGATATGCTATTTTGAATGGTGTGATCCTTTTGTTAAGATTGACATGGGTCTCCATCTCACTCTTTAATATTTTCAAAATCTAGTTTTTCATAATTTTTTATTGAAGTTTTTTTTGTTATCTTTTATGTATCTAAACTATTTTATATGTTTTTCTCATTTATTGGTATCAAATCCAACTTATTTCTAATAACCTCGTTATCTATACAATCTTTTCTTATACAAACCGTCACTCATAGCTTCGTTCATGTCAATATCTTCGTTGTTTTAGTCTGAACACACCTAGTTCAGTCACGGCCTTGTCTAGGTGCAGAACGTAGATGCAAGTTCTTGTGTCATTTTAATGAGATGTTATTTTTATGTTTTGGAACTCCGATGCCGATTCGACCGGTTCTCTAGTCTCTTTGAAACGATCCGACTCGAAAAACGATTCGAACCATCATCGCCGAGTAAATGCGTGGGACCGACGCTCACCCGCTGCATATGGTTTCTTCCTCCCGGTGAAACCGGCATTATCCGGTCACTGTAAGTTGACCCTTGATTTTAAATGGACAAAGACTATTTTCAAATTTGTTCACCCTTAGTTCTTTCCCCGCTGTCTCCTCTTTCTCTCTCTCTCACTCGATTCTGTCCGCCATGTGAGGAGCTCAGAGTCGGGAGGAAAATCTCTGCGATTCCGACGAAGAGGAAGAGGAGGAAGAAGAAGAAGAAGTGGAATCGGAAAAGGAAAAGGAGGAAAGAAGGCAAGAGCAAACTCCTCCTTCCTTTAGACCCCCAGACCCTAATTCTCCAACGCCGATCTCCCTTGACGAGATCGACGGGACGCTGAAAGCCCTCAATCTCAAATACGCCACTGCGCAGCGCCCAAAGAACGGAGTCAAGCTCTACCTTCACATCGGCGGAAACTCGCCCAACGCAAAATGGATCGTCTCCGAGAAGCTCACAACCTACGCCTTCGTTGACGAGCGCGAAGACGGCGCCGAATCAGAGATCAAGGTTAAGGGAAGGCCAAAATTTGGGCGAAGATGGATTCTGAAGGTCGGATCTAAGGTCCATGGGCTCGTCTCGCCGGATCTTCAGATGACGACGTTCGATGACCAGAGACGCGCCGATTTCCTGTGTGACGGCGTTTGGGCATTGAAATTCTTTTCACCTGAGGACTATAGAGTCTTCATCATGGAGTTCCAGAACTGTTTGTTTGAGAATCTGCATGAGACAGAGGCGTCGAACAGGGAGGATGTCTACGGGAAGGACTTCAAAGGTTGGTTCAATCCGAATGAGGCCGACGATTCGATGTGGGAGGATGCAGAAGATGTCTTCAAGGTGGCTAATGCACCAGCTCGTGGTCGGCAGGATCTGTTGGAAGAGCTGGAGGAGGCTGCAAATGGAGGAATTCAGAGTATTGCAATGGGTGCTCTGGATTATAGCTTTCTGGTGAGTGATTCTGGCATCGAAGCAGTTCAAAACTTGAGCTATGGAATCCAGGGAAAAGGGGTGTCTGTGAAATTCGCTAATGGAAGTAGCAGATTTGGTAGATTTGATTCTCCTCCTTCGTTTGAAACCCCGAAGAAGGCTCTCTTGATGAAAGCAGAGACGAATATGCTTCTGATGAGTTCTGCAGGAGAAGGGAAACAACACGCCACCGGGCTTCATCAATTGGACATCGAGACAGGGAAGGTGGTGACTGAATGGAAGTTTGCAAAGGATAACACGGAGATAACTATGAGAGATATAACTAATGATAGCAAAGGCTCACAACTGGATCCCTCTGGATTTTTTGGGTTTGGATGTTAGAAGGCTTTGTAGATGGGATATGCGCGACCGGAAAGGTGTGGTGCAGCAACTGGATAGTCTAGTCCTTTAGTGGGCAGATGGGCACCAATTTGCTAGTAATACCAAGTTCCTGTGTTTTGCGACGACGGGTGATGGATGCATTGTAGTGGGTTCTGCAGACGGGAAGATCCGTCTGTACTCAGACCGATCGATGAGAATGGCAATGACAGCATTTCCAGGACTTGGATCTCCAATTACTCATGTAGATGTAACTTACGATGGCAAATGGGTGTTGGGAACAACGGATACATATTTGATCTTGATTTGCACATTGTTTACTGACAAGGATGGGAAGACAAAAACTGGCTTTGCAGGCAGAATGGGTCACAAGATTGCTGCTCCACGGTTGTTGAAGCTCACGCCTCTAGATTCACAGTTGGCGGGCCAGAACAACAAGTTTCATGGAGGGCAATTTTCCTGGGTAGGAGCTCTTCTTCATAATGTTAATCAAATAATTGTTCCTATCGCATACATTGCTGAGGTGTTATTTTAGACTCTTTTAGTTACTTTCTCTATCTATTGAAGTTGCATGGAGAGCCTTATACTGATTAGCTGTTTATATTAGACTCATTTAGTATGTAAATTTGACAACGTTTTTGTGGTTCTATTATAGCGTTACTGACTTCAAGCATCATAGTTTGAAATAAACAATATTTTCTTCTGGATATAGATGAGGATTACTTCTTGGTCTTAAGTTCCTCTTGCAGTTTTAGTCCTAATCAAAGCTCATTTTTCTTTCCCCTGCAATCTTTTAGGTCTTCCATCCAAGTGGGACGCAACAAAATATACTTGCTAGAGGTTTTATGCTTTCTTATTTTAATGGTTAGGAGGAACTACTAAGAAGCTTTTCTGTAGTTGTTACTTGGAAGATTATCTAGCTATCCTTCTGTTGTCTCAGAAACTCTTTAATAGTATGAAAGAGGTTATCTGGGTCTGGGTGCTTTGAGCCTTTATTTGATGTTGATCCTTCTAGCAAATCCATTTTTTCATTAGAGGAAATCTTAAATACTCTGTATCAAGATTAAGTAATAGATGCTGTTAGCTTAGCCGTTCATTGGTTCCATGTATGACCTTGTCAAGTAGCCCTTTATGCAAGAAACTGATGTTTCCTACTTGATATTTGGTTTCAAGTTTGGAACTAATGTATGGGAATTGGCTTGTGCTACTGTGAATAAGGTTGTCTATTCGTTTAGGTCCGCATCTCGTGGGCCGTTATTGTACCTAGTGCATGAGTTCTTGCCATGAAAATTTTTCTTTCTTACTCTTACTAAACCATTACAGCATTTTGATTCCATACAAATCGGTTCCTTGTCTACCAGCTACTATACAACTGGGTGACGTTGACCTGATTTCCAATTTAATCTAATTGTATGACTTCTACAGGTTACCGAAGGTGGGAAGCAAGAGCGACATCTTGTTGCTAGTGTTGGAAAATTCAGCGTTATATGGAACTTTCTGCAGGTGAAAAACAGTAGTCACGAGTGTTATCAGAATCAGGAAGGCCTGAAAAGCTGTTATTGCTACAAGATTGTTCTGAAGAACGAATCAATTGTATACAGTCGTTTCATGCATGATAAGTTTGCTGTAACTGACTCTCCGGAAGCTCCACTAGTAGTTGCTACGCCAATGAAAATTAGCTCTTTCTGCTTATCTAATAGAAAATGATAGTCTATGCATCACACAGAGGATACCTCATGCTCGGTTTGCATATGGTTGCTGATAAAATTTTCCATGTTACCAAATCGGAATCTGTATTTCTGGTTTTGTCCAACTGCATATGAATAGAAGCTGCATTAAGTTTCTGCATTCAGTAGACATTTGCGTTCTGGTTTTAATTAGCGAAGATGTGTTTCTTTATGACTGAATGGGCTTCATTAGTTGCCGAGTTAAACCTGTTCATTAGTTGGTGAGTTAAATCTATTCTTCTCATGAACTTCACTAATTGGTGCTTTAAATCTGTTCTCCGCTATGCTGCCTTATGTTCGTCCACAAGCATATCACGTTCTCCAACTATACCATGGCTGAAAATTAGACCTTTTGTTGGCGTCTGTCACAAAGGTGCGGGTGTACTTGCGAGGAAAATGCGGCAGAAGGTGGCTTACCAAGTCTTTGCTTTCAATCACATTTGGCAAAAGCTTGAAATCTGGAAGTCCCATTGCTGGAGCCTACTCTTTTCTTTGACAACATAGAGGCACACTTGTTTATGGATTCTAGTGTGACAGGTCATATATCTGCATCGACCCATCAATTGTTCAAGTCACATGCACCAATGAGGAAGACGCTGCTGATGGTGTTGCGGTAATGGGGAAAGAATCATGAAAGAAAACTCTCAAAACTACAATTGATTCCCTTTCCAAAATCAACTGCAGCTGTGCGAGCCTTTCGTACATGCCACAAATAACCACACGGCTATGATATGATCCTTTCGACTGAGACGAGACCTTTATTTTCTTTCTCCCGCCCGAAGAAATAATTAACAAATAAACCAAGCCTAGACTGATAAAATTCGATATAACAAGATTGATTTTATTCGAATGAATGCTCCACTCACTGGTACTGGTAGTGAACTGCCTTTGCATGCTTGTGTCTTCTTGTCGTGCAGGACTATTCATCCTGTTTTGATGTTTCTAGTATGAACTTGTTCAATGGTCAACCCAGAAAATGTCGTGGGTTGAGGCAAAATCCGATTTTTAAAATTTTGATTTTTTCCTCGGATTGCTTGTATTGATTTTTTGGGTTCTTTCCTTTGGAATTCAGGCTTTGCGGCGTCACCTGGGCTTGCCCATGAATAACTCCCGCACTGAACTTGTTGGATCTTTATCATTGATAAGTTGTCCAGATATTTATGTTGATAGGAGCAACGTTCTGCAAGCATTCTGATCACCTTGAGTTACCCTCTGAATCTGACTGCGAACCAATGACTGATGATATCTCTGCCGTGATTCTCCATGTAATGAGAGTTAAAGATCCACAACAGCTTTATCCTTCTGTCGGCTACTTCGCCGGAATTGACTCCATCTAATTTCAAACATGAGGTTCCTTTCTGTTCAATCCACTTCCTAAAAGTCTACGGCTTATCCGTGAGTCCTGGTTTCTTCCATGCCATCTATGCTCATTTTTGAAAACATGAAGATCCCTCACCTTGCGTATCAGATTTAATTAAATAACTGACAAAGGAGCGACGCATCCCTTTCTTCGCTGCAACTTGCTTTGCATTTCCATATGTATCGTTCCCCTCTTTTATCAACTGATTTGATTGTTGGATCCACCAACCTGAGACGAAGATAAAGGTTGATCGAGATCGAGAGAATGAACCAACTAAAATAGTTTGTTGATTTTTCAAATTTATAGCCCTACTTATAACTCCGCCTATATAAGGAATCACCCTTTCATGGCCGGTCCCAAGCCCGGAAAAAGGAGGAGGGTTGTGTTAGGCTTCCGACAGCCAGCGTAAAATTTTGTCGGACTTAACATGGATTCTACAAAAAAGAAAAGAAAAGAATCCATGTAGCTGACCCCATCTAGTATGGGAAAAGGCTTAGTTGTAGAATAGCCCTACTTATCGTTTCAGTGGGATTTTACCGGATTCTATATAACCTGGCACTTGATTTTGCTGAAAAGAAAAGCTCGAGTCAATGTATCTAGGTGACCGTTGCCAGGGTTGAACTGAATAGAATCTGTCCCACAAAATCAGGCCTGCTAAAGATTGAATTTGCTGGTTGTAACAAGCCTGCTCAGGTTGAGTCAGGATCTGTACCACAACATCCATTTTAATTGACTTACTGTTGAAGCGTCTTGCGTTCATTATCCAACTTCTGAACCCTAGTTTGTTGACGTGGATTATTTTGGCAAATAATCAGATTTCATGTGCATGTAATTCTGTCAGCTACCATATAGAAGGTAATGTCGTTAATTGACAAGTACCAAATATTAGCAGCATAAACCACAAAGACCACTTCGAGTGAAAGATGACAAAAGTTTTTATTTTGTGTGTGTACATTGGGGAGGAAAAAGCCAGATGCACAGCCGGAACTTGTGATCTTCTACTTGTGAGTCCACTCTCTAGCCGGGTGAAGTATTGCCCTTTGTGCTAAAATGGATTTTGGTCATATGGGAAGTTTCCCGTCTTCTTCTATTTGTGCAAGAATAGAATCAGATTATTTTACTAGTGGAGCGCAATAAAAGCCAAAGAACAAGGATGGTTGGGTGTCTAATAACTGATCTCATCTTGAAACTGTTTAAAGTCTGTGGCTCTGCTTAACTGCTGCTTCTACTGCGAGCAGCGGTGAAGGGCCGGTAAGTGAAGGCAATGGCTTCCGCATGGAGCTGCGGCTGACCTTCTTCGTTGTGCTCTTCTTTGTCGAATAATAAAGGATTTCAACAGCATGTCTTGTTTGGTAGTGTGGCAGCCAGTAATCGCCCTCGGACGGTGATGAGTACGGTTAGAGCCCAGCGAGCCTCTTGGCTTCCAGGCTTGGATGGTACGCAAGTTTTACAATGAAGATAAATTCTGTTTCTTTTGATTGAAGATAGTTCGTTCTATCCTAAGCAAACCAATGTTTGCACTTGAACTTTTGGTGTTCTTACTGTCATTTTATGGGTTTGTGTGTGTGTGTGAGAGAGGGAGAAAGGTGTTGCGCAATGAGTTGCTCAGATTGATTGCAAAGGGGCTGAAGGGTGATAATTGTCAATGTGGGTATTTGTTGGTGCAGCCTAGCTGGGGATTTTGGATTTGATCCGCTGGGCTTGGGGGAAGATCCAGAGGCTCTAAGATGGTACGTGCAGGCAGATCTCGTGCATGCTCGTTTTGCAATGGCAGGCGTATCTGGAATTCCCCACTGATGTACGTCTGATAGTTGACCAGAAATTTCTCTCATTCTCTCTCTATCCCTCTCACTCACACACAATCTTAGCTTCAAACTGAAGGGCAACAGCCCTCTAGTTTCTGGATGAGAAATCCCCCTCCTTTTCACAAAGTCTTAACCTCTTATGGCGTTCAATTCTTGGGGATTTGAGAGACGACAGTCCTTTTCAGATAAAAGTAACAGTTGAAAGCTAATTCAGTGACGCCTGCATCAAGTTCCATCCATGGAAGCTAGCCAAGTTGTCTTGTGACATATCTAACATATCCATATATTCTTGGTTATATTAACTGAGAATTCTTTAATTTTACAGCTACTGAGAGTTACTGGACTAAAAAACGTACCAGTTTGGTATGAAGCTGGAGCACTAAAATTCGACTTTGCAAGCACAAGAACTCTGTTTATTGTTCAAATGCTTCTAATGGGGTGAGTGCCAAAACAATTGAACATGTTTCTTTTTTGCCTTCCCTCAACAATGAACCTTTACAGGATGACATTGGGTGTTCTAGCGTACTGTGTATGATACGTATTGCACGATATGTCATTCCATACAAATACTTCATGACATAGCTAATGACCCCTGCATTATACCATACAGAAGCATTAAGGTCTTCGAGGGGTCTCCGGCTGCTAGACTAGCAGCCAGAGGCTCAGACTCCTGTCGGAGCTGCCCGTGCAAGTTCAGTATTCAGTATAGGCCCATGGGTGAGGGTCTTAGCATCGGGATTTTACGTAGGTTGTTCCAAGTTCCAACCCCTTGAAAAACATTTTCTCTAATTCATAGCCTTACAACTAATAATTCATTCATTTTTGCTCATGCAGATTCGTTGAGACCAAGAGGTACATGGATTTCAAAAGCCCTGGATCCCAATCAAAACAAGGGTAGTTCTTCGGTTTAGAGGCAGCGCTAGAAGGTCTAGTACCGGGGTGAGTTCTCTCTTCTCTGCTGAAGGTGCGTGTTGAACCATTCTGAACGGAAAGTGTATTAAGCCCCACGGGTAGTCTAGGCAATGGCGTAAGGAGAAGGGGCTTTGGCTGCCAGGACTGAACAGAGGTCATCTTTCTGGGGCGGTGGTGGATCTAGAAAACTTTTTCAGGATGAGGCGGAGAGCCACTTTTTAGCAGTAGGCTACCATGTTAATTTTAACTGTTCCTTTTTCTGTGAACGGAAACAGCTATCCAGGAGGTCCCCTCCTCAACCCACTAGGCCTGGCAAAGGACATTGACCAAGCTGATGAATTGATGCTGAAAGAAATCAAGAATGGTCAGTGTCTAATTCAATAATAGCACCCATTCAAATGGTTGAATGTTAATTGATTGTGATTGCGTGCTATGACAGGTCGGTTGGCAATGGTTGCAATGCTTGGTTTCTTTGTTCAAGCCTGTGTGACACACACTGGTCCGATTGACAATCTGATTTCCCACCTTTCAGATCCATGGCATACGACAATTGTCCACACGCTCTCTTCCATGGGAACATAAATATGTGTGTGTGTGTGTGTGTGTGTGTGTGTGTGAGAGAGAGAGAGAGAGAGAGAGAGAGAGAGAGAGAGAGAGAGAGAGATGCTTCTCATGTACTTACATCCGTCTGTGCTTTTTATAACGTGACCAAATATTCTCATGTAATTATATTCAATGACCGTCCATGTGCATGACCACATTCTCATGTAATTATATTCAACGACCGTCCAAATTAGTATTAATCTGAATTTATAATAACATAATATATACTAAAAAGAGCAGAACAATGTACAATACAGGCATTATGACTGCATTTCAAGGTTCAGAAGACTGAGGTATAGAGTTAAATTTATGCTATAATAGGAGAAAATATACTTTGCTTTCCAGCACATCAATGCAGGTGAAAGGGTCCAGAAATTGCAGAAGGATTAGGTTATATTACTCACAGACCACAATGAATTCTATTCGAATCCCCATCATACATGTCATGGAAAACATGCTCACAGCATGGGATCTGTCAGTGTAGATCCGTAAAACTTCCTGTCAAGTGATGTAGGGTTGAAAGTTTTAATATACCGCACACACTGTCAGTAACCTGCCAGAAAAAGCAGGAGAATCAGAAATCATGTCCTTCAAAGTTTCCTCTGTTGTCAGCCCTTTATTTCTGCATCATAAGAGTAACTTCAGAACAACATTTACAAGAATGGCAGTTAAAAGCCATCCAACCACAAATACCTTTCAAAGATACTAAATTTTAGTTTACGCATCATCCAAGTCTGAAACAGACTACTATCATATTGACATATGTAAATACGACCAAAATTATTAGATATTATTAGATAAAAAAACACACCCACAGTGCTTTAAATAGTGAACATTCACATTTGAGAGATCAAGAATGACATTTGCATGATCAGAGATGAAGATTGCTATATGCATCATCAGATCTGCAACGAACACGTGGTTTACACGAAAAAGATACATATGCAGAAACTCTTGTACAATGAGGTGGGGAAACTTTTGCATAGCTCCCTCTCCCCCTCCAAACATTAAGCCTACGTCCCCACCGTTGATTCAGAATCATTCTATCTGCAATTGTCAAAAGGGCAAGACATTCAGAACCCTTGTCTGGTTCTGAAGCACATGCTTCCTAGAACAAAAAGGATACTCCCCAACTCTACCAATTCAGCAGACATCGTAACCACCAAAGAAAATTCAGTTCATCCATTCAATTCGCTGAAGTACTACTAGATGCTGGTTTCACAACGTAAATCTTCTTGATTTTAGAAGTACTGAAGTTCTTATCAGCCCCGCCAATGTGGTTCGTGCTGCCAGAAAACCCATGTCTTCGTGGCCATTCACTTGCAGAACCTATCCTCTGTGTTCTTCCCCTACCTTTCTGCTCTTTGTATCCGATTGAATGTAGATATGCTTGAGACGAAATTTCTAGATGTGGAGATTGTCGATTCAAAGTAGAGCCAGAGCTTTGGCTTCCATTTGTTGAGGAACAGATGCCATTACTGCTGGCACTAATAGCACTGCTCTCACCAACATTGCTGGTGGTGGTTGATGTGCCTTCGCTACCATTCTGCACCATACTATTGACAGTCTTGTAGGAGCTCTGTTTGCTGTTTGGAATAGGAAGAGAACCATTTCCACATGATGTATCGCCAAGCCCCAATTCATCGGGGAACTGTGATGCTGCATCATTTGTTGGGAAAGTTTTGCCGCTCTCAGCAGGCTTCGAAGAAAGGTCTTCAGTGAATCTACTTCCTCTAGATTCCAAATTCGTTGTACGGTTAAACTGTCGGGCAGGAACAACCTCGGTTTGTTGCAATGGCAAGGATACACCACCAGAAAGAGGAACTGAATGAACGGATGGTGCAGGAACATGAGACCAACGACCTTGCACAGATAAATCTGCAGGTGGCTGCATTGGGATGGGTCAATCACATAATCAGTAACTCCATATGCATGATGGATTTCCTTTTCTGGCTGAGTCATAGGCATGATGGATTTCAAAAGTGAGAAAGAATTTATTCAGACTCCCAGATACATGTATGTAGCTACTAAATAGTTGGAGAACACATGGGGAATTCCACCAATCCGGAAAAAAACTCCAGTAAACAATCAAAATGTTTCTATAAGAACAATAAAACCAATCATTTCGAAACATCTCATGCATGAAAGGAAATCTACAATGATGATCTGCTCTCTACCTGGAAAGGCGACATGTCAAACAAGCCCAAAGGAGAAGCAATTGGCATAAGTGGCGATCCAGGTGACAGATGTTGGATTGGCAAAGATATGCTGGGATCACACTGACCGGGCACCATATTCAGACTGCTGATGTTGTTATCATTAAGGCCACCTGCAGCAGAACATACAGGAACATGTTTCCAATCAGGTTGCTTCCCTGATGGAATATATGTAGTGCCCATCAGTCTTAGACCCATCTGCCCAAACTGTCCGACTGGAGCAAAATGGTTATAAACGACCATGTGGGGAGGACCTTGAACGCCTGGGATGGCCCCAGGAGGATTAATGAACGGCCCAGTGAAGCCTGATGGAGGGCCATAAAAGGAGTCCACACCTGAATGATGCTGTTGCCAGGCGCTGGGTGACCCTGAAGCAGATGGATTACTCTTCTGAACCTGCAGCTGGTGGCCATCAGTCGGCTCATCATGTTGACCAAATGTGAAAATTGGCCCATTCAAAATTGGACTCATTTCGAAACAAGAGAAATGACAATGTGTGGCTTCATGAAAATGAGAGGGCATTTGACTGGAAGAACTCTGTGGACTGGGTGAAGGTGGCCATAAGGACACGATTGGAGTCTCGACAGAAAGGTCAGCAGGAAGGGTCACAGAGAATGATTCTTCGCTTCTTGATAGACTTGATACTGGCAGAGTGCTTGCCCCACCTTCAATAAGATGAAACCCTCATGTCAAAAGAGGGAAAACAAAGTTGGCATTTAATGAAATCAGGGAAAACCCCATGCCTTCAGCAGGTAATGCAGAAATATCAATTCCACAGGTTTTCGTACCAGTAATAGGAGCTGAACCTGCAGCCAGGCCATTTCCAGCAGGTTCATCAATGCTGATAGCAGCAACGGCCACCGCTGATGCAGCAGCTTCAGCTTCAGCCTCAGCTTCAGGGTCTTCAAGCTGCACACAGGACTCTTCCGAATGCTTTTCTTTGTCAAAGAACCTCATGCAATCACCTTTTATTGCAGACAGTTTGCATTCAATCGGCACATCCGAGATACATGAAACAGCAGGGCCAACACCGCTCAAAGTAGCACAGCTACTAGCAGGCAAGATGGTGGGAGAAGTAACAGCACCTAAACCAAAGAGATATCATTTAGGAACATACCTTAGATAAACTGTGCAAAGAAGTGAGAAGATGAGATATATCTTTACCAAAATGAATTTTCTTCCCAGCAAGGAGAGAGTTAAGAGAGTTTGCTGACGGAGAAAATAATTTTTCAGGTCCCAGAATGGATGTTGCTCCTTTGCTGGTATCTCTAACCAAATTGGTATGATCGATTGGAGGAGAGACCTGAGCATCAAAACGTGTAGTCTTCATGGCCTCATCGAGTTGGGTCTGGGTCAATGGCATGACCTGGATAAAAAGGGTTACAAGACAGAATTGGGTAAATTTCACCTTTAGTTATCAAAACAAAGACAAAGGGAAGATCAGATGCCATATTTTTACGTAACAAATGCAGAAACTAGTACAGAGCAAGAAACTTATTCAACAACCACTGTCCATTATCTATGTAATATAGTTAGATTGGATTATTTATGAAAAAAAAAGACAGAAACTCTCCTTAACTTTAATACAGATGCAATGTAGTCTCAGTTCTCCAACCCTACATCATGAGATGCTCCAAACTAAAACGCTACAACATTTAAAAACCCCAGAACATATTAGGCGTTCCACGATATGAGAACAATTTTTGTTGTGGCCTTGAGGAACATGTCAAAACCCTAAATCATGCTTTGAAAAGATGGATGCTGCTAAACCATGGAACTAGAAGCAGGAATGCATCTAAAAGGACTATTTAGATTCACTCCATGAGTGAGAGAGACAGAGAGCCCAAAGTGAAATAGTTCAGTCATCTTCTTCACTAGAGTCTGTATACCAGAAAGTTCATCTACCTATGAAACAACCCTACCTGTACGACATGTGCATCATAAAAGAACATGTTGGAACAGAAACACGCGCATTTTAACTGAATAAAGTGGGAACTGTAAACATCACCTTAGCTACCCAGATAACATGTAAAATGAAACAAGCCCAAAACAAGCAAGCAAATAGAACGACTACTGAATAAGGTAGTGAGACCTTATTCACTGCAAAGTGTTCCTTCAAAGTTCTATATTTGAAGAAAGGAGCCTGAATCCTGAAAAATATTTGCAATATATTAAGAGAACTTACATGGTTAACATGTGCATTAACCCAAGAACCTAAAGAGCTTGAGTTCTCAAGGACACCACTGTTATTCTCGAATGACAAGCCTGGAACCAGGTCTCCCCGACTGGAAATATCTGGAAAGGAATTCTCCTGAAGAGACCTGCAAAAGAATGTATTTAGACAATAGGTACAAAAAACCTTCATGTAGGTTGGAAATAAACACTGAACGGAAGATACGTACTTCACACTCAGAGGCCTATTATCAGCTGGGAAATCAGTACTGGCTGCAGGTAAACTAATTGGAGGTAGAGGCTGTGATGTAACAGTGCTTGTGAATGGCAATGTTAATTCCACATTGTTTTGTTTCAAATCCATTCCATCAGATATAGAAGGTTCAGCACATATAACACTTGATGCCAAAGGTCCACCATCAGCAGCCAAAGACACAGGAGTCTTGTTAGAATTTAATGACCTTGCATCAGTCTTAGGAAGAGCCTGAGGTTTTCGAGATCCCTGCAACATATTTAACCGCATAAAGCCCAAAGCATGTCAATCTGCTTGAGGCAGAACTTGTAAGATGAAGGAAGAAGAGAAGGGAAGATGAAGGAGGAAGAGGGGGAATACTGTAATGCTTCAGAATACAAGAAATTCTATCAAGCAACAAGGAACTGTTACCTTTCCAGCTCTAGACTTGGCCTTGATTTCTTTCTCCCGTTGTTCTCGTCGATCATTTAGCATTTGCCTCTTTGACCTGACTTCTATAAAGTCATCTTCATCACTAGGAGCTTCAATTCCAGGTTGCTCAAATACACGTATAATTCCACTTTGCAATGGAGCATCAACATCTTCCCAGAACGCAAGTTCCTCTTGAGATTACTGTGTCCAGCATGTGAGATGCTCTGAGTCTTTGTTGATTCTTTTCCATCAACCTTCTCAGCTCTGCTTCAGAATCCATTCCATGTGAATTTTCTATAGCTGATTCCATTGTCTGTTTTCCCAATTTATTGGCCAAAGCCTTCCTAGGTCCAGTCCTTCCAGATATGCCTGTTCCCCTTCCATTGATATTTGACCTATTATCCAACCCAAACTGATCAGTCAAAACAGAACTAGAAGACTGCCTCTTCTCAGCACTTTCCCGAACTCGAAACTCAGTACGCTGTATATTCTGACGAGGCCTCCTTACAAATCCTCCAGAGTCTGGGTGATTAACCCTTGGAGCAGGACCTGATGATTTTGAGCCTGAAGTTTTTACTGAAAAGACATATCTCTTTCCTCTACCACCAGATACAGGAAATTGTGCTTTTGACTCCATAAAATCTTTCTCTTTTGAAACTGAATGAAGTGATACATCTCTAGGAAGAGGCTGAGCTTCTGATTCTTTAGCATTTGATGAAGCATTGCTGCTCTTTCCAACTACATTTTGGTTCCCCTGCTTATCCAATAGGAAACCTGCAGCAGTCCTAGTGCTATTATTCCCATCATGGGGAGCCCCAATTTGACCCTGCTGTATTATTCCAGCCATATTTTCTGCATTCTCACTTGGCAGTGAACCTTGTGATAAGTTCCGTAAATTACCTTGTTGGTTATCGACAGAATGATGCCTGATCTCGTTTTTAATAAAGGAATCAGAAGTATCTGGACCAGTTTGAACTGGCATTCGACCTCCAGGGTTATGATTGAAAGAGAAACCGGATGGAATATTAGGCTGAACAAATGACATTGATTGAGGACCCAGAGGCATTATCCCCTGTGATATGGGAGATGTATAGCTTAGCTGGCCAAATTGAAACAAAGGAGGCTGCGATGGGTGCATGTGAGAGATGGGTGCACCAACCTGTGGATGCAGATGCAGTGGCATCTGTATAGAACCAATCTGTATGGCTGGTACTGGTGATGGTATCAAAGATGGACCAGAAAAAGACCAAATTGAAGCTTAATGGGTAACTCAGCTTGACTTGGAGCAGCAGCTACATTGGACATAACAGTTTGACCTGAAGGTGAGTAGTGAGGGGCAATAGTAACTGAAGTTGGGTACTACTACGGATAGACAGGCCATTTGAAGCTTCCACATTACCTAAACTCTCAGATGCCACAGATGAATGAGCATTACTAGGCTGAATGACCAAATCTTGAGTTGGCTTCTCTGATTCCTGGAACACACTACAAGAACTATTAAGATTCACCTGAGAGGAATCATTAACAGGTTTAAGAGCTTTGTCATCATTGCATGTATTGTCAAAAGATACATGTTCTTCTAGAGTGCCGTCAGAAGCCTGTTGTGCCATAAATGTGATATCTTCATTTTTGAAGTCCTTTCAAACTCCTCATTGGGCATCCCAACCTGAACACCCTCATCAAATCCTAATACTAGGTTATCCATCATGTGGGGCAATCCTTTCTCCTGCAAATGCATATCTTCAAAGTCCTGGTTGAGGTCAACATTATCATCTCCTTCATGCACTTCATCTTCTTCCTGATAATCTTCATCTTCATCATATTCTTCTTGTTCCTGGAACTGCTCATTATTCTCAGTAGTCCATTCATCATCATCGCCACTAGAGACAGCACATGAAGTAACTACATTCTCATTTCCAGCTCTGGCAGGTATTGCAATGGATTCATTCTCTGGATCTGAGAGGGGGCATTTTTGCTTTCTTCAGAAGTCAATATCACAGGAGAATCTCCAGATTCATCTAAGTCATCGTGAGAGAGATGTGTTGGAGAACTAGGGGGCTTGAAACAGAGAGTGAAGACTGAGAATCACACCCCAACCATCGCCAAATCTTTCAACAAAAATTTTCGTGAAAATCAGGAATCAATCTCTGTATTTCAGCTAAAATGATCTCCATCTCCGGATTGGATTCCACCTCTGCCCCTTTTACAGTGAGCATATTCATCCAAATGTGACCCTCCGGACATCCCTCCTTTATAATAAGTCCTTGAAGACATAAATCCAGCACCGCCATTATCAGTGTTCTTTCCTCATAAATGGCTTTCCAACAATTGATGAATCTCTACGGGGACTAAAACTGTTGTGACCACTATCTCCTGGTCTTGTGGATAGGAATGCAGAACTGCTCACCATTTTCATCAACATCTCTTCTCCATGAATTAATCTGGTTTTCCTCTATCCACAAAGGTGGAAGAACATATCTCTGGAAAAATGAGGCCTAGAGCCTGTATCTCCAATGGCCTATTCACACCTGATGAATCAGAAGATGCCGAGGTTATTATTCTTTCAACCATTCTTTCACCTATCATCCCAATCACCCACATCTGTAACCCTAGATGCATCATTTTCCTTCACTAAAACAGGCACAGTCTCCTCAACTGATCTCGTCGGTTTCTCATCATTCGCAGCTTCAGCTTGCCTCCTAGCTATCCTAGCCTCGAGCTCCAAAAGCTTCCGTCTAGCTGCTTCCTTTCTTCTTTCCTCCTCCAAAAACATTTGCCTCTTCTCCTCTTCTAGAGCCCTTTTCTGTTCGTCAGCCCTTCTAGCAGCTTCCAACCTCTCTCGTTCCGCTCTCCAAGCAGCCTCTTTAGCCTCTTCTTCAAGCCGCCTTCTTCGTTCAGCTTCTTCTGTGGCCAGCCTCGCCCTCTCCTCCTCCTCTTTTCGTGCAAGCTCCAGGGCTCTTGCTCGCTCCTCAAGCACTCTCTGGCGTTCCTGCTCTTGCATTTTCTGAACCCTCTCAAGCTCAGCCTCAAACGACTCTCTAAGTGGATCATAGAATTCAGCATTCTTCGGCACATCCTTCTTCTTGAATACACGTATATCAGTAACAAAAGGATCTCCGCCATCAATGAAAGCATCCTCTATGTATGGATTGCCATTGTGCAAAAATGTCCGCTTTCCCTTGCCAAAATTAAGAATCGGATCGTTAACAGGAAATCCTTTTTCTCTCGAAGAAAATGAAGACCTAGACGTTATGCTGTTCAGAGCAACATTGCTTTTGGAACCTCCGATCCAGCTTGAAGGCTTACCTTGTCGGTTGTGCGAAGATTGTCCAGTGCCCCTACCAGCAAGCACTTCGACAGAATGATTCCCCTTCTGACCAATTTGCTCATATAAACCACTGCTATAAGACTCCTGAGACCTAGAATTCTGAGGGCCATTGACAGACACGGTAGGACCATCCCAAGCACTGTCTTTAGAATATATCTGCAAGGAATTCCTTGCATAAGATACTCGATCATCCGTAGCTTTTTCCGAACTTGTTAGCCTCACAAAACCACTTACATTTTGCTCGATTCCCGCATCTCTGGCACCGTAACCATCTTTCCTAGCAAGTAAACCTCGCCAGAAGTTTTCGTCCCTCCCATTTCTGTTACTAGGCGGCTCTCTCCCGTACACATCTCTCAATGCAACTCTACCAGCATCAAGAATAGAAGTACCTCGACTATTTCGATCCATACTCAACGAATTCATTGTCCCCCCAATGCCAACACTGTACTGTATTTCACTCTTAGGAACATTCAGCTCTCTATCCCTCTCATTTCTTGAAGGCAAATGAACCCGGCTGTGTTCAGGCTTGTAGCCGGTGTCGCGCTCATCGTCCGCCCAATCAAAATGGCGCAATCTAACCATGGGTAAAGGACCACTCATAATACCCTCGTCCTTCCTCGTTTTCTCACTAGGAACCATTAAACTACCGTTATCATCTGCCCTACTGGCATTACCTCTAAGCTTCACTTGCGGACGCATTGGGAACGGAAATGGTGAATCTAATACTCCATCAGAGAGCTGTAATTCCTTCTCTTTCAACTCTACATCACTCTGCAACTGCTTCTGTCTTTGCAGATCCTTCTGCCGGAATGGCGATTGGGCAACCGGCAGAGATGCTTGCAACGAAGGGAAATCTTCACCTCGAAGCAAAACCACCTTCTCGACGGCCCGATGCCCGTCGACCGTCGGAACCGGCTCCTCATGAGTTCCCGGCGGCGTGTACACAATAGCCCTGGCGGACCCATCTTCACCCACCATCCGCTGAGTCGCTGAGGGGCCGATCGAGGCAATCTTTGCGTCTCCCTCACCAATCCGCGAAGGCTGAAATTTCGTCCATCCGATGCCGGATGAAGCCGAGCCCAATCCAGGGCCGACGCCTGTGCCGGCAAAATTGTTGGAAGAGGGATCGATCTTTTCATGCTCCTTCCTGAGGGACGGAAGATTCAAGGGGGGCGGTACAGAGAGACGAGGGCCCTTCTGCCCGGAGGACACCGAGCTCCTCGGCCTCGAGAGCACGACCATCCCGCCGCTGCCATGGCCAGAAGGACGAGCCCTCCCGCCGCCCGCAGAACTCGGCTTCCCGTACGATTTGTTTAGATTCACGGAAACGTACCTGCTTCCGATGCTAGGGTTCGCCATTCACGGACACCTGAATTCCGCCACAGCATGTGAAAAAAACTAGAGAGATTGGCTCCCCACAAACCCCAAAAATATAAAGCTAAAACCCTCAATATGACGGAGAGAAGGGGCCAATCGAGAGTACGACGGAATCCAGATCCGAGAAAGAGCAGATCGATGAATTGTCGAATCGGTGGTGTGAATTGGTTGCAAGATCAAAGGAAATTGTAACTCATCGATGGGATAGGGAAACGGAGAGAAGGAAAGGGGCGTAAATTAGAAAGGAAATTAGGGTTTTGATGTGCCGGGCATATCTCTCTGCGGAAAAGAGAGTCGCTTGATGAGAAAAAGGCGGCCGCGGAGTAGGAGGAGAGCGGAAAGTGATCCCTCCGGGACGCCCAGGCAGAGAGAGAGAGAGAGACAGAGAGCATCTAGTAAAACTCATGGAACCAGGAAGTCCGAAACTCCTAGTTTGGCATGCGGGCCTCAAGATTCCACATTTGCCTTGTGGGAAATATGGGTTTTTTGTTGGCCTCTCTCTCTCTCTCTCTCTCTCTCGTGTTTTCTAATAAAATATTTCTATATTTCATTTTAATTAGAAATAAAAAATACACCGTGTAAGCTTCTCCTCTATTTTTTCTTTATGTAATTATTAATTAAAATGAGACAGAAACTCTGTCTCCCTTGAAGGAGCAAACAAAATGAGGGGGCAGTGGGATTTTTTTCTTTTGAAAAAGTTACACTATTTTGATTTATTTCTCAAACCAATGGTTATGTTTCAGGTATCAAACTGTTTATTTTTATTTTTATTTAATATGTCTGTACACAGACCTTGACTAACCGTTCAAACTAGGAATGTAATAATAATATCTTTCTTCAACTTTTCTTTGTGTTTCTATTCTTTTATTCTTTTGGTTACAAGAGGAGGCCGAAGCCTTTACACACACCCTATAGGGGTCGAACTCCCTCCCAGCAAACGCCCAACCTAAACATTGGTAGGTTTGGAAGCGGCTCGGCAGTTTAATCAGGAACCAAACCGGTTCATAAATCGAATGGAACCAGAACGGACTGAAATCGAGTATGACTCGGTTTGGTTCCGGTTTGTATATATGAAAAACCGCTTTAAAACTGTCGTGAAAACAGACAGGTTGGTTCTGGTTTGAATTGTCGTATCGGTTTCAAATCCGAACCGTTGCCTCGAATTGTCAGGTCAGGTACGTTTCAAAACCGATGATTAAAATGTATATTTAAATACAGAGCCATTTGATGCTATATGATTTACTATGATATATATAATATATAGGAACATGACAATCCGTTGTCATGTTCATGTACCCGAATGCTAGAGCCGGGTGGTACCCGAGCATTGCCCAATACTCTGGCGCCATGTGGTGCCAAGTACAATGGCAACCAATTGTCATGTTCCTATATATATATATATATATATATAAAATTTAGTATACTATATATATCATAGCGAATGAGAGAGTCATATGATGCTTTGGGTTTTAAATATATATTTTAATCACTAATTTCATATCGAAATCCAACTCAAAACCATCATAAAATCGAAACTAAATTTGAAACCGGAAGAATGCTAATATAAGTTGCCATAGCAATCACTTTATCACAGTTTTAAGTTTCAATCTTTGTTCTTTTCGAGTTAAATGCTAATATGCGAAACATCCGTTGTAAAAGACAACTAAGAAATCACATAGACAAACCTTAGTTAAGCATGAAGAAGGCTTGGTTTTGATTTCGGGTTCAGCTATCAATACAATGGTCATGAGTTTAAAATGGCACATCAGTATCTCTCAATCATCATTGCCTATAGATCTTTATAACGATATTAAACGAGTAGTAAAAAAAATGATAGTCGACATTACACAGTATATGATGTGTTGAATAGGTTTGTGTCTATTTACAGCACCTCTTTGGGAGGAGTGAGAGAAAGGATATATATATATAAAATAAAGAGAGAGAGAATATGACATATGTTACCAAACTTAAGTATTACATATCCAAATAAATTTCAACAAAATGAATTTTGAATTTAAAAAGTTTGTGACTATTTACAGAACCTCTTTGGGAGGAGTGAGAGAAAGGATATATATACATATATATATATATATATGTGTATATATATATATATATATGTGTATATATATATATATATATATATATATAAAGAGAGAGAGAATATGAGTGAGAGAAAGGATATATATACATATATATATATATATGTATATATATCCTTTCTCTCACTCATATTCTCTGAGAGAGAGAATATGACATATGTTACCAAACTTAAGTATTACATATCCAAATAAATTTCAACAAAATGAATTTTGAATTTAAAAAGTGAAATATATAGATGTGAATAAGGTATATATATATACACATATATATATATATATATATATATACATATATATATAAAGAGAGAGAGAGAATATGACATATGTTACCAAACTTAAGTATTACATATCCAAATAAATTTCAACAAAATGAATTTTGAATTTAAAAAGTGAAATATATAGATGTGAATAAGGTATACCTACAAATAGGACATATTTACGTTTGCTTTTAATCCAAAATTTCAATGATTAATATTTAAAAATAGATGTTGAGCTTTATTTAGATATGTTAGCATTTAAGTGTAGTAGTATATACCAACCATACATATGAAAAATAAATCTTAAAACTATGGAATATATTTTTGTTATACTTATATCACCCAAAAACAACGAGTGGATAGATCCAATCACTCTCTATATAGATATATCTATCTATATATGACACGCTTATTCATGAGGTTATTGTGTGATATAATTTAGGACAACATAAATCAAATTCAAAAAGGAGACTTGATGTCCTTGCTCTTTCCATAGAGCGTGGAGTCGTCTCAACCATATTAGACATCCGGTGGTCCACACCCCCCCTCGGCCGTTTGCACGATCCCCACAACTAAGTTCTAACCTTTATTTGGTCATTGCAAAGAATCAAGGCTCAATGTCGAACACACTGCCAAACCATTACTCACATAAAACACTAAAATCAGACCAATTCCCTAAAAGAAAAGTTTTAAATTAGTAGGATCAATTTTTGAGAGTAATGGAAGAATTAATGGAGATGTTACATATAGAACTAATATTGGGTGATTAAAATGGAGAGAAACATGAAGTATTCTTTGTTATAAGAAGATATTATTAAAGTTAAAAGGTAAATATTATAGAGCAACAATTAGACCTATCATGTTTTATAGTTCTAAGTGTTGGGCAGTTAATCATCAACATGTATAAAAGATGTTTGTGACATAAAATGAAGATGTTGAGATGGACGAGTGGTCATACAAAAAAAGACCATATACATAATGATGTTATTAAAAATAAATTATGTGTGGCAACAATAGATGATAAAATGAGAGAATATCATTTAAGGTGGTTTGGACATATAGAAAGAAGATCAAAATAAGAACCTCCAAGAAGGTGCAAAACTAGGTTATGAAAGTATTAAAAGAGATAGAGAACGACTACAAAAGTGTTGAAAAAATAATAAAGAATGATCTAGCTTATTGTGAGTTAACTGCTAATATGGCACATGATAGGGCTCGGTAGAAACAAAAAATCCATGTAGTCGACCTCATTTAGTATGGTGAAAAGGCTTAGTTGTTGTTGTTGTATCTTTCATAAATTAATTAAATCGGAAACACAAGCACCGTTGAATTTAGTTCCAATCTCAGTATTATAATATTTAAGGGATTGAGAATATGGAGAGTGAAGGCCTGAGTAGATCCATCGATAGGTTAAGTTGGGCCAGTGAATGGTTGTCCAACCAGACTTTTCAGTAGCTAATCAATAGGAAAAAAGGTACTTTGTACAAGGAGCCATGGCTCTCCAGGTTAGGAATCAACTCAAAAGAACCTTTCACTGAATGGTCAAGATCTTTTCTTCTTTTCTACAAGAGGAGGCCCAAGCTTAACACCCACAGACATGCACGCACCTCCTGAGAGTTGAACTCGGCACCAGCAACACCCTGCCAATGGGCTAATGCTCTGGGTGCTGAATGGTCAAGATTTTGATACCCCAGTTGTGCACATCTGCTAGCTGTCTGGCTAAACCCAACTTTGTCAATACAAAAAGGAACATCACTCTTAATACTGCAGTTTTCTTTTGTTGTAAGAGGAGGCCGAAGCCTAACACCCACCCACACATGCACACTCAAGAAATCAAACTCCCCACCTGCAACAGCAATGGCGCTAGAGCATCCTGTCATTGAGCTAATGCTACGGTCGAGAAATTTATTTTGCTTATAGTCTGGTTAAAGGGGCTAGATTTTTAGAAGACAGAACTTGGAAAGAAAATGAACCTATTCAACAACACGGATCGGAATTGATGTTATTTTTTCTAGCTTGCGTAACCACATATTAATCATATAAAGTATTTTTTAGATTGATTATTTGCTGGTTTAAACATATAAAAAGACAACAAAAAAAATTTTTATGATAAGAAAGCATGCAACATGAAAATTTTAAAAAAGGAGGACAACAAAAGTATTAAAAGGAAATAATAAAAAAATATATATCTCGCTTACTCCAATTAATTAGTATGTGAAAAGGCTTAGTTGTTGTTCCTCGTGAAATTTGCAATTCATTCTTCGCCATTATAACTTGTTTATATCATTATGGTTTAAATGGGTTCTGAATTAATAGTCAGTCAACTATTATTTAGAATTGTAATGACTCTGATCTAATTAAAGAAATGTTAAATTTCACCATTAACTTGGAAGCCAGCGAATGTGGGGGATTATTCCCAGACAAGACACATTTAATGACGATTCGGTGGCCAACCTTATAAACTGTGGAACATATCTCTCGTCCTCGAACAAGAACTAAAAATAGTTACTCTCATGTCTTGAGAAATCTAATCCCACGCGAGAAGATGAGAACATGAAATTCTCATGCAAAAGAGAAACCATTCCATGTTGGAAAGGTTTTCCAGTGAATGCAAACATGCCTTTGAAGTACGGATGGAGGAGGTGCAAGAGAATCATCCACACTGGTCACCCACTTCAACCAAACGTCTTAGACGGTGCTTCGTTTGAATTGAGATTTCCAGTAGGAGACTTGGTGATAAATCAAGCTTAGGATTCATACTCTTTTAGCGCTGCATAAGCTCGCGGAGCGAAGGTATAATTCTGCAGAGAAACAGCAACCTTAGTCACTCACTTCAACTATGTATCTCAACCAAGTATAGATGCAGCATTACTCTGTCTATATGTGCTTACCAGAAAAACACAGATCTGAATAAAAATGAGCACTGATCCCTCCCAAATCAGAATGTCTTCGATATAAATGCAGCCACAACTGTATCACCAATTAAAGGAAAGAGAAAACAGCGAATATAGTGTTCCATGGTGGAGCTATAAAGCGAGGCAGAAGAAAAAAACATGAACCAGCAAGGCCAAAACGCAGGGAACCAGTTCATGAGCAGACAAGAAATTACTCGAATCTGAAACACAACAGAAAAGCATACCAATAGAGAGAGAAAGGAAGAAGTAACCAAGTTAACATGGTTCTGGCAGCCAACGGATTGACTCCTACTTCCACAGGCAAAGAGATCAACGACTTTATTCCAAAATATGTAGCAGCACAGAGGAATTAGAGAGAGAGATGATTTGGATACATACCAAGATGATCATACAAAGTTCCGGTAAAAAAAATACGAGAACTTAGATTATGAAAATGTTAAAAGAGAAAGTGAAAATGTTGAAAGAAAACAAAAAAAAAATCTTAACTTATGTTGAGTTAACTGTAGATGACCCCATCTACTATCCGAAAAGGCTTAGTTGTTGTTTCGGAAGTTCTAAAACCCAAACCACCTTTTATTTACCCTGTTTCAATGTAGTTGAGTCAGATGTTCACCTAAACCAAAACTGGTAATTCAGCCTTATACTACTTGAACCCAAATCTGAACCTTAGCCCAACTGAGATCCTACCAGTACCCATTTAGGTTACCCCCTTGATCCCATACCCATTTATATGAGTCAGATGTTTACCTAAAACCAAAACCGACAATTCAGCCTCATACTACTAAAACCCAAATCTGAACCTTAGCCCAAGTGAGATCCTACCCATGCCCATTTAGGTTACCCCTCTGAACCAAAATTCGACCTGGAACCAGACCCATACAAAGGTAGTGGCACTACATTGCGTCATTGAATTTATCTCGTTGGTCGGTGCACTTTCACTTGAGCATACCATGGCACCCATGAGTGCCACTCTCAACAAATAAGTCTTCAATGAAATAACTTCATAGTTCTTCAGAGAGAACAGAACTTACTTCAGTTTACGAAGGTGGATTAGGTATTTGCATATGAAACTTCATCGTTAACACTGTATGTAGGGAATGTGAGAGAGATTCTTGCAACTCTCTTCCAGTTCTGGACAGTCTTCGATGGTCAAACATTGAAGTTGCGTGAGATGAGATACAATGGCATTTGGCAGACTCCTAAACTCCATCAGCCTCTCCAATCTCAATTCCCTAAGCTCAGAGAAGTTACCCAGCCATTCTGGTAGGTTCCACAACTTTGCAGCTTGATAATCGTATGTGCTCCTGATCATCAATGACTGAAGCTGATGGAAGTGTTGAATCCATTCTGGTAGAGAATCTACTTGATCGTCCCTCAAATACACTTGTAGATGATGCACCCTACTGCCCATGTTTCTTAACCCACCTACTCTGTTGATTTTCTCCAGTGACTCGCATCGTATGTAAATTTTCAAAGAATACTCAAACTAATCTTCACATGTCAAATGAAGATGCCCGCAAGCTACAAGCATATTGATGACCTCAACAACCTCCTGTTCCATTTCTAAATTGAGCGATGACACGTCTTCGAGGTTGGGCATTCCACCCAAGTTCAGTAGTTTCAAGTTCTTTAGTGATGTTAAGGGTACGGACTTGAACTCTGGAAGATGTCTCATCTCCAACTCGGTGAGATTGTCGAGTGGCAGCCCATCATCAGGTAGCACCTTTAGCTTTGGGCATCGCCTAATGGTCAAGCTTCGAAGTCAGGGCATGATTTCACCTCCTTGGACGCTGAAAGACCACTCCTCCAGGCTCTGCATCTCAATGATCTCAAGTAACTCTAATTTGGGGAAAGCAGCAGCTTGTGTGCCATCAATTGCTTTGTAAAATTCATCACCAATACGCTTCAATCTTGTACAGTCGTGTATCTGGAGAGTCACAAGGTAAGGCAAACTTCCTAGTGGAGGAAGCTCTTCTAAATATTGACAGCCGTGCAATTCAAAAGTCTTCAACCAAAAGTAAGTTGTTGTACACAGCCACCTGGGAAGTGTAATCCCACCGTAATTACATATTGTCAATTTCTTCAACCCCTTCGGAGGCTGAAGCTCCTCGTAAACACCCTCCATCTTCTTTGCAAGCGTTTGGTCGAACTTTTGAACCGATTCACACCCACAGAGTAGATCCAACTCTGTCAAGTATATTTTATTGTTCAACTCTGCTTGCTGTCTCTTCTCTGCTACCGATTCTTTCTGTTTTCTATGCTCAAGTTTCCTCTTAAATGGTTTAACCGCTTCAGCTGCTTGATGTTGCTTCCCTTCTTACCAGCTGGATCTTCACTTCCTACTATGAATTTGCTCAATTTCCTCGGCCAATCGCTTCAATTGATACATCCCATCCAAATGAAGATGCCTCAGTTCCTTCAGGAAGCGATTCAATTTTAGTACCTCTGATGTCCAGTATTGCAAGATTGCTGAGCTTAGCAACTGATTTTGGCAACACTTTTATGTTAGTCAGACGAAGATTTAAGTATCTCAACAGCACCAAATTTCCTAAGAATTCTGGCAATTGGTCTATATTTTTACAGAAGCTAAAGATCCAGCACCCTTAGTTAACTAAATTTTGAAATGACTCCAATAGGAAATCTTTCAAATTGAGCGTCTGTGACCACAGTGCGAAGTTTTTCGTGTGCTTAATGCATCCTGAATATGTAAAAGATCTTTTACTGAAAAGAAGAAACGAGCTTGAGGGGATGAACTTGTAGCACTTAGAGAAATAACATCTGCACGTTCTTTGCCTCTTATAGCGAGGCTGAAATCATGAACTATGTCATGTAATGTGTAAATGGTATCATTAGTCCAACGCGCCTTTCCTTTTTGGATTAGAGAACAATCAACCAATGTTTCCAAATAGCACTCAGCCAAAAACTCCAACTCTTGTTGACCAGATTTAACAAAACCCTCAGCACAACCTCACTAACATATCCCTGTTCATATGGAAATCCTTGGGAAATATGCAACAATATGTAAGGCATGGTTTCAAAGCAAATGATAGATCCATGTAGCTTAGTGCAATAGCACGAAAAATTTTGTTGTCCTTATCCATTACATATGTCCAATCCCAGAATGAGCTATCTGCGATTCCTTGCCAAATACCCCTATTTCTCACCTTACTTCTCAATAAGCTTCCAACCACACTCAACGCAATAGGCTGACCTTCGCATTTCTTGATCACAACCTCCGCAATGTCCCTGAGTTCATCAAGCACTTCCTCCTTCTCCCCGCTTCTTAACGCTTTGGCCTTGAATAGATCCCAGCTTTGTTCACTTGATAAGACCTTCAACTCATGAATGCGAGTTGCATCCAATCCCCTCACAACATCCATTTTCTTTGTTGTGATCAACACCTTACTCCCCACACGGCCCACTTGCAGAACGAATTTCGACTCATCCCACCTCTGATTAAAGTCCCATATATCGTCCAATACGAGAAAAAACTTCTTCCCTTCCAATTGCTTTCTTATCTCCATGCTCAATGCGACCAAACCCTTGAGTACATCAGCCCCACTTTCTTTACCAGCTATCACTTCTAATATTTTTCGAAATAGATCTATCTTCTGGGGCTTTTCAGATGTACAGACCCACAAGAACTTGTCAAAGTGGTTCTTTAAGCTCGGGTTGTTATAAAGCTTCTTGGCCAAGGTGGTCTTGCCCAGGCCCCCATACTGACGATAGCGATGGCATTCCACGTACTCTCCCCATGATGAGTTGTATCGACGACTTCGTTTGTTAACCACTCTAAAACCTGCTTTTCACCATTTTCTCTTCCAATAATTTGTAGTCCCCGATCAATAAAGGAAGCAGTTTCACGGTTTTGGTACATTGGTAGATGCTCAGGCTGTTGGATGGTTGAACCACATGAAATTGAACGAAGCTCAAGATCGTTCCTCTTACTGTATAACTTGCTCAATCTCTGGTTCAGTTTTCTTATTTCATTGGCCGTCCTATGCCCAAAAGGGAGAGAAGAGAGCAACTTGCGTACCTTTGACCTTCTAGTTTTTGTTTGGGTTTCGGCTCCATGAGGTCGATCACATCCTTTGCATCATAAATAACGTTATTGACTGTTGCTATCCACTTCCGGATGTGATCAAACGAGAATTGCTTGTTGTGGGCGTCTTCAAGGAAAGGCTGGATGTCACTCAATCCCTCTTTTAGTTTCTCCAGCTCGTGGTTGAGGGAAGGTATCCTAGAAATCTGTTGGAGCAGCAGCTAGTTCTGCCATTTTCACACACGCACACACCCACTATGATGAATCCCAACTAGAAGACACAAGCCAACTACTATATCAAAGGCATTCCTTGAGAAACGAGAGAAGTTAGAATTATGCCCTACATCACATCACACAAGCCAACCTCTATACTTATGATTCAGGTACCTACACTCGCAACGTATTACGACGGATTGTACAATAACCATAATACGAACAATGTGACGTCAGTTTTAGAAATCTTTATTTTAAAAAATCAATACCAGCTTTTTGCCTCCTCTTATATCTTTGCTCCTTCTCTTTCCAAAACCATTATTTTTTCTCACAAACTTTCAAATATATTTCATATCCGTCGATAATCATCAATCTTAAGTTTTAAAACGAAGACTCGAGCCAATGCATGTATTTGATTAAGTTTATTTGATGATGAGTTTCTTATTCTCTTGATGTGGGGCATTTCATAATTTTTTATAATTTTTAAAGCTTTTTTACTCCTTAATGAGTCTTAAACAGAATAATTTACAAATCACTCACTGTATACAAGCATATTGGTGCAACTGCAACCCACTGGAAATCGAACCTACCACCTGTGAGTGGGTTTTAGAGGTGACATTACACCCCAAGCTTTATGAGGCAAGAAGGATTCAATGCTAATTCATGATTAGAAGCAGGAAAGGTCTTGATTTGGAGTGACCATTCTAGGGATCTGGCGTTCTTTTTCATTGAGTACCACTATCCATTTTTGTCCATTTAAAGAATGAAATGGAGAGGAATTAGATTTCATATGGCCTTATCAGATCTAGATACACGGATTTTAGGGTAATTATATTCAAAACCCAAACTTGGAAGTCCAACACACAGTGACAAACCCACTTTACGGTGAGGTGAGACATTCGCCTCACTCAAAATTTCAAAATTTTCAAGTATGTTATTGTATGTAAGAAATCACAAGTGCTTTTATAAACGTGAAATATTGGTGTACCTCACACGAAATAAAAGTGCACCTCGTGCTTTTGGGAGTTCTATTATTAAAGATCTTGAATGGTTTGCTTCACGATTTGATGGTAAATTAATGCATGGCAAACAAGGTGATGATGATCACTATGATAATAAAGAAATTGGGTCTTCAACTGGATATATTTCGATGTTGGAGTGAGAAACCTTATTGTTTTAAAAAAAAAAAATCTTTGGAGGGATCCTATAGTATAATCTTAATACTGCCACTCAAATAACCGTGGGAGAAGACTTTGGACCTTATTTAAACTTGACCTGGAGTTTTTATTTCAAGTTTCTCCTCTCCGTTCCCAAATCGAATTTTCAAAATGTATTTCCTAAAATCCCATGAGGTTGGATTCGGCAGTTCCTTGATTCAATAAGGGATCCACCCATTCTTTTCATGGTTACAATGGGAGGCGGAAGCCTAACAAATACGCATATAAACATGCACTACCCCTACAGGAATCGAAGTTCCCACTAACGAGTGTAGATCCCATGGGTTCTGTGGAACCGAAATCATACTGGAAGTGGAACTAGAACCAGTGATTTGGAACCATAGGTTTCATTTTTTAAATATATTTTTGTTAAATTTTAATAATTTTTTGGTTCTGAACGGTTTAGGACTTAAACCGAAATCAGAATCAAAACTGACGGTTCCTAACCAAAACCCAAACCGGTCCTATTTCGATTTGATTCTTGGTTGCAGATAAACCGGGACCGAACATGTCTAGCTTTCCCCGCGCACCACCTTTTTTTTATATTTTATGTAGTACAGGCTTGAGATATAGGCATATAACCAAAATATAACCAAGCGATGGATCATCCATCAACAGTCAAATTCACAGTGTTTGTTAAACCACAAACCTCACAAGCAACAGAACTAAACCAACAACAACATTTCGTAAATATCAAGTCATAATGACTTGGCCACAGTAAGTAATAACAAAGTATGGAATCAAAAAGTCATAGCGAAATACGTAACAATTTGTCATATAACAATTTCCGTCGAAAAAACTAAATTATTGATGATTTAGTTTAACAAGTATTTAATATAACATTTGTCAAATTTAAAATCTAAAAACTTATTAGGCATAGGATATCTAAAAGATTAGACTTTTGATAACTAGTATCTAATATAACAATGACATTATGAGGTTGACCACGACCTCCAAACACGAGCATGACGACACTGTGCTCGATACAATTGGCGTGAGGATGATTTGAGTTTAGTTTGGATTTGTGTCTATCGGTATTCAATCCAGTTTTGAGTATTTTGGATCTTCTATATATTTGGTTTGTTTAGAACCTGAGGATTATCCCATCTCTCTCTCTCTCTCTCTCTCTCTCTCTATATATATATATATATATATATATATATATATATATATATAAAAGAGCATTACTATTTGTACGATCCTTTTAATCCTTTTTTACTACAACAACAATAACAACAACAACAACTAAACCTTTTCGACGGGGTCGGTTACATGGATTCTTTGTTTCCAGAGAGCCCTGTCATGTGCCATGTTAGCAGTTAACTCACAATAAGCTAGATCATTATTTATTGCTTTTTTCCATCACTTTTGTGGTCGTCCTCAACCTCTTTTAATACTTTCAAAATCTAGTTTTTCATACCTTCTTATAGGTTCTTCTTTTGATCTTCTTTCTATATGTTCAAACTATCTTAAACTATATTATCTCATTTTACCCTCTATTGGTGTCATTCCTAATTTGTTTCTAATAACCTCATTATGTATACAGTCTTTTCTTTTATGACCACTCATCCATCTCAACATCTTCATTTCTTTCACAAACATCTTTTGTACATGTTGATGATCAGTTGCCCACACTCAGAGCCATAAAACATGACAGGTCTAATTGTTGCTCTATAATATTTACCTTTTAACTTTAATGGTATCTTCTTATCACAAAGAATACCTGATGCTCTTCTACATTTTAACCAACTAACATTAATTCTATACGTAACATCGCCGTCAATTCTTCCATAACTCTGAAAAATTGACTCTAAGTATTTAAAACTTTTCTTTTGGGGATGTAATGTGTGCCAATTTAAATCCTTTTTAACTAAATACCAAAATTACCTTCCATATAAATATTGTTTTCTCTTACACTCCATCTCAACATTTCTCTCCTTTCTCACTCAAAATTTCAACTCAACTCTCACCCAATCTCTCCTCTCTCACTCAATCTCTCTTCTCCCACTCAATTCCAACAAAAGTATATTTGGTAGGATCCTTTGTCCTTGCGATAGAGGTTTCACTTAGGATTGTTGTTTCTTCACACCTCAATGCATCTTCTTATGATTTTTTCTAAAAAAACAGAACAAAGAGGAAAAAAATTAAAAAACAACAAAAAATGAAATAAAAAATGAAATCAATAATAAGAAGAGACACAACTCAATAATACAAAAACAACAACCAAAAGAATCAAGAAAAAAATTAAGAAACATATAAAAAAATAAAAATAAAAAACTAAAGCATCCCAATGAAAGAGACATGAGTCAAGCGCATCTCCCTATAGGAGAAACATGTCCGACCCCATCTCACTCATTAGGGGAGATGAGTTTGACCCATGTCTCTTTCATCGGGATGCTTAGTTCTTTATAAATCAATAAAAAAACTAAAAAACAGAAACATTAAAATTAAATTAACATCATAAATCAACGAATCCTTCTTTGAATCGATTTTTTTTTATCTTCCTTTCTTTTGTTTTTCTCTTCTTTTCTTTCAATTCTTTGTTCTTTTAATGAACAATTTTAGATCGAGTAACATCTAGCTTAAATGAGTTGGAGAGAAAAGAATGAAAGGAAGGACGGTGGGAAGGAGATTCACAAGTGAAGAGAGAGAAGGTCCAGATTCTACGAAAATGACCATTTTCGAAAAAACGATAAAAAAAAAGAGCACGTAAAAAAGATGTGCGTGTATCAATCCTGATATATAAAAGCGGGAAAGGAAAACAAAACCTTGTGCAAGCATGCATGCCTGAGATTGGTGCATTCTGCCCACTAATGTCGGTGTTTGCAAGGGCCTCACGTACAAAGAAAACAGGCGTCTGGATGATAAGTTCCTACCTTGCATCGGACACAAGAATCGGATGGTAGAGTTGAATGTGAAGATACTCATTTGGACATCAGCAGGCAGAATGTTCGCCCGCATCAAACACGTGATTAATTGTGGCCAACTAGCAATTTGTCGCACGTCAGCAGCAAGCTGTCCATTCTATGTCAACTCGTCATTTGTCAATGAACACCTAACTTGATCATTTCCAATCTCTATCATAGTTGTCTTAATCACAAAACTTTGCAAGTAACAATCTCTCACAAAAATGATAATCTTTCCCTTCTTTCTAGTGCCACAAATAGGGTCAATCCTGGATGGTGAAATTAACCTGATCATAATCCATGGTGAAACACCAGCTTCCCCATCCAAGGGAAGAAAAGGTGTGTGTGTGTGTGAAAGAGAGAGAGAGAGAGAGACTCCCTGGTACATAGGAAGCAATTTTTTTAAAAGTTTATCCATTTACATTATGCAATGTAGTATATGCTAAAAACCTCATGAAAAATTCAAAACCCCCATTATTGCTTTACATGAAGAACAAGAAATTCAACGAATAATGCTGTTCAACAGTGGAAGATGTGCATTTATTCATCAAAAGTTCAAAACAATACTTAAACATATAAAACAATATTTTACACGAATAAAAGAAATCAAGAGCAAAAGAGAGGTCTGAAATGGCAAAAGTCAACTTAGTTACAAGACTACAATTGCCTCAACGGGTATCTCTTTTCCTGGTCAATAGCATAACAATCTTAGGCAATAGAGACCTCTTCTTCTTCTTGGCACTGGAATCATGGATCAAATCCTCAACATTAGCCACTGATGCAGACTTTGAATCTTGATCCTGATTCGGGTTCATCAATTCTTTCCTCTCCTCCGGATCTCTCTTTGGGCTGCTCATGGGTGAATTTATGGTAACATCAGGAACCGAGTTCGCCGCCTTCCTTCTCTGTTCAAGTTGAGCTCTCCACATCCTTAATTCCTGTTCCACGCCCAATTTCCCTTCGATCGCGCTCTCGGCTTTCTGCTTCGCTACATTTAGTTCCTCCCTCTTTATAGTAAGCTCTTGATTCGCCGCATCCAACTTGTCCATGCTTTTCTGCTCATCCTCCTTGACAGCTTCTATTTCAGAAATGGCAGCTAATACCTTGGCATTAGCAAGCTCCTCAGCCTCATGAGCTTTCTTACTGAGTTCGAAGTAGTCACTTAAAGATAGAGTTACTCTAGATGTCTGAGTCTGATCATCAATATCTGAGGTGGTTGTACTGTCATTAAGTGCCTTAATTGCTGCTAATGCCAACTTGTGTGAAGCGTTGGCTGCCTCTATCTCTTTCACTGCCGCATGTAGTCGACTCTCAGCCGTACGTGCACTAGCCTTGGCCAATTCTACTTCTTCCTTTATCCTGTGTAGATCTTCTCGTGCACCCTGCGCCGATAACTTTGCCTGATCTGCTTCTTGAGCAGCCCTCTGCAATGCCTCTGGCATTTCCATCATGTTCTCTTGGATTTCTTTCTCCCTTGTTCGAGCAGCTTCGAGCTCCGATCTCGTCTTCATGAGTTCAGCTTCAAGAGCTGTAACTGTCACTGCTGTTATTCCTTCTCTCTGTCTGGTATTGGCAAGTGCCAATTTTTCACCTTCCAGCTCTGATTTTAGAGACAAGGCAGCAACTCTTAGGCTTTTCACTTCGTCTCTCGCCTTATCGATTTTAGTCCTCACTTCCTCCAACTCCTCCACAGTCGAATCTACTGTTCTCACTATGGCATCCTCACCCTGCCTGGCTTCTATCTCTGCTGTCAGAAGTTTCTTATCTTCAACTAAGTTCATATTTTCATTCCTATAAGCAGCCAACTCAGCTTTCAAATTGTTAAGCAATACTGATGCAGTTTCTAATTTTGCCTTGAGATCTTTGGTTGATGAAAGCTGCTCAGTTAGTCTTTGAATCTCTTCCTCTGCTTCCTTCAGTTCTTCTTCCTGTTTGAGGAGCCCCTGATCTCTAGCCAAGGCGGCCGCAGCTCTCTTTTCTTCAGCTTCCAAATGGGACGCATGAGCCAACTCGAGAGATTCTTTTGTGCTCATGAGCTCTAAAGTCAGTTGTTCAACTGTCCTTTCTGTTTCTTTGGATGCAGAGATTGCATCGTCGGCTTCCCTGACAGCTTTTTCCTTCTCCTCGACCAACACTAGATACTCGCGTTTGAGAATTTCCAATTCATCCTTTACTGAAGCCAGCTCGTTCCTTGCTGCCTCATGCCTGGCTTTTGCCGTATCGAGCTCCGCTTTGGCAGAAATGCTGGCTTCATCATTGATCCCTTTCTTAATTTCTTCAACTCGCATTTGAGCAAATTCAGAGTCTTGTTTAGCTTGTTCCTCCTCGGTCTGTGCTTTCTCTAGTTTTGCTTTTAACTCTTCAATCTGCTTCTTTGTGCTTTCAAGTTCCTGCAGTACTTGTTCCTGTTCCTTTTCGGCAATTTTGAGTGCCTTCTTGCGCTCAGGAACTTCTTTCTCTACCTTCGCAAGCTCACCATCTACAAGCTGGAGCCTCTGATGCACCAGAACAAACCAGGCTCGATATCATAAGCGATAGAAAGGGATAGCTGCTAGAAATATGGACTATAAAACCAGCATACGAACTCCCAAAGCCAAAGGAAAGAGATTTGTTACAATATGTAGCGTGGAACTATAAAGCACAAAAGGAACGATTCATTTGTTCTTTATTAAAACCCCAATAGTTTCAGAGGTATCAAATGAAAATCTACGGCAAAGTTGTACCAAAGAATTCATTGTTTTAGAAGATCAAACAACTTTAGTTTCCAGAGAGCAACCATGGGTTGGGCCAACCCTTAGCTGTTCGCTGCAAAATATATAGATAAACTAAAAGGAACAGTTACACCTTATTTCTTTCAAAATAGATAAGAGGTCCAATCAGAAGGTTTTCAGACATGAACTGGTTTCATAATAGGTAATGTTGCCAAATCTCCAGCAGGGACATCATATTAGGGTCTTTCTGGACTATAGTAGTAACATCTGTTGAAGGTGTACATTCTGTCAAATCAGTCAGTCTGCTTTGTTGGATTTCTCTCTAGCTTCTAACTGGCTCTTGCAAACAAGTACAAGCTTTTTGTTGAGGTTTTAAATGACTTATTTTAAAATTCTAACCAGATAGTATGTAAACAATCATGCATTTTTCTGCCCTTTTCCAAACCCGACAACAAATAGGAAGAATAAATGTTTTCACATCACAAGAACCCATGAGTTTTGAGTCAAGAAATCAAACTAGCAAATGTTAACCTCAATTGTGTTTCTTTTATGGGCTCTCCAATCTGCACTTCCTCCGAACATTGTCACGGCATCTCTAACAGATCCAATATGTGATGCAGTATCGACGAGAGCTCTGTGTGCATCCACCTGTTTCACTCTGCTTGAGAACAGAGTGAAGGCTTGTGGAGATTCAGGTTGTCTAACAACAGACGGTGTGTGTGATAACAGCTGAATGCGAGCCAAACCTTTCTTTGTTACTACTGGTTCCTTTGAGACTATGGACGATGGCAGATTCTGAACACCAGACGTCAAAATACCACCACCACCTTTCTTATCATGTTCTGATGCAGTGATATTCAACTCAGATTTCTCATTATTTGGAGAACTAGTGGATACAGCAGCATCACATACATCTGATTTTTCTGACAAAAGATCTCCGGCTACAGGTTTTGATTCATCGGCACATGATGCCAACTTCGCTCCATCAAGATCTTGCACTAGGATATCAGTCATTTTAGATGATGCTTCATAGTCCTTTCTGATCATTTCGTCATCAACATTTTCACGATTAATCACTGGAGTACCAAGATCTGCAGAGTCGGAAGTAGGATCTTCTTGAGATGATAGCAAAGGAGCAATGGAGGTAACCATGGGAGGCGCCTCTTCCTCAACATAATTTTCTGCCATTGCCGTACGCTAGCAATCCACAAAAATAAGTAAGCACTTAATCAACTGTCCGCAACCTGGAAGCAGTCCAAAACGTAACACAGGTCAACTACTAAATGAAAGGAATTAGAAGGTTGGCAGTAAGCATATGAATAGACTAGTACCTTCTAATTTTGATTGATAAGAGACAATGCAAGAAATAGAGGCCACAAACCAATTTTCACACAATCCCCATAATTCTGTTGAAGAAAGACCAAATTCATACCAAAACCAAGCCTTATCCTACATCATTATGTGAGGTAGATTACATGGATTCTTTGTCTGATAAGTCCCGACTTCAACTCCGAAAAATTAAGATCATATTTTAGCATTCTCTTCCAGCACTGAGGAGGCTTAGCTCTACTCTTGTTTAAAAGGTTCCCCCTTCTAATTTCTCAAAGCTTGTTACTGAAGTCATTCGGGCTGCCATTTTCATAAAATATTTTTATATTAATCCAAAACTTATCGAAGCCACACTTGAGCACAGTTAATTGGTAGCGAGAACTCACCAGCCAACTGTCAACTCCAGAGAAACAAGATGATAGAAAATAGGTAAAGAAACAAGCTCATGTTTAGGGACAAGATTCTTATCCTCAGAAGGTATTGATACTAATGCTGAAGCTATCGAGAAAACCAATTTCACGTACATTGATTAGAACTAGGATGTCAATAAAATGAGAAGTTATAAGTATATACAAGTCAATAACCACACACTTAACCTTAACATATGGGATTAATCCCCATGAAGATTCATTGTACCTGGATTTCCAATCTTTTTATGTCTTCGGTTGCACTTTTTTATGTTCATGTTGCATGGAGAAAATATATACACGCATTGTTGATTGTACATCAGAAAAAACCGTGGTTCAAATCAGTTCTAATAGAACGTGATAAACATGTATGTATCACAATTTTGTGTGTGCGCCCGAATAGGGCAGCACGTACACACATACACATGTACCCAATGGGGATCTTTCAGAATTTCCTCAGCATGGAAATCTTGAGAATTTAGTAAAATTGGATCAGAGAAAAAATCCCCAGAATTTGAGAAGATCCCATTTTGAAGAGCATTTCATTTAAGTGCGGGAACTGAACTTACCATTCACTTGGGCTTTTCTTTCCTAAACATGGATTGGAACCCATATCAATGGTTCCACGTATATGAGTCCATCAACTGTATTTATTAATTTAAGCAGTGCCAAATTGGACCTAATGAATTGAATACCCTGTCACTGCTGCATAAACATATGAAGTCCTACGTTTAGATGAAATGATGCGTGGCTGTGGCATGATATGTTGGACATTAACTGATTGTAGCAGTAATATAACAATTTGCATTGCAAACAGAGGTTTTCTTCTTCTGGTACAATGGGGAGGCCAAAGCCAGATGGATACCCGGGGTATCGAACTCATGACATTCGATTTGTGAGTCAACCTCCCAGCCAGGTGTGCTCCTGCTCATTGTGCACATTACGAACATATCTTACTCTAATGTAAATAACTTTATGTTTTATCAACTAAAACTAGAAGATCCGTGCCCTGTTTTCTGGTTATTCACATACAAAGGCAGTTCATGTCTTCTAGCAATTCCTAGTCCAGATTATATATATAAAACTAATCCCTCGTGAATGCTACTTACCTATTATACAGCATCGACGAAAGATATCAATCTTATGTTTGTTTATAACTATCACCTGCAGCCAATAACCTTCTTTTTCCTGTTTGTATTTGTTTACACCCACCACCTGCTACAGTTGCACTCTTTTCCTTTTTGTATTTGTTCTCAACCTTCAGCTACTGCCAAATATATTATCCCTTTCTTGTTTTTGTCCAAAGCCATCATCTGCTGCCAATAAAAATCTCTCTCTAATAATTTTTTGGTCTCATTTGATAAGCACAGATTTGATTCCTCAATGATAAAATCACCAAAAACGACAGGAACTGCATCTTTGTTTTACAATTGTTTTTCTCAGCATGCAGGTTTATTAGTTGCATCTGCTTCCAAAGGCTGCCTCTATTTATAGCTCAATTTCTGTAAACCAAGCACAATTCTCAAGCATACGTTTCATCTATCTATGGATACAATACTTCGAATCCGTAAATCTCCACATATTCCATCACATAAATCCAAAAGTTCATCCAAATACACAAAATGTCACCACTCAAAACACTCGATTGGAAACATTGAAGACCACTTAATTCAAATCAATAATCAGCATCAAGAGAACGAATTCTCCATCGAACAAATCCTGAAGTTCTTTCTGTTAATGGGATTAAGTCCCCAGTTTCAGGAACTCAATTTGCAAAACAAACTCTGGCCCTGGTGATCTCAAGCTTGGACGAGAAAGGCGGAGGGTTGCGTTAGATAAACGAGAGCCATCTTTTTATCATGAATTCTAGAACTTATGAGAACCAATGAGACTTAAAATCTATGTTCAACCCCACTTAGCATGAGCAAAAGCTTAGTTTTGTTTTGGTTGGGGTCAGTCTGCAATGCAATTCTTTCCGTAATGGAGATAGATCAAACCGAACAATAGATACTAGGAAAGACCAACAAAATCAATCATCTTATAGTTTACAGAATTATAAATCAGAACTCACTACATTTGTCTATCAATCAATCGAACAAAAATTTAAGAAATAAAATAAATTAGAAGAAATAAGAAACAGCCTTACCGGAATTCCTCTTCCAGCGAAAGAAAGACGGAGAACGAGAGAAGAAAGAAACCGATTGTCTTCGACGATTTCTGCGACGAACAATCTCTACTTT
The DNA here is from genome assembly GCA_036023115.1 of Brasenia schreberi. Classification (NCBI taxonomy): domain Eukaryota; kingdom Viridiplantae; phylum Streptophyta; class Magnoliopsida; order Nymphaeales; family Cabombaceae; genus Brasenia; species Brasenia schreberi. The sequence goes on along the minus strand of JAYKKT010000075.1, from coordinate 3,028,405 downwards.
GAAGGGTGAAAAAATAAGTTCGAAAAAATAAAAGAATAAAATCGGTGACAGCTGAGCGCAACAAAATTTATTAGCAATCACGGGAACGTCGCTTCCATTTGACTTTCATTTATTGAACTATTTATTTAGTATCATCAAATTCATTTTCGTGATTAATTTAGCCTTGACCCAAGTAGTTTTGTTATTGATTTGCGTGCATTATGAGTTATCCGCATCATTATTAGGAATTATCAGAAAAAAAAAATCTGAAAATACAGCAAAAAGATGAGTCAAGCCTCTTGTTTTCTCCCCTTCTTCAGGACCAGAATGCCACGTCATCAACGACGAAAACCGTCCTAAGATTTTTTTAGGACGCAGAACAGCCCTGAGTTTAGCAAGAATGACACGAATGTCCTAGTTTTGTGGAAAACGGGTCGGATACTTGCTTCGTAGCTGTGAAGCAAATAGGCATGCAACGAAGTGATGCAGTGTAATTGAACTGGATCCGAATTATAAATCATGGTACTGTTTTCGAATATATAAGTGCAATATTCAAGTTGGATCTTATCTGGAAAATGGTAATACTGGATACAAGTAAAAAGTGTGAAAGATGGTTGAATTGAATATGAACCTAAAATCAAATTGATGTAGACAAAATCTGGTATGATACCAATCACATAATTTGTTGGATTCGGATAATATATCCTACTGAATCAGATCCATTATTTCCATTTAAATTACCATAATTCTTTCACAACGTCACTCGGGTTAGACGCCACGACCTGAGGTTTGGTTAAAGATCAGCAAAATTTTGATATAAAGGTATAAAATGTAATATCTTGTGGGTACGACTACGACTTACCTGATTGAACCCAGATCCGAGTCTGGTACTAGTCCTCTCAATGTGGGATCTGGACTTGCGATCATTGGATTGAAACCAGGTAATAACCGTCGGCTTGATTTGGATCCAGAATTATGTATTGGTTGTGAAATTGGATCCGGTTCTTTCTGTGAACCACATATTTGTTCATTGTATGACCAAATGACAGGCTAAGCCAGTTTGGCACCATAAAAAATTAGAGGCATAGCTGGGTTACCCAAAACTCCTTCTAAGGTATGGCTGGCGGGTTAATGGGCCACTCAAGTTCAGGTCAAAAGCTATCGAACCATAAACCTACGGGTTTTGTTTTTCTTCGAATCGTTTTATATGACCCTAACTCGACTTGATCGTGTTTGAGTCGATCAACCCGACCCGACTGTAGCAAAAAGTATATCAAATAACATAAAAAAAACCATAAAAAGGGAAATAAACTACGAACATTATGCGTGTGTGTGTTATCAGGTTGGAATTATGTTACTACACCCGGTGATATGTGGAAAAGAGGGCATCGAGCTATTCGGACTAAATGGTGGAATCTCAAAAGCGAGAAAAAAAATATATTTAAACAAAAAGTCCTTCAAGGAGATGTTTGGAATTATGTTGATACACCCTGTGATATGTGGAACAATATGACTATACATATTAGGAAAGTGGCGAAAGATGTGTTAGGTGTATCTAAGGGAGGTGTACCAGCACAAAAAGAATCTTGGTGGTGGAGTGAAGTAGTACAAAATAAAATAAAGGCAAAGAGGGCATGTTACAAATTACATTATGCTAAGAAAACTAGTGAAACTTTAAAAGCTTATAAGAAAAAAAAAGAAGGAAGCGAAAAAGGCAATGAGTGAAGCAAAAGCTAAAATTTGGTAGGACTTATATAAAATACTCAACTCAAAAGAGGGTGAAAGAGATATATTTAGGATAGCTAGGTCTAGAGATAAGAAAACTAAAGATCTTAATTATGTTAGATGCATCAAAGACGAGGATGAAAAAATTCTAGTGGCAAATGATGATATAAGAAATATATAGAAAAACTATTTTTATAATCTTTTTAATGAAAATAAAGATGTTAGTATTAGCTTAGGAAAGTTAGCCAAATCAGAAAATATATAAACCACAATTTCTACCGACGTATTCAAAAGAATGAAGTCAAAGAGGCTCTTAAACATATGAAGGGTGGTAAATCGGTAGGACCAAATAATATTCCTATAGAAGTTTGGAAAATACTAGGAGAAATAGGAATCACTTGGCTCACAAGACTATTTAATGAAATATGAAAAAACCAAAAGATGCCCGAGGAATGGAGAGCAAGTACACTTATACCCATATATAAGAACAAGGGAGACATTCAAAATTGTGTGAATTATTGAGGTATCAAGTTAATGAGCCATATTATGGAAAAGAATTATCGAACGTAGGTTAAGACAAGTATCAAGTACAACAAAGAACCAATTTGGATTAATGCCTGACAGATCTACTATTGAAGCGATTCACCTTTTGAGACGTCTTATGGAACATTTTAGAGCAACAAAGAAAGACCTTCACATGATATTTATTGATCTAGAAAAAACTTATGATAGAGTACCAAGGGAGGTTCTTTGGAGAACTTTAGAAAAAAGAGATATCCCATTGACATACATTAACTTTATAAGAGACATGTATGATGGTGCAAAAACATGTATGAGGACTCATGAAGGAACGATAAACTTCTTTGAAGTTAATATTGGATTACATCAAAGATCAACTTTAAGTCCATACTTATTTATAATGGTGATGGATGAGTTAACAAAACATATTCAAGATGAAGTACCTTGGTGTATGTTATTTGCAGATGACATTGTATTAATGGAGGAGTCTAAGGAAAAAGTTAATAGAAAATTGGAACTATGGAGAGAAACATTAGAAAGCAAAGGCCTCTGACTTAGTAGAACAAAGACAGAATATATAGAATGTAAGTTTGATCATTTGGTTACCTAAAAGGACAGAAATTAAAATTGGCACACATTGCATCCCCCAAAAGGAAAGTTTTAAATACCTAGGGTCAAATTTTCAGAGTGATGGAATAATTGATGGAGATGTTACGCATAGAATTAATGCTGGTTGGTTAAAATGGAGAGAAGCATCAGGTATTCTTTGTGATAAGAAGATACCATTAAAGTTAAAAGGTAAATATTATAGAGCAACAATTAGGCCTGCCATGTTTTATGGTTTTGAGTGTTGGGCAGTTAATCATCAACATGTACAAAAGATGATGTTTGTGAAAGAAATGAAGATGTTGAGATGGATGAGTGGTCATACAAGAAAAGACCGTATACATAATGAGGTTATTAGAAACAAATTAGGAGTGGCACCAATAGAGGATAAAATGAGAGAATTTCGTTTAAGATGGTTTGGACATATATAAAGAAGATCAAAAGAAGAACCTATAAGAAGGTTAGAAAAACTAAATTTGAAAAGTATTAAAAGAGGTAGAAAACAACCACAAAAGTATTGGAAAGAAACAATAAAGAATGATCTAGCTTATTGTGAGTTAACTGCTAACATGGCACACAATAGGGATATATGGAAACAAAGAATCCATGTACCCGACCCCGTCTAGTATGGGAAAAGGCTTAGTTGTTGTTGTTGTTGTTGTTGTTGTGTGTTATCAGGTTGTGATTGGTCAGGCTCATGTTTAGCAAAACCTGGCTCAACTTTTTCCAGGTTGTTTTGGGTCGAAACAGATCTGACCTGGACTGTGGGGTTGGGTTGTTGGGTCGAGTCTTGTCGGAGCTTCTGGATAGATCCAATCTAATCCGATGCATTAACAGACCCACGTTTGATCTGAAACCAAAACCAGATCACCTCCTTTAAATTTCAACAAGCAACATATTTCAGTCATGAAATGTGTCAAATGCTTCGAATTATTGCAATTTATCAGTATAGAAATTAGAGCTTGTTTTTTTGAGAAATTCTCATCTTGCTCTCATCACCCACGGAAAAACATCCAGTTTTTAGCAGGAAAATAAAAACAAACTCTTTCCCAAAAAAAAAATGCATATGATGATAATGTTAGATGATTGTTGGAACTATAAGGTTCATTTTTTTTTTCTTTGGTTACAAGAGGAGGCTGAAACCTAACACACACCAAGGCATGCATCCCGTGGGAATAGAACTCCCCACCAACAGTAATGGTGCTAGAGCGCCCTATCATTGAGCTAATGCTCTGGGTGCAAAGATTTCATGCTCTTTGAAGAATGGAAAGAGCAAGAAGAAAATCTCATTAATGATAGCCAACCCAGTTGGTCTCCAAGTTAACTAGGTTTATTTGGGGCTAATCCTGCTGGGCTTGGCTAGACCTGGTGAAATATGGATGACAATGGGGTGGGGCGGGGATGTATATACCTACACCTGGCCCCAGCCCCAACGTGGATAATATATATATATACATACACAGACACATGTATATATATAAAGAGAAAGGAAGAAAGAATATGGTAAACGTGTATCCCATTTATGCTCAAATATCTTTAAAGGTCATTCATGCTCCAACATCTTTAAAGGTTTCAATTGTTTGATTGTTGAGATCAATGGTTTCAAACTTAAATTTAAAAAGTCAAAAAAGTAACATGATACTTTTTAAAAGTGTAAATGTACCTGATACTATTTTGTTTTTTACTTCAAAGATCTCCATCATTCATTATTAAAGATAACAATTGATATTTTTAAAGAGATTTTAACAATCATAAGTGTATACATGGACTATGCACTCTCTCTCTCTCTCTCTATATATATATATATATAACAACAACAAGTAAGCCTTTTCCCATACTACATGGGGTTGGCTACATGGATTCTTTTTTTTCACAAAGCCTTATCATATATATATATATATGTTGCATGAGCCTGATCAATATTGCCATCCCTACGGTGAAAGCAGTCAAGCTAAAGCTTCTTCTTTGTTGACCACCAAGCGAAATAAGGTCTCATTATATACCTTTGATGTCTATTTGGCATATCCAATATCTAATGAGTATCAAAATCTGATTACTTGGACTTTGTATCCAAAACCATAGAAAAATGCGAATCAAGTTCAGGTTTTGCTTACAACAACAACAACAATAACTAAGCCTTTTCCCATACTAGATGGAGTCGGCTACATGGATTCTTTGTTTCCACAGATCCCTATCGTTAACTCTCAATAAGCTAGACCATTCTTTATTGTTTCTTTCCAACACTTTTGTGGTCGTCCTCTACCTCTTTTAATACTTTCGAAATTTAGTTTTTCTAACCTTCTTAAAGGTTCTTCTTTTGATCTTCTTTCTATATGTCCAAACCATCTTAAACAATGTTCTCTCATTTTATCCTCTATTGGTGCCACTCCTAATTTGTTTCTAATAACCTCATTATGTATATGGTCTTTTCTTGTATAACCACTCATCCATCCCAACATCTTCATTTCTGTCACAGACATCTTTTGTACATGTTGATGATTAACTGCCCAACACTTAGAACCATATAACAAGTTCAGGTTTTGCTTACTCAGAAGTATTTGATGGACCTCCAATATCCAGATCTAATTACAGTGTCTTTTATTGGATATGGGTTTGGTATTTAGGATCTTAACTCCGAATTTTAGCTACCTTACTGTTACAGCTCTGTCTTACAGAATCTTTTCACTTCATCTGGAGACTTAAATAGTCAAATTTAACTCACATTTGTAAAATGAGGAGAGTTTGAATCTTAATATCAAGTTGGTGCCAGCTATATATAACAAGCTAGTTTGTAAAGATAGTGCTAAACATGATGCCGCTCTTGGTTTTTATTATCAGATAAATTTTTATGTAAATGTGGAGTCCACCGCCAAAATATAACAAGTTATGAACTTTATGATGGATCTATATATACAGAGTCTCTCTCTCTCTCTCTCTCTCTCTCTCTCTCTCTCTCTCTCTCTCTCTCTCTCTCGTGCACACACACATTATAATCCAGTCGTTTACTAAATACGAGGATATAGTGTGAAGTTGGCAGCTGCTAGATATAGCACATGCTAGGTCTAGCAACTAGACATGGCCGGTTTTGGTTTTTTGGGAATATAGAACCGTATTCAAATCGTTAAGAAATTATTAAAACATTTAAAATTTAATAATAAATAAATAAACGGAATTGATAATTTGAAATTGTCAGTTCCATTTTCATGAAAGGTGAAACTGGAAACGAACCGGGTTTTCCGCAGTTCTGGTGTCAGCCGATTCCCAACTCGGTTCGGTTCTAGTTGGAAATGCCCCGACAACATAAAATCTGAAGGAGATATCACTGTTTTTTGTATCAGATCTAAGGTTACAGCTAACAGATGTTTTACTCTAGCAGCTAGCAGTCTTTCTCTCTCTCTCTCTCTCACTCTCTATATATATGTGTGTGTATATATATATATGTATGTATGTGTATAGGAGACATTTTGTATAGCATGTTTCTATATCACACAAACACACACATGTATATATGTATAAGTATTCCTATATATAGACATGCACACACACATCACTTGAACACCAACTCCTATCCGTATTTGAGTTTAAATGAATTAATGCAACTATTTTATGAAAACCAAATTTTAGTATAAGTTTTATCACATGTATTTATCATCTCCCAAATATGAGCTAAAGATAATACATATATCCATCTTATGCGAAAAGAAATTGTTTATTTAATAATGTAGGTATTAAAGAAAGTATTTTATGTGTGTGTTATATGTACCAATGCATCATATAATTTGGTGTTGCTATATATTCTTAGTTTGGATAAATTCAATCACCATATGCTCACTCCAACTATAGCAGTATTTACATGGTTCATTTAGGATGTTTAATAGAAGTTCCAACATTTCGTGTTGAATCTCTTGAAAATAGGTATTTGTACATTCAAATCAGTTGATCTAAAACATGTTCTCACTAACCAAATCATATAGATAATCCTAATTTCTCCGAGTTAGCCTCTTTCTTCCCTAAAGAAGCGCTGCTCGAGCTAATTATCCACCTTATCCAAGTGCTGTCAGGGCTGCATCAACCAACTTCACTTCGACTCTGGCCGCTACTGAGCCTCGAACCACTAACATACCCATGACGCTAGTAAAAATTTGAAACTCATCTGGGTCAAGTTCCAAGACCATAGGCCTGACCCGTACTTCATGTGGGTTCAATGTGTTACAAAAACTTGTTTTCCCGAGTCGAATCTTTGCAATTTTCTCTCGACATACAAGACAATGTTCTTTGCATTCTTCTGTCAATTCTTATAAGGGTGCATTCAGTTCGATGTTCAAGAAGAACCCAATCTTGATTTTTTGTGCTTGTAATTCTAAGTTCTATTGTGCTTCAAATGTAAAACCCATCACTCGCATGAAACTATGGTTCTAAAATATATAAGTTTTTCAAAAAGTTAATCTTACTTATATGATTCTTTTGTGAAATCTATGGCATAATCTGAACTCCTGACAGAAGTTCTTGGATCTGCCTTTGCATGTCCTGGTGCACAGACGGGTATGTGTGTGAGCTCACACACAAACACACATCCTTGCGCACATACGCACATACACACAAGTTGCCTATTATGCAGTGCATACGGATGATAAACAACCATATACCCAACCCCACTTGGTGTGTTCACATAACCTTTATATGCAGAAATACAGTGTAAGAATCATTGTGTAGAAGCGACTTGGTCTTCAATAGACCCCAATGACTTGGGCGAGACCGGGCCCAGACAGATCGGCCAAGAACTTGTGCGTGAACGGTTCTGAGACTAAAGCCGAGTCCCTGAGCCAACACCGTCGGGTCCAAGCCTTGCCCCACATAGGTTATAGACCAAGGGAGCCCACTTAGCCTGTTTAGCCCAACATGCCTTCGAGAATAGACTATTTTAACCAAACAACAGATACTTAAGAAGGGAGATAGTGATATATGCTCAATCAAATACATTATTAAATCTTTTCAAACATCTTTATTGTTGGATCGCAGTGGTCAACACTAAAGATTTGAAATGAAAAAATGAAATGTACCATTGAGCATTAAACGGGAATATGGAAAGTACAATAATATACTTGCTTTTTGATATTTAAATCTCTATTGTTGATCATGGCGATCGAATAATGAAAATGTTTGAGGAGAGTTGAGGAGGGACTTGGCCCTCCTTAGGTTTATTTAAAAGATTTACAAATCAAAGCTCACTACAGTTATCTATCAATCAAACAAACAAATAATAGGGATATACTGTTAATGCATGTGGTTGGTGAACAAATCTAACCAACTGTTGATTATTAGGCCCAAACACAGTCCATGCATGGTCCGGCTCGGTATCGGCCCATCGGGCAAATCCGGTCCCATACTCATTCTTGTCACACCACTTTTTCCCAAGGAAAGTTTCTTTTTGCATTCAAAAGAGTGGCTCAAAACCAACTTAGCATAAGAATTATTGCTTGGTTAGCCGTCTTAATCATGAATCCAATATAAACACTAGTCCAATCTGAAAACTTGAGTCTTGGATAGAGCTCTACTGTTCATGCATGTGGTTGTCATCTGCGAGAGCGGATTAATCATGTGATTAAGATTTGATCACGTTGGCCTAAATTGGTTGGTCTCGCCGCTGCCATGGTTGCCTATGTCATGGTAGCTCAAGGTTCGACCCTTCCCTGGCACATGGCCGTGCCGGAGGTTTATTCAGTAGGGCATGCGAGGAATCATGGCCATGTTCTGATCCAGAGCTTCTTGATCATCAAAAAGTAAAAACATTTGATTAGGATGTGCTTAAAGAACTTGTTTGTGTTTGCATGTTCATAAAGATGGCAATGGCTGGTAGTGATAGACATGAAGAAATAAGCATAAAGAGCAAGACCAGTAGAGTTCGAGATTGGTGACACTGAAAGAGCTCCAACTAGCTATTTGGGTCAGACTCATTTGGTCATTTAAAGGGGAGCTGGATACACCCATCAAATTCGAAATGAAGAAAGTCCAATTGATGTGAATTACATACACAAATACATACATATAATATAATTCATGCACACACTTATTCATGCTCTAATTTTTTTAAAGATCTCAACCATTTGATTTTTAAGATAAAAAAATGAGATATTTAAAGACAAAAGCAAATAATGCACTTCCAAAAAGTACCAAAGTATTCTTTTGCTTTTTTACCACCTTCTCTCTCAATATATATATACTTAGGTATTAGTAAATCTAAACCAATCTCAATGGTTCATATGTGATAATAAATGATTGAAATTCAAATTTAAAAAATAAAAAATACATGTATATTTTTGTAGGTATACTTTATTCATATGGGTGTTCTTTGCTTTTGAATGAATGGTTGAGGTTTGTTTGAATTTGTTAATATTTAAGTGTGTTAACACTTACTAGTTTATATATATATATATATATATATATATATATATATATATATATATATATATATGGCCTCCAACTAAAAGTCTTAATCTATTGGGGGACTGTCACACATTAAGAAAATGCAAATGACTCAATCTCCGTCGTGCTTCTACAACACTTGATTCAACATTATTGGATTGAACTTTGAACTGTCTCACTATTTTTGGTTCGTAAATATGATCTTCGTCGGCCCAAAAGGGCCATAGCTCTTCAGGCCAGGTGGTCCGGTCCGAAGTGGTTACAAAGTACTTGACATCCAGCAGCGGCCCATTTGGACGACTCAACGTGGGGTGTTACCCCACTCAAATTTTCTGAAACCGTTTTCAAAGAAAATGAGAAAACCTGAATAGTCCACTGTTGAGTCCTTGGGCTATAATGCAGATTGTACCATCTTTTACACCCTTGAATCCATAAGCTCTAAATATAAGTCATGGTGTAGCGACCGGCGGCCGGCTGCCCACCCTAATTTTTTTTACTAGGCCGGCCATTGGATCAGTTATCGACCTGCCGAACACCAGCATGCCGATTAAGAGAGAGAAAGATAACAAAGATCTCCTTAAACTAGTGAACCATTTATCATGTAAATCTAAACAAAGAGTGTGTTGAGCTTTTGTCTGCTGATTTTAGGAATGTCATAAGAAGCAAATTGGATGATGAATGCTCAAAGAAGCATCACTCACTGGTCTTCTTCCTAACCGTAGGTCAGTAATTCGGTACCAGAACGGGCATCAGCAGGATGACCGGACCCTGGTTTGCCGATTAGAGCAAAAAAAAACTGACAAAAAAAATTAATGGAACGGGGTTTCCACAAGGTGAAAAACGGACACTTTTGTGTGCAGGCATGCTACCAAACAATGCTAGGCCGTGTAAGTCATGTGGGTGTGTTGGGTGCAGGCTTAGCAGTCTGCTCAGCTCATTTGGCTCCATCTCTTGCTGCATTGCTGGTTTTGGGTGAAAGCGAAAACAGCTGAGATTCATTGTTATGCTACTGGTAGCAGTCTTAGAATCGTCCAAAGCAGGCTGCATGCTTGTGGTTCTTATTGGATATGCATGTCTCCATGGTCTGTATCCATCTTATCCCAATAAAGATCAGGTCCTATTCCGGCCACAGAGGATTTTGAATCCGAAGAAATTATAAAGATCAGGTCCGATTTTGGATCCGTAAATCGGAGCTCACATTCGACTCTCAGGTACTAGTTTTGTTTCGCGATCCATTTTGGACTAGGACAACAATTACTTCATAATCTTTTTTTATTGGTAAGTAGTACCTTTTCTATGTATATGATAATAGAAGTCATATATATATATATATATATATATGTGTGTGTGTGTGTGTGACAATTGGTATATTGGATGATCAAGCCGAGGGCTGCCTGTTAGACCTAGCATTGAACTTTATTGATTAGCCAATTGGGTGCTTTATTCGCAATTTGAAAAATTTTAATTTTTTTTCTACAATGTGGAGTCAGAAGCTAGATGCATGCCCTGAGTAAAAAAAAATCACAAAAATACCTTGTGGTTTTTTATATTTTATTGTTTGAAACCTCAAATTCTTGGCATTTTAAGGAGAGGTTTTTCTTAATAATCAGTTAGAGACCTAACACACGTTCTTAATTGATTAACAATAAAAACCTTAGGTCTCTATCGCATTAATAATGATAACCTTATGTCTCTCTTAAAATAATGAGAATTTGTAGTTTTAATGAGAAAACCATATGAATTTTTTTCAAATTCTTAACTGAGTGTATATTGCCAATTCTTTGGGTGCGCTTTCCTGAAATTCCTAAAAATTATCTCCTCACCAGTAAATCATGTAGATTGGATCTAGATACATCCAATCCAGATCCAAAACTACGACGTCTCCCGTTTCACCCACCTACGGAACATTGGAGCCCTCATCATGTGGCATCTTGCGTGCATTATTTTCAGTACCACAGAATCCGGGGACTCAATGTCATCGAATTAGACAAAAGGTGCATCAATGTGTAATAGCCAAACAATGGCATTAATGCACCAACTCAACTTTTTGGCCATTGTGGATCTTCCAATCCAAATAAAGTGTACAGAGAGAGAGAGAGAGAGAGAGAGAGAGAGAGAGAGAGAGAGAGAGAGAGAGAGAGAGAGAGAGAGAGAGAGAGAGAGTACTGTAAGTTCATGACGTGGCCCTATGAGGTACACAGAGGGATGCAGTGGCCAAGCAACAGGATAACCTCTCATCCCGTTTCATACTTAGTTCCTTTGTCTACGACCCCATAAAAATCTTTGGGGTCCTTCCTACAGCCCTGCTCCTGTCTCCATTTCTATGGGCCTCTCCTGCTGTTTATCAAGTTGTTTTCTAACACATCATGCACATTATGAGCCTCTCAATATGAGGGAGATTCTTTCTTGGATATTGGATCCGATGTGGGCTGTAAGTAAAGATCCAAGTACGACAACCCAGATTGCATGGTGAAATGGAACCAGAACATGTAGTTCTTTCCCATCATGGAAGTTCAAGAAACTTAGTGACCGAAATTTCAATCGAATAAATGCCGTAATCCGTGAGAATGGGGTACCCTATAGTTGATTAATGCATGACTTGCATGAGTACATTTGGCGTAATGACTTGGTTAGAGTTCAACTAGTCAAGAATTGAATAATTTGGTTTCATGAAAATAGAGAACCACAACAAACCCATCACAAATATTTGATTTTTGAGATGAACAATTGAGGTAGCAAAAAATAAAATATTTAATACACTAAAAGTATTCACTTTTTAATTCAAATTTCTATCATTGATCATATCAATCAAATACTAGAGATAATGAGTTCCTAGAGATAATAAAGCATGTATATATATATATGGTATGCTAAAATGAGAAACTGGCTTTGGGTCGATAGATTTAAACCTAATTAATTAACTAGACATGGGCTTATGAGTTGGTGTTAATTTGATCTTAAAAATATGCAAATCTGGTTGAGTGAAAGTGCAATAAAGTAGGTGCCTTTTGAAATTACACAAATTCGTGATCGGAGCATTTTGAAGATTTGCGCTCCCTGTGTAAATTTTTAAGATTCCTCCTTACTATTAATTATTTGAAGAAAAGGATGGGTTTGTGGGGAAAGGAAAGCGAGAGATGAACAAATTGTTGGGGACGTGGGGTGATGGGTTGGTTAGTTGGGTCCAAAAGTGAGAGAGAGGCGTGTTGTGTCGGAGGGGATCATCAGGTTGTGTTGGCCATACCATCAACTCGTATGGTAGTCAGTTCGTGGGGTCAATAACCTATATATATATATATATATATATATATATATATATATATATATATACATATATATATGTATATGTATATGTATATGTATATATGTATATGTATATATATATATATACATATACATATATATATATATATATATATATATATATGAAAGCATGATCTTGTATATATTGACAGTTGTCAATTCATGTCCATAATGGTATGAGTGTAATAAAATTTTTAATAGGATTAAGAAAAGTATTTTTATTACACTCGTACTACTCAAAAGTAATAAATCAGCATGAACATGAACATGTGTTAGTATGGATATGATCCAATCACTTTATATATAGAGAGAAAAAGAGAATCTGCTAACATATTTAGGTGATAGTATATTGAAACAAATCTTAATCCTTTATCTTAAGTTGATGAGTAGTCTAAAGTTTAAATCAAAAAGCAAAAAATGTACACATAAATAAAATATATTTACAAAAAATACAAATACACATATTAACTTTTAATTCAAATTTCAAACATCCATTATTGTAAATAGATGGTTGATATTTGTTTAGATATGTTAGCACCTGCTAGATTCTCTCTCTCTCTCTCTCTCTCTCTCTCTATATATATATATATATATATATAATAAGTATAAAAAACTAGTAAAACATTATATGATTTTTAATTTTTTTTTACTACTAATATGACATAATAACAAGTATGGTTAACAAGTAGAGCAACTAGTGTTAGCTCGGAGCCAACTGCTTCCAAGCCGTTAAACCACAGTCGAATCTTCTTGTATCGGTACGACTTTATCATTTCTAATGGTGGCGATATAAACTCGGAGGCAAAACTAGTTGAAGTAATTTATGTATATATACGATCGTACTTTTATTTATAAAACCTATTAAAGGTAAAAAAACCGTGAAAAAAAATCTCACTAAGGATTAAAAATTCCGACTTTAAACAACAAAAGTGGCTAACAAGCACGGGAGATTACAAACAAAGATAACCCAAAAGCAATCTTCTACGCACCAAACTCCGCTGATGGTGAGTGAAGCATCCTTTGCAGACGTTCCAGTTTGCCAAAACCTGGAACTGAAACTACACCATCTTGAGGCTGATTTCGCTTTCTGAATCGCTTTGCACATTTTCAATTTTTTTTAAAAACAAGAATAATACGTTCGCTCGAAGTTGAACTCCCTACCAGCTGCAATGGTAGGGAGCATCTTATTGTTGAGAAGGGTTTTAGAAAATTTATTTAAAACATAGTTAGTAGCTGCCTGAAACCGCCGGTTTCGATGGCGGTTTCTGTGAACTTTAACAAAACCAAGGAGTTCCCGATTCCGGAAGAGATTCCGGTACAGTTACCAACGGACAGATTCCAAACCGACCATGTCTACCCTATGCCCTCAAGGCGAGGGCTAGCTGCCAGTGTGGCAGCATTGTCCACACCCCATTGTGCCATTCCACATGATTGATATAATGGAAAATGACTACTCATGTTTGTTTATTAAGCTTCACCTCGAACCTTTTGTATACCTTTCATTGAAAATAAAAGTGATAAGATGTAGACGCGAGGAAAATTTCCCATCATTGGAAGCATAGAATTTTGCTTCTTTCCTTTAATTTGACAAAAAGATAACCCTCAATGTTGTAGCAAAGATGCCTTGATTTTTATATATTGATCATTTTCAGTGCTCTTCATTTTTCATGTATTATCTATCCATCAACTGCATTTAATTTCTCTGTTGTTATTATTATTCATTTCCAGTTGTTTATTTTATAACACTAATAAGCAGGAATATGGTGTTTTCTAAGCTTTTATGTAAAGAAGGGGGAGCGGGGACTGAAGACCAGGTGAAGGGCAGCCAAACCTGGTGGCACAGCTGAATGCCAACAACTGAAGCTGCAAACAAGTTGAGGTTTCTCTGGCTCGTCGGCACGAAACATGAGCAGAAGTAGATGATGAGCAAAGATGAACTGCCCATGCAAGTAAAAGATTAAATTTGTCACTTGTATTCCACCATGAAAGTATGTCAAGAAACCTGTTCATTTTGATTTCTCAAGGAAGATGCAGTCATCCATGTGGTTAGGTTAGGATGCTCTATGTGCATTCACAAAGATATTATACAAAACCAACTAAATGACATACGCGATTCGAGCTAAGCCGAAACCGAGCACAGGCTAACCCGGAGGAGCCGGTCCACGATCGGTCTCTCATGACTCCAGCAACACACTTGATCATGTAATACTGACAATTGACAGCAAAGAAAGTATGGATTCTGGGTTCTGTTGTTTCACAATGCAACAACACTCTTAGCACTAAAATGGGTGGATCAAGAAGAAGGACAAACACCAAAAGATATTCTCCTGTGAGAAAGGATTTGCATCATCCAATTCACAACAAATCGAATCATTTCGTCGCTTGCTATGCCCTTCCTCGTCTCTGGGTGCGTCGAAACTTACTTGTTACACTGTCACTGCAGGAGACAAGTCCTTAGGTGGTCACCTTGGATTATCTATATATACAATTTTAGATAGCTAGGGAGTCTCTTTACATGGCTGTATATACATACACACACACACACACACACACACACACACACACACATATATATATATATATATATATATATATATATATATATATATATATATATATATATATATACCTTCCAACTAATGAACAAAACAAAAACATATGCTAGATTTTTCTTTGGAATATTCGAGGGAGAATATGTAACGGTCTGCACTGGACCTGGATCGATCTTCATGACTTGAAACTAGATTTTTCATTAGGTTACAAGAGGCCTCATACATTACCATATTATACCAAAAATCAACCCATATTTTTGTAGGGTAGTAAGAACTGGGGGCACGGCAGCTTAACCAAATCAGTTGGAAGGTCAGTTCGGGCCGATCTGCGGAATCGATCTTCAAATCACATAAAATGGAATATGGGTATGATCTTCCACAGCATTATGTTTCATGGCCTGCAGTTGGGTTGCAGTATAATTCACAATGAGCCCACTCGGGGAAAGAACCCAAGTCAGTCAAGCAATTGAATGACAATTCAAACAACCGCACAATTATAAAGAAAATTGAAAACGTGACTCATCTATCGGTTAATTTTCAAACCCAGCCTTGACTTATGTAATTACATGCATCCACCTTTTCCATTAAATACAGTTCAAGTGAGTTCCTAGCTTTTTTTTTCCAATATGTACATGTTTGTGTATATAAAACTTACAGACTGGCTTCGGTCACGACTCGGGGACCTGATGGCCTCTTGCTTTTCTTCTCGGAAGGTTCTTCAAGAATCAACCAACCTCCAAATCCATGCGAGTGCGATGAGAGGAAAGATAAGCTCTTCCAAGATTGTTTAAGAACTTCTCAGCTTGAACTTGAATTTGAGCTTGATCAAGATTTGATCTCCAGGCATGAGCTCGACTCAAGCTATGCAGGACCAACTTGAGCTCGGTTCATTAGACTGGTTTAATTTTTCGAGCATGTGAGGGAGTTCATGAATGAATAGAAGGGTATGAGATAAGCCAACTATAATATGTGCTTAGAACACACACACATGATTTTCTTAATTTAAGGAAAAGCATAATTTCATTTATTATAAATATATATAAATTCATGGTAGATAAGTCTGACAAAGTTTTGTTGGCTTTCAAAAGCCTAACTCAATTCTCTTCTTTTATCTAGGCTTGGAACCAGCCATACAAGAGTGATCCCTTATATGGGCGGAGTTATGTATAAATATACATAAAGATCGATTAGGTCGCGAGCAACTTGAGCAGTGTGCTGGCGAGCTCAAGCTCAGCAACAAGCAAGACGAATTCGAGTTGTTGCCGAGTTGATCTCCAGAAACTGGACTGTGTACATGCACCTCTATTCCAAGTTGTAAAGACACAATGGAAAAGGGGTCTGATAATTTCATGAGAGAAGCAACTAGTCGCTGGTTTGCCGAACCCAGGACCAGGGCAGAGACTGAGATGTTCTCCTGGCCCGAAGGGACCCGGTGCCTCTATTCGGGGTCCTACTAGAGCAGGCTAGCTCTGACCCTGAATACAAGTTGCGTACGGTTGTGCAAATAGCATCTAAGTTCAATAAATTCTCTCTCTCTCTCTCTCTCTCTCTCTCTCTCTCTCTCTCTCTCTCTCTCTCTTTTGTTACAAGAAGAGGCCGAAGTCTAACTCACACATGCACCCTCTGGGGGGTCGAACTCCAAACCACCACAATGGTTCTGGAGTGCCATGCCATTGAGCTAATGCTCTCTGTGCATGCAGCCACTATTTCTAACCTCTAATCATATGGTTTTATCATAATTAGTGGACCATAGTGATAGTCTAACGGTCAGCAACATTATAAGAGTTTTACATTCAAGTGGATGAATGTGGACCCAATGTGGATAAGAATTATTGGGCTCTAAAATGGATTTGGATCTAACCTCATTAATCTATACATATGTTTGCCAATGATGTTGTAAATGCTTCAATAAAAATTACTTTTCTGGCATTCCTTTTAATTCTTGTCAACTTGAGCGTCTCATATCTTGATCAACAGTTTCTAAATAGGATCTAGTTAGTTTCATATTATTATTTTTACATTCTAGCGGGTCAATGTGGACCAGTTTAGATAAGAATTATTGGGCTCTAAAATGGATTTGGATCTAAACTCGTTTATCTTCTATCCATTAACAAAGTTATAAAATTTATGCTATTAAACGTTATGCCCAAAACATGTCTAAGTTTTTTATATTTATGCTCTGAGCTTTGACAGCATATTTATATATAGGCACATTAACTTCTTGATAGAATCTTATGAATAGACCACTTTTATGTTAAAAAATCCATCATTAATGTTTTAAATCCTCACAAAATCTGCACCCACAGCGTTAGCTCATTGACAGGCAGCTCAGGCACCGTTGCTGCTGGTGGGGAGTTCGAGCCACAGGGGGTGTATATATGAGTGTTTGTTATGCTTTGACCTACTCTAGTGACAAAAAAAAAATCCTTACAAAGTCTGTGTTACTCATGTACATAATACCTACCTACATACTTAGAGAGCATGATTCATCAGCACATCAATTCATGCTTAAACATTCTAAAAAATGTCAACCCTCTTCTCAATTCAAATTTCTAAAACAAAAAAGTATGTTGGTATTTTTTTCTGTCAGTACAATAAGTATATTGAGTACTATTTACTTTTTGACTTAGAGATTTTAATTGTTAATATTTAAGATAGAATAATTAAGATCTTTAAAAAGATTAGAGCATGAATTCATGTGTACATGAACTAATTTCTTTACATACATGTATGTATGTATATATATATATATATACCAGTCTTGTCTCTCTCTCTCTCTCTCTCTCTCTCTCTATATATATATATATATATATATATATGTATCAGAACTACGAAATGCCAGACGAAAAGGAGGTGAGCTACATTAGATAACTAAGAACCAGCCTAAAACTTGGTTCAACCAAATTCTAGGACTTACACGGTGACGAAGGATCCATATCCTAATACAGCCTCGCTTAGTGCAGGAGAGAGTTTTGGTTTTTATGTAAACTCCACAGGCGGTAAGAAAAGAGAAATGAGTTGCAGGAAAAAAGAAATGAAAACAGCCCAGGTAGTTAAAAATTGGAGCTATCTTGTGCACCACATGAATTCAGAATATTTAACCAAGGTCCGGTTCGCTCGTTTTCAACTCTTTCGAGTTCTTTCCTTATAAAGGTCTCCGAGGTATAAAGGAGTCAACATTAACTAGTCAAGGTCTTCTCGTGACATTACAAGATGATAACAATCTCGGTGCACACACACACACACACACACACACACACACACACACACATATATATATATATATATATATATATATATATATATATATATATATATATATATATATAGAGAGAGAGAGAGAGAGAGAGAGAGAGAGAGAGAGAGAGAGAGAGAGAGAGAGAGATTCTTGTTCACTCGTGTTCCATCGTTCTTTTGAGGAGAAGAGTGTACTAACATTATTTTTTGTATTTTTAAAATTATGGTGATTTCACAAAAAAGGATTGAATAAACATGTAAGATGTGAGTAGGATATATTTTTTTGTTTATATATAAAGTGATTGGATCCAACATTCTACTAACGTGGCTCACTCATATTGATTATTGTTTTTTGAGAGATGAACGTAATAATATTGCTATTCAGACTTTTCAAAACCCTTAAAATATTTTAAATTTAAAAACCAATAGGTGAACATGTCATGTTATTCACTTATATCTCATCATTGTTTTTGACAAACATTAATATAATAAGTTTTTTATATTTAAAAGTTTTTAAAAAGATTTAAATTACACTTGTATCACTGAAAAAGAATGGATAAAAATGTTATTAGTGAACATAATGCAATATACATATATATATATATATATGTATGTATACATACATATATATATATACCCCTTCTCTCTCTTATATATATATATATAAGAGAGAGAGAAGGGGGTGGGGGTTCGCTGCGAGAAGGTGAGGCACCGAGTCCATCCCAGGTACGAACCGCCAATGGAACTCGAGATGCACTGGTATATGCCGGTACGACCTCTGCCCTTCTCTCTGCTGCACGTTTGTCAGCCACAAAGGCCCTCCCTCCTTCCCTTCCCTTCTTAAGCATAACACACACCACCCGTCCGTCCAAGCAAAAACAGTAAATACCATCAACAAACTTTAGAGAGACAGTGAGGAGAGCTCTCTCTCTCTCTCTCTCTGAGGCGTCTCGTGACTGTAAGACTTAAAAGGATAGGACGAACCTCTTCTTACCTTGGAACTTGCAGTTTTGACACCAGACCCCTTTGGGTCCCATCTCCTTACTAGACCGGGTCGTACTGTATTTGTCCTTTTCCTCATGCACATTTTGCACCCCTCGCCCCGCCATGCACACGCTCTCTCTCTCTCTCTCTCTAGTGTCGTGTCCCTCTGTACAGGACACGAGGAAAAATTATATGGAGTTCGTCTCACAGGGAGTGACTCCAAATGGCTCTTAGGTTGGTTTTTGGATTTCACATCCGAAAAGCTGCACGGGATCCGAATCACAGGTTTGGCTAGTCAAGCCAATGAGAATCGAAGTCGTTTCCTCGTTATTTTGCTTCCAAGAGAAAACCAACTTATTTGTAAATATGGGCTTAGCTTCGTCTGGGAATAGCGAGGGTTTTGTACGCCGCTGTTGATGGGTTTTTAGGTGTCTAATTAGCGACGGTTAATTTCTCCCCGCGACATGATGCGACATGCTGGAAGAGCGCTATATAGTGCGTTAGAGACCTCCGCGTCGAAACCAAAACAAAAAAAGAAAGAAAGAAAATCTTAGTTGTCTTAATTAACTTATCATGTCACATCTGTTCTCTTTTTAATTACTGATAATTATAAAAAATATTAAAAAGTAAATTTTTTAGGCTTTCGATTTTTTAAAGCATAATATTTACTATATACTATTGATAATAGAACGCATACCAACCATGACGATGGGGCTAATAATGCTCTCTCATATGCATGAGTGCAATGTAGCTGAGGATTAATCATTCTCTCTCTCTCTCTCTCATATGCATGTGTGGACTGTGGCTGAGGATAAGTCAATACTGAGTAAGTGGGCTAGTTGGCTCAAGTTGCACCAGCGGGGATTGGACGATCAAGATATCCATGAAGCCATGAAAATTTGTCATGTTTTGATCCTGTATTCTATTATGTTGGAATTGGATCCATTCCAGATTTGCTTTCTTCATCACCAATTAGATTATGATTCCCCGATTCAGTTCACGAACCTTTCCGTTTTAAGAACTTTGCCTCCATAATCCTAGCCTACCTCCTGTAACAAGTATTTAAATATATGTGTATTGGATTTATCTCAGATATATATGAGCGAGCGAGAGGATTTTCCTTCGCTTTCCTATTTGCCATTTACACCAAAAGTTCTCCTTTGTAATTTTAAATATTACAAAAGCGATCCCATATCTTCTCTTCCTGTAGAGAGAGAGGGGGGAGGGGAGAGAGAGAGAGAGTTGTGGGGACTGCATGGAGTTTGTTGTGTTGTGAATGGGCTCAGAACGCTTTTTGTCTTGGAGAGTATAAAACAGGGGGAGGATTGCAAGAAAAGGAAGGAGAGATAAATGAATAACAATTACAGTTGAGAGGGATTATGGATGGTGTTTCTCCCATTTCCGACAGTCTCTCTCTGCAACCCTCACCGCCCCCATTGATGATTCTTGCCTACCTCCGAATCGCCAGCCGCGACCAAGGTCGCCTCAAGTGCTGGCCTTCCGTCTCCGAAGTACTTTCTCACCTCTTCATTCCAATCCATCTCCTTTTTTCCATTTATATATAAGCCCACACTTGATTTCAAATACTTTGACTCGCACTGGCAGCAGAAAACATCCAAGGCACCATCGTTTCCCTTCGAGAGGCCAGCATCTATGTCCATATGGCAAGGGATGCCCACTTGATTATAGTCTTATCTTTTAATCCTCTGACCAGTGGCCATCACCCGCCATTGTCATCATTTTCTGTGTAAATATATTTATTTAGTTTCGAGTATGAAAACAGCGGGCTTTAATTTATTTGTGTTCTTTTTTGGCACATAGATTGTAGAGGAGATGAAGGAGATGTGCAAGATTGGATTGCCTATGGTGATAATGGGGCTCATTTTTTATGGGAGAGCCGTAGTGTCTATGTTGTTCTTGGGCAGATTGGGGAAGATTGAATTGGCAGGTGGGGCTCTCTCTATCGGCTTCGCCAATATCACCGGCTACTCCGTCCTCACCGGCCTCTCGCTCGGCATGGAGCCCATCTCTTCGCAAGCGTTCGGTGCAAAAAAGCAGTCCCTCGTGTGCCTCACTCTTCAGCGCACCATCCTCATCCTCCTCGTTGCCTGCCTTCCCATTTCCATACTTTGGCTCAATATGAAGCCAATTCTCCTGATGTGCGGCCAGGATCCGATGGTCACGACGGTGGCATCGACGTACCTGGCCTGTTCGCTGCCGGACTTGTTCTTCCAAGCAATCCTACAACCATTGAGGATCTTCTTGAGGACTCAAGGCATCACTAGGCCGCTTACTGCCACTGCAGCTCTAGCACTGCTCATTCACATCCCCATCAATCTCTTCTTTGTGTTTTATCTGGGTTTGGGTGTGAGGGGAGTAGCTTTATCCATGGTAGTTACAGACTTCAATCTGGTGGCCTCTCTTTTAGTATACTTGTGGGTTAGTGGGGCATCACAGTGGGAAGGTTGGTCCCTCGAGTGCCTTAAAGAATGGAGGCCATTGTTGAGCTTAGCCATACCAAGTTGCGCGTCGGTTTGCTTGGAATGGTGGTGGTATGAGCTCATGATAATATTCTCGGGACTACTTTCGAACGCCAGTGACGCCGTCGCCACCATGGGAATCCTCTTGCAGACCACCTCTCTTGTTTACATCTTCCCTTCTTCACTGAGCCTTGCAGTCTCTACTAGAGTTGGTAATGAACTCGGAGCGAACCGACCGAACCGAGCCAAGGTGGCCATGTTTGTAGCCATATGCTGCGCGTTCATGACTGGGTTCATGGCGATGACCTTCACTACAACGTTGAGGAATGTGTGGGGCTGGGTGTTCACTGATGATAAAGGAATACTTGCCTTGACTTCTAGGGCTATGCCCCTTGTTGGTCTTTGTGAATTGGGCAATTGCCCTCAAACCACAGGGTGTGGGGTTCTGAGAGGGAGTGCCAGACCTTCTCTTGGTGCGCATATCAATCTTGGGTCTTTTTATGTGATTGGTATGCCTGTGGCTTTGCTTTTGGTGTTTGTGGGCAACTTGGGGTTCTTGGGTCTGTGGTTAGGTTTGCTGGCTGCACAAGGTTCATGTGCTATACTCATGATGTGTGCCTTGGTGAAGACCGACTGGACCTTGCAGGCAAGTCGGGCTCGAGAATTGACTGGGGGAATGAGCACCAACAAGGTCAACGAAGAGGATTCATACAAAGTCAATGAAGCCGATTCATATAGAGTTGAAGTTGGAGAGATGAATGAGAAAGAACCTCTTATTTCTATCATGGTGGTGCATCCTAGCAAGTAAGCCCCATTCTTAGAAAGCAAGGATATTCTGAAAGCACCTCCATTTTGGATCATGATCAATTTTGATTTGGGGTTCTTTACTTTCAAGTGATGTGTGGCTGCTCGTCACTATTCAGCAAGGAGGGCTGGCTTTCTGCTTTCTCTTTTTCCTTTTAATGGAAAGGGAAAATCCCATATTGCAAATATTCTTTTCCTCCCTTGATGCTGTGCAAACATCAAAAGGGTTCCTGTAATTCATTTGTGAAGTTATCTTGCAGTTAATGTAAAATCTCATTGAGATTAGACTTGTTGGTTTTCACATATGTGCACACACATTATATATATGTATGTGTGTATGTATGTTGCTCGACGATCTGGTTAGGCAGCCCCCTATGCTCTGCGTATCGAACTCATGACCTTCAATTTGAAGGTTTTATTGAGTCAACCACTTAACTAGGATAATCCTCCGGGGATTTCATATGCGAAACTGGTTGGTTTGCTTCTGTGGGCCAATTTGGCTTCCTCGCTCTTCTTCATTGCCAAACATGTGCTTGGTTCCTGCTTCTTACTCCTCATCTTTGTATCCCTTCATTATCTCTCTGGTGTCTGTTTGTTTCAGTGATGCACATAAATGTGAATATTTGATGTTACTGCAGTTCATTACTCATTGTCGCCTTGCATGCATGAATTAAACTTAATTCTTTATTTTTTTAAAACCAATTAATTACCCTCTCTCTCTCCCTCTCTCTCTCTCTCTCTAAATGAATGGATTATTTGTCGGGTGAAGGGCCAGTGAAGATGAAGGCCATTTATGTGCAGGGATGACCGAGGTGTATAACAGAAGTTGACTATTGGATTTGGGCTGCATCTGGTGAAAATATCTTCCTGATTGGGACGTTGGTGCTACTATTTAATGGTCATATTTAGACTTCCATTTTATTTTCAATGTGTAAACTCTTTGTAGTTTGATAATAAAACAATATAACAATTGTGTGTATGTGCGTGTGTGTGTGTATGTGAGAGAGAGAGATAACCAAGCCTTTTTCATACAATGGAGAGGCCGAAGCCAATTGCACTCCCTGGTACCGAACTCAAAACCTTCAGCCTGTGGGTCGACCCTCCTAGCAAGGGTAAGCTATTGCTTTGTGCAAAGAGGAACACGCCTTCTTTTAATTAACTTTAAATATTGATATTTATATTTTAAACTAATTAACTATTATTCATTAAGTATTAAGTAGTGTATGGGCATGTAGTTTTCGTGCACCACGTTGGATTACAAGTATTGTCACTACGCTTTGTCTCAAAGTTAATAACAACAAAAAACACGGAGTAGACATGGTAGGTTCTCTTGGGACTTGGGTCGATTCTGGTTCTGGTTCTAGTTCCAAACTGTTTCAAACCATAAAATACATAAAAAGTTTAAAATTTTAAAAAATAATAACAGATGGTCGAACTGCCAATTCCAATTCCCATTTGGTTTCGGTTCCACATATGGTGGAACTGGAATCAAATCGAAGTCTCCACTTCCTGGTCCAATTTGGTGGGTTTTGGTTCTTGTTAGTTCCTAGTTTGGTCTGGATCTAAACCGGGGGTTTTCCAAAAAAAAATTAAAACCACGATGACCAAAATGAAAAATGAGCAAATAATATGGTACTTTTGTACAGTTTTTTCGTTTATGTGACTTTAAACACTAAGATCACATCTTTCCTTCCTATAATTTAAGCTTCTTTTGTCTCTTTGATCATTTAATTTCTTAGACCGTATGGAAACTCCATGTATCGGAGGGAGAGAGAGAGAGAGAGAGAGAGAGAGAGAGAGAGAGAGAGAGAGAGAGAGAGAGAGAGATCTTCAACCTTGATATGATGCTCACTGTTGCTAACTGATGACATGTGAGAAGTGGCGTTTTCTTTCAATGATAGGCCAGTGCAGGCACTAAGCTGTGACAATAATTCTATTGAAAGGAAATGGATAGAGCTGAGATGCAGAGCCCCACCATGATAGGCCAGTGCAGGCACTAAGCTGTGGCGTCCATGATCGAATAGACGGGCAACAAGAAATAGCAGTTACGGACCCACAGAGACTTTCAAATACAACTTCTGATAACATCTTCCTTTTGTTACAATGGAGTACCGAAGCCAGATGTATGTCCCAGGTATCAAACTCATGACCTTCAACTTGTGATTCAACCCCTTAACCTGGTGAGATATTGCCCCATTACGCTTCTAATAAATTACCCAAAAATAACCAACTGTTTTTTTTTTTAATACGCAAGCTGGGGTTAGGGAACCAGATATGCACACCCCTGGTATTGAACTTACGACCCTCAAGTTCAAGGTTCTTTTGATCGAAAACAAATTAGGTTAGCACGGTCCAAAGTGTCGGGCATGTCGAAGAGCTTAATTCGATTTTTTTCATCAACATTTGCTTCGTCATCTAAATGATTTGCTTGATTGATAGAGGGATCATACATTCAAGCCTTTGTTTCATGATTTTCAGAGTTTTAGCTTATATTTTGGCAAGAAATGCAATAATGGCAGCATAGTAATTTTTTGTCATGCTCGAAGGAGAAGGTGAGGAACAAGTTGGGCTCAGGTTTCCACTCATTCATCTCATGGTGAGCTTCTTCGTGTTCGGTTCGTTACCTAAACAGCCTGAACACGATCTGGCTCATTAAACTATACAAGACGAATATGCTCAATTCTGCTCAGCTTGCTTAGTTACGTATATAAAACTTTTATGTGCTATATGCTAGAAAACCATGTTATCCAACGAATTAAGCAGGTATAATGTAACCAAATGGTCAAGCTTTCCTTTCCACAAGAAAATTACATGGAAAATAAAAATGTGACTTAATTTGTTATCAAGAAATTGTGTTCAATATTGGAAGTATATGTATAAAAAGTTGTACGAATAACTTTAGTTTGCACCTCTTCTCCAACTAAACTAACTTAACTCATGTTCATGTTCAGACACACACACATATGTGTGTGTGTGTGCTTTGAACTTTTAACCGTTTATGATGCATACTTTTTTAATGTATGGTTTTTATGAGAAGATAAAAATAAAATGCTGTTGGACGCAGGATCATGTTTGGAGCTTGTAGTACCATATATCTGAATTCTCTGCATCTGTGCTGAAGAGATACAATGTATTTATATGGATGCATATCTACATGTGACATGATTCAAGCTGCCATTAAAATGGGATGCACAGAATTATTGTTCTCCGATTATGTTGGTTCAAAGGGAAAACTTATAGGAATTCTTATGCTTGGGCTAAGTTCTTGAAATGCCTCGGTGTCACTTTCCTCACAAAGATTCACAAACCTAGCCTGGCCCCCACTGCTAATTGTGTGTACTTGTGCGTGTGCGTGTCCGTGTCTGTGTCCATGCTCTCACCGATGGTCGAGTTTGGAAAAGTTAACCATGTTGGCCCTCACCACCCTTTTTCTCCAAGCTGAGCCCTAAAGTGAAATATAAACACAGTGTAGCAAAAAAATTTGGGTCTTACACGTGTGGCCTAAACAAATTTGGGTCTTACACGTGTGGCCTAAACAAATTTGGGCCTAAAGAGTTGCATATTATGTCTAAAATATTTTGCAGTCTATGTAGAGCTGATACCATAAAAGTTTGAAGCTAGGGGCCTAAAGAGGTTTCCTTAGTAACCATATATATGAGAATTTCTCACACCTTCTTACTGTAACTTTATGAAGCCGCTCCTCCTTCTTTCCCCAGAATTTATAATTTTAAGCTCCTCCTTCTTTCTCGAGAATTTATAATTTTAAGCTCTGGTTGGATCGATGTTGGAGGCCGAAACGTAATTGACAGTAAGACAAGGAAGCCAAGGTGGATGAGGAGATGAGTGGGTAATCTACCAAAACCTTGTTCCCCATTATCCTTTGGTTTGTAGGGGAGAATTTGATTGGGAGTGCTTGTCCAAATTTCTTCCTACACTCCCAACACCTTTTCCCATTCCATGGCCCATTTGTTCTTCATCGCCAAAAGTCCACCGTTTAATTTAATTTTAAAGAGTTAATACAAGATAATAATGGTCAATCTGAATAGATCTTCACATGCTTGTGCCATACAGGTGGGACTCACAGGTATATGTCACTCGTACTAGTAAATGCATGGTGCTTGACCTATGATCTTTCTCGTTCTTAGCTTTTGATTGTCCAGATTTTATACATGACTAGTTTAGAACCAGCCTGTCTGTTTGAATTGGAACCAAACAAGTTCTAAAACCAGCTAAAACTAGAATTGGTCTTGGAACCATAATCATAATTAGGAACCAGCCGATTTAGTTATGATTTGATGTAACTGATCATTCCAAACTGTCCCGATCCTCATGCCCTCACCCCACCCTTGGCCTCCCAAGCTCCGTGCAACCAATGAGTTGTCAAGTTGACAACATAAGGCTATGAGTCTGACAACCTGTTAGGCTACTATCAGTCTTCAAATTTTTAATAATAATTATATATTTTATAAATTTATTGTATATAATATATATATTTTCTTTAAATTTTTTTATTGGTTTCAAACAACTCCAAACGAAAAATGACCTCACCTCGATTCAGTCATGCTTTTAGATTTCGAATTGACTCGAACCGGCCATGTCTACCAACTTGGGTTTGCACCCACCCAAGCTTCACCCCAACCCACCACACCACACCACACCCAAGGACAGGGTGGATAAGGTACCCGGGGGTGGGTAGCACTTATTGGTGACCCAAGCAGGAGACATGAGACCCTCAGTTTAGAGAGGTATGGCATCATAGAGGACGGTATTGTACATGCACATGCACATGCACCTGGACACACATATCCACGTGCGCATGCATGCACGCGTTTGTTGTGCTTAGGTGGGTATGGACCAAAACCTGCAACCAGCATAGTACCCCTTCATATCTATGACGCTCAGGCTTGCAGGTAATCAAGTGCATTTTGACCCATGATAATAATAAACTGTGAGGAACTTTTCTCTCTCTCTCTCTTTCTCTTTCACTCTCTCTCTCTCTCTCTCTCTCTCTCACACACACACACACACATATATATATATATATATATATATATATATATATATATATATATATATATATATATATAGAGAGAGAGAGAGAGAGAGAGAGAGACTATGTGTAGACCCTTTTCATTTCACCATGTTAATCTATTTGATACAAATCAACCTTTACAGAATGTATTTGAGAAAAAAGAAGCTAAATGCTATGTTTTGTCTCAAGTTTCGGTTTCTTTGAGTGGTTAAATAAATTAGACTGTATCATTTTACAGTTTATCATCATTAACATAGGCATATTGAATCCATTCATATGGTCATATTTGCCTTAAACAACTTGTGAAGCTGTGCACCCAGAGAATTAGCTCAAGGGCAGAACACTATGCCGTCGCTGGTGGTGGGGAGTTCGACTCTCAGAGGGTAAATGTATAGGTGTGTATGCAAGGCTTCGACTTCCTCTTGTAAGCCTCCCACCCACCCCCGAAGAAAAAACTCGTAAAACTGTAAAATCATAGAAAGGTATACAATTAGGCGCCCTATTAAGTCTCACCAGATTCTTGCCTTAACTCCCGACCCCCTCACTTAGGCAGTGCCATGGAAACAAGCTCTTCAAACTTGTATTAATATTCTTCCATGAAAGTCCTCGTAGAACAATGGTTTGCTCACGAGAACTGCTTGTTTTCCTCCTTGCTTATCTGATCTCTTCTCCATCATGAGAGACCTTCGCCTCTTTTGCTTAAGCTTAGACACTGAGTCATGATCAGTGGTGGATCCATTTTAGGGCGTGGTGAGGTATACGTTTCATTTAAAATTTAAAAAATTTATTTGTTCTCTACAGTCTATAAAAAAAATATAAGCACTTTGTGAACATAAAGTATTAATGCACATCACCTCAAAAGAATTCCTCAGTCCGCTACCAATCATGACCTAAGCTCTTATTTCCCAAGAGGCTTATCTTTCCATTGCCTTCCCTCACAGTTTTGTTATGGGTGATTTCACCTATTGAGACATCTCTATGTGCAGTCTCTGTCAATTACCAATAAAAAAGAAAACTAGAAACCAAGTCTTAATCCAAACTAAATGGAATTATTTAGTTGCTATTAAATTAATTGGATCATGTAGGGTTTATTTTCGATCCCAAGTTTGAATAAAAGAAGACAGTTGCATTACCGTTTTGACAGCCAACGTAAATTTTTGTCCAATTTATTCATCAATCATTGATTGTTGCCATTAAACTTGAGTGAATTGATGCAGAAGGTAGGTTTTGATAAGTTTCACCTAAACAACTACTTTGACTCGACTTTCTACCTTGGGCTTGGGATTCCAAACACATAGTTCCATGTCTTTTGAAAAAGAAATAATAATGAAAAAAGCTCTCTGTTTATTGCTATGGCCTAAAAAAAATGACA
This sequence comes from Brasenia schreberi, assembly GCA_036023115.1. Taxonomy (NCBI): domain Eukaryota; kingdom Viridiplantae; phylum Streptophyta; class Magnoliopsida; order Nymphaeales; family Cabombaceae; genus Brasenia; species Brasenia schreberi. The sequence goes on along the minus strand of JAYKKT010000075.1, from coordinate 2,999,389 downwards.
GGTTGGCTAAATTGAAGGATTATGACGTGACACCACACTTTATTGCCTTTGATTGAGGAACAACATGGGGCGTTTTAGAATGAGTTGGTTGTTGGGGAGCCAAATCCACTGTTGCCACCACTGTGACACATGCCCCTTTGTTCACTCACTTCCCGTCTTCTACCAAAAGAGAATAAGGGAAAGACCCGCCCACTGTTGTCCCACAGTGTTTCTAGTAAGTTCCATTGATCGGGTGAGCTCAAAATGGCCGGGGGGGGGGGGGGGGGGGGGGGGGGGGGGGGGTATCGCTTACCGATTCATTCAATAAGAAAGGGTTGCTGTTAGCAGTGATCACGCAGAACAGGGAACAGTGGCGGATCCAGAAATCGTTTTAGGATGGGGTGAATAGCAAATGGAGCTGTTTAGGGTGATGAGTTATGAATTATAGTCCACCAACTAATCGTGGGCTATCGGTTTTTGAACCTAGGTTCAATCTGGATCCTCCACTGATAGAGAATGATGGATCGATTGATTAACCGGAAAGTGATGCTTGCGGATCAACCATGGACACACTGCAAGCAGATGCCACCAAATTATTGCAATTAGTCATTACCTTCTTCTAGCTTACGGCCGTGCTTCTTAGTTTAAGATCTCTGTTATTAACTTAACTAGAGCAGAACAATTAGTACATCTGTTATATTCTTCGCTTCTATTTTCGTGTGTGATTTTTTCTGGTCATGGAGTGAATATGGTGACTAGAAACCACCAATGAAGAAATGTAAACTTAGGCATGAAATCAAGTACAAGAGACTTCAACTGAATCCAAATCTTCTCCTCCACTAGGTGCAGTTGGCAATATGGATTTCTTATCGTCATTCTGTTTGAATTCTTGGCATATTAACACCAAATCGACAAAGGAAAACGATAAGGTTTTCTTAGTTCCTTCTAATCCTTTCAGTATTGACCATCTAATTTCTTATGACTTCTATATAAATCTCTGTTCAATCCACTCTGCAGGATGTCAACACCACTTTTAGGTGTGTGTTCATAGTTACCTTCTTGGTTGCACACCAACTTTAATTGTGGTAGATATCGTTCATGCTAACATATATCTGAGTCAAAATCTTAGCTTGCTATAGTAATATCATGGATATATAGACGAGGGCATCTCATGATTGAGATGTTCTAAGCATTTCCTGTAAAACTCGTTTCAAGTTATGGAAATAGATCTGAATTGTCCTGAATTTGCCAATTCAAAATGAATCAGTTCAAAAGGATTTGGTACGATTGCATTTGGTTCAGGAGATTCTCTAAATGCTAATAAAAGCAGTTGGATTTGAGAAGCAATTTTGGCAACATCGGTATAAACAGTTGGTTTCAAGTTTGCATGCACACAATGGTGTTGCATAGCATGCACACACGCACACTGGGCCGGAGAGTCCATCTCTTAATTAACAGAAATACCTATAGGAAGAGTTTGGGTAACTAAGAAAGAAGTGGCTATTGCTATAAGGGCCATGGATCAAGCGATCTCGAAGATCATTCATCTGATACCAAAATGCGTGCTGTCATTCATGTCATGTTAGCATATATCCCTTTGAATATTCACATGATATGAAAGCGTTTTGATACCAATATGGCATGAATGACATTAATTTTTGGTACAAATAAAATGGCGAAGCCGAAGCCAGATGCACACCCTGGGTATTGAACTCATCACCTTTAACTTGTGAGTCGACCACCTAACCAGGTGAGCTTGGTTGTTGTGCATGAATGACATATGGTCACTTCCATATTGTTACTCGATGGTACCTCTTCCTCATATACATTTAGAATAGCTTATATACTTTAATTTTTTGGGAGGCCGATACCAAATGCACACCAAAGGTATCGAACCAGTGACCCTCAACCTGTGAGTCAGCCACCTAGCCAGGTGAGCTATTACTCGTGCTAATCCTTTTGTATTTGTTAAGTTAATAAGAGGGATCATGAACTAATAAACACACTAGAAGCTAGAAGAAGGTGTGTGAGTAATTGGAATAATTTGGTCACATCTGCTCATGTTGTGTACCATGCTCGACTCGTGAGAATCACGTCTCGGTTAATCGATCGATCAACTGATCCAAAAGTTCTGGTTCCAACTATTTGTTTCCCCCATACAAACAGGAACTATGGCACCTTATTTGCTTCCCTAACCTCCTTCCATCTGTTGTCACAATGGCAGATTGGTAGAGGGCTTAACATTATTTTGTGTTTGGTTTTGTGTTTGCTACACTGTATGAGATTATAGAAATTAGTTTGGCTACTTGATCTGATCCTGTAAATGTGCTTTAGATGGTTGATTAGTATAGAAAAGTGTTTCGAGTCGAGCACAAATATGTTTTGAATGACCATTTTATTAGGAAAGCATATCGATCGATATTCGAGTTGCTTGAATGTAGATTGATGTTTGATAATCATCTAATGTCGATGCAATATGGTTTGTTTAGTTTTCAAACTATCTAAAACCTGATTTGATCTTTTAATTTCTTATAATATGAAAAATAAATCATGTCCAGCTCCTACAGCTTCGCCAGCCTGCTTGGTTCAATTTAATTATATTAAACTGAATAAGAATAAGATTGTCATGAATCGAACCGAGATGAACAGGAAGAATTTCAGGCAAATAGATTTGGATTCACTATTCAATATTACCATCTACCAGAATCCAAGCTGACCTATCTGCAAATAATTCGAAATTCCATTTTTTAGATACGAAGTACAACACAGTTATTTATCTGTGTAGGACTCGGTGTTCAAAATTTTCATAACCTCAACCCAAATTATGTAGAACCAGATTAGGAAAAATCCAGTATTGTTAGATCTGACCCAAATCTAACCCATTGATCCTTGGTAACGGGTTGAATGTGTTCTTGTTTTGGTGGTGCAAGTTATCAAATACCTAGGCCCAAACCATACCACATAAGTGTGTTGACATGAACTTTATATATTGGCATTTAGATCCAGATCCATGCTTAGTACAGCTGATTGGGCATTGCAACTTAAACGGGACCTCACCAAAGTGCATTAAGACCAGAACCTTGATCTGAATCCAGATTCAGTTTCAAATGTAGTAATTAAGAAGCCAAAATCTATCTGAATTTAATCAGAATTCATTTTTCTCAGAGGATTAAAACAATCCTATTGAAATCTTGATCCAACCTGTTGATATCACATAAGAAGTTGGTTTAGGGATGTCAGCAATATCCAATCTGGTTCAAAACAAATTAGACAAATTAGCTATCCAAAGTTGTACCCGATTACTAGTTGAGTTCTGTATCGGGTTTTCTAGTTTTAGCCAACAGACATCCAATATCATATCTAGTTGAACTCTTTTCTGGATTCAGTTATCATCTTTCTTACCCATATACAAATCCATCTCGGAATCCGATTGGCCTAAATAACTAAGTTGACCAAATTTGGGACATCCACATTCTGACCCGAATTCATTTAAATCCCTAGGTGATTGTTTGAGTAGTAGAACAGCTGGAACAAAAAGGCTCAAAGTGTTCCAAAACACCGAATCAAGTGCCTCACAGCTACTCTAAAGTCCCAGTGTTTTTTTTCAAGGCAAATATTTGGAATACTCCCTTTGTCTGTCAAGGGCTTTAGCTGCTAGACTGGCTATTCCTGCAATCACTGCTCATACAAGGTAATGCCCGGCATTGTTTCAGCCCATCAAACGACAGCTTGTCCAAGGAAAACAAACAGAACAATAGTTATGATATGGAACAGCATGGAATATTTAAGACTTGATGTACGTGCTGTTCCACAATTCAAACACACCTTTAGTTGAAAAAGGCAATGGAGTCTCATTTCCCAGGGAGAGGTAGCGCTCAAAATTTAGCTCCTCTAAGAAAAACAAACAGCCCCACAACGACATGGACCAGCATTGGGTCGTTTCAGCACCTCCTGTCCACAACTCAAACACAACCCAAGTTGAGGCAGTACCATTTCCTTAAGGGACTAGTGCTCGAAAGACGGTTTCAGTGAGCAAAACAGACCCCCCCACTGACATCAATAGCATTGGAACGTTTGTGCTATGCAATTCAAACACACCCCAAATCCACAGAGTCGATCCAATTTCCTAAGCAGAACTAGTCCTTAAAAGACAGTTTCTCCAAGTAAACAAACAACCCATATCGATACAGAACAGAATTGGATCATTTAAGCACACATGCTGTCCGCAACTCAAACACGACCTAAGCCGACCGCAGGGGCAATCCCTTTCCTAAGTCAGCATTGGAACGTTTAAGCACACCCTGTTCTGCAATTCAAACACACTCTAAGTCACCAGAGGCAATCCATGGGGGAGCTAATTTAAGCAACCGTGTCCGTGTCATGAACTGTGCGTATTCGGATTTGGATCCGTGGACTTTTCCGAACTGAAACTCGGGGATCGAGAATGGAATGAGGTCAAGGGCATTCCCATAATCTTAGCGTAAAAGTGCACTCACCAGCCATTGAGGATTAGTTCCTCCTGGGGATATATAAAAGCCGCCCCCTGACTGCGACTTCTCTTCGTCCCCTGCAGAGAGCGAACAGAGTGAAAAAGCGAGCGCCCCTAGCTGCGGTTGCCCCTCGGCCCTCTCTTCCAGATCGAGATAGGGTTCGATCTGCGATCGTTTGAAGACAAATCGTGCGGCGAAATCATGGTTGTGGAGGTTCTCGCGCTCTCCCTTTCGGCTCCGACTTCTCAATGTGAGTCGAGTCTTCGTCTCCCTCTTCAACATCATTTTTGTTTGCTTATTGAGGAATCTTGTTGTTTTGTTTTGTTTTTTCTAGGTTCTACTTCTCGTTTATGCCTAATTTACCTTCTTATTCTTTTTTGTGTCGATTTTGCAATGTGAGATGTCGATTATTCTTCCCCAGTTTTTGTTCTTTCCATCTTGCTTTCTGTTTGATTCATAATGGATTTTATTGCTTCTATCTCGATTTTGAATTTTGATTCTGGTTTCTGGTTTCTGGCCTTCAACTTCGTCTAACCTTACTCCTGGTCTCTGTCCAACAGTTGACTGTTTTGCTTGATCTAGATCCATTTTTACGTTACTTATCAGTCCATGTTCTTTGTTTCCGCTTTCTTGTCCTTGTTTTTCGTTACCAATTTGAAGGGTTACTGTTTTATTGTGATAATTGCCAGGGGAGAGAGTTTCATCGTCGCTTCAGGCAAGCACTCGAGGAGTGATGGAGATAGCTATGGAGTTGAAAGCTGCGAATGTTACTTGCCTGGGTTCTTATGGCAGTAGGTAAGTTTTCTTGTTTTTTTAGGGTTCTGTTTTTCGCTGAAGGTGTATGATTGCGCCAGCATTATCATTAGATTCTCGATAAAAGCCTGTTTCATGATTCAATGGATAGTGGCCTTGTCTTGCTTATACTTACCATAATGAAACTGCCTTTTCCTAGGAGGAAAAAGCAACAGGAAAGACGTTTATTTGTTTCTGGTGTCTTCCATGATTGAGCCTTTCTATACCACCATGCCATGTTCTTGTGTGAAGTACAGTGCGAGTTGCAGCTCTTACTAGCATAGATGTTTCCGAGTGAACATTGATTGGGGTTCGATATTGGCAAGAAATATCATACTTAGGGAAGTCCTGGCAAGATATATTATATAATGGCTTGTCACATTTTCAAGTAGATTCCTCAAATTTCGTCTGTTTGGTACTTAAATGTACAGAAATCTGTGCGGATTTCCTATAATTTATAGCAAACTTTGAACCATGACCTTAATATTGGATTTGATAGCCTTTTTTACCTTTCATCATGTAGTATATCTGTAAAGATATAAATCTTCACTTTGGTTCTTCATCTTAGTAACAGTGCTTTGTCACAGATTGTCCCCTCGACTGTTGTGCACCACAGACAGGCTACTGCTTTTTCCCGCTTTTCCAAAGGGACTTTCTAGGAGGTCTAAGAGTTTCACCAATTATAGACATTATGCAAGTTGGCATGAATCATATTCTTTATCAGAAGGAAAAGGCTCATCTAAAAGGTACTCTTCATCTGTGAAGGCATTTGTTACTGCTGAAGCTCAGGATTCGAGCAAGAAGCTTATTGTTGACAATGAAAGAGTTGGGGTTCTGTTACTAAACCTTGGAGGTCCAGAGACTCTCAATGATGTGCAGCCTTTCCTGTTTAATCTTTTCGCAGATCCAGTGAGAATTCTATCCTACTTGTTTTATCCAATTGCTCTCTCTAAAGTTACACTCATGCCATGCAAAGTCGAATCTACCTGGTCTCTGATTGAACACAAATTGTGCTTGTTTGTGTAGCTTTCTTTTTCTACTATGTGGTTATGTTTACATTACCTAGAGTAAAGATATTAGTTTTGTTATTTATGAAGCAACACATTTGAGAGGCTCATCTTTAGGAACAAACTTGAATAGTGTCATTTGAATTTGTGGGTTTCCATATGCACACATATCCATTTTGTGCGGCTTGTTGAAGGTTTTTTAATTCTTACTGTCATTGATACCTCTATTGCATATTGTCACCTTTATGGTATAGCTGTGGTGATCTAATGACATGATATTGGTGATGTCAGCAATACTTCTTTTCATTTACTCGAGCTGATTATTCTGTCTACCTTTTTCTGCCTGGCCTATGTCCAAGAAAATTATTGGAAGTTGGAACTAATGTCATTGAACTCCGCCCATGTAAGGGATCACCCTTGCATTGCCGGTCCCAAGCCCGAATAAAGGAGGAGGGTTGTGTTAGGCTTCCGACAGCCAGCGTAAAACTTCGTCGGATTTCTACAACATGGATTACAAAAATTATGAGCATTGCTTTGGGGTGTCCCCGCCTAGCGACGTGCTGCAGAGCCCGAATGCAGTAAGAAGTAAGCAAGGGCCACTACATTTTCGCCCGAATGTAGTGAATCAATTGTAGAGAGGGTTCCCACATCATGGACGGGTGTAGGTAAAGAAGTTAGTCCCGCTACATTGCCGCCCGAATGTAGTGAAATATTTTCAGAGAGGGTCTTCGCATTTTTATTATGGACGGATGCGGGGGGTAAGGAAGCTAGTCCTAGATAATAAGATTCGTATTGGTTCTTGGAATATCGGAACATTATCAGGTAAGCTAATGGAGGTGGTAGATACTATGATTCGGAGAAAGATTCATATTCTATGTTTACAAGAGACAAAATGGGTTGGAGAAAAAGCAAAGGAGATAGAGGATACAGGTTTTAAATTATGGTATTCAGGTAAAGAAAAGGCCCGAAACGGAGTTGGTATTATCATAAATAAAGATTTAAAGGAGAGTGTAGTAGACATACAACGATATGGTGACCGAATCATGACATTGAAATTAGTGTTAGGAGCAGAGGTTTTGAATATAGTTTGTGCTTACGCACCCCAAGTAGGACTCGAAGATAGTATAAAGACAGTTTTTTGGGAAGAGTTAGATAAGGTGTTTCAAAAGATTCCACAAAGGGAGATGATTTGTTTAGGAGGAGATTTAAATGGACATGTCGGTAAAGAGGCATTAGGATATCAAGGGATTCATGGAAACTTTGGTTATGGGGATATAAACGAGGAAGGTAGGGAGATTTTAAATTTTGCTATGTCATTTGATCTCTTTATAGTCAATACAATCTTCAAAAAACGAGATGAACATTTAATTACTTATAAGAGTGGCTTATCACAAACACAAATTGATTATTTTATTTGTAGAAAAAAAGATAGAGCGTGTTGTAAAGATTGTAAGGTAATTCCAGGAGAAAGCTTAACCACCCAACATCGACTTTTAGTTATGGATTTACAAATAAAAAAATGGACAAAGAAGAAAAGAGTGCATCGAGCTATTCGGACTAAATGAATCCTTTGATGCACAACCTTAATCTTGTGTAGCTTTTAGTTATGGATTTACAAATAAAAAAATGGACAAAGAAGAAAAGAGTGCATCGAGCTATTCGGACTAAATGCATCGAGTTATTATTATCATCTAAAGTTACACTCATGCCATGCAAAGTCGAATCTACATGGTTTCTGATTGAACACAAATTGTGCTTGTTTGTGTAGCTTTCTTTTTCTACTATGTGGTTATGTTTACATTACCTAGAGTAAAGATATTAGTTTTGTTATTTATGAAGCAACACATTTGAGAGGCTCATCTTTAGGAACAAACTTGAATAGTGTCATTTGAATTTGTGGGTTTCCATATGCACACATATCCATTTTGTGCGGCTTGTTGAAGGTTTTTTAATTCTTACTGTCATTGATACCTCTATTGCATATTGTCACCTTTATGGTATAGCTGTGGTGATCTAATGACATGATATTGGTGATGTCAGCAGTACTTCTTTTCATTTACTCGAGCTGATTATTCTGTCTACCTTTTTCTGCCTGGCCTATGTCCAAGAAAATTATTGGAAGTTGGAACTAATGTCATTGAACTCCGCCCATGTAAGGGATCACCCTTGCATTGCCGGTCCCAAGCCCGAATAAAGGAGGAGGGTTGTGTTAGGCTTTCGACAGCCAGCGTAAAACTTCGTCGGATTTCTACAACGTGGATTACAAAAATTATGAGCATTGCTTTGGGACGTCCCCGCCTAGCGACGTGTTGCAGAGCCCGAATGCAGTAAGAAGTAAGCAAGGGCCACTACATTTTCGCCCGAATGTAGTGAATCAATTGCAGAGAGGGTTCCCACATCATGGACGGGTGTGGGTAAAGAAGTTAGTCCCGCTACATTGCCGCCCGAATGTAGTGAAAATTTTCCAGAGAGGGTCTTCGCATTTTGATTATGGACGGATGCGGGGGGTAAGGAAGCTAGTCCTAGATAATAAGATTCGTATTGGTTCTTGGAATATCGGAACATTATCAGGTAAGCTAATGGAGGTGGTAGATACTATGATTCGGAGAAAGATTCATATTCTATGTTTACAAGAGACAAAATGGGTTGGAGAAAAAGCAAAGGAGATAGAGGATACAGGTTTTAAATTATGGTACTCAGGTAAAGAAAAGGCCCGAAACGGAGTTGGTATTATCATAAATAAAGATTTAAAGGAGAGTGTAGTAGACATACAACGATATGGTGACCGAATCATGACATTGAAATTAGTGTTAGGAGCAGAGGTTTTGAATATAGTTTGTGCTTACGCACCCCAAGTAGGACTCGAAGATAGTATAAAGACAGTTTTTTGGGAAGAGTTAGATAAGGTGTTTCAAAAGATTCCACAAAGGGAGATGATTTGTTTAGGAGGAGATTTAAATGGACATGTCGGTAAAGAGGCATTAGGATATCAAGGGATTCATGGAAACTTTGGTTATGGGGATATAAACGAGGAGGGTAGGGAGATTTTAAATTTTGCTATGTCATTTGATCTCTTTATAGTCAATACAATCTTCAAAAAACGAGATGAACATTTAATTACTTATAAGAGTGGCTTATCACAAACACAAATTGATTATTTTATTTGTAGAAAAAAAGATAGAGCGTGTTGTAAAGATTGTAAGGTAATTCCAGGAGAAAGCTTAACCACCCAACATCAACTTTTAGTTATGGATTTACAAATTAAAAAATGGACAAAGAAGAAAAGAGTGCATCGAGCTATTCGGACTAAATGGTGGAACCTCAAAAGCGAGAAAGAAGATATATTTAAACAGAAAGTCCTTCAAGGAGATGTTTGGAATTATGTTGGCATACCCTATGATATGTGGAACAATATGGCTATACATATTAGGAAAGTGGCGAAAGATGTGTTAGGGGTATCTAAGGGAGGTGTACCGGCACAAAAAGAAGCTTGGTGGTGGAGTGAAGTAGTACAAAATAAAATCAAGGCAAAGAGGGCATGTTACAAATTACATTATGCTAAGAAAACTAGTGAAACTTTAGAAGCTTATAAGAAAGCAAAGAAGGAAGCAAAAAAGGCCGTTAGTGAAGCAAAAACTAAGATTTGGGAGGACTTATATAAAAAACTCAACTCAAAAGAGGGTGAAAGAGATATTTTTAGGATAGCTAGGGCTAGAGATAAGAAAACTAAAGATCTTAATTATGTTAGATGCATAAAAGACGAGGATGAAAAAATTCTAGTGGCAAATGATGATATAAGAAATAGATGGAAAAACTATTTTTATAATCTTTTTAGTGAAAATAAAGATGTTAGTATTAGTTTAGGAGATTTAGCCAAGTCAGAAAAGTATATAAACCACAATTTTTACCGACGTATTCAAAAGAATGAAGTCAAAGAGGCTCTTAAACATATGAAGAGTGGTAAATCGGTAGGACCAGATAATATTCCTATAGAAGTTTGGAAAATACTAGGAGAAATAGGAATCACTTGTCTCACAAGACTATTTAATGAAATATGGAAAAACCAAAAGATGCTCGAGGAATGGAGAGAGAGTACACTAATACCCGTATATAAGAACAAGGGAGACATTCAAAATTGTGCGAATTATCGAGGTATCAAGTTAATGAGTCATACTATGAAATTATGGGAAAGAATTATCGAACGTAGGTTAAGACAAGTATCAAGTACAATAGAGAACCAATTTGGATTTATGCTAGGTAGATCTACTATTGAAGTGATTCACCTTTTGAGACATCTTATGGAACATTTTAGAGCAAAAAAGAAAGACCTTCACATGATATTTATTGATCTAGAAAAAGCTTATGATAGGGTACCGAGGGAGGTTCTTTGGAGAACTTTGGAAAAAGAGGTATCCCATTGACATATATTAACCTTATAAGAGACATGTATGATGGTGCAAAAACATGTGTGAGGACTCATGAAGGAACGACAGACTTCTTTGAAGTTAATATTGGGTTACATCAAGGATCAACTTTAAGTCCATACTTATTTATAATGGTGATGGATGAGTTAACAAAACATATTCAAGATGAAGTACCTTGGTGTATGTTAATTGCAGATGACATTGTATTAGTGGAGGAGTCTAAGGAAAAAGTTAATAGAAAATTGGAACTATGGAGAGAAACATTAGAAAACAAAGGCCTCCGACTTAGTAGAACAAAAACAGAATATATGGAATGTAAGTTTGATCATTTGGCTACTTCAGAGGACATAGAAATTAAAATTGGCACACAGTGCATTCCCCAAAAGGAAAGTTTTAAATACCTAGGGTCAATTTTTCAAAGTGATGGAAGAATTGATGGAGATGTTACACATAGAATTAATGCTGGTTGGTTAAAATGGAGAGGAGCATCAGGTATTCTTTGTGATAAGAAGATACCATTAAAATTAAAAGGTAAATATTATAGAGCAGCAATTAGGCCTGCCATGTTTTATGGTTCTGAGTGTTGGGCAGTTAATCATCAACATCAACATGTGCAAAAGATGTCTGTGACAGAAATGAAGATGTTGAGATGGATGAGTGGTCATACAAGAAAAGACCGTATACATAATGAGGTTATTAGAAACAAATTAGGAGTGGCACCAATAGAGGATAAAATGAGAGAACATCGTTTAAGATGGTTTGGACATATAGAAGGAAGATCAAAAGAAGAACATGTAAGAAGGTTAGAAAAACTAAATTTGAAAAGTATTAAAAGAGGTAGAGGACGACCATAAAAGTGTTGGAAAGAAACAATAAAGAATGATCTAGCTTATTGGGAGTTAATTGCTAACATGGCACACGATAGGGATCTGTGGAAACAAAGAATCCATGTAGCCGACCCCGTCTAGTATGGGAAAAGGCTTAGTTGTTGTTGTAGTTGTTGTTGTTGTTGTTGGAACTAATGTCATTGAGAAGCACCTTCTTGTGTTCGTCCTTATTCTCAGAAACGTTTTAGCTTCTTGTTGCAAAATTGAAGCACTAGCTGCATGTTATAGTTTATTAGCCATATTCTTTTTCTTTTCCCTTTGGTTATGCTGATTAATGTTCCATTGGAATATTCTTATGGTCTTACCATAAAATGTCACAACATAAATCTAGGAGAGTTTGTTGTCAGAGTGCACGTGCTTTATAGCATGCGCTATTGACACTACTAGGTGCATGCTATGAAGCCAAGTATGCCTAATGGCAGACCTCCCATTAGAGCACTCTCATAAAACAAAAAGGGGTGAAGCTGACATAGTAGGGTTTTCACTTCCTTTTTCTTCTTTTCCTTCTCCCTGTCTGATTTCTTGCCTCATGCCAGGACCAGCATCTACCTTCTTCTGCTTCTTCTTCCATGAAATTCAGGACTATCATATTCACTAATCGTTCTACTTTCTCATTCTTCAGATGCATGTGTTATTTCATTTTTATTATTAATTTTTAACTACTTTATAGCTTAAGCTATGTGCTTCCTGGCTTACATTAAGGTACATCATACCTCTTATACTGCATGGTGCCAGATATGTAAAACGGAAGTGAAACATAAAGACTTAACAACTGACTATAGGAATTTTGGGTTTTTTCTCTAGGCATATTCAAATAGGTAAATCACACATAAGGATGATCGTGTCGGCCTAGACATGAACATGATACATAGACACGAATACAGTGTTTGGTGTAGAAAAGTCAACAGTTGATGTGTTGGATCCTTTTTACATCCATTTTTTCAGAATAAGCAAAAGATTCTTTGTTGAAGAACAAAGTGGATGCGAATAAGCAACAGAGGAATAAGAAGGGAAAGTAGAGAAAGATGAATATGGAAGGAGGAGAAGAAAATGAAAAGAAATTGTTCTCATAATTGCTGCAGGGGAGGGAGGGGAGGGTTGATCATGTTGATAGCTCAAGCAATGAGAGGGAACAAGATGGTTTGCTATGTCCATGCACCCTTGATTTTTGAAGGTTTGTGTCTCCATACACACACCTGTCTGACACAACAACTGAATAAGTGATTTTAGAAAAAGGCCAATGAGCGTGCGTGCAGGTGCACACATATTTGGTTAACTTCTTCAGAACTCTATTTTTTTTCTTCCGATTATGAATTACTTGACTTTTATTTTGTACTTCATTCCCATTTTGTAACGCCAAGAATGTGGTTGAAACCAATATTGTTTGCAATTGTGTAGATTTCTTGATATTTTGTTGATTATTCTCCTCTTGTAGGTAATCTTGATGTTTGATCCTTATAGATGAAGATGCTTTGAAATTCTTAGAGAACCACTTCTGTTTCATAGTGCAGGCCAATTTGTATCTGTTTTAAGAGCACCAAAGAGCAAAGAGGGCTATGCTTCGATTGGTGGTGGATCTCCTCTTAGACGTATGACTGATGCACAGGCATGACACTTGCTGATAAACTTTTTTCTTTACATTATTACATATATTTCACTCTCAACTTGTTAGACAGTGCAGTGGAGACTTGAAATTTCAATTTATCAGATATTGAACTAATTACGTTTGAGTGAGAGTTCTAAGCTCTGTATATGTACCTAATGTATGTAATTGATCTCTAGTGTCAATTTTTAAGTTTTAAAAAGTGAAAGAAAAGCACAATAATTGATGGCAAAAAATTATGAATCTCTTTCAAGAAGTCATCATTGTTTGTATTACAATTCTTCTGAACAATAAAAGTTAAAACTGTTTTAAGTGGGCAGAAATATTTTTTCCATGGGGAACTTAAAATTACTGTATTGTAGAATTTTATGTGTCTTCTCATCCTTAATTTGATTAATCTTTTTCTAACCATTTCAAGCCAAGTTTTGAAGTTTTTACTAGTCCATTGGGATTTTACAATTGATTTATGTTATATTTTTTCTGATGTTTTAAAACACTTTCTAATGCTATGGGTGTGGGATCCCTAACATATTTACTCCATTAAGATACTTTTTTTTTTTAAATTCTTATTGTTCTAGCTCTTTTAATGATTCCCTATGCAGGCTGAAGAGTTGAGGAAATCTCTTTGGGCAAAGAATGTGCTAGCCAACGTGTATGTTGGCATGCGTTACTGGCATCCATTCACCGAAGAAGCTATTGAACAGGTATTTGATCATGTTGTTCTTAGATTGCAATGTGAAATTGGATAGCATTTGATTAAGATTATGCCACTGGTAGTGACTTATTTGTCTAAGTTTCAACAGGATGTCATCTGATGTTGTCTGATTAGTTGTTTATATATGAAAATATGCATTTGTTGCTGTTTTGAAAACATATAATCTGCATTAATGGGTGGCTTGCATGCAGCCACTGATTTTTCTCCTTATGAAGATACTTCTTGGCTGATACCGTTATATCAGAGTTCTAAACTTAATTTTAATTCAGACTTTTTTTTTTAAGCAAAATGGCATGCAAAAGCATCACAATAGAGAGTGATTTTTCTCCTTATGAAGATACTTCGGCTGATACCGTATATCAGAAAATGGCATGCAAAAGCATCACAATAGAGAGAGAAATCCCAACTAGGTTGCCACCTCAAACCCTACCAATCAATTGCAGCACACCATAAATATATTAATAAAAGAAAATAAAGAAAACAAAAACCTAGGGGGACAATTTTAATTCAGACTGATACAAGGTAGATTGAACTAATTTGGACTCTTCGTACTATACTCTTAGCAGGCACACACTAACATGTGTTCATGGGAAAAAATACGAAAAATTTAACGTAAAAAATATATACAGAAAGTGGGATGGTGGAAAGGGTAAAATGAGAAGATAGTGGGGATAAAAACTTAGAAAAATGAGGAAGTTGCTGTGAGAAAATGGGAGGATATAATTGGCCAAAAAAAGTCAATTTATTTACTTATTTTTAATATATTTATCAAATGGAATAAAGACTTTTTCTTAATGCACTTTTGGTTTTTCGGTATTGATAGTAGTGTTTAAACCTCTCTGATTGTTGGAAATTATTGCCATTCTTAATGTATAAATTTTGTATTCTTTGGGACAGTTGAAGGTTGCTATGTTATATAATCAAAGATACACAGTATAACAGGTTATCCTCTTGAATAAGCTTTTACTTTTGAACTGATTCATACCTTAATCTATTATATGTCAAAGTCATTTGCGAAATAAACTTATATTTGGCCTAAAGTAGTAATGCAAATATGAAAATAAGTCATGTTAATCGTAATTTCTTTAAAAAAAAAAAACTTTCTTGAGAAAAGAAGAAATTTTATTAGAAAAGAAATCAGGAATACCCCAAAAAAGACATTTCATAGTGAAAGTAATTGAAAACTAGATTTACTCATATTGGGGAGAGGACATAAGGAACGGAGTGGAGGAAACTTGAGATAAGGTGCAGGTGAACTAATATTTGTCAAAGTAATTGATATTATATAACTTTATTTGTCATTTATCTGTTTGTGATTTGCTCCCAATCTGGTTTTAATTAAAATTTTCTTTGAAATATATCATGTAGATTAAAAGGGATGGAATTACAAAGCTCGTTGTGCTTCCACTTTATCCACAATTTTCAATATCAACCAGTGGTTCAAGTCTGCGTCTCTTGGAGAGTATATTCCGGTGATTACTATAAAAATGTTCTGTTATCACATCATGATACTCCAATATATTATCTAACATTCTGTTATGTTTTGAATTATTTATTGGTTCTTCAGAGAGGATGAGTATCTAGTCAACATGCAGCACACAGTAATACCTTCGTGGTACCAACGTGAAGGATATATAAAGGCCATGGCAAATTTAATTGAAAAAGAGCTAAAAGGTTTTGACTCCCCTGAGAAGGTACCGCATTATGTTTTTAATGACTTAGAAAAGAAAAAGTGTGGTTCCTAGTCATTTTTATCTTATCATCATCATTCTTCTACTTCAAATGTTGACAGCATAATTTATATAGTCAACATATCAATTATTTCTGGTTAGGATAACACCCTACTTGAATGATGACAGTAAGAGTAACTTACCCTACTTGATTTTATTAAACTTGGAAGGTATCTGTAAATTGTGAAATGGCATTATGCTTCTTCCTTTTTTAATCATGATTTTTCTATCAATACCTCTTGTTATTGTTTTTATCTTCTTTTGGCATTGCTGAAGAAGTTTATCCTGAACTTGAGTTCCCCTTAAGCTTGAGCTTTGGAATCACTTCATTGTAGATATTTGTTGGTTAGCCCTAGTAACTGATGCACATTGCAGGTCATGATATTCTTTAGTGCACATGGGGTGCCTCTTGCTTATGTGGAAGAGGCTGGTGATCCATACAAAGCAGAGATGGAGGAATGTGTGGATTTGATCATGGAAGAACTTGAGAAAAGAAAGATAACTAATGCATACACCCTTGCTTATCAGGTAACTACTTGTTTTTCTGTTTCATTCATTATCTTGGTTTTCTGATTTCAAAGTATTAATACATGATATTGATTTATATTTTCTTTCCAAAAGTGAGTATTCTTGTCTAAAATGGTAATTTTCCAGCACAAGAAGGAAAGTCAAATGTCTAGACTCTAGAGTGAGATTTCTTTTTAGATTATGTATAAAGTATAAACCTTCCAGTATAGTCCTCACCAAAGTCATAATTGGAATTTCTCTTTAAAAAGTGATCAACTAGGCAATAACATTCTGAACAGCTCATGTGATTCACCTGTCATTACATAAAGAAAGCTCTTTGCAAAAAATATACCTCTTTGATAAAGATCTTGGGAACTCTGCAAAGACTACTCAACAGCGTTCTAGCTCAAGATTAGATTACTCACAAAATTTATAGGTGATGCAGATGACTTATCTCTACAAAATTTAGTCTGTCGATGACTTATCTCTTTTAGTCTGACTTTAGACCTACCAATCTCTTCCTACACCCAAACCTGGCTACTGCTTTTAGATACATCCTTTTCTGAATTTCTAACAATTGATTATTGTTCTTGTTGGACATAATAGCGTCGTTTGATCTATATAACTGATCCCACCTAGTGAGAAAAAGTTTGGCTATTATTGTTGTTGACTATTGTTCTTGTTACAGAGTAGAGTTGGACCTGTGGAATGGTTAAAACCGTATACGTATGACACAATAGTTGAACTTGGGAAAAAGGGAGTAAAAAGTCTGCTGGCTGTTCCAATTAGGTAATGTCAGCCTTCCTTATTCATGTGATTTATTATTTTACTACTATCTGTATAGTTGCTTCCTTCTTTCTTCATCTCCCCTTGCCCCGCCGCCCCCCCCCCCAAAAATTCTCTTTCTCAGAACCACTCGAGAATAAGTGACACTAGTATTTTGTTTAACTTCAAACTTCTGCTTGATTCACAGCTTTGTCAGTGAGCATATTGAAACTCTAGAAGAAATTGACGTTGAGTACAAAGAATTGGCTCTAAAATCTGGTATAGAAAAATGGGGTCGTGTTCCTGCTCTAGGATGTGAACCCACCTTCATTTCAGATTTGGCAGATGCTGTAATTGAGAGTCTTCCATATGTTGGTGCCTCTTGGTAGTGTGGAAGAGCTCTTGGCAACTTATGATTCACAGCGTAGAGAGCTTCCGCCACCAGTTGTAGTATGGGAATGGGGTTGGACAAAGAGTGCGGAGACCTGGAATGGCAGAGCAGCCATGCTTTCATTGCTTGTTTTGTTGGTTCTGGAAGTATCTACTGGCCAAGGACTCTTGCATCAGTGGGGTGTTCTTCCATCATTTCATTAAGCAGATCTTTGTTGGGAAATGTTTCTTGTCACATAAATCCTTGGCGATCTAGAGTCGCCATTCGGAACTTGTAAGAACCTATTCTGACAGCACGGAATCTGATATAATTATCCCAGACATTTGAATCCATCATACGCAAAGAATGAAAGGAATATATATAACCATGTATTTTCAAGAATGATGTACCTGTGATCAGGATTTCTTTGACAAAAATCTAACTACCAGGAAATTGACAAGGGACATCCTTGCAATATTTTGCACAAGTAACCTTATTTTTATAAGATTTCAGAAACAACTCTATGAAAATAACCGTTACTGATTTTGCGTGTGACGTCGGAATCTGTGAGTTTACTTCATTGGTTGATATTTTCGTACATATTGGAGGTCTTTTTCATTTGCAACTTTGAGAAGCTGCCTTCCAATAGGTAGCATCTTGCTCGGGTCAACTGTAATTAACCGCCAAAATCTGCAATGGAGACAAATTTTGGAGGTCCTTTTTTATTTCTGTAATTCGGAGAAACTGCCTTCCAACGAGGTCGGATCCAACGAGAGTTGAAATTCTTAGGACCTCTCTCAGCATTAGTTTACCAACCCCATGAAACAGCTTCGGGAACTTCAAGGTTTGTCACCCTTTTGTCTTATCCCTGCGTTATTTCCATTGCATAGCTTTAGCAACGTGAGGAAATTCACTTCCCATTTTAATACTTTCAATTATTTAAACTCGAGAGCTACTTTGGGGGCTAGCACCAAGGGCAACTAAACAAAGCAAAAGACAAGGAAGCTCATAAGATTATTCAAGTTTGAGGGCTTCTTGGATAATTACATTTAACATTTCAAGCAGAAAAAAGGTTTTCCATTGCCTCATTGTCTCCAGGCATTCTGCCATATTAACACGGATTAAAAGTCAAACAATTGCACGAAGAGCAAAGCTCACCTAGCTAAGGGGTCAACTCGCCAGTTGAAGGGTGAGTCCGATAACTGCGGCATGCATCTGGCTTCATCACCCTCACTGTAACCAGAAGAACGGAAAGTCGAACAAATCTTTTCACTAATGATAGAATTTTATGCTATAATCGAAGAAAGTTGATGACAGCCACGGGAAAGTGAAGCTGTCAAGGCTGTAGCAACTAAACAATGCCTCAAGCGCCCTCTTGGTGGATATTCGCCATAGTTGCCCTTGACAGCTAAAGAATCTCTGATATCTGCAGGAAACAGCCAACAATATGTATGATCGAACACAATAAAAAAGAATCATTACAAAGATCATATCTCAAAAAAGACTCACATATATAGGCATCTCCTCAATGACAATGCCGCAGCCTTCTTCAATGCCTTTAAGGATTGTCACCTCACCTCCGACAACCATGTTGATGACAATACCATCTGCACATCCAAATTGTCTCATCAACTATTTACTAAAAACTGCAACAGCAAATGCACAAGGAGCCACTAACTCTCCTGCTGAGGGGTTTGACCTGATAGTACGTTCAAGAGAAGGTTAGAAGTTCGATACCCTAGGGCTTGAACATATGGTAGGGGTTCTGTCTAACCCCAGCTTGCCAATCAAAAACGGAAAAGAACACCTACTACCACAATTGAGAAAAGTTGAAGATGGAAACCTGAAGCCAAGCAAATGGACATGCGCCTTAAATATGTTTCCTGCAAAATATTAGCAATAATTGCTCTCTCATTTGTCCAAAAACTGAACTAATGAGTCAAAACATTCCAAACAAGTCATAGATCACAAGGTAGAATTCAATCGCAACCATGTGACCTGGTTTTGGCATTATACTTATTGTTATAATCATAAGAACACAAATTTAGAGCTGTAATTGATTTTAAAAGGCGAACACCTTCTTTGTTGGTAGCTCATAGTTTATCAAAACATGGGCAGAGAACGGGCTTTCTCCAGCAGCAAGCATAGGCAGGCAGGCATCTGTTACAACGATTACAAATGATTTCTCGCAATTCATTTTTCCCTCATGATACTCTTCAGGGGAGTTGGCCTTGCAATGCCATTCAACAACAGCTTGACAAAATCTATCCATTGTCGCAGAACGCTCAGATTCTGCAAGGTCACTGTACTGTATGACAAGTGACACACAATCAGGACTCAGTGATCACATGGGACCAATGATATAATTTGCAACATAAAAACTACAACAGTTAATGCAGAACTAAATGAACTGAACTTATATGCTGCACCCTCTTATGTATAGGAGTCGAATGATGATCAACATGTGAGTGGAAAATGTGATGAGATCTAATCTGTTATGCAGTAATGGCTTTACTCATACCTACACAACACGTTACTTTACCAGTTTACCAATTGTTCACAAGAAAAAAACGAAAATTTTTAGCATTTTGTTTAGGGAAACCCACCAAACCGTGAGCTTAACATAGAGCACATGTAACATAGTTTGAAAGAGAAGGTTGTAAAAGTAACTTTATGTAAGGAAACACAACACTGGGTGCAGCTGATGCCCTTGAAATAAAACACTTCTGAATGAACAAGAAAATCAAAGTGCATTATTTATGCATATACACTTGGGAAAATACTTATTTTGTTAGTGACAATTAATACATGACATTGCGAGTCCCTTTTGAGAGTCATTGTGGGTATCCTGGTTCAGTAAAAGACGGGAATACTGCTTATGGCATGCCTTTCTTATGACAATCTTATTTGTTCGACTACTTATAAAGTGATGACCTCATTTTCTTGTCTTTTGATCTTATTCCCAAGCAAAGTCAGCTTCATAATCTACTTATACAGTAATTCCATGTACGGTTACCATACTTTGGCTGTTGAATATGATGAAATTGAATTAAGTGCTAATCAAGCTCTTCTAAGATCTAGATTGGAGTGTGAAAACTGCCAGTTAGGTTTCAGAGTGTGATCAATATAAACATAATTTTAGCATGAGTTGGCCAGTCAGTGTAAAGCAGCAGAATAGAACCGACATTTATCTAGTGGTTATAATGGTTTGGTTCGTTGAGGTAGAAGTGGGAAGAACATATGAGTGCAGTAGGAACTATAACCAAGCAACTCCCTGGGAACATAAAGGGATTTTTATGAGAGCATTGGAAACTCAGAATGCAGCTGCTGTCCAGGTTCACGTAAGGCATAGTCACCATCCTCTTTCTGAGCATTTTATCGTGATTGCTTCTCTCAAGAGAGATTTTGATTAGGTGTGCTTTCTCGGGAAAATCTCAGGAAAACTCAGACATTCTAAAAGGTTGTTAGACACATCAAAACAAATAAATAACAAACCATAATGACTTTTTGAATGAAAATACAAAAAAGCCATTCACAAATTGTACCCTAAGAAAAAACAAAAAAGGAGGAGGCATATACACTTAAAAACATTTAAAATAATAAAAATTGAAGTTTCTTGAGAGATTTTGCCATGATTTCTAGCGAGATTTTTCTGAGTTATCTGCTTCTGAAAACTGAAAAAATGAACCAGACTGAAATTCTTGAGAATATCATTGACTATGAGTTACGCCCTGAAGCAAAATCAATTGAAAATCAACTAAAGATACATAGATATTGAACACAAGGATGAGCAAAATGTGCCATTTCTACATAAGAATGATTCAATGCTAAGGGAAGTTCCTTGCTAGTTGGATTTTCAAAACATTTGTAAAGAATGTCTAATATTGGAACAGCATAGACTATCTGCTCCTAGTAATCTGTGTATCATCTAACAATCTGTATGCAATATCTCAAATGACGAAACCTCAAAGGATTATGTCCAATAATACAAGGAAAATATCTCATCTAGTCAGCAAGAAGTCTAAGGTTGCAATTCTATGTATCACAAGAATGCTCAACATATAGAAGTTCCAGTAAAGGGATATCGAGATATTCTATACAAAAAGCTTCTTGTACCAACTAAGGAGCATAAGAACTTCACATGAAACAAACTAACATAATTATCTGATATTATAAACAATTAGACGTGGAACAACTAAATATTTTTCTTGTTTTTTAACCAAAAGTTTGAAATAATTCCCAGACATAAATCCAATCTCAATACAACTCCATGCATAGGAAAGACAATCTGACAAGAACCAGACCTACTAACTTGTGAGTTTCCTACCGCATCATCAACAGGATTTCTTCAAACAAGAGAAAACAGAAAACCGTTTGCTTCATGTAATACCAAGAAGCTCAAGGATATAAATGTCAGGTTGGATATGGTAGCACACACAGCATCAAGCTCATCCCGAGAAGTGCAGCACAAAACGATGGGCAGAGACCATCTTCTGCCTATTAGATCCAACAGATCAACCAATGTCTCCTGCATGTAAAGACAAGGTAAAGCCGCATGTGGTACATGCCATTCATACCTAAAAGAAGGTAATGGATCAAGCTAAAGCAGAAAATCCATTATAGTCGGCCCTAAGCTGAGAAAAGAAAGAGCAGAAAATATACACACATACATACATATACATATATATATATAGAGAGAGAGGTAGTGTTAAATGCTCAAACCCTCTTTATGCCCAAACCTACTTTTATCATCTCGATTCTCAACCATTCAATAATTGAAATCTCCAATCATGCTAATTTCAGTATATTTGACTATGAATAGTGTTTGAGCATTTACCATTACCTCTATACATCCATACTCAAATCTACTTTATCATCTCAACTGTTGGAGTAGATTTAAGCAATAGTAGAGATTTATCATCTCAAATCTACGAGTATATGTATGTATATGTATATATATGTATATTAATATGTGTATGTATATATTATATGTATGTATGAGAGTGTGAGCATATATATATATATATATATATAACTTCCCATTCTTAAAGTCACATACCAAACGGCCACAAATTTGCAGACCTGAGACCAAGTTTTAGCAAGTTACATCGAAGAAATGCCATCATTCAACAAAGTACCATTGACTTGCCTAATCGAAATCGACATATTATGGTTTCAGTAAACACCTTATTCAAGCAATTAGAAAGGGGAAGCACTTCCAAGAAAGCCCCATAATAAAATAACAAAATTTAGAGAACACCACTGCTGAAATGAAGTTCAGTCTCATGTCTGAGAAGAAGGCGAGGGAAAACGCAATTACCATCTTAAATTGGAGTCTGTCGACGGCGAGGTAATACTGACGGATGGCCTCTCCTTCTTGACGCCTACAAGAAGAGAGAGAGAGAGAGAGAGAGAGAGAGAGAGAGAGAGAGAGAGAGAGAGAGAGAGAGAGAGAGAGAGAGAGAGAGAGAGAGAAGTCGGATACCTGAGATGAGAAGAAGGGGAGGTGAGAGATTCGCCGGTATCGATCGCCATGGTCACCCGCCCCCTTCAAAGGAAGGATGCACGCCGCCAACTACTTGATCCCTTCCGTGCCGAACGGCTCATACCCGCGGGCCGCGGGAATTGTCCTCTGTTGCTTAGGGGCCCGGTCTCTACTGGCTGAGCACAGTCCGTCGTTGGTCCAGGCTCGCCCTAAGACCATGGTCATGTTTCAGTAATTAGATCCTGCCCACGGAAACTTCCTTCAATATTTTCTGCGGATGCACCTTTACATGAAGGTTAGCCTTGCATTGCATGTACAGATCGTGTGTGGACAAAGAGGGCAGTCCGCGATAGGTACTACAGACTTTGTTGTATCTTTAGAATGGGATTGCAAGTCTTCCCAAGAGTAATACATCAGATCGATCCCAACGAAGCTCCACAAAGAGAAGATATATACAACTTGCTACCCAATTAGTATGTATGGCTTATAAAATCACATAATACACGCATATATTCAGTGTATTATAATATAATGTTTGTTATCTCCACTATGACTATAACCTCTTTCGAAAGAGAGTAAGAATTGCTAGACAATTTTTCATATTAGACTTTGATTGATCGTTACTACTGTTCAAATGATCATACGGATGGTGATGAACAAGACACCCATTCCATATCATATTTAACATACTTATGTACATTAAATGATATTTATGCTCATGTTAAGGTTGGTAGGCGACTCAATATGTATCGTTCATGCGACCACATGAACGATGTAGATCGTCTAGTACAGTCTCATATTGAAGGGTGTCTAACAATTTCCAGTTTTCCTATTTTATATATATATATATATATATAATGATCAAGCTAGAGAATAGGAATTTCTAAACCTTCATACATGCTACCATTTGTGTCAATTTGTCTTATTGAAGATATAAATGGTCTAGATTTAAAACAAAAGGTATAAAAAATACAAGTTATAGTTTTATATTTTCAAAAGACTACCTCACATTTTGTTTTTTAAATTTTGATCATACATTATCAGACGGTTCCAATTGATATCAATTGTCTAACCTGAGTGCGAGTATAGCAAAACTCTCTCTCTCTCTCTCTCTCTCTCTCTCTCTCTCTCTATATATATATATATATATATATATATATATATATAGAGAGAGAGAGAGAGAGAGAGATGTTTTTGTTGAAAGCTTTTCTCCTTGGAGTGGCTGTCATCTTTCTGTGTTGAAACTGAAAAGCTACTAGCCTACTAGAAACGGAATGTTGCTTGATGGTTACAAGTTTCTAAGAGTTTACATAAAGTTTGTTTTCCTCCATCGTGAATTTATAAGATTGCGACTAATGCAACTTCCCATCGCATGCCTGAACCTGCAGCTGCTAGAATGTCGCCCAGCTCGTCTTTCTTTGAGAGAAGTGTTTGTCAATCTGGGCCTACTTCACACACACACACACCTCACTGTAGTACCTCGAGTCAGGATGTGACCCAGATTCAGACCCAGGCCCAAACCAGGGTATGGGAAGAGTAACGTCCGATCAAGGTAGTTTATTTGGATCAAGGATTGCTTATTTAGATCCATGTTCAATTTTTGAGTTGTTTAGAGTCTAATATGGATTGGGTTTGTTCCATTAAACCAATAATTAAATAAATTTTAATAATATTATTATTTTTAAATTATTTAGAGATTAATATAAAGCTTTAGTGGAAATAAGAGTGACCGAGCAATTTAGGGATTGGATTTTAGTACTTCATTCAAGGAGTTGTGCAATTCTTAGTACAATCATGCTAGAAGTGATCTTTTATGATTTGAAATATTTAAATATGTATGGTTGTTAAATGTTTTATTGATATCTCTGATATAGTATTTGAAATTATGGGTTATTTGATATGATTTTGAGGTAATCTTATTATAACTTGATTGATGATGAGTATCATTTGTTATGCATGTGCTTGATACAAAAGTATTATTTGGTATTATATGGTTATAAATTTGGATATATGATCGTGTGGATAATAAGATAACATATGACTAGTCTCAAGTGTAATATGGTATGAATCCATGAGCTATATTTGTGGTATTGTGTATGAAATCTCTAGAGACTTATAGGCTTCTCATACATTCTTGCTTGAGGCATGATATAGAATGTACTTCTCGGCACTCAATCATGAGAGTCAGCATGATTTGATCATTGTGGATGAGGAGGTCAATTCCAATAATATTGAACTTATGTTATATGTGTGTTGCACTCATGAGTTGGTTTGAACCTAAGAATTTAAGTGTAGAGGTTTATTTATCATGAAACATTTATGAAATATACATACTTTTAGTATGAGTTCTATTAAGGGTTATATAATCTTTCTATTAGGCTATGTCTTAACTCACTCTATTACTTTATGGTTTACCTTTCAGCTAGCACTTGTAAGGCACACGGTATTGGGTAGCAGATTTGTTAGAATTGCATTTTAAGCTGATAGGCTTTAGTTTAGAACGAGTTTACTCTTGAATAGATGCCTTTCAAAGATTGTGTTGGTGGATCCTACACGATCAAGAACAAATTGTGTAGACTTATAAACATTTTATTTTAATATTTTATTTGAATTGGGCTGCTATGCTGGGTTATGATTATCATTATGTTCGTACTCACTATGTGAAGATCTTCTACATGACATCGACTTGGGTCATATCGTACGCGTAACTTTTGCGAGTGTGATGCTCAAAGCTCACAACGCTCTCTCATATAGAGACATAACTCTCCTACTTTGTGTTTGTGTACATGTGTTTGCTTCTTTTCTCTCTCCATGATGTTGTATTTGTGTGTACGTGTTTGCCTCTCTGTGTCTCCGCCGCCAAGATGTGTTCATGGAGGGAGAGAGAGGTGAAAGTTTTTTTTGTTTGTTGCAAAAGCCTAACACACATACATGCATGCATTTTTTGTTTGTTGCAAAAGCCTAACACACACATACATCCATGCACCCTCTGGGGAACTGAACTCGTAAGTGGCCAACAGATAGCCCTATCGATGAGCTAACGCTCTAGGTGTAATATTCTAACTGACAAGTATGTTCACTTAGACAGTCAGAACAGGAAAGCTTTATGTAAAAGTTTGGCTCTTATAATCGATATCCACAGCAATCCATCGGGTTTGTTCGTTGGTTCTACTGCTGGTCGTATAATATATCATATGATCTGAGGCCTCTAACTGTGTGAGGTTGAATTGCAGAGATCTTGTATGGTATCAGATGAAATCATGAAATGTGACACAATCCGAGCCCTCTGAATGAGCCTAGATGAAGCATTCTTTTCGAGGGCATCCAGTAACACCAAATCTCATGCATACATCCATACATACACATTACATATATATGTATATATAGTGTCTCTCTGTGCATGCCTGTTATCCTTTAGCAGTGATGCATACATATATATATATATAAAATACTTGTTTTGGTTCTAAAACCCTGACTCAAGTATCACTTTGAGAACATGCATTCTTGATGTTTGGTATTAATTTTTCAAAATAAAATTAACAGTTATTAAATTTAGACCCTTTGATGTTCTTTTAACTTGACTATTTCTATTTCTATTTTTCATGTCTCATTATTTCATTGTGGGGAAAGTGCTATTCTATCTGTAAACTAACAAAACTGATAATTATTTTGATGTACACGTAAAAAACGTGAAAGGAATTACCACCAAGACGTTACCGGTATCATCTGTCACAATCCCTTCATCTCTACCACCGCCAGTGTCACCATCACCACCATCTTCACAGTTGCCATCACTGTCGCTTCTTGCAACGGTTGCCCGCCATTATAACCACCATGCACCACTAAAATGAGTTCATACTAACCTTTTAACTTTTAGTGACTTGAGTTTTCACTTTATTCTAAAGGGAAAGATAACGAGTTCATACTAAATTCTGCATTTCTTAAAAGCGAGCGAAGAGTGGCACCCATTAACTCAATGGTAGGGTGCTCCAACGCTGTTACTACTGGTGGAGAGTTCGACTCCCAAAAGGTGCATGTGTGGTGTCCGTTAGGTTTCGGCCTTCTCTTGTAATAAAAAAGAATCGAGGAAAGAGTGGCATGACTAACTTGCAAGCCTTTGATTAAGTACTCAATTGGCATGAAACAATGGATTACTAATACCGTCCCATAAAAGTTTTTTATTTGAGAAAGATTATGTAAATAATACAAGAAATTGCACTTTGAAATCTAGAAAATCTTTGTGAAAGTATGGTTTGTACGTTTTTGTCACCTTATTAGGGAACCCTTGATGATGGCAGGCAAAGAACTGTAGTACTTTCTTCTTTGTCAGATGCAAAAGGTCCTTAAAATCTGGGTTCCTGACATCTCTCTCTCAAGCTTCATCAGAACAAGACCAGGTGCCAAGTTATTTTGCATTGCGAAAGAACAAGCAAACAAAAGGCATATTTTCGTTCAATCGGGAAGGTTGACGAATTATATATAGAGAGAGATGCTATTCAGTCTTCCATGTTAAACATTACTTATTTATCATTACATCTTTAAGATCAATCTCAATGTAGTGATCTAAACACTTATCTCACGTTGAATTAATGCATATGTATGTATTAAATGATAATGATCATTGTGTCGAAATTGATGTATAGCTTGATCTTCATCGTTCATTCAATAACACGAACGAGGCAAATTGCCTACTAAAGTCATACATGCAAGGGTGTTTAGAAACTCTCAGTTTTCATATATATATATATATATATATATATATAAAAGAAAGAATCGTTAGAAACCTTTGTGAGATCACATGAACAGTATGAATCATTTAGTATAGTATAGCAACTCATGTGGACGATACGGGTCTAGATCCAGTTGGATTCAGACCCACTCAATACCACAATTATTACAACAATGCCCGAGTTGGGCATTGTTGTTCTTGGCTGGCCAAAGATGGAAACTGCCATTGAGGCCGATTATCATTATAGTCAAGCCCTATAAGAGGGTAGACAGGCAGTCTATTGTGGAGCAGTATCGGGAGAAGCCGCACAAGCTGAAAAATGTCGAAGTCAGCCGGAATCTAGTAAGAAAACCTCGATTTTTGCTTTTGTAATTTTTTTCATTTTTAGTTGCTAAAACTAAGTTTGATCAAAGGGCTTTTGTTTTATTCATGCTAAACATTCGAAAACAAGCCTTAATACATGAAAATCGGTTAAAACAAGTGTAGATTCATGGAATTTTTTTCAAATCCGAGTTAGTGTTTCATTGATTTTCCAATGAAAATGTTGTTGCTAGTGACTGGTCATAGGTTGGATTGGAAGAGGAGGGACAAGTGGTCAGTTGGAGACCATCGCCGACCTTAGTCGTTGCTAGAAACTAGCGAAATCGATGTTGGAAAACCAAGGGAACCTTTCCCTTTTGAGTGTGTCCCTGTTTCTGTGTCATGTTCGAATTGCCTTGAACCGACACGGATTCATGTTGTGTTCTCGTGTCACGTGTTAAGAAGTAGTTTTGTGTCAAAACAAGCCAGAAATAGATTATGTGTGAGGTTCTGTGTTAGAAATGGGTCAAGTTTGAGTCGGGTCTTGAAATGAGTTTTGGGTTGGAAACAAGACCTGCGTCGACATAGTGACACAGGCTACCTACTGTCTCATCGGATATGGATTCATGTATCAGTTCGAATCCATGATAGCTTAAACGGATCTAACTTGGGTTTTGTGATTTTAGGGTCATTTGATATTCGATTTGGATATAGTTTGTTGCGTTAAATTCGTAGTTAAATAAAATTTAATATTTTAATTATTTAGAGATTAAAATTGGAAGATTTGGTGGTGATAAGAGTGACCCAACGGTTTGGGGATTGGATCTTAGTGCTCATTGAGGTAGGAGATTATGCATAGAATGTGTTTTATTGTTTGGCGGTAATAAGAGTGGCCTAACGGTTTGGGGACTGAATCAAAGAACCATGCTAGAAGTGATTTCTTGCTTTAGATAGATTTAAATGTACATGATTTATAAATATTTTATTGATGTTTATAAAATAATGTTCACAATTGTAGGTTATTTGATATGCTTTTGAAATAGAATGTGCTTATGACATTAATTGATAAAGAACATGTTTTGATATGCATGTATTATATGAACATGGTACTTGAATGTTGTATGGATATGGATTGAATTTGGATATCTGTAGATCTCAATATGATTTGTGAATGTGATGAACTTTAATTGGTTTTAGAAATGTAATGATATGGGAATATACGAGCCGTACTTGTGTGGGTTGTGTGGGGTCTCTAGAGACTTGCAAGTCCCTTGGGCGATTTGGCTTGAGGCAAATATAAGGTGTGTTCTCGGGTACTCTGCCCTAAGAGTCGGCGTAGTTATCGTCATGGATGGGGTTACAGAAGTCATGTTAGGGAAGGTCGAACGACTCCAGTGGCCTTTAGGGCAGACACAATATGGGTTATAATTATCGTAACTAATTATGTTTGTATGAATATGTGAGTATGAATTATTTGAGATCATGATTTAAAGATAAAACTATAGTTTGTTATGAAATGATTGTAAAATTATGCATGCTTTTAATGTGATTTCTGTTTAAATATGTTTAACCTCCTTACTGAGCTATGTGTAGGAGCTCACCCCATTATTTTATAGTTCATACTTAAGCTAACATTTCTAAGGCACACGGAGTAGAGTAGGAGTTGGATAAATCGACTTTTCTCTATTTTAGATGGTACGATAAGTATTAAACGGTTTAGAAAATCTTTTTATTCTGGGTTATTGTCAGTTGTGTTCCGCACCATTTTGGTGTATTGTTCATAACTTTGAAATGAATATTGATTTCAGTTAGTATTTTATTGAGTTAAATTAAGTTAGTATTGTATTTGACTACTGCTCACCATCATGCCCGCGCGAGAAGCGGTCACGTGGCATTGGCTCGGGCCGGGTTGCGGTCGCGACCCGAGCGGGTGTGATAAAAATTGTGGAGTAGGACTTGAGTTTTGTATCTTTTTAATTTTTATAAATTGTGTTTTGCCTTACTTTTCAATAAACATACAATAGTGTCAACCACTATGTGTGTGCGTGAGAGAGAGAATTCTTGAGTTGAGTAGAAAATTCGGGTGGGTAACAGGTTGGGATCTTCTTGTCCTGCACCCGTTCCTTATCCAATCAAAGATATTCAGATTTTTTTAAAACCCGACCTAGTCAGGCCAGGTACCTCCTGCCTTGGAATGGATTGGGTTGCGCGGGCCGGAACTGGCAATATGGATGTTGCCATTCATAATTTTTCAAACTGATTCGGACTGCCTACCTCACGAAATCCATGACGCCACAAGAACCGAAAGCAAAAGGGCAATAACAAAAAAGGCTCGTTAAAGATCTCTTGCTCTCGATGGTTGTAGGGAACGTATGTGATCTTTGTATAACTCTACCGATAGAAGTCTTTCACGCCTACTTGCAGGTGGCGAGTTCGATTCTCCGGGGGGATACATGTGTATGTTAGGCTTTCGCTTTTCATGACAAAATGATAAAACTCTACTTAGAAATGTTCGGTTCCGATTAGCCTCGAATCAGAAATCGTTGGTTTTGGTTTGAATCCGAAACTGTATGAAACCGATAATTTTATTAAAAAATTATATATTCTTTTTAAGATATTGAAACCGGAGGTTTTAGTTCTGGTATGATCTCTAGTTCCGGATTCAACTAGTTTTTGACCCGGTTCAATTCCGATTCAAACAGCCGAACCGATTAAGAACCGACCGTATTTTCTGTACCCTTCGTGCTGGTTCATCTTGGACAACTGAAGCAGTGTAGATGACACTATGAAGTGGCCAATCTGCAGCGGCGCGTGGGCCCCAAGACACGTGTTATGGAAGACTGAACCATGTGGGACCCGTGCCTAAGGTGTAGAAGAGACGAGCCGGCCAACGCTTCATCTTTCACTCGAGTCAAAATGGCAGGTCCCTGTGGACCATGGGTTTGACCCAGCTGAGCCTAACCTGCAAACCTAACCCACTTGTCGTGCATGATGCAGTCATCGGTGAGGTGATGGCGAAATGACTGGCGGGTCGGGTCGTCGTAAAAAATGTTGCATCCACTCACCCCAAATCCAAATTAAACAATTCTCGAAGCAGTTTCCCAAACTAACCCTTTGTTCTTAACACCCTACATGTTTTTTTTTTATTGTCATTTAGCTTGATCATATGTCATATTGGTATTTAAATTGAAAAAACGGAAGAAACAAGATCATATGATTTTCTTTCAACTCTTCAATTGCATTGTTTTGCTTTTTAAAGTATTTATCAACTAATTACTTGCACCTTTTGACTGAAGTTCTATTATCTAACATCCAGACCACTTAAGCACGTTGATTTGATTTTATCTTCTATTTGTATCGATATCGAACTTTCTTATTTCTTATACCTATACAACCACCTTATCAATATCTTCATATATTGATGATTGACTGTCCAATGCTCTATGAAGCATTTAGTGTCAATTGTCTTAAAATACTTGAATTTAAGTTTTCAATAACATTTTCTCCAAAGACGGGTATGGTAGTTATCTAGCATACAAACGATATTAACTTTGATAGGAGATCCTCTAATCCCAATAGCACCTTTAAGTCATCAACTGGGATTAATGCCAATCTTTAATGAATTAAGGGATGAATAATTTTTGTCAGGATTGGTCATACAAGAAAAGACCGTATACGGATGTTGAGATGGATGAGTGGTCATACAAGAAAAGACCGTATACATAATGAGGTTTTTAGAAACAAATTAGGAGTGTTACCAATAGAGGATAAAATGAGAGAATATCATTTAAGATGGTTTGGACATATAGAAAGAAGATCAAAAGAAGAACCTATAAGAAGGTTAGAAAAACTAAATTTGGAAAGTATTAAAAGAGGTAGAGGACGACCACAAAAGTGTTGGAAAAAAACAATAAAGAATGATCTAGCTTATTGTGAGTTAACTGCTAACATGGCACACGATAGGGATATGTGGAAACAAAGAATTCATGTAGCCGACCCCGTCTAGTATGGGAAAAGGCTTAGTTGTTGTTGTTATTGGTATTTACAGTGGCGACTTCTCTCCCTCAATTTTTGTGATTTCAATATAAAAGATGCATTTTACGGTTGAATACTAGCTTGAGATACATGCTTCGCCCCTCTAACATAATGAAATACATACTTCGCATCCTCTAACATTATTTTTTAGATCTCTCACTGGGTACTTGATGTCTTGTTTTTGTTGTTAGAATGTTAAGGCCGAAACTGTATGCGTGCCCTTTGTTAACCAACTTATGACTTTCATCTTGTGAGTCGAATTCCTAACCTAGTGAACAATTACTTGATTGCAGTAGAAGAGGCTTTTATCTTAGAAAAAATGAATAAAAATCACATAGACTATATTTCTAATGAAATTTTTATTTTTGTTACAAGAGGAGGCCCAAGCCTACAGTACACAGCTACACATGGACTCTTTGAGAGTCGAACTCTCCACAACAAGGGTGTTAGAGCACCCTGCAATTGAATTAATGCTCTGGATTCTATTTTTAGTGAAACTTAGTAATATAGTTTTCATTTGTTAATCATTGTTTTCAATACTTCTTGTTCAATAAAAAACTTTAATAAAAACAGACAATTCGGACAAAGTGGCGTAGATTGAAGTTTTACACTGAACCCATTGTTCACAAATGAATCTAGGCTGAAAGAGGCTTACCGTAGGCCATGAGAGAGATCTAACCCTAGGTCGCTAGAAGCAGGGCAGAAGCAAGTAACCTAGAGAGAGAAAGAGTAGAGAGAGAGTCCCAAGATAACTCTAGAGTTGTTTATTATTTTTATATCCCAGAGAAGGGCTCTCTATGACTCTAATCATAAAATCATCATTTCACATATTATTTTGCCTCAAACGTATCCAATTACCAGGTGCCACGTGTGTACTGAAACTGTTAACCACGTGGTGTTGTCTCGCGCTTTGGGCCCCACTCCTTCACAACAGTAGGCATCGACTCAGAGATGAGTGGGACCCCTAGCATTAAATTCAACCACGTTGTGGGCCTCATCGACAAATCAAGGCCGTTCATCTTCGTCTCTCCCCATCGGGAATCGATGACCTTGGTTCTTTATTTACTCCTCGTGGCAGCGGTGAGTTTCGAACCGTCGACGTCTTCGCGTGATAACGATCGCCACTCTCTCTGACTTCTCTTTTCTCGGGGAGTCCTCGTTGGCCGACCCTGTGAAGACGCTGACAAGGAGGCGGGAGTGCGCGGCACGCACTCTGGGCCTCTGTTTGACGTCCATCTTGAGGAATTGATGGCCAGGAGACTGGCACCCAAGGAACCGCCGGGCTTTGGGGTCGCGTTTGTCAGGCTAGCGCCCAAGAGAGTAAGGGCAGCTACATGGCATGTGCGTCCAGACAACATGATGCGTGAAATAAAATGAAGCCTGGGGCTTTAAATTCCCGGGCAGGATTGAAATTCAATCCTAAACTCTCTCTCTCTCTCTCTTCAAGGGGGGATGCCGTAGCCTCAAGTTCAAATTTCATGTTTTATTTAATTAATATGACAAGCATCCAGGCGTTAGCCCCCGATGGGGAGTTAAATTTTCAAGGGCTTTATTTTTTATGATACGATGCAACATTGATTCATAAAGATGACAGTTCCTACAAAATCATCAAACGAATAGAGATATGAGCATGTCATAAATTAGCAGCGCCTACAGCTGTATATTGTATAGTTAAGCATGAATTTGGTGCTTTACTCTTCATCATGGGGATTTAGGATGACCAGAGCATGATCAAGCTTGGTTTGACTGTCAACCTCATATAAACACACGACTGATGACAGCTTCAATCCAGTAGATCAACTTGTTTATATATAGATGAACTGAACTCGTTTCTTGAACTCATAGTGTGGGTTCAACTCATTGAACACTAAACTCTCTAGCTGAAGCTACCCGGTTGCATGTGCAACCGTACTCACTGGTAGCTATTTGAAGAATTAACATAAATAAAGGATGATTTAACAAAAGATTGTTGTGTTAAACAAACAAGTACTAAACGGTACCGCCATTCTTTGTTTTGCTTTCTTCATTTGAAAATTTAGAATGTTGGGCAGTGCAGGATCCTAGCTGTCTTGACCTGAAGCTGATGTACGCTTTTACTAAGCATTTATGACTGAAAATTAGAATATGTAATAATTAAATGAATGCTGAATGAATGACTGAACCACAAACAAGATGCCAACCCTGCGGCTCTCTCTCTCTCTTCCACCCGTACAATGCATGACAAGGAATTCATTACATTTCTTTTCATCGAGGAAATGTTAATAACCCAATCATGGGGAATCGCATTAATACTGTTTTTTAGCAATTATATTAGAAAAAAGAAATCAACTAAAAAGGATGTAAGAATCAAAGGTAGCCTGTTTGATCCTGGGTCAACAAGCTTTGAGATCAATAAATAAGAGATGGCAACAAGCAGAGAAATGGTGGCAGCTGGCCAGGGGTGACCGGTTGGAGCAGTTGAGAGAGCAACACAGAAACATGGGAAACAAGTAACGCGTATATTCTCACATACTGTGTCCATTTTTCTCTTGGGTAATCATCTATTTTTGTTGGTTTAATTAATTCAGAGTAGGGTTTGAGCTCTTCAGTCCAATTAATACCATCTTCCTCCCTTCAAAAGCCCATTCGTGTGCCCCCGCCCTCTCCCTCTCTCTCTCTCTCACAGTAGATAGATTGATAGATGTAGGAGAAGAGAGAAAGAAAGGTGTGATCTGCGATTTGAAGGGAACGCTGGCTGGCTCGAGGACACACTCATGGGGAAAGATCTTGCTAATGGTGGCGGCCTCGGACCAGGCTTCATTCCCTCCAAGTTTTCAGGCCATGGAAAACAAGTGTTTTATCGTCTTTCATCCTGGTTATCATGTTTCTTTAGGGAAAAGTGAGTCGTGAAAAGGTTGTGGGGAATGTTGTCTGGCTCGAGGACATCTGGGATTTTCAGTGCGTCTTGGAACGAACACCAGGTGAGCTCGGACCAGGCTTCATTCCCCTCAACATTCCTTACCTTTTCTCACTGTGATCCCTTCGGTTACTCAAGGTAAGAGCCTTTGATTTCGTCAGTTTTTTCGATATCTTTTCTCGCTATCAAAACTGTACTGTAAGTTACAAGTTGTTCTGGTTTTCCCATCAAATCATTTGCGGTTTCACTCTTCTGTTCTTTTCATGGTGATCAGAGGAAATGTTTTGTTGCTCACTTTGTTATTACAGTGAATCCTGCATGTCATTTATGCATCATTTGATCTCACCATGCAAGCATATTGCGTGCTTTGTATCTGTGATTACCACACGATTGCGTGCTTCATACTCCGCCTTCACACGGTTCGAGAGCCATGGTTGTCGCCCTGAGTGCTGATCTAAGTTATACTCTTGTTAGTCCTTTTATTTTTCCTCTTGCCAAACTGAGAGGCGTGTTTCATACACAAGTTGTGGCCTAAAGCGAAAATTAGATACTATGTGATTTAAAAATTTTGGGTCTAAGTCTAAAAGTTTTTGGTCCGCCTAGGCCCGGCCTAAGGCTGTTGGTTTGTGGCCCTACTTACGAGCCAACCCCCTGCAGGACTGAAGCCTATCAATACATAGAAGACTAACATTCTCAACTACCAAATCATATCTGTTATTCTTTTCCTTTGCATGATGTGCTCATCATGTCACTTTGCTGACGACCATGAAGCTGATGATGATGATGGTGATGCATCTTCTCCATGATCATATACTTGCATGGTTTCAGCGTTAACACAAATCACGCTTGTTGGTTTTTGCAGGCTGCAGGTAATATCTACAGATCGTGTGTGTGCCAAGAGATTGGAAAGAGTCATGCGGAAGTTGCTCATGACTTGATTTGTCTATTACCATTGATAGGTGAACGTTTCCCGGCGAAGTTTTCCAGTGGCCGAAGAGTTTTTCCAAAGTAGGGGGTGCAAGAGAGAGGGAAGGAAAGAGGACAGAAGAAATCAGATGAAGAAAGCCTTGATCGATCGGGAAAGTATTGAACAGGCTTTAAAGGAGATGAAGCAGACGGAGAAAGGCAGTATTTCCAAAACAAGCTTTATGATGTACACTCACCACAGACCTTCCATTTCAGCAGTCTTGCAACTCACGGTGAACTCTTTCTCTTTTGCCTTTAACAAATTTTGAAGTAGCTGTTTGTCTGTTCCTCTCTGCAGTTGTTTTCCTTCGATAATAATTACAAACTCTTCTCATCTCTTCCATTCTTCGAAAACGGTGATATTAGCATTCAATGGAAAGCGAATCGTTCATTGGGAAAATATTGCTATTTCGGAAAATCTTTTTGGGTATTGCCCGATGGTTAGTGCACGATGATTTATTTCTCTACTTAATTAATGATTATCTGTTACGTGCCGTCTTGTGGAAGTCCAACTAAATGGCTGCGTTTGGATATTGATGCAGAAAATGAAAGTCATGGTGTTGCTGCAAACATATAGCTGCTTTTCTTCTGCTTTAGATTCATTCTAGATCTTGGTCTTCCTCCTACAAAGACCTATTGTGATAAAACATACATGACATGGTTTACATGGATTTGTTGCGAGGTTGGCCTAGCTTTTCATGTGTTAGTTTCTGTAGGAGGCCTCTTTCCGTTGTTTTTCACTGTGCAGAGAGATCATCACTGTAAAATTTGAATCTTTTGACGTATAATTTGAGCGTTACTCAGTGGTTTTGATATGTTTCTTGTTGAACATTTGGTATCTTTTTTAAGTTTAGTGTGGTACTAGTGATCATTATCTAATTGACATTTTAATGAACCATAATCATATAGCTAGTCATGCTCCATTACCAATCATATATTTTTTTCAATGCTTTCATGAACGGGTGTTATTGATTATTAATCCGAGAGAGAGAGAGAGAGAGAGAGAGAGAGAGAGAGAGAGAGAGAGAGAGAGAGAGATGCCTTGCAGTGGAAGGGTTTAGAAGGAACAACAGATTCGACGGGAACACCCCTTTCCAAAATTGTCGTTATTGGGATAGGAGATCACGCTGCTCCCTGCTTTCTGAAGGAAAGGGTCTCTCCTCCATAAATCCACCTTTTTAATATAGAGGGAGAGATGCCTTGCAATGGAAGGGTTTAGAAGGAACAACAGATTCGACGGGAACACCCCTTTCCAAAATTGTCGTTATTGGGATAGGAGATCACGCTGCTCCCTGCTTTCTG
Organism: Brasenia schreberi; assembly: GCA_036023115.1. Taxonomy (NCBI): domain Eukaryota; kingdom Viridiplantae; phylum Streptophyta; class Magnoliopsida; order Nymphaeales; family Cabombaceae; genus Brasenia; species Brasenia schreberi. The sequence goes on along the minus strand of JAYKKT010000075.1, from coordinate 2,962,407 downwards.
AAGGAAAGGGTCTCTCCATAAATCCACCTTTTCAATATAGAGGGAGAGATGCCTTGCGGTGGAAGGGTTTAGAAGGAACAACAGATTCGACGGGAACTCCCCTTTCCAAAATTGTCGTTAATTGGGGATAGGAGATCACGCTGCTCCCTGCTTTCTGAAGGAAAGGTCTCTCCTCCATAAATCCACCATTTCAATATAGAGGCAAAAATAAACAAAGAGAGAAACAATTTCTGACCCTCTCGGAAAATGAAGCCCCAGACCCACACGCTCTTTGTTCTGTTTTCTCTCTCTTTCCATATATATATATAAATTAAGAATTTTAGCATCCTCTAAGATTACCTACGTCTCCATGATCACATGAGTGCGTCTTGTTGCTACGCGAGAGCACCACTTCATTTGACAAGGAAGGCGTTTTATTAGAGGGCTGTTCAAGGATGATCCAATGGTTAGTATGTAAAACCTGATATATATATATATATATATATATATATATAGAAAATACGTGAACTAATTGCACAAGTTACTATATTATATGACCAATAACTCACACCCTTTAATCCCAATTTAGAGAAAGATACGTCTTGACATTTCTTCTCTGATCGAGCTTACGTTCTTGAAAAGATTGGGTTTTGACTAGACACTGCACGCATTGGTGAATGAAAATTACATATGGGTACGGCTGTCTAGAGCCGTGCTAACATCAATCCCCACATCATCCCTAAACCTAAAGCAAGGAATCTCTCTCTCTCTCTCTCCCCATCTTGAATCTTGAGTCTTGACCTTGGATAGAACGAACGCAACCCTTTCTTTGCTGGCAGACCCTAGTAAGCACCAATAAATTGCCCGTAGGTTACGACTGGATCTTATGTACGTAGCTAAGCTAGCTTTTCACTGTTGTTCTTCGCATGAGTACTGTACTGGATTACCGTCGCCTGCAAATTAGAGAGAGAGAGAGAGCAAATAGACGGCCATCATGTAGATTGTCAAATATTGAAGTCCTCGCAAATCTTAATGCACCTTACGTGTGATAATGTGTTGTGATAATGTTTATCATGTACTTTGACCATACCCCAACACATCTATCTTCTATTTCGTGTTAAAATGTGTGAATGCATGCACATATAAATAAATTTTCGTTTTCGTTTCGTTAAAATAACATTTCCCCATTTTTAAAATGCACATTTCATTGCATTTCGGTAAGTAAAAAAGCTTATCTGACCTTTGTTAGTATCTCTCTGGTGTTATGGTTTAATCAGTAAACGATGGAGATTGTTCGTTTTCCTTTTGTCTTTGTTATGGTGTAAGCCCGTACCGTATATGCACACGTACAGGTACCGAATCGTATTGCATTTAACTCGAAGTCTCTTTTGAGTTCATCAAACATGTCCGGTTTAAAACAAGACGGTTTCAACCATAACCTAACCGACCCGTACTGGAACTGGTCGAGCCCGACCCCAAACTATAACCAAACCGAGGATCCCACAGTTACATAAAGGCTTGTTGGGTTCGGCTGAAGCGATACAAATGGTCCGGAACTTTTAAAAATTGTATATTCCGTGTTGCCTGAATTCAAAAAGAGATCAGTCGAATTGGACCTCGCCTCGCCAAAGAAAAATTTCTTGGTCCGCCGGTGGAAATGCTTGGAGATGACTCCAGTCCCTCTTTCAGTTTCTCTTTTGATTTGGAGACCAAGGTGTATGTCCAATAGATTCAAACTCTAGGCTAGGACCCTCGCTCTTATCTCTTGTTTCATGATCAGCTCATGCTGCGAGTATGAACTATGTTGTACAAAAGCAGAAACAGGGTATGAGAGACGGTAAATTTCTAAATATCAATCATTCATCATTTAAATTTGATTGTTGAGATTTGTTTAGATATTAATATAGTTTATATATATATATATATGTGTGTGTGTGTGTGTGTGTGTGTGTGTGTGTGTGCACGTGTATGTAAAAATATAAAATTGATAAAAGAAAATGAAAAGCTGCTTGTTAAGATTCACACAAACCCTTCCATGTATAAAATGGCACACTAACCTAGTGGTTGTGCTAACACATATGGCATTTAGTGTTCTTCTCAAAAGCTAACACTAAGTGCACTCTTCTCCAACTGTTATCGTTTACCCCTTGATGGCATCCAGACCTAAACTGGGTCGGGAGGTTTCAATCAGACCCAAACCGGCAGGGAATCGGCTGGAATAGGAAATGGAGACCACTTGTTTTGGTTCTATCCTCCATGAAACTGGAATCAAGTGCATCCGGATCGTTGGTTTTGGAATTTTTATATTTTTTAAAATTTAAAAACTTTTAATATTTTTCGTCGGTTTCGGGCAGTTTAGAACTCAAGCAAAACCGTAAACAGTCTCAAGTAAGTTTGGTTCTGGTTCTGAGTTCTGGTTTACCAGAAG